>OW052213.1:2511428-3139285 GCA_932527185.1 Ecliptopera silaceata | reverse complement strand
CGCGCAGTGAGTCTTAAATACGTTACGTTTACGATTGTCTCATTTGTTCGTGCTCAGCCTTCAGTAGGTGGTCATTACATCAATGCCCTTGCACCCATCCAAGGCCACGGCTGAGATTGTATGCACTTTCTATTTAAACTGAATGTAGTATAAGTAAATTATCAGACAAAACACTATCAAAACAAGAGCTTTTTTTACAAACTGCACTTACAATATCATTTTAGTGAGTTAGTACTATGGTTTTTAATATAATATAGATAATGGTACTAGATACCTAGATAGTAATGCTTTATTGTACACCGACACAAAAGAAAAACAAAATCATCGAAATATCTAAGGTTGTAATTAAAGTACAATTAAAGTTAAGTATAAACAGTTGAGCTATCTACAGACCGTTGCAAACGATCTATAGATAGTTTAACTGATCCCAATCAGTACCAATCGGAAGCGTACCCAAGATACTAGCTGAATTGCCGCGCTGAATAGCAATTTTTATTAAATTGCTAAGATTAACGAGATGCAAACAATTTTTCAGATATTGATGTACAATAATGATTTACTCGCCGTATCTTGTTTTTAAGATGTTAGTTACTTCTTGATTTGTCTGCATGTTTGAGTATACTATAACAGCGTCCACCTTACAATAGTGGTGGGTGAATGTTACGTAATGCGACCGGTTCCGAGTGCGTTGGCATACTTACATCATACAATGTAAATAATGCAGCCATCGGATGGACCGATGACTTATTTTAAGGTGAAAAATGGCCAAATTGTGAAAATTCATGGGGTGATTAAATTGCAAGCAGAATAGTAAAGAGTGAGACAAATTAGGAAAGATTGGTTAGATTTCGGACTGCTTCAGAAGATGCTTATTGTATAATAAAATAAAAATATTGTATATAGTAAAAGTATGAACCTTTTTAACGAACCTTTCGAACATTGGTTATAATAATTAATTATTGTTTAGTTAATTAGTCGCAGATTAGCTAAAAGTGCACGTGTATGTTATTATTTTTTTACATACAGAACAAATAAATTAGGGCAAAAAATAATTCACTTTTTTTAACTTCTTGCGTGAGAAGTGGTCGTAATAGTATTAATATAAACTAAATAAATGTTTATGAACATTTAACTCAACGCTATCTAGCCGTTACAAAAAATAACTAAATTGCGTATTATTAAAAAAATAATTGGTACAAACTTTGTATAATTATAACACATTTACATTGAACATACATGCCATGATATGTAATGGTTTCCATTATACAAATGGCGTTCTTGGTGAGAATTGAACCCATGACCTGCTTCATGAAAAAGCTCACACCAACCGAGCTGTCACGACCAAGACTGTCGGTATGTCGGTATGAACACTCAAGAAGTATTTATCAAAGAAATCAATTACAACTTATTTCACAGAACTTGAAACCTTCTTTGACAGCAGAGTATTTGACAGTAGACATTTTTCTTCAAACAAAAGTACCGTGACATTTTGATATTTGTCACACAAAATCTACAATGTAAAAACATAAAAATGTTCCGCAAAAACTAAAAACATCACCAAGCAAAGCAAAACCTTACAAAAAATGACACAGTAACCAAATCACTTGTAAATCAGGACATCAAAAAAATGGGGAAAAGAAAACGAAGAATCTTCCCGAAGACGAAGAGATCAGTCTTCAGCCGCCCTCATCCAATCCGTCGCAAGATGATGTTAAGGCAGAGGAAGATGAAATGTTTCTTCCACAAGCACAATCCTAAGATGTTCATCCAGCGAGGAATGAGGAAGATGGTGTATGGGATTTACAACGTGTCAGACAAGGTCAGAGATAAGATAGCTGAGAGCACCCTTGCTCTGGATAACCCATTCAGTGCCCAGTTTTACGAAGACCGCTGTAATATCCAGTAGAAATCAAGATCAGTTGACATACAGTTTGAAATGTGATGTAATTGGAGCTGGATTAAATGGTATTGATGATGTTATTTATCGTTTACTTTCCTAAATAGTTCTTATAACCGCATGTGTCAGACAATAGGTGTTATAATATAAGCAGATCTATGCGATTGAAGGAAATTGAAGGAAATTGGATCTTGATTTTGAGCATTTTGTTCCAGTTTTGATTCATATTGTGTCTAATGTGATGTTTGGATGTGCCTCTGACTATCTCTTTTAGATATCCACTAGGTATCTTAAGTTAGTACATTGTACCTATATGGTCTGAGGAAATATCCACCGTGCCCCGCCTATTATATTTTATATGATTTACAGAATTTGAAGGGACTCAAAATTCATGACTTTTCATTTTGATTTAAATGTTGCGGATCAAACGAGGTTAGTAATATATGCTTACTATAAATGTGTTGGATATATCTTAAAAGGTACAAGGTATATTTTATATTATTACAATTCCAATACCTATTATGATGATAGAGGTAGGGTAAATATCAATAAAAAAATTATTCGTTTTAAAATATTTAATTATACTAATGGTGGGTTTACGCGACTTCCTTATTTATTATTTATTTACAATAACTGGAACCAAATCCCCTCGAACAAGATCGCCTCGAACTATATCCTTTCGAATCAAATCTCCATGAACTGAGTTCCCTTGAACTAGATCTCGATTTGGATTCCCTCTTACAAAATCAGCGCGATCAAAATCTTCACGAACGAAATCTCGCACCAAGTTTCCTCTGACAAAATCCTCATCTCGTACTAAATCTCGAACGGGGTTCCCTCGTACATAATCATCATTGCGAACTGGAGATCCTCGGATGATATCCCCTCGTCTATAATGCTCATCGTTGTAATACACGTGGTCTTCAGACTTTGATGGTACTTGTATGATCTCCACCTGGGTTTTGGTGTCGTCTTTTCGGTTCTGGTAGCCATGAGAGTGGTCAAACATGCCTTTGAGGCTGAGGACCGAGGCCATGACGGTTGAGAAGAAACCCATCATGAGACCTGGAAATATATAAATAAATTGGGTTGACTGAAAACAAAAAGGCTAACTGGAATACAAAAATAATTGTATCTACATCTACACTTCATAGCGTGCATCAGTATCAAGCACGACCTAACTAGATTAGAAACCATTGAAAAGCTGCTGGGGCCTTATTCTCTATTTTATGAGATTCCTTGCCCAAAACGTGTTTTGTCACAACGCGTTCCAAAACGCAAACGCGATTAGTATTATTATAGTAGGTAATAGATGCATTGAATGATTAGCTTGCACCTAACTTACAATATTTTTATGTGATTTAAAAATTTCGAGCCCAAAACGAATGATTTGTATCTATTTATCATTCGAAACACGCACGACTCGTTTTTGAACGAATAGTTTTCATAACACGGTAGACTTCGACACGTTTAGATGATAGTTCAAACCGTGGCCAAACCGTACTGTGTCGCGGTAGGGAATTACAACTAAGGCTGACGGTAGTCGGTTTTTTCATATTCCACGCCGTTGTCTTGCCGTAGCCAAGTAACGCGCGTGGGTTTGCAATAAAATAGAGAATAAGGCCCCAGTACGTGATCACAATCAAAGTAGTGTTTTTTTTTGTTTTTTAATATATATTATATCTATTTCATGACCAAAATCATCTTTAAATTTTGGTTTCAAAACCTGTCGTAGATAAGTTGATGGTTCAACTACTGCATTAACTGTTTTATAATCATAAATTAGTCATATTGTTTTATGATCAGGTCGTACCTTTAGCAGATAAGAACGCGAGTGCCTTCAACGCGACTGGGATGAGCAGACTCTTGGCAGCCAGCAGGCCGAGGATCAGTGGCATCATGAGCCGTCTCTGCATCTTGTGCATCACGTGCGTATGTCCCTTGTTGCCTCGCTTCCTTTAACATTGGATCATCATTTTAAAAACCATTTTTGTTATATTTTAGTTCAAAGAACGATAACCTACCTACAAGTAGTGATTGATCTGCCTATAACATTGCGGTGCTTCATAGAGCACGTCTTTGAGTCATCAAAGGCGAATCGTTATACATAGTATATGAAACTGGTAACTTATTTCATAGTCATGTGAAATGTAGAGATGTTAAGTATCACGATTCATTAAATATTTTCGAGTATTATCTCAACTGCACCGGGTCAAACATTAAAACAATAATGCAATCAACGCATTTGTGATTTTGTCTCGTAATAAATAATAAAATAATAAATAATGAATAACAAATAAATAACATAATAAATAACAATCCACACAACATCATTTAGCCCCAAGCTAAGCAGTGCTTGTGTTATGGGTACTAGAAGACTGACATACTTAATACAATACATTACATAGATAGATACTTTTTATTATACATATTAAACACCCAGAGCACCCGGGATAAATATTTGCAGATCGTACAAACATTTATCCCAAGGCGGGAATCGAACCCGCAACCTTCCGCGTCGCAGGCGGACCATCGCCCACCGCGCCACATCGGTCGTCAAATGGTCTCTTACATTTTCTGTTAACGGTACACGCATTTCGTTAACAGCAAATCATCTTATATTAGATATTCTCTTACCGTTTTTTACCACCACCCTCATTTCCACCGTGACCTTCGCCCCCTTTATTTAGGAACTTGACGATGCACTTCTTTACCCCTTTACTTTTTCGTTTCTTCTTCAACTTCTTTGGTTTCACTGCCTTTTTATACGTCTTTGGTTTTGGTGTTGTCACTTCTACTTGAAAGCCTCTGGGTTTTACGTCATCTGAAACTAAAAAAACATTGTTATACATACCAAGAAAAATATATACCTACAGATAATGCCGAGACATGGTTATTTTGAAAGATGTTTGTCGTTGTTTTGGTAGTTAAGTAGGTATATCATAGTCTTCACACCTCTATCATCTTTATCTTGGCAAAAACCAATTTTCGACTAATGGTGGATACCTCATTTCTGCGTTATGTATCAATAATGTGGAAAGGGTGCATGGAAAGAGCCTCCTCGTGGCGCACACCGGTAACAGCTAGGCACGGCAAAGCAGTGTCTAGTCTGGCTAATCTTTCCAACACTATGCTACAACAAAATACAGTTGTAGTCGACACGATAAGAAGAAGAAGAATCAATAATATTTTGCCAAGTAAATAACTTTTTTTTACTGAAACCTAGTAGCTGGAGAGCTAGTGAACCCTGCGAGTAACGGTCTTCCTGTAAGGCTAGAAATTTGTACACTTACGATTTATAGCATGCTAAGAGCACTAGCCATGATCTGGCAGGCTTCAGCCCTGTACTTCATCAGCCACATAGTTATTTAATTGTAAAATAATTTGAGTTTCAAAACTTGTTTCTGTAAGCTTAAAAATTTAATAGGATGGAGTTTATTTATTGTAAATCTTGAAAAAAAAGTTACAGACGATTACAATCAGCAATAGTATATGCCAGATCAATTAGAAAATGCACATTTGATGAGGTAAAATAAACTTTATCCTGTATACTTAAAATTTTTATATGTTTTCAAGTAAACGTCTCAGAGTAAATATGTACAATGCCAGACGGTTTTGAACAGCATAAGACCTTGCCAGGCGAGGGGACAGCTGCTAAAGGCGTGCGAGTCAGAGGTGTTGCGTGAATGCCTATCTTTCAGTTTTAGTTCAGTTTACAGTGATTTTACTTATTTTTTATGACATATCTGGCAAGCTAGCTTGCGGGCCACCTGATGAGAAGTGGTCACCGCCGCCCATGGACACTTGCGAACACCAGAGGCGTTGTCAGTGCACAACCGGCCTTTGAGATAAAGATATACCCTTCTTTTGAAGGCTCCCATGTCGAAGCTCCAAATGTATGGTTTGAAATGTTCAAAATTAAATAATGCACGTTATGAAAAGTTCCTTACTACGTACAACTACGTACAAAAATAAATTAAGTGGTGTGCAATAAAGTGTTTTATATCTATCTATCTATCTACAACACAAATAATCCTAAAGTGCTTATGAAAAAGTAGTAAGCTATGATTCATCGAATTCACCACCCTGCCAACGTGAACTACATCAACAATTATTGAGAACTGCCTACATTACCTACAAATATATGGCGAAACTGTAATTTTAAAGAACCATTCTTATTCCTGAAAATAACGGTTGGAACTTAATTGATAGTTCTTACGATTTTAATTGGTTTGAGAGGAATAAAGTTCCATCTTCTATACCTATACGACATACTTTTACAAGGACCTGCTGATACTGCCACAGCACAATCGCCTGAAACTGAGGAATACATTTCAGGTAACATACAACTATTTTATCCGTAACATTTAATATGCAGTCCTATGTAATAGAGCTTGATATTTAATTCTTAACAACCTTATTCAAAAAATACTAAAAATTATTACGGTAGGTACATAAAAATATTTTTTCACTATTTTCAGATGAGGAAAACATTGTTAAAGAATCAGATGATGATGCAAACAGTAGTGCAATCTCGGATGATGCTGGAGAAAATGAATGTTAAAAATAATGTAGATTTCATAAAACCCAATAAAATACATTGCATTTACTGTACTTATGCTAATAAATATGTTCATAAAATTGAAACATTAACATTTCTTATTTGCACTCCCTTAGCAGCTGTCCCCTCGCCTGGCAAGGTCTTATGCTGTTCAAAACCGTCTGGCATTGTACATATTTACTCTGAGACGTTTACTTGAAAACATATAAAAAAATTAAGTATACAGGATAAAGTTTATTTTACCTCATCAACTGTGCATTTTCTAATTGATCTGGCATATACTATTGCTGATTGTAATCGTCTGTAACTTTTTTTTCAAGATTTATAATAAATAAACTCCATCCTATTAAATTTTTAAGCTTACAGAAACAAGTTTTGAAACTCAAATTATTTTACAATTAAAAAACTATGTGGCTGATGAAGTACAGGGCTGAAGCCTGCCAGATCATGGCTAGTGCTCTTAGCATGCTATAAATCGTAAGTGTACAAATTTCTAGCCTTACAGGAAGACCGTTACTCGCAGGGTTCACTAGCTCTTGGACTATAGGTCTATTTTTTATATTACTTAAACAAATAAACTCACCTTGCAAAGACCTCTGAGCAAAGTTTCCATGTGTAAGTATCCACTCCAAGGGCTCCGAAGTGTTGATCCTATCCACATAACTTTCATGTGAAGGACCGAACCCAAACAATGTCTCGGTTTTCACTATTCCGTAGTTATTTGAGTTGTCCAAAAGTCCTCGTGAGTAGAGCATTTTTTTTCTTTAATTCAAACTGTTTATATGCAACATGAAATATCATTATACAATTAATAGACCAAACAATAAGTAAAACACTATAAATAGATAAAACAGTTGCAAAAAAGTCCCAACTTAGCATGTGCAGGTAATATACTATCGGCACTAGTCTTCCGTTATTGACCTCAGTTTGGGTTTTACTTGGAACCATTTGTGAATTGTTTTATTTTAATTTTTTTAAGATTACTTACCAAACAGTTTTCACACCAAAAATGCTACTGGTATAGCTGGCCAGGTTTTTTTAAACATGGTTAGAAACGCGCTTGTTTTTTTGTTATGTAGGTTAGCATTTCAACACCTAGTTTATAGTTTGTTGTTTATTTTTATTGTAATTGTCTACATTTATAACTATAATCAATAACTTTAACATTATTTACTCTTTGGTCTCTATTTCAACGATTTCTTAAAATCCGTTTTAATTTTCTTAGACAATATTCTACTAATGGTCTGTAGTTTTTACGTGTAATTTACATAGCTTGTCCTATGCTAATGCCATTAACTGTCCACTGGCTCTTGGTTTTTATATGCGAAGTAAAATTGAGTCCATTACGGCCTATGAAGCATTGGATTTTAATGACATGTAGTTTTTCACCATAATTAGCCATTAGTAGACTCATTGACAAAGAAAGTTGGGATTTCTAGACTTTTTAATTTATTTAGATCACTATTATTAGATCGTTCAAAGTACGAACAATAAATATAGGTACACGATGACTTGAGAACTTTCGTTTTTTCGTCGGTTAAAAAGGATTAATTAAATTCTAACAATGTACCGATTTAAAGGGCTTTTTCCATTCTCATATACCTAACTAGCGTTATATTTTGTACATCACGCAAGATATTTTTATAAATCATAGCCTATGTGTGTTATTCTGATGCATTAACTACATTATTGTAAAGTGTCATCAAAATCCATTAAGTAGTTTTTGCTTGAAAGAGTAACAAATATAGATCTATCCATACAAACTTTTGCGTTTATAATATTTAGTAGGATAATCTAGATACCATCTCTATCTAGATACTTATCCTCAATAAAAACAAGATCATCACGTACTGTGCTGACGAAGTGGCGAATTGCAGATATCTTCGTGTCGATGATTTGTCAATCAGGATCATACAAAAAACGGTAGGAACCATAGTTTTTTGCTTGCTCTTCTAGGCTCTGGTCGCGTGGAACTGGCGCCTAGAATTACGATTCTACATGTGGTAGAATCCTGATTCTAGGTGTACATTCTACATGCATCTTTGTGGTTTTACGGAATGAAGAATATTAGAGTTTGACGTTGATTTTTAATATTACGTTCACAAAAATTGGCCTTGACTTGTATGTTCCCGTGTAAAACGTCACACGGGTTATGGCATATAAGTCCTCCAATGTACTGGAGTTAGATTAGGTTATAGAATAGCGATCAGGTTAGTAGATAACAAATAGATTTTGATATTTTATGAAGATAATTAAAGTGGAGAAATTCTTTTCGAACGTGGTGTAAGGTTGTTTGTGTTTTCCATTGACACGCAAGAAGAAGAAGAAGCTGCTCTTTAACCTGTCACAGTCTAGCTTAGTCTAATAACACCCGGTACTTTAAATAGAGTAGCAAACCACCAATTTTGATTTGAATAGATTCTTGATGGCAGATGGCATTGCTTTACGGTGCTTGGTTCTGATAGATCACGATCGTAATCATTTTTGTACAGTCAACATCATTAGCATATTGTAATATAAAAAATATTTTTTTTGGGTAATGCAACTTTAAAGGATGACCTGGACGCCCACAAAAAAAGATTGGTGGAATGTCGCCAAGTACCGAGATGAGGAGAAGACTTTGGGGGAGACCTTTGCCCAGCAGTGGGACAATATAGGTTAAGGAAAAAAAAAGCACTTTTATGAACCCTCTAAAACTAAACTAACCAGTCATATTTTATATAAAGTGGTTTGCTAAGGCTATCTGTACAATAGAAAAGAGATATATTGGTATATTATCGCATACCTACACCTACCTCATTGATGTTTTACAAAAACCGGAACAGCTGTTGTGACGTAGTTGATGAACTTAAAGGATCTTGAAAATTCTATTTATTATTTTATTTAAACTATTCAAACAAAAACGTATTTCCACTGCGAGGAAACTATATTAACCTACCAAAAAAAACAAAAACAAATAAAATAAATTATTGTGTGTATAATTTATCTTACATTTTGATGGTTAATTCATTCAATACAAACTACCTATATTATGGTAACTAACTTTAATTAAATAACAATAAATTATTCAATAAACAAGTTTAAATAAATTATTAAAACTACTGAAATATTTTACAATAGTGTGAGCCTTAAAACTATTTCACAGGCTAAAAAAGTTTATAAAAATGCTGATATCGATTTTACAATCGACTAAAAATATTAATTTCTTCATACAAAAGTAATATTTGAAATATCTGAAACAGATTTGAGAACAGAAACATCGGTGGATATCGGTTTTTATGCGTTGGAATACACTATCAACCAGCTTAAGCACAATAAGGTCAGTGACCTGAAATTGAAAACGCTAACTAGTCTGGATGGCAACTGCGAGTTCGTCGACTTTATTTTATTTTATCTAATAACTTCCTTTCTGCAAGCCCATCACAGCAGCAAACATAGCAAAGAAGAATCCTGCCAAACCAGTAGAACTAATCAGCAGAATCAGACCTCCAATCATTATTGGGACCAGTGCAAAATACTTGAGTTTGTAGGCCAACAAAAGTGGTAGCATGTATTTCTTGAGATGCTTTGACTTTAGTTTAGATTTCCTCTTCTTTTTCTTGTGTTTACTTTCTTTGGATTCCTTGTTAAGGTCATCTAAGTCTTCAATATCATATTCTCCTTCTTCATCATCATCATCGTCATCTTCTACGCCAAAGATTTCTGAAATTAACAAAGAAATATAGTTATTAACTGTTTTTTGAATGGTAGATGGCAATGAAAATCATTTATATTAAGATTGTTAGATTCATCTTAAAAACTTAAGAATGCAAATTATGCCCAAAGTGTCTTAAACAAATTTTCCTTTAAATTTAATTAAATTGTTTACAGAGTTGCGTAAATATTTTCACTAATCGTAAGCTTATCGTAAAATTGCTTACTTTTCTATCATTGTATGAACGTATTGTTAAACAGATAGAATCAAAATCGTAAATTCTTTGTTTGAAAGTGAACAGTGATAGCAACTAATTGTTTTGCGTGCATTTTATAACAAGCAGTTATTAAGTATTATTAACACATTAAAATAACACTATATTTTGTTGCGTGGCTATGAAAATTGCGTAATTTAATAAAAAAGATTTTGATCAATCATAATCGTAAATGAAAAAAGCAAAATTAAACTCGTAGTGAAATACTTGTTTAATCTAAAATTATTTATTGTCTTCTGTCTATCATCAGTTAATTAGATAATTATTACAAGTGGACACCGCTAAAACATCAATGTCAAAACATGTTGATGATAATTGAAGAAAATTTAAAACAAACTACAGCTGACTTGACGTTTGACTGACTTGACAGATATATTTGCAAATAAACACTTAACACTGGCAGAGTTCCCAGTCGTATTGATGAACAGAAGGCATATAAAAAAGAAGAAGAGTAGAAGTGAATGAACTTACAAACAAACGATAATGAAACGACTCTAGAGTATGTTAATCAGAAATATAATGCGACTAATATCAGGAAGATAATTTACCTAAGCACTGCGGATGCACAAACAATACTTCCTATAATGCATACGTTACACGCAATGTCAACAAACGCAACTGATGCCCAGTCATCCGTTACTAAATGTGAAGTCAAGAAAAACTATAGATACGATGAATAACTTGTTGATAGAATGAAATTTAAAGAAGCTTCTGGTAAAAGCCTAGATGAAGAGATAACTAACAAATATGACTCAATAAAAGCGCCTACTAAAACCAAACTTGATGAAGAAAAGAAGACGCGTTATTGCTCTCCAACATAGCTCTAGAATGTTTATTAAGCTTATAAAAGAACATTAACATGGCAGCTAAGTCTAGTACAGCTAAGGAAAAAGAAAAGGAACTAGAAGACAATCTTAGAAAAATGAATTATTTCTGTGTCTCTAACTAAAACTATATCTTAAATCTAATACCAATATTTTAAAACCAATGACGGAGTCTACGGTTCAGAAATTTCACGAGTGAAAACTCAAAAATTATATAGATTGAAACAGATAAAAAAAAATGGAAGAGTAACTTGGCCATGTCCATATTTTACCATAGTTGACATCAGGTTACCGTACAATTACTGTAGATAATCTATCCCATTCAGCAGGTGTACCGTGACGGACCGCTCGACCAGCGCTATAGATATTTGCATTGGCCTTAGCGGAAATAATAGATAGCTTTATTGAAATTCAGGGCTCCAGTACAAAGTACCACTAGGCCGCATTTATATTGAAATTAGGCACAGCGCGACTAGTAAATACGACCTGAGATTTTTAATTTTAAGTAGATTATCTTACGAAGACTCTTACTAAGTAGACTGAGTGCTCAGTGACCGTTCATAATAGAACGTTTTGGTGAACGAGGAGTTTTATAGAGGCAACAGTCAATCCTGGATATTTGCAGGTTTTCTATGTAAATGTTAAGCCGGTGAGAGTAGAGGGCGTTACGAATAATGGCGATGAAACAGCAGGTTTGATTTCTGTATTCAGTGAACTAGTATAGATAAACCATTTAAAATGAACGTGCGTTCGACTTTTTAATGCTCTAGTTGGTCGACAGATCCTATTATTCTTTATACCAACTATTTTTAGAATACAAGATATTTGGTCCAATTAAGAATTTTTTTTACTTTGATCTGTCTTATAGGTGAGATGTTTTTTTCGCTTGATATATATTTCATGCGTGTTGAGCACGCGTGTTGGTTAGCACGACCATATATCGCAATGAACAGTTCATTTAAAATCAATAATGTTAATTTTACATTCATCGTTGAAATTAACAGCTTAGCTAATTACCAATCTCTAAAAGATCTTTCCAGAAAATTCTTCGCATAAGAGCCAAAAGACCAAGCTTTATTTTCTTTTGTTTTAGGAACTAGTTAAAAAATTATTCAAATCTTCAGTTGTGCTAAAATATTTCTTGTTATAATCATCAGATATTTATGAATATCTTAAAGTGGAAGACGTATGCTAATAAGCTTTAATGCTGTAATAATAAATGAAGTTTCTAAAGTTCCAAATACTAACCCCCAATTGATCTCATTTGTACAGCAGGCTCTTCACTAACGTCCATAGATCTCCTCTGAAATTCATCATTCCTTATCAAAGGTATTGCCTGCGGTTTGAATGTCTCAGAAGTACCATTACTTTTCTCTTTGGAAATTGAGTAATAATTGCCAGGGAAAAGTATTTCAGATTTGTACTTCTTCGCATCGTCTGCATAGTAAATATTCTTCTCGACTTGTTCCTCTCGTCTTATAGGGATGGGTATAGCTCGGGGTCTGAATGCATATGGTCTAAGAAGCTTGGCTGCTCTGGCCGGCTGGTTAGCATAGCTTGAAGGGTGTATCACAACAGAAGCTCCAGTCACGTTGAACACAGATGATCCATCTCTCGATGATCCAGAAACTGACCACAGCTTGGTCAGCTTGTTGTCGTAATCCTCAGCAGCCGCTATCGCCAAACAAAACAACAAAGTCACACACTGCATTGTTATAATTGTTTGTGTCACTGTCAAATTCACTTTCTTTGATTACAAAACCCCCGTCGTCATCATTTTGTTGCTAGCGATCGCGCAAAACTGAATCACTATCGTTCTTCGTCGGTAGTTTTATACATGTGTAGGTTACTTGCGTTTTTCCCGACGGTTTACGGTTGGACGGGTTGGCTTCCTCAGACGAGCTGTTGTGCCAATATGGACGAAATAGTAACAAATATATTGGGATAGTGTCTGAGACGCGCCGCTTCCTCTGATAATGGTGTAGCTATCAGACGTAGCGGAGCAAAGACGCTCTTGATATCCAATAACTTCCGAACAACCCATGTTCACAGATTTATGGAGCTGGCTGCAGTCTTGCAACTTATTGTTTTGCAGTCAAACTTGTTTTACGTTTCAAAAATGATTGTGTTAGTCAAACAAACATGATGAAGAAAATAAATAAAAATTCAAAGAGCGCGATGTATGAAATGTTCGTTTATATTTATTTGTATATTCATGATTGTTGAGGACTTATGGTTATCATAGATAATTCATTTTATGCATTATTTTTGCGAGCGTTTACAATTCGAAGATACGAAGTGAAGTTAAAAATTAAGATATTTTTCAGTTATGGTCCAGGCTCCATTAAAAATACGTAAAGTTTCATAAAATTGCGATATCATCAATTTTTTTCTGTGTTAAAATACTTTTTTTGACAGAGCTACTACAAACTTAGCGTTAACACCTGTGTCTAGCTTCTTTTGAACGAAATAGATGCTCATCTACTTCTGAACACCAGTACTTCTCTGGCGGGGGATAATTTCATCTTGTTATCGAGACATTATTTCCGTCATATTGCAATTTGGATTTTGAACAATATAATTTGGAAGAAAATTCATGTTTTGGCGACATTTTGATTGGTTGAATCTGTTATTAGGGTCCCATCAAAAGACTCATAGCTATATATCAAAGTAAGTAAGTTATAAATATAGTTTCATAATTACACTTTTTTATTTTATTATCCTTCGCCCGCCGCGCCACATCGGTCGTCAATAGGCTAAGTTATTTTTGTTAAGTAAGTTATATTACTATCATTTACACTCAGTGTTTTCAATTCTTTGTTATAAAGATGTTATAGGTCATTTTCTTTCATTTAACTTCAGATCTAAGATTATCAAGATAAAAAGACACTAAACTCTAAATAATAACAACATTGCGTGTTTAATCACTAATAAAGACGCCTGCGCATTCAGCGCGCGTATTTAGTACCGGTAAAATGATTTTTTTATTCTAGACTAGTAGTACGCCCCGGCTTCGCACGGGTAGCGGGTAAGGAATTTCTTAGGTATTTTTTTACACCTTTTCTTACATAATTGAAGTTTTAGTAAGGATTTTTGAAAATATAATATAGCCTATGTTCAGATAGTGTAGCTTCACAACGGTGAAAGAATTTTTGTAATCGGTCCAGTACTTTCGGAGCCTATTCGATACAAACAAACAAACAATCAAATCTTTCCTCTTCATAATATTAGTTTAGATTTGCTCACGATTTATAAATGCCAAGTAAAAAGTTAGGTAATTACCTGACTGTAACTTACTGTACTGTTATGTGTGTTGACGCAATTTAATATGACAATAAAAGTAAGTTTATTGGCTTTTAATTAGTCGCATACTTATTGATATTTTAATATTGTGAGATATAAAATGTCTTAAAAATTGTTCAACAATCATCCAGTAGAAAACCATAGTGTTCGACATAGCTCAAAGAATTAGCGAGCTGAAGTGGCAGTGGGCCGGCCATGTTTGCCAAAGAACCGACAACCGTTGGAGCAAACGGATACTGGAGTGGAGACCGCGTTTAGGCAAGCGTAGTGTAGGACCCACCCGGCGAGATGGAGCGACGATCTGCGGAGTGTAGCTGGCAAACACTGGATAAGAAGAGACGAAGACCGGGCTCAGTGGCGCAGCTTGGGAGAGACCTACGTCCGGCAGTGGACGATGATGATGAAAAAAATATTTACTTACTTAGATTTCTATTGGTTTTAATTTTATCACAATGTAACCTTTAATAACGCGACTTTTGCAATATATCGTGACTTTACTTGAATTAGGTATATTACCTACATCAATAGTGAACGTAAGACCTTGCGTAATTCTCAAATTAGTTATTATTATAAAATGTTTGTAATCTATATAATAAAAATGGATTGATGTTCGTTAGTCTGCTTAAAACTCGAAAACGGCCGAACCGATTTGGCTAATTTTGGTCTTGAAATGTTCCTGGAGGTCCAGGGAAGGTTTAAAAGGTTTAAGAATAATGAAAAATGCTAGGGAATGTAAGAAAAACAAGAATTTAATTTTCCCATACAAAAAGATATTAGCTGTCATGAATGTGACATGACTAGGGGTACTGTAGACTCGATCGAAACCTTATATGAATAAAACAAAACATAAAAAAATATTGATTTTGAGTCGACAACATATATCCGGAAAATTCTAATTATGGAGCATTTAATTAAATTCCAATGGCTCTGACAAACAAACCGCTGTCGCCATCTTTTAATTGTCAGTCGTTGACGTTTCGCGAAAATATTGTTTTGACACTTCTTTATGTTAGACATACTCTTTGTTATTTGTGTTTTTTCTTTAAACCTTTTTGGCCGATTATCGTTATAATCACCATAGAAAAAAGAATACTCTAAAAGTTGAAGGTTTAGTTCAAATGTCATTTAGTTTCGTAATTCATGTAATGGCCAAATATTTATAAGAAACTGCAAGCAAATGCAAATGTGCAGTCGATGTGTGGACTGGAACAACATTATACTCGGTAAGCGGCTCAATATATTTGACTTGACCACATGCATAGCCTGTGTTGAGTTGTCATGAACACGTACAGAAACAGACTCGATTTCTGTACCATTTTTCTTGATAATGGAATGGACCCCTTCATGCGCAAGTTCAACTTGAACTTGAGAATAACCACTTTCGAACCTTTTTCCAAAAAATCAAACTGCTCCTGCTACATCCCAAGATTTATTTGATGACTTTCAGGTAAGTTAATGGTGTAAGTAGGTTACTGAGTAAAGAAAAATGAAAAATAATGCTTATTACCAGATAGAGGTGGGAGGATATACCTACACCTACATACATTCACAATGCTTATTATTATTTGAATATTAGTCTAAAATATTTTCTTCTTTAAGGTGGATAAAGAGTTGACGCTAATCCAAGGTTCACTGATGACTGATGATGATTCTTCGGACAACGAGAAAAAACATCTGCTATCAGTCAGCAGTGAATTTATTTTTTAGAAGAAGAGGAGCAAGAAAACATATCAAATGGCGGGCAGACCCATCAGTACATTCAGTTGGTTATGAATGTGTTTAAAAATGGGTCAAGGCATTGGTAAAATGATAATATTGCCATCAACTTATGTGGGAAGTCCTCGGCGCATGATGCAAAATGAAGAGATAATTTACAAGGCCTTAGAAAAGAACATAGACCCGATTTAATTGCCAGAATTTTAAAACATAAATTGGAGGATTTTTTTAATAAGGAAACATATTTTTGGAATATCGAGTGCGTGGTTTTACACCATTGAATTTCAGAAACGTGGGCTTCCACATGTGCTTATCTACTGATCTACCTGTCAAAGTAGAGAAAAAACTGAGTGCTTAAAACAAATAGATTTACAGAGAGTAAACCTTAAAAATATGTTTTGTAAATTTGTCTTAGTTTATTTTGAATGTTGATTTTAAAAAAAAATAAATTGTGTAAAAAATTTTGCAGTTTTTGTCTACAATATAAAAATAAGTCAGGTTTTCCTGCCTGACGATGAAACTCCAGAACGCACGAACCGATTTCCACGGTTTTGCATTCGTTGGAAAGGTCTCCAACGAATCTAACGAAGTCTCTAACGAAGGTCGCGTTTAGGCAAGCGTAGATAGTGTAGGACGCCCTCCGGCGAGATGGAGCGACGATCTGCGGAGTGTAGCTGGCAAACACAACATGAGAAGAGCCGAAGACAGGGCTCAGCGGCGCGTCTTGGGAGAGACCTACGTCCAGCAGTGGACTGATATAGGTTGATGATGATGATGATGATGATGGAAAGGTCTCGGGCTCCGTGACAAAAATAAATAGAAAAGCGGGAAAGAGGGAAAATATCCCGTGCGAAGCCGGGACGGGCCGCTTGATGGATGTGTATAAGTTACTAATAAATTCAAAAATCTGCTTATTTATTGTCTTTAAGGTGAAACAGAGTTCACCAGGACAGCTAAAAAATTATATTAATAGGTATAATTATTAGTTCTAAGATGATGATGACATTGTTGAGTGACTGAAGTTCGGTTTTGAAAGCAGTGTTGTTTGACTCGCTTTTTCTGTTCCTTAGCCCTATTTAGTAATATTATTCGGCTCAAATTGTGACCGCACTTGACGCAAAACTTGAAAGTATCAGCGGTAATAGTGAAGCATTCGTCGCATCTTAACAATTGTTGTCTGCAACTAGGACAGGTATTACTGTTCTTCTCCCGTTCAATCCATTTCTTACAAAACGGGCAATGCATTTTAAAAGTTATTACTTCTGAAAAATAGTTTTGAAATAACAATTATAAGAACGGATATCTATCTACAGTTAGTGCAATCCAATACTTTTCAATACTTTTTTTTAATCAGGGAAGTGTCTATAATCTCATAACGTGACTTATGTGACATACAAAATAATTATGAACATTATTATGATGAACATGTGTAAGTGATTTAACCACTTTTTCCGCACACTATGGGGCCGATACTTAGACTATCTGAGTACCTAGCATGATAGGTTTTATGCACACGTTTTAAGTGACGTTTCAATACATTTTCGCCCTATGCTAGGTGCTCTGATAATGCCTTTATAAGGCTCTGAAATACATATGGTGATACGACGTTCACCGGGTCATCTAGTATCTTATAAAAATATAAATATAAACTTTTTGTTTATTTTATGATCGGACATATCAATAACGTTAATTAACTTTAAAATAAGGCAAGAAATAGAATTAACAGTGAAATAACAGTTAGAAGCAGCTAACCAAGACGCACGAAGTCGGAAATATATTACTTCCAATTTGCTAATTGGTAATGCATTTAGATTGTAGGTACTAGAAAAGCGGAATTAGTTATTAAACTGGACATTTAATTAATATTATTAACCTGTTTACAATTCATCCAATTTATAAGTGCGTGTGCAGTTTAGGTACTTTTTAGTAATTATATAATAAAGTCACGGACATTTTACACATCACGCTCTCAGCAAAGCTTAGAAACACACAAACTTTTTTGTAAATACTATTTATTTATGTTATAATAAAAGTGGGTATTTTATATGTATAATAACAAAAATATCTATCTATGTAATGTAAGTATTGTATTAAGTATGTCAGTCTTCTAGTACTTACCCATAACACAAGCTCTGCTTAGCTTGGGGCTAGAGGATGTAGGTAGTGTGGATTGTCCAGCATTATTTATTTATAATTATTTATATAGAATACACATTAACACCCATATATGGAACAACCATTAGTAAAAAAAAAAAAAAAAAAAGCAAAGCAGCCAAGTCCTGCAAAAAGGTGTTGCGAAGAGCACGATTTCACCATATTAGTCGAATAGGGAGTAAACTAGCTTCATACCCCGCGGGTAGTAAAGCATTTTGGTCCCTAGCTAAATCGGTGGAATCCAATTTTTGCAGCTCCTCACTGCCTCCAATGCTGAAACCTGATGGATCGCTGGCCCACACTGCTGAAGATAAGGCAAATCTTTTTGTCTCTCTCTTCGCGGAATCTTCGCGTCTTGATCCAGGTAGTGCAATCCCTCCATCTGCGACGAATGGATGCGAAGTGCGTATGGCAGATATTCGTATCCGGCAGGTGGAGGTCCGCAAAATACTACGCAATCTAGACGTGAACAAAGCCAGTGGCCCGGATGGTATTCCGGCTATTCTGCTCAAAACATGTGCTGCCGAGTTGTCTCCTGTTTTGACACGCCTTTTCCGCCTCTCTCTAAAGACTGGTATAGTACCAGGATCCTGGAAGCTAGCTAATGTACAGCCTGTACCCAAGAAAGGTAGTCGTGCCAACCCTGCCAACTACAGACCCATCTCCGTAACTTCCATACTCTGCAAGAGTATGGAACGAGTACTAAACAATAGGCTCCTGGCATATCTAGAAAGCAATGACCTCCTCAGCGACCGTCAATACGGATTTCGCCGAAACCGGTCAACGGGTGACCTTCTAGCATATGCCACTCACATATGGAGTGAGTCTATTGAGAAGAATGGAGAGGCTCTCGCGGTTTCTTTAGATATCTCGAAGGCCTTTGACAGGGTTTGGCATGATAGCCTATTAAGTAAGCTCCCAGGATTTGGGTTATCCACTGACCTATGTGTATGGGTATCAGACTTCTTGAGGGACCGATCAATTCGAGTAGTCGTTGACGGCTGCTCATCTGATCACATGGCAATTGATGCCGGAGTCCCTCAAGGGTCAGTTCTCTCTGCAACACTTTTCCTGCTGCACATTGATGATCTCCTTAAGCCAGGCATCATTGGGTACGCAGATGACAGCACAGTTGTAGAAAGATACATACCCGAGGCACGATCCAGTGGATCTCAAATCCAGTCACTCAGAGAGGCCATGGTTAGTCGAATTAACTTGACTTTAAAAGGTGTTGCCGAATGGGGTAACGATAACCTAGTCAAGTTTAATACTTCAAAAACCCAGGCGTGTCTTTTCTCTGCAAAAAAGAGTCCATTCCATCTGACTCCTACTTTCCAAGATGTATCCTTATCGATTTCCGATAAGCTCGAACTTTTGGGGTTTACGCTCACACCTAAGCTTAACTTTGGCGCGTTTATTGAGTCCAGGGCTAAAATAGCTGCGAAAAAGCTAGGCATATTATCGAAGGTGAGACAATACTTTACACCGGGACAGCTTCTTATATTATACCAAGCGCAGGTCCGATCGTGTATGGAGTATTGCTCTCATCTTTGGGATGGCTCGGCTAAATACCAGCTTGAAGCCTTGGAGACCATTGACAGGCGGGCCAAGCGGCTTATAGGTGATGACGCGCTAGTCCAAACTAAACTCCTAAGTCTTGAGCATCGGCGTAAAATCACTAGTCTATCGGTTTTCTATCGGATACATTTTGGAGAGTGTGCGATCGAACTTTATGGGTTAATTCCCCCAGCCCCATTCCATCATCGGACCACCAGACGCACGGAAACGCGACACCCATTCATGGTGGACATACCACCTGTCCGCACAAAACGGTTTGGCTCAAGTTTCATCTTGAGAACCGCCAAAGAGTGGAATTCGTTGCCGGCGTCGGTGTTTCCAGACTCATACAATTTGGATGTTTTCAAGAGGAGAGTGAATAGGTTATATCTAGGCAAACGCGTTACACCGTAGGCCGCATCATCATTTAACATCAGATGTGATTGCGGCCAAGCGTTTGCCTATAATGCATAAAAAAAAAAAAAAATATTATGCAAAAGTTTGTTCTCGCTGGGAATCGAACCCGACTTACATGGAAGGCAAAACTACTGAAACTGGGCCCCGATTGTGTTAAATTCTAACATCAACGTTCGTCTTTATGTTACAATTTAGCATAATCGGGACCTTGAACTGTGACTTCTGTCAAATAATACTGGTTCTATGAGAACTGTACCTCTCATGAGTTGTCACAGTAAAATCGCCTGACTTTACTACAGTAGTTACGTCAATATTAGTATGACGAATTTTAGTACCCAACTATCCGCTAGAGGTGCTGTACAAATCTTCATACATTTTTTTAACTACAGACGCTAGCGAGTATAGTATTTAAAGTATAGTAAAAACTCATGGTAGACCTACAGTAGACCTCGCGATTACCTAAAGTAGAATAAAGACCTCTTATACAAAGATAGAGAGATACAAAATTACATAATCTTTACAAAGATTATATCCCCCACTCTGTTTTTTTTTGTAACAATTTGTGTACAATGTCGTTTTTGGGTGCTCCTCATTTTTTATAGAAATCTTTTGATTAATAAAACTACAGCAACTTCCTCCTTATTTTAAAATTTTTTTATCGGTATTTTTTTTTCTCTACACACGCCAAGGTTATTCCTCCTTGGCCGACAAGAAAGCGTTTTATTTTATTTTCGCTTTATCAGTTTAAAAACAGACAGAAGAACTGATATAAGTAGGTTTCCTAGAAAATATTTGTTTCATGGATGTTTACACCTAAACTTTAACCTTATTCTAAACCAAGCTGATTGAATACATTGTTTTTGTAAATTCGTAGAATAATGTCTAGCAACAAACGCTCAGCCGCACCATTCTTTCAAAGCTTTTCGCGCCATTTTCGCCATCTTCCTAACTCCTCCATAGGTAAACCTAGGGGCCTAAACTTTTAGGAACCAAAAAGATTAGGACAGCTTTTATATATATATTTCATAACATTAATTTTAGTTTATAATTATTACACATAAATACACCAAATATAACTCTGCAAGGTATTCTGTAGGTTCAGCATTCTTGGGGCTTTCAGTTGACAGAAATATAAATAGCAAAAAGGTTCTTATAGTTTTGCATAGATGGCGCTGAAAACAATAATACCAACTCTAAGGGTGCATTGCATGATGAACTTTAATTAGAGTAGAAATGTTATAATTTACTCTTTGTATGAGCCCTTAGTCCGAGTTTTAATCGATTTGATTCTCGAACATTTATTTGAGGCTCGATCACAAATAAAAGATGACAATCGTAAACGAATCGGATACGGCATTAGAGATACACTGCATCATCATGTCATTTAGTTTAGCGTTATTTAGTAAAAATATTTTTTTAAACATTGTTAGGTAAACATCGTGAAAACTCTCGGTGTATTCAATTTCAGTTATATCTAGAGAAAATAGGTAATTAAAATTTAATTAAATAAAAAAGAGGAATAAAAACAGTAAAATATGTATTGTCACAAGTTTATTATCAGATATTCAGGCACAAAGTCGTTAGCATAAATTAATTACTTAATATAAATTAAAAGTTGAATAAATAGATCTTTTTATAAAAAGTACCAACCATGTTCACCATGTACAATCATTAAATAAATTACCTTATATAAACCTTATATTATTATTAAATAACCATTCAAAAAATGTATCCTTCATTTAAAAACAAATTCAAACTTTTAGTAAATCATTAAGTAACAAATAAATATATTTTAATTTAAGTTAATTATATTTCATTAAAAAATTACTAATAGTATAAGTATTTACTCACATTTTAACACAAAATATTAAAAATAGAGAAAACAAACAAAAAGTTAAATAGAAATAAGTACCTAAGGCACAAAGTCAAAATAAAAAATACAAGAAATTAGTTAAGCAATAGAGCAGATAAGCTAATTCAAACGAAAATTTTAATAAGTTGACAAGAATTAATATAATAACAAATTTTTAAAAGAACATATTTTGTTTTCAATAGAGTTAAAAGAAGGAATGAAAATCAAATAAAAATCGTTTAGTATAAAACCAAATAAATTGGTTAATACTTAAAATAATGTTATTATATTTTTTTTCCACTAGTGGAAAAAAAAACATAAAAAGATAAAATTTTGATAAAAATCGTAAAACTATACTTACAGTAAGTAAGTACTTATATAAAACTTAAAATTTATAAATAAGCGTTTTTAAACAATGTAATGTATAAAAATAATCAGGTAAGAATGTCATTTAAGTTAATTTTAACTCAAAATTTTAGAAAATAACATAAAATATTTCTAAAATAAATCATTAATTAAATTCTTTGAAACTTATAAATATTCTACAGTAAAGTTATCAGTAGTGTTTAATAAATAACAAATCCAATACCTTAATTATTATTTTATTCGAGTTGACTCAAACTATACGAAAGTATCGAGTTAACTCGAAGTTATAATAAGTCTTAGTAACTTAAACTAAGTATAACATCAAACAACAGAATTTGAAATAAATTTTGGATATTACACATAAAATTCGCTGTAATACAAGTAAACTAGTAAAATTCAATTAATATTGCTAATTACATAGCCGCAAATTTATACAAAACAAATTTCGAAAAAAAATGCAATATTTTCAAACTTACAAAACACTATTTCGATGAAAAGTGAAATATCCGTAACATGAACTTCTAGTATAAAAAACACCAAAATTCTTCAACAATTTTCAATCATCTAAATAAAGAGTATTTTGTGGTTTTTTTATTTTATTTTTTTATAACAAAGATCAATTGTTTCAATACTTACTGAAACACTCTTTTTATCCATGCTTTGATAGACACATTATAAATTACAATGACATTATACTATGTCTCTCAAAAATTTTATATAAGCTGTTGACAAAATATCAAGTAAGTACGTTGAAAAAAAACGTCTATAAAACGTCCGTTCCCATCCATGAGAACAAAACTCATACGGCTTCGTTCTACAAGTGTAAAAAATCTGTTGTCTGATTTAGCGAGAATTTAGTTTAATTTAACGGTAAAGCAGTGTCTTGTCTGGTTAATCTTACAACGAAATACAGTTGTAGCATCGACACGATAAGAAGAAGAAGAAGTTTAATTTGGTTTAAACTGGTTTATACCCGTTATAGGCTAGATCTGATGCGTCATAAGCTCTCCTCTCGTAGCCGCCACTGCCTCCTGAGGACTGCCACCCGTGGCTTTCACCACCACCGCCGTGGCCACCACTGCTGCCGCCGCCACCACCCTTGGCACCCATCAGCTTCTTGAGGACCATTATACCGGCGAGGAGGAGGGCAATCTGAAAGATGGAAACAGATATTGTTATCAAAGTTGCTTGATCAAAAGATTGCTAAATAAAAAGTTAGCGCAGACTTCTCTAGCTTTTTATAAGATGACTGCACTAAATTTTTATAAGATATAGTACCTTAATATTTACTAACAAATTATTATTTAAATTATTATTTAAGTAATAAAAATATTTAAGTACAGAAATTATTTAAGTGTCAAAAAAGTAGTTTGAACAATAATACGCTTCGCTTAAAGTAGTACTAGATTATACTGTGTTCTGGATTATTTATTAACGGTCTATCTTATAAAAAGCGCAGATTTGAAGTATTGATTATATTATACGTAATGGTGCCATAAAGTCAACGCTAACTTTTTATAGGATAGGTAAGACTTATTTCCTGTCTGACATGCTTAAAATAATGAAGGTTATGACTAATGAGTGGTTTGAACATAATTTTAATAGTGATAAGAAGACCGGTTCATTGCCCTCTCATTAAGACCGACTGATTAAATAATGTTTTGTAATAAACATGTTTTGAGTTAGTAAGTATGTACTTACTTAAATTTACCTAATCGAGATTCTGTTTCATTATCTTTTTTGTGTTGCAAATCTGTTACTAATTTTACCACCAAATAATTTCAGAGTTATTTTATCATGAAAATATAATATATATTTTTTTTAAATGGGATCAAAACAAAAAAAACTTTTGTTACGAAACAAAGTTTACAATAAGTCACTTTGAAAAAATGATTCTTTGAAATTGTAGTTATACTTTGTTTCTAAATGTAAGTTCCTAAGACATTTCCTTGAAATATATTAAGATCATAAAATCAAGGACAAAAAAAATATGTAAGCAAGTACTTAAGTAACATTTATTAATCGATTTATCTGTAGGGAACCTCCCCTACAGATAGGAAACCCTCCCCTACCTGAGGGTATCCTATCTTCATACCAAATAACAAAAACGCAGTGTTTGATATTGAATACAGCATGTTTTTTATGTTCTAACATCGTATCGTCGTTCGTATTGTTTTTATTTGAAAACAATAAGAAACTACGAATATAAAATTCAGCGTTCTATTTTAAAATAGTTTGATATTTTATATTTAGAACGCACATTTCAATCGTCTTATAACAAAATCAACAAAAAATACCAATCATGGTGGATCAGTCATCAAACCATACCACATGTTTCCCGCCAAAAGTAGATCAAACGTCAGTCCATCAGTCCAAGTAAATCTAGTACGGCTTGATATAACGACGAGCCGCACGAGATTTACTTAGATCGACGAAACTGTATTTCTTTCTTCTAATTCTTCAAAGTAGGTTTTTATCTAAAGTATTTAAAATGATACGTGCAACTGGAAGCGTGGTAGTGAGATGACTGCGTGGAGTAGGGATGGGCAAAAAATATCGATATATCAAAATATCGATATTTTTTCTGAAAAATATCGATATATATCGGCGATATTTTTTCCAGCGATATATCGATTTTCGATATTTATTTTCGGATATCAAAATCGATATATTTTTAAAGCTCTAAACAACGAGTGCTCCTGATGTCAATATCAGACAAATTCTGTTTGAGTAATGTTATGTTTAATTTGTTTTTTTTTAAGTCAAGCAATGAAAAACCTGTTTTTTTTATAAAAAAAAACTGATGTAAAAACAGCCAGATGTGTATTTGCTTTAAAATTTCTAATATTTTGGCAATTTTCATAAATAATTGCATATTGGGCAAAAATATCGATATATCGAAATATCGATATTTCTTGGATGATATAATCGATATATTTGAAATATATCGATACGATAAATATCGATATTTTTTTTCGGTTTGCCCATCCCTAGCGTGGAGTTACTTGGTGTTGCCATCAAGAAAAATGGTTTTGGTTGGTATTTTAAAAACAATTCGAATGTTTGTAAACGGATCAGATTTGTGAGAATTTATGAGATGTTGTTTAGCGAATAAAAATTCATAAGATGGTGGCTATTAATCAGAAATATGCATTAAAAATCATGAAATGAAGGTTGTTTCAGAATTATTATGCAATTAAGTAAGTAAGTTTATTTTGCAATTAAGTAAGTAGTACCTACGTATATTTTTAACATTATTTTATGATACTTACAGTCCATCAAATCTAAGAAGTTCCGTTTGACGTTTCATATTTTTCCAACCTAAACAACTTTGTTTATGCGTACATTATTTAATTTCGATAACCTTTTTCGTAAAACCTTGAATTTAGAAAGATTTTATTATTGCATCTAAAAATGTACAATTCTTAATATCTAAATTTAATTGAAAATTTTCAAACAATGCAAAATAACACATATTTACACAGTAAATAATTTCTAATAATTCTATTCTTGACGTCATTGCAAAGTCACGTAGTTCGGTCACTGCTCGTAGTGTTGCGACTCTTCGGTTACACTTGTATATAAAACAATCGCTTACATTATACGAAAAATCGAATGTATTGCTTTTAAATTATCAATTAACGAATTTGTAAAAAGACATGACAGGTGTCAAAATGATCAAATTTGACATAATTTGATGCCTCGGTCCATAATCCACCCAAAGCACGGCCAGAAAGCGAATTCTCGGGCACCTTCAACGTACTATTTACGGGTAGGACGCCATCTCTGTTTAATTTCACGTTATAACTAATAATGGACGACTTTGATAGAGACATTAAGTTTGATAATTTCATAGACAGTCAACTAGTCATTAATTTAAATGACGATGATGACGAAGACGACGACGATTCAAGTACTTGTAGTGAATAAAAAATTTATCCTAAACATTACTTTTATTTAATTATAATAATTGATCTCTTAAAAATCGGATATTATAGTAATCGATTTTTTATATCCCATCCCTATTATTCAATTTGTCAGAACTGTCAAACGGTACCTCTTAGATTTGATGGACTATAGTGATTTTTACGAAGTATTTGATCCATTTATTCAAACGCATTTTTTTATTTCAGTTAAAAGTTCTTTTAACCAAGTACATCAAGCCAAATAAAATAATATTAAAGTTTATGATGAATAGGTTTTCATTAAATTTACCCTAATTTTAGGGAATCACTTAAACACAGAAACACTGAACTTTATCAAAATGCGCAAGCGGAGCGAATGAAGTGGAAATGGTCTACCGAAGGTCGTTTACCACATATTACATTCTTACACATACATACAACAATAGTCATTATCTCCATAGAACTATAGCTCAAAATCATTTATATCTTTTTGAACCTTATTAGTTTAGAGATTTAACCCTTATTGTGTCAATAATAGAGTTGATAATTCAATTGTATTGTCTTTATTAATGTGAACGGAATATTAAGTTGCCTACACCAGTCGGGATTATTTTAAAATACTGGGATTATGAAGTATGCTTAGACATATAAAAGTCAATTAAATTAATTTGTTATTTATCTTAATAAATCTTGTGAACTTTATGATGTAGGTAAGTAATTATAAAGTTTGTAGTAACCAATTTTTATACATATGAAACCTACCCGTCACATATACATAGATAACACTTAATTTATTAGAATATGATAAAAAAAATATTTTATGTAGGTACTTATAACCTATGAGTACTATTAAAGTATCTGTATTATTTTTTATTGTTATAAACTGCGTGGATATACAACAATTTGCTTTAGTACCAGGCCGTAAGTTTCTTGCCCGTTCTTCTAGGCTCTATATATTTATATTTACTAATATATATTTTTGGAAATACAAACATAGACTGATTGGACATTATAATAATAATAAATATTCATGGACAATCCACACATCACACTGTAGTCTCGAACTAAGAAAACGCGAACTAAGCAAAGCTACTACTTATGGGAACTAGATTGCAGATAGAATACTTATATACATTTCTTTTTTGTAAATACATACATAGAATAGATAGTAACACCCAAAAACAAACATCAGTGTACATCACACGAATTGTTATCAATGGTAATAGAACCCGCGACCCACAGCATGGAAGGTATACTACCAACTGAGCTGTGACTCCTGTAACATTACCCTACTATAATATTTGAAACCATCATGGTTTTGAACATAGTTTTCATTATAAACGGGATATTTACCATGATTTTCCCGTGATCATGGCGCATGCAACTGTGCCAAAATATCGGGAAATAATCAAACTCACAAATCATGGTAAAGATCCCGTTTACAATGAAAACTATTACCCTACTGTATCGTTCCATATCCCACAAACTTGAACTTCTCACAAAAAAAACACATCAGTTTCTCATTATTGTTTCTGTATAATACAAGTGCATGTATACATTATATTTCTTGCGAGAATAATACATGTTTATAGATCGATGACATTGTTGAGATCATTAAACTAGGAACTAGGAAACTGGGTTTGTAGATGGCTTGAAAGTTGGGAGTTTTTACGCGGGAAAGGTTAGCCTTTCCCACGTGTTATAACCTAAAATCTTTAAACACAGGTTTATAATAAATGATTCTTATGGAATGTAGCATTAAGCTGAGATTAGACCTATTTGGCAGCACTGGCACAATTATAATAATATAATTTGTTTTCTTCTTTTTATATAAATGTTTTTTTTTTTTTATTATTTTTCTGTTTTGAGGAGAGTGGAAGAAGACGTGTTGTACCGACCCCACATAATGTGGGACAAGGGTAGGAAGATGATGATGATTTTTCTGTTTTGTTAGTGTCTGTCAAATAAATAGTTTCTTATCATTGATAATCATTGTCATATGACAATGAATGACTACATACTGCGGTTTATGTATTAGTTGCATATTATGTCTAGTAGAATTCAATTAATTTTTTGCTTGAGATAAAAATAAATGCAAGCTTTTTTATGTTTGACAGGTCGGCCATTTTGAACAATGCTTTTTGATGAGTTTCTGAAAATCAGGATTAGCTCTACAAAATAAATATCTAAATTATCACTATAAATGTAATAGGAGAATAACGTTAGATCATAAAATTTCTACAGGTTTTTAATATCACAAACGATCATTTTTAAAACATTATTTCCCTGCGTGATCAATATTCCAAGAGATTCATGCTTATCAGTAACTTTCGTTTTATAAGCCTTCAAATCGTAAATAGTCTCATGAACCCTTTTGTTAAATCTTTATTCATCAAAGCAACCGAATAAAGCTGCAGTTCAAATCACATTGCGCGCTACCCCCTGCTCTATTACCGGCCATTTCAGCGTCACCGCGCAGTGTATACGATTTTTGTAATTTTATTCGTGATTGTCTCAACACGCGAATTGTCGAGATTTGCTTTACAAAGGAAAGCTAGAATCGTGACTTAGAAGTACCAGATTTAAAGCAGAACATTGTTCCTTTCTACGTATAATGGGAAGTCGCTTAGGGCAGTAGCGATGGTAAATAAAACAATATAATGTAGGTAATACAAAAACAGGTTCTATAGGTATTATAAATAATACTAATAACTTCTTTATTAAACAATTGTAAGAAGGATCATATAAAAAACGCTAGAATCCAGATCTAGTTTTTTGCCAGTTCTAGACTCTGGTCGCGACGAACTGGCGCCTAGAATCATCTAGTATGTAAGACGTTTCAAAGTGATCCTCGTGATTTTATTGCAATTGAAGTTTGAATAAAATAAATTTATAAATATTAACGGACTCTGGTCCCAAACTAAGCAAACCTAGTAATATGGGAACTAGATAGATAGATAATTATTTAGATGGCTATGAGTGACCTAGATTAGTCCGAATATGAATGCTCATTACACGAACATTTGCTCTCGGTGGTGAACCCACGACCCACAGCATGAAAGGCGGAGCTGTGACGTCGTCAAAGAAGATTTAAGCTTGTTTTACTAATACTCGATTTTTATTCCTTTAATAGATATATCTGATCTCTGCAACGTTTTTATGTTGTTTACACAGAATTATTAAAAAAAAATCGTAAGCTAAATGAAAAATAAAAAAGGATCAAAAATAGCGGTGTTACAAAATGATAATGAAAACAAGATACATTATAAATACAAGATAAGATTGTATATTAGTCAAAATATTTTAACTGGTAAAAAATGCTATGAAATGCAACAGAAAAAACATTTATTTGAACAGGGATTACCTAATGTTATGTGCATAATAAAACATTATTAGCATACTCTTTTGTGTAAGATTTAAGAAACAAATAGTTATAACTTTAGTTTAAATTATTAACAAACATTATTGTCATACATGTTTTCACGTCAATACGATTTTTTATGTACAGAGAACGACACAAATACTCAAGTGTTTTATGGTAAAATAAAATATTTTAAAATATTTAATATTTCCAAGTATTACTCTGAAAAACCAATTTAGTAAAAAAAAGTGACATTTACATATATAAATAATACTGGACAATCCACAGCACATCATCTAGCCCCAAGCTAAGAGCAGAGCTTGTGTTGTGTACTTAGTGCATATTTTGTGGTCTGATTGACAATGCTCTAATTTTTTTATCCCACTCTTAAGATTAATCCTTTTTTACTTTTTTGTTCTACGCTATTTGTTTTTTTTTCATAGGGAATAATGTTTTTTATTAGATAAAAATAAATAAAATAATACTTTTACCATTAGTAAGCAGCCGACCCGTCTTCATTTTCCGTCTAAAAGCTTCTGCAATAAGTGTATTGCAGCAATACTAGAACGTTTTGTTTTACTAAAACATCTACGATTTAAATTTTTTTTTTAATATTCGCTTCAAAGTAAAAAATACATTTTTTTTTTTCATATTTTTACGTTTTTTGCAGACACTACCATAATACCTTGACATCAACCACAGATATAATCCTAGTACTTAAAGTTTAGCGGCTAGACTAAGGTACTATCTTGTATTTGTGTCATCACTATTATATTATTTTTACTACTATCTTTCTGATAATATCAAGATGTTTTGTAGATAAAATAATGTTTACTATCCTAATCTATATCTATACTAATATTATAAAGAGGTAAAGTTTGTATATTTGTTCAATTGTAAGGGGTAATCGGGATCTACTGAACCGATTTTAAAAATTCTTTCACCAATAGAAAGCCACATTATTGCTGAGTGTCATAGGCTATATTATATTTTCAAAAAAAATAGGGATTCTTACTAAAACTTCAATTATGCCCAACGAAGTGGGCACGGGTCAGCTAGTAATATTATAAAGACAAAAGTTTGTATGGATGGATGTGCGGATGAATGTTTGTTACTCTTACACGCTACTATTTCTGAATGGATTCTATTCTATTCTATTTTATTTACAAAGAAAATAAAGTCTATTGACCACTAATACCTACGTTTTCGCATATTGATACTAAATCATCATCTTCCTACCCTTGTTCCACATAATGTGGGGTCGGTACAACACGTATTTTTCTTCCACTCTCCTCTATCACATGTCATCTCACTATTTAAGCTTTTTAAATGAAACTTTAAAAATAATGTAGTTTATACATCTGTACCTCTACCATGAGTTGTCACAGTAGCTCTACCATGAGTTTTTACTATACTATATTTACTACACTCGCTAGCGTCTGTAGTTAAAAAAATGTATGAAGATTTGTACAGCGTCTCTAGCGGATAGTTGGGTACTAAAATTCGTAATACTAATATTGCCGTAACTACTGTAGTAAAGTCAGGCGATTTTACTGTGACATCTCATGGTAGAGCCACAGTAAAATCGCCTGACTTTACTACAGTAGTTACGTCAATATTAGTATTACGAATTTTAGTACCCAACTATCCGCTAGAGACGCTGTACAAATCTTCATACATTTTTTAACTACAGACGCTAGCGAGTATAGTAAATATAGTATAGTAAAACTCATGGTAGAGCTACAGAGCAACATATAGACTGACTGACATAAAGAGTGAATTATCAAAAATGTAACGATAAAATAAGATGAAGTCGCGGTTATCAGCGAGTCTCTAGTTATTTAGAAAAATAAACAAAAGCAGCTCCAAATATGATGAAAGTTGTTGACAATTTCTAGGTTTGGGAATGTTAAAATATATTTAAACGAATAAGGTCGTTACAATTCATAACATGCCTCGAATTTTGATGAAAGCTGAGATAAATCCTAAGCCAAAGTTCATTGTTTTCTAAAACTAAATATTTGTGAATTAGTGTGATGTGTGAAACGTCCATGAATATTTTTTTATTTTATTTATATACATAAACAACTTTCATAAATTTTCATTGTAATTGTTTTTCTTAAATATTCGTAAACCTATAATAAAAATTTAAATGATGAAACTTTTAATTTTAAATACTTAAATAGATTAAATTCTAAACCGCGGTAAAGGCGCACGTGCATTTTAGAATGGTTTATATAAGTAGATAGAGTTAAGACTCTTGTCTTTTGAAGTATATACTGATAATGAAGTACTTATAGTGAAGTTTTCTTTATAAACGGGATATTTACCAAGATTTGTGCGTTTGATTTAAATCACGGCGCATACTGTGCCGAAATATCGGGAAATAATAAAACTCACACATCATGGTAAATATCCCGTTTATAAAGAAAACTATGTTAAAATCTTCCTACCCTTGTCCCACATTATGTGGGGTCGATACAACAAGTTTTATTCTTCTACCAGACGTCATCTCAATGCTCTCACCTATCTTACACATGTCATCATTCACACAGTCCATCTTTTATTTGGCCTCCCTCTACTTCTACATCCATCCACATTCATATCTAACACTCTTCTTGTTATATGGCTGTCTATGATAAAAACCGTGATAGTTTCAAATGTTATAAGCATAGTGAAGTTTATACTTTACTTGACAATAGTCTACTAAGAATGTGGACCAAGTTATCGTGTCAGAAATCAAAGAGTCTCACAGATGTTGTCAACGTAAATGAAATTATTCCCATGGTTTTGTATGCACTTGAACAATGAACAAAGGTTAGGCTTGAAACTGTATTAATTGAACATTTTAACTTGAAGTTCAGTAGTTCAGTTATTGAGATGACACTCATATTTAATAATTGAACAATTATCGACTGTGAGAAATTTACTTTATTGAATTTTGTCCTATTATTAATAATGATTTTCTAATAATATTATAAACGGATAAGTTTGTATAGATGGATGTATGTTTGTTACTGTTTCACGTAAAAACTACTGAATGGATTTTAATGAAACTTTACAATAAAATTGTTTATACATCAGAATATCACATAGGCTATAATTAATAAAGATGTTTTGTGAATTATCCAATAACAATAATAAGACGAAGTCGCCAGCATATGCTAGTAGTTTATACAGTCGTAAAACACAAACTATTTATACTTACATAATTTAAATTTATATATCTGGTCATTTCATACATATGAAAACAGCGCGCAATAATGAATATTTTGAACTAAAATCATCATCATCATCTTACTACCATTGTCCCATGCTATATAGGGTCGGTGCAACATAACTTGAACTAAAATCACAAATGATTAATTTTTGGCAACTTTCGCTGACCATCATTTTAAAGATCATCAGTCATTGTAAAACTACAAATGTTCAGTGATTACACGATTATAGTCAAATTGTGATGACCATGAGAATTCTACGTGAAAGTGATGAATAGAATCACAGATCTTCGAATTTTTACAGTGGTCTTAAATTTTTTTGGACTAGAATGTATTTTAATCAAAATCAGTAAAACTTTTTTCAGTAAAATCAAAAACTTCGTTGAGAACCATCGTCGTCTTTAGGTGATTCTAATTTGATTACATTAAAATCTTTACTCTTTCTATTTATTTTTATAAAATGGTTGAGTGTACCTTCATTATCAGAACCTTATTTTTGTAAACATTAAAATAAATAAATTAATTAATTCAGTGTTACTGTATGTATTTACAAAAAAAAATATATAAGTATTGTAAGTTATAGCAAACTAGTTTCTACAAAAGCTTTGCTTAGTTTGGGACTAGTGTGATGTGTGAAATGTCCGTGAATAATTATTTATATTTACCTTAGCTGTGATAAGAGCCTTTCCAGCCAGTATGAAGAGACCAGCTATAGCCAGTGGCATCATTGCAATCATTTTCATTGCTCCTCCCATCATCATCATCGACATCATTTTCTTCATTTTACCTCGACCTGGAATCGACATGAATGTTTACGTTATTAAAAATATATTTATAAAATCATCCTTGTTTTTATCTTTCGTGACTCTTCTTGTTCGAATCATTACGTTTTAGATTATAATGTTAAAAAAAATGTTTATAATTATTATATCAACAGTCTAGTTCCCATAGTACAAGCTTTATTTAGTTTGGGACAAGAGTGTGTGATATGTCTGTGAATATTTATACAAATTTGTTGCAATTTGTTTTAATTGTATCCAAATTTAGTAAAAAAATGAACTAAAGTTTTGCTTGTATACAAATTTAAGCTAGTAAATAAGCTAAGTACTCAGTTAAATTCGAACAAGATATTTAAAATGAACTTACAATTAAAATAATAAGCTTAACTACACTAAAAGCACTTTTGCATACTTCTACTATCTTTAGCATTACTATCTTTAGCATGACTACCGTTGTCAATTTCGTCATTCATGTCATGAATTCATCATAAAAGACAATTTCTACGATTGTCATACTTAAAAGTTTAGCTCTCTCGTTAATGAGTATTTTTGAGCTAAAACTCCCAGCCACCTATATTAGCACTAACATTCTAAAATACATAAATTTATAATTGTAAATTACCGGTTAGAACAACCATATATTATTATCAAAAAACCTAATTATTTAATTGATGGTATTTAAAAAAACTATAATATATAATATAAGATAATTAAAGAATTTTATTTCTAGAAAATTAACTCCAAATTTTTCCTTGAACTATCACAGAAGAAATAATTAGTACTTGCCCTAACTTATTTCTGTTTTCAAAAATAAGACTATTTATTTCATAGGAAGAATAATAATTAATTAATATTTTGGATTAAAACTATAAAATTAATAAAAAAAACTTATTTTTATACTGTATAGTCGTAAGTTTGTTTGTGAATAAAGTTTTTTATACACGATTTCATTATTGATTCAATTTGGCTGATGTGAGACAAAATTTTTGGTAGTTGACTAGTTTTAAGATCATTTTGTTATTTACTGAAATACTAAGCCTCAAAAATCTTTCAATATTTTTTTAAACTTTATGTACTTTATATGGGTCTACACTGAGTTTTTTATGTTCTGTGGGTCTACAGCTCTATGGTCAGTCTATGGTCTAAGTCTAAGGCATCTGATCATTCAATTCTTTTGACGTAGAAACAGATCACAGAAAGTTTTGTAATCTAATCGAGAGATCGGATCCCAAAAGAAAATGCAGATGACCATTGAACACTATTACGATAATAAAGACGGTCTTTGTATCTTAAGTGCATATCAGGAAACATTGTTTGCATAAATCAAATGTTAATTACTTCAAGCGGTAAATTACAAACAAGTAACCACTATGTTGGTTCCTGATCTATTTCCTCCAAGTAATTAATGAAACGCTATTTTATAATCAGTATAACTTTATTTTACTTTACTTCCTTTGGTATTACCATCCATTACTTATTCAATTATATTCGTTTCAAGTTTATATGAGTCATTTTTTATATTAGAGTAAAATTTTATAGGAAGCGTTATTTGTAGATTTATTTCTATTGATATGAGAGATTTTCTTTACAATTTTCACACTATTTTATATGACATCCATATTAAGTGCATTATAGAGAAACCACAAAGCGATTTAACATAATACAGCATTATTGAGATCCGTTAAATTGTATGGTCGGTCATTTTGAAACTATGGTTGTAGTAGCTGTTTTCTAAATCCGTTATGGGGTTAATTTCTTTTTATTAACGGAATATTTTTTGGGTGGTTTAATGTCATTTTTGTAAGGAATTTTATGAATATTTAGTATTATCACAAATTTTTGAATTGTTGAAACTATTTCTAATGGTTCATTTTCACAAGATCGTACTCGTACTACGTAAGAAAACAAAAATGCGCCGCTGCGAAGAAATTAAAAAAGTATTTAGAGAAAGAGAGAAAGATAGATCAAGAACTGTACAAAAGTAGTTAAAGAAAGAAACAAAAATACATAAACAGAAGACCAACTAGAAAACCATTTACAAGCGCCCGCTCATATTCCAATATCCCGCTAATCCCAAATTATAAACCCAATTTGGAATATTGAAAAAATTCAGTTTACCCACCGAGTTTTTTTTTAATTTTTTTCAAAGGTTTCTTCAATTTCTTTCGACCTACAAACAAGAATAACAAGTTAAAACAAAAATATAACAATTATTGCCAATTTTTAACCACCGACGCAAAAACGACGGGGTGTTATAGGTATACTGATGCAATTATGGTAAGCATATACCTTAAATGCTAGGTCAAAAATTCAATAGGTTTCTTGAAGGTGGAAAATTTAAAGTAAGGAAATAATTTAAGGTATAGTATAGGGTGTAACTATGTATTTTATGTATGTATTTACAAAAAAAATGTTTGCTTTGCTTAGTTTGGGACTAGAGTGTAATGTGTCCATGAATATTTATATTTAAGTACTTGGATCTCATTATAGAAACCTCAAGACAGATTATTATAACAAGTGAAAGCAAACACTCAAAGGGAAGTTATTCCTAGCAACCGTGAATCGTGGTAGGTCAAAGTTCTCGGCTCTCGTGGCATCTAAAACTGCTTTCAATGAAAAAAAAATACATTTTTACACTGCAAGACAATTTTGACTGAAATATTGTATCAAACATGCCCTTAATAACTTGTCGAAATTATTCTACTAATATTATTATTATAATATAAGTATAGGTTTGTATGTATTTTACCTATGTATGTATTTACCAAAAAATAATTATTATAGGTATTCTATCAGCAATGTGTGATTTGTGAATTGTCCGTGAATATTGATTATTATTTATTATTATTAATATACCTACCTATATATGTTGTGCCGACCCCACCTAGTGGGATAAGGGCAGGAAGAAGAAAAAGATACCTACACTAAACATTATAAATAAACTATTATTTTGATTACTTAATTTTTTATAGTGTATTTGCGTGCGTGTCTCAAATAAAATTTAAAGTTATTGACTTTGAAGATACATTTCTATGAAAGTACTATTATTTCTTCTGTGTTCTTCAATAGTCAAAATTTGGAGAAAGGGCATTGTAATGTCTTCTTCAGTGGCGATTGATGAGATTATAATGTTAACTATGTACTTAAGTAATTATAAAAAATACAAAATTTTACTGTAAAAAAATTAGTAAAAAAGGATTGCAAATGTGTGTCAATAAAAACAATGATACTTTATAAATTTATATAAAATGTATGGATGGATGAAATTATATACAAAATGTTTTTCTATAAGTACGTTTGATCGTTTACGTTTTGATTTACACAAATACAAAAAAAAATATGTAGTTTATGTACATCTGAACTAGTTGACCTATATTTTCTAGAATACTATTTTGTGATTGATGGCAAGACTGTGGTTGATTGCCAAAATCAGAAATTTACCAAATTTTTATCACTTAACTACTTTCATCTTATACATTCTAAATACTATATTTAGTAGCAATGCTAGATGCAATTTCGGATTTACTGCAATAAAATTTACATAATCTTGCATTTAAAATCTTTTTATGCATGTAATATAATGTAAGAGATGTATGGTTAGTAGTAATTTAAGTTTATTACCATTTTGCGGTTATAAAGGGAATAAAACAATGAATCGGTTAGTTAATTGTTCTTGTAATTGATGCTTTCGACAACTAAGTAATTAGAGAAATTTTACATGAAAGCTATGCACCGAACAAATAATATCATCCCGTTAATTAGAGCATAGGTTTATTTATTGTTTACAAAAATAAGGTATCTCAAGAACTCGGGAACATCTAGCCTCTGAAATAGGAGACAGATTAGATATTATTCTACAAAGACTCATATAGAGGAAACATCTAGCCTCTGAAGTAGAATAGAGATTAGATATTCTTAAAAAACTTCATAAAAATAAATGCAAAGATATTAATGTACCAGCAAAAAGGTCAAGTTGAGAGCACTAGATTATAAAAAATAGGTTGGACTATCTGTACATAAATCAGTACAATAAATATTTGAAAATGCTCTTGGGATTTTCTAATATTTATATCTAATCTTAAAGTACCTAATGCAGTATCTACATTATGCAATTTGATCAATGAACGAGCAACCGGTCACAAATCATCCAATCAACAGACGGATGGATGCAGATCCGACTTGCTGTTCACACGTGGGTGATGATCATGAACAAACAAATAATTATTACCTTTTTAACCTTAGTACAACAATAGAATATTGAAGTTACTACTTATACTACTCTATGTGACGTATTTGTTATTCTTTTAAGCTTCAATTTCATCTGTTTGAAATCCGTTTTTAATAAAAATCTTTAATTTTAAAACTCCTAGATAGACGTTTACAACTAGATAAATGATTAATGTAATTTGATTTTTAATATACAGTTATATTAGTATGTTTCTCATAGAAAAGTGTTTCATACAGAAATGTGTGTGATCGTGACCTATTCAGTGTTGACCTCACAATTATATCGGATGCTGTTTGAAGTACATTTTACAGTAATACTATTTTTTTTTGCTTTAGCTTATATCTTCGCACTGCTGGGCAAAGGCCTCCCCTAAACTCTTCCACTTTTCTATGTACAATTTATTAAGGAATATTAATTTTGTGATTTCGAAATACTAAAAAGGAAGGGTTATGTAATTGTGGTTATATGCAAGAGATATTTTTGCAGCTTTCGATCCATTCAAATCTATAAAGTTTCACCAAACACTACAACCACTTCATGACACTTGATAAGTTCAAGTGTTGACTATAACGGAACTTCTTAGACATTTACTGTCATAAGAGAGTTTTTAAAGTGCTGTGCTAGCAAAGCGTGTTAATCACAATTATTATTGTTATTATATTTTTTAGAAACATGTCATTCTTACCTTCTTCAACGCCTCTGTTGAGATCCTCTCCTGTCATCTTTGGTAATGACAGCTGGATTGTCCTTGAATTCGCGAACGCCGCCACTCGATCCCAGAGCATATCTGTCAGTGCTTCGTCCTTATCAGCCAGATTCCTCGGTAATGTTGCATCTATCTCATTCTCACTTATAGGATGCACCTCTTCATTTGACGTCCTTACAACTTCAACACCATCTGTCAAAGGTATGGATTCCATGCGTGCTGCCCGATCGAAGAACAGAATTGCTTTTTTCTTCAAGCACGGGAATAGTCCTTCCGTTTTTTGACAGTCCTCGAAAACCCTCATTATGTACTTTGCTCCGTAGTCATCCCTCGCTGACACAGCGGTCAGGACCACTGCTAGGACTATTATTTTGTACATTTCGGGTGTTGACTGTGCGGTTTTTCGGAAAATACTGACGGATGGTGGCTGTCACTACCGTATATAAAGGCTAGGAAGCTCCATAGAGGAGCGCTGCAGAATGAATGGAAGATAGCTGTGTGTGTAGCGAAACGGAAAATCGTGGCTGTGAGGGGTCTGCGTAGAAAAATGGAAGTGCTCGGAGGCGGTATCTTGATCTTGCAAAATTCGGTTGTTTACCGTCTGCGTATACATTACACATTGGGTAGGTAGTATAATAAGAAATTTCTCTGTGTGTGTGTGTACAATAAAGAGTTTTCTATCTAGGTACATAGTTGTTCGATATTTTCTCAAAGTAATTTAGTAACTATAATTATTTGATATCTTCAATCTTTTGCATCTTATCAAATAATGAAAATCTAAACATCTGATAAAAAAATAAATATATAACTTTATTTTAGGATTTATTTTGAATATCGTCTATTTCCTATTTTTATATACTTTATCAAAAATTTGTACGCTCTATTATTTTATTTAATGCATTTAATGCATTCTTGAGAGTTTAGTTATAAAACTGATGTTGTAAAATTGATATACCGCATCCACTCGCTTACGTTTTCTTCATACCTCGATGGATCAACGTTCACGTTACTTGCATGTAGTAAAAAAGTAAAAAAAAGTGATTTTATGACGTTACTATATTAAACAATTAAATCAATTAAACACTACACTATCATTGATTTATAGCCGCATGTTGCTTTATGATTTTGTATGTTTAAGTATGATAATTTTAGCTGTAGGACAGATAAGTGGGTCACGAAACGTAAAAAAATATATATTTAACGAAATCCTCCTGATCATTTTTATCTTCATTTAAAAATATAATCTGTTATAATTAAAATTTTATTGATTACTGAAGATTGTTTGAAAATGAAAATTTATTTACGAAATGTATTCGATATACAAACATATTTGTTTATTTATTTTAAGCTATATCCTCATATTAGTGTTTTATTGTCATGTTATACTTAAAGAATAAATCAAAAAAAGTCCTTTGTCCATTCAGTAACATATGTAACTTTTTATACACTTAAATGATAATCACACATAAGATAAAATAAATAAATAATGGACAATCCACACAACATCATCTAGCCCCAAGCTAAGCAGAACTTGTGTTATGGGTACTAGTAGTCTAAGATCCGGCTGCAGGATTACTGCGCTCATCTGTTTTTTGCTGAAAACCAAATTTTTATGTATATTTATAATTAGGAGAATATATATTTATCAGGCCAAATTTTGCTAGGCAACCTGATACAATTTAAGATTGTAAGACATACTTAATGTAATACATTACACTTAGTACAATATTTTTTACAATATTTTTACAATATTTTTTATTATAAATATACTATACCCAGAACACCCGGAATAAATATATTATTATGCAGATCGTACAAAGATTTATCCCAAGGCGGGAATCGGGATATCAGATAAATTCACTTTAGTTGATAAATCCTTTTGACTCTATTCATAAAAAAGTCTAAGGAATAAAGCATTTTTTTAACTGACTATAAATATTTTGCTGTCCATACTTTGATTTCTACAGATATAAATACAAGAATCATATCCGCTATCTGTCTTCTAATAATCATCTACATTAGGTACCTACAAGTACGTCCATTTCATCATTACCCTAGTAAACTCTCTGTACCGCCTTCTTAGTACTGTAGCTGCAATTTCTATAAATTAACTTTAAAGGTAGAACAGGGCTGTAAGAGCAAAATAATAGAATTGACAGGCGTCACAGCTCAGGTGGTAGTAGCTCTGCCTTTCATGCTGTGGGTTGTGTGTTCAAAGTCAATTTAGGTAGGACGCAAACGGAGTTTGTTGCAGTAGGTACAGGGCACGTCCTTTGTAATTAGAATTCACTATAGAATACTTATATACCTAAGTACACCTTTTTTTGACAACCAATGTGACGCGGCGGGCGAAGGTCTGCCTGCGACGCGGAAGGTTGCGGGTTCGGCTCCCGCCTTGGGATAAATGTTTGTACGATCTGCAAATATTTATTCCGGGTGTTCTGGGTATTTTATATGTATTCTTAATAAAAAATGTCTAAGTATATATGTAGATCATGTAGGTATTGTATTAAGTATGTCAGTCTTTTAGTACCCATAACACAAGCTCTGCTTAGCTTGGGGCTAGATGATGTTGTGTGGATTGTTCAGCATTATTTATTATTTATTTTTACACTTTTATTTTGTACCTAAATACAGACGCAGACAAGGAACAAAATGTTCATCTCATAATGTAGCTCTCGGTGTTTGAACCCACAACCCACAGCATACAAGGCAGAGCTATTACCAACTGAGCTGTGACGCCTGTCAAAAGTGTACATCATAATTTAAAGTTGGCAACCCTACAATAGGTGTAATATTTACAAGTTTAACTCACTGTGAATAATCTAACTATGTTTAATTACGAGAAAAGTTATTACAACGTTATTGCCAAATTTACAAGTACTTTCTCTTATTTTTGCGTAGCAACAAACATGTACCTATGATATTGTTGTTATATTATGGGTGTTAGGTACTATCTTGTCTACGTATGTATTTACAAAAAAATAATGATTTAAGTATTCTATCAGCAATCTAGTTCTCATAGTACAAGCTTTGCTTTATATATGAAAAATAAAAAGGCCTTTACGTGGTACTCCGTTTTGCAAAGTGAATATGAGAAAAACGGTCGAATTATGCCCAACGAAGTGGGCACGGCTAGTTAATGAATAAAGATAATAAAATATTCACGGACATTTCACACATCACACTCTAGTCCCAAACATAGCAAAGCTTGTACTATGGGAACTAGATGCTGATAAAATACTTAAATTATTATTTTTTTGTAAATACATACATAAAATAAATATATTATTAATAGATAAATAAATAAATAATAAATAAATAAATAATGCTGGACAATCCACACAACATCATCTAGCCCCAAGCTAAGCAGAGCTTGTGTTATGGGTACTAGAAGACTGACATACTTAATATAATACATTACATAGATAGATATTTTTTATTATACATATAATACCCAGAACACCCGGAATAAATATTTGCAGAACATACAAACATTTATCCCGGGGCGGGAATCGAACCCGCAACCTTCCGCGTCGCAGGCGGACCATCGCCCACCGCGCCACATCGGTCGTCGATCGAGATATCCAGACACAGAACAAATATCGTTATATTTTAAATAATTCGCACAATATCTTTTTAAATTATAGGCTATGTATTAATTATAATATTAGTTTGATTAACTTTCCGGGATTAAGAAACTAAATGATTATACATCGTTCTTATTATCTCATTCGCGTGTCTCAATTTTATATCTAATTGTTCATATCTCACGATATTAATGATCTCTTTATAGTTTAATGAGATTTTTGACCTATGTTTTGTGAATTTCATCTAAAATAGGCTTTGGGCTTATGTCTCAACTTGCATATTTTCTAAATAATTTTGATTTTGTATACGCAGTCATTAAATAAAGTACTTATGTATTTTTTTTTGTATTCACATTTTAGTAAGTAGATAGATTAGGGATTAGTGGACTATCAGCCGAAGTGGCGCGCCTTGGGAGATACCTACGTCCAGCAGTGGACTGATATAGGTTGATAATGATGATGATGGACTATCAGCGTTCACTTTTACTAGCCGGTCTATCTTATGCGTTGATCACACGTACCGAGTAAACCGGCGAGACAGCGACGTATTTAAGATACACTGCGCGCTAACGCTGCAACGACAACAGTAAAACTGATGTCGACGCGCAGTGTATCTCAAATACGTCACTGTCTCGCCGGTTTAGGTACTCGGTACGTGTGATCAAGCCAATATAGAAGTAGAATAGATATTAAAATCGTCGCATGCAGCGGCCATACCCCGGGAAACCACGTCGTCGGCTTGTGGGCTAAACCTGGTGAGGGGGTTAGGGGAGCTTAGTGCCTTGGCCGGTTGCTCCCCGCATAATGTTCTAAGTCTGTCTCGTCTCGACCGATCGGCAATCCATCTACAACGAACGAAAATAATAATGATTTTAGTAGATAGTTTCAAGCACTCGTAAATCAAAGTAATAATAAATACTTATTTTTTAATTTGTTTACTTATACATTTCAATAGATTGTTTCAGTAGTTTTTGCGTCAAGAAGTAACAAAGATACATCCATCCATAACTACAAGTTATGCATTTGTCAAATTATAAAATGATGTCTGATTTATTAGTGAAAAAATTCAAGTTTAAAAATTTTTATTTAAACCTACTTGGTTTAAATAAACAGTTTTTTTTGTACACCGCTTGTCTTTTGCGTTCACCAACCTCGTATTGTTCACAGCATAGTTTCCAAGATAACAAGTAAGTTCCTAGAACAACGAATAGATGGCAGTGTTTGAAACATTTTTCTTAGTTTCAGAAACGCACTAATAACGATTTTTTATACAAAGAAAGAAGGTGCATTTTTCTTTTAATTTTTGTATCTTAAAATCTAGATGTTAATGTTAGTAATTTAGTTTTTTTTTGTAGCTTCTTTTTAATTTTGCTAGAAAGGCAGTTATATTATACTTATTACCTACTTTTGGGATGTTCTACGCTGTCTAGAGATAGATGATAATTTATAAACCAATACAGTTCAATATTCAAATTACATTTAGCATTTTATATCCAAAAAGTTTTTATTACTTACAAATAAGGTTACATACTTTGACCTATCAGCAGCTTTTCAAATGACGGAACGAAGGTTTGAAGTCGAGTTTTTTTTTATTTTTTTTTATAAACCTTACATCCGATCCGATCATTCACCTAGTTATTGTAATTGAATTTCGAATGTAGGGTAATCGGTTAGCTCACTAGTAATGGAAATCTATTACGCATCCCGTATGTGCCGCAGTCACTTGTTGAATATGGCCGTTGTTGAATAATTCAAGTTAAAAAAAAAAAAAAAACAAATATTTCTTATGGATTTTCGTTCTTTTCGTAGTAGAATTTAATTTATCCACAGATAAGTAATAAACCTGAAAAAATTGTTCTTGCAGAGTTAGAAAAATGTTTTCATCTGCCACAATCAAATAGCAAAATAATTATAACATTGTCAACAGTAGTAAGCAAATATTGTGTTAATCGAGCTTTATTTTGATCTTTTTGATAAAACATGAAACCTGATAAGGTGTAAGAAATCCAATGTGTTAAAGAAGACCAAATATGTAAGGTATTTTAACTGATTTGATTATTGTAATTTCTAGATATATTCTCAAACGCCATGTTGCATCAGATATCCTTGGCAGTGACCATGCGCTTGCACATGCAGCGAGAGTCGCCCAGAGCACTCATACACCCACGCCTGAGCGCCCAGCGATACACTGCAACCATTGCACGCTCTAAAAGATTTATAGATAAATGCAGTTCCCGGTGAAAATAGATAAATGCCAGTGCACATGTATTCTGTGCACATTTCAATAGTCGCAACAGCATAGGCCGGACATTGAAGAAATTTTGTCGGACTTCAATCATGGAGTACCGCAGGGCGATCGTCCTGTTGTGCTTCGCAACCCTCACTTCGGCGAACACTCTCGAAACCAGCATGAAGCTCCTCGGAAGGATGTATGACAACTGTGAAAGTTCTCAGGAAATCTTCAAGTGCTTCAAGATCCAGGCGGCGAAGTTCATCGATCGCGCTGCTAGGATGGAAACACTGCCGGTTCTCGACGGGATTTCTCTTGTGTCACGTTCAGAGGCAGCCCGCGCCTACCCGTTTGCGCTTCCTGAAGGTAACGTGAACGAGTTGCCATCGGAGCAGATCGACAAGTACCTTCAGCTTGCTACGTTAAAGCTGATGCAGACTCACCGTGTCGTCATCTCCCCCGTCACGATCGGCAAAGACGTTGGCAGGTCGCTGTCTGAAGCCCGAGGCAAGTTGAAGAAGATGATGGGACCTATCGTGGCTGGTGTGCTTCTCAAGGGAGGTTTCCTTGCGATGGCGTTCCAGGCCATCGCTGTTATTGCCGGAAAGGCTCTCCTCATTGGTAAGATTGCTTTGTTATTATCTGCTGTTATCGGGCTGAAGAAGTTGGTGGCTGGAGGTGAATCACACGAGAAGACTACGTACGAGATCGTGAAGCACCCTCAGGTGTCCCAAAGCCACACGTACTCGTCATCCCACTACGGAGGAGGAGGTGACTTTGAAACTACAGGTCCCGGAGGTCACTACAGGAGGAGTGTGGAAGACGAAGCAGCGGCACAAGACAGGGCTTACAACGCTTATGCTAAGAAGCAGTAGACTATAGAATTACGACTCCTTATTTAAATTACAACGACAAGCATTTATACACAAGCTATTGCACCAAAATTAATTATGACATTTGAACTTTGATAGAGGTTAGATCTTATCAAATTGTACGTGAATAATCCTAAATGTAATGATGGTTATGGAATAATTTATTATAATTATTATGCATGTAAATAGATGTTGCGCGGAGCGACTGCATGGGTTTTTATATGCTAGTACATTAGTTTTAAATCTTGCACTAAATATGATTTATTAAAATAATTTACAAAAGAGTTATTATTATTATAAGTTTTGTTATTAGTTTTATAAACTAGGTTTAGTCGACGGGTACTGTGCATTTTCTATTTCAAAGAGTTGATAAGGTATGTCCAATTTTGTATAAATAGCATAAGATATGTATAATGGTGCTAATTAGATTATGTATAATTCCTATAACCGTTTTGTATAATGCATATTATAATAATGTTTTAAATAATGTTAATCTAGGTGGGGTTACGCGAGTACCTTTTGTTTAATGAATATTTATTTATTAAAAGATAATCGTGGTGTAATGGATAATAACTATTAATTATTTAAGTACTTAATATTGTAAGTCAAATATCAAAAACCAATGATAAGAGGGCAGTCGATAAAAAAATTAACTTTCGTTTTGTGTTTTATTAACTTTTCCCTTAATCCTTTTTTTGAATATTTTTTATTTCTCTAGAAGTATCTGTAGTAGTTATAATAATTTATAGATATTAAATTAAAATAAATATATTATATATTTAATATATAAGAATAAGTCAAAAGTACTGACTAGGCACTAACTAGGTATTTAAAATAAAAATAACTAAAACTCACTCTTTATCATACAATTTCATTTGAACACTGGTTGCTAATATGTAACAAATTAAATTTTTTATTTTTTTTAATTTCACACAGTTTCATTATTATTATTCGTATAAACAATATTTCAATAAATAACGTAGACATGTCATGTAAATTAAAATGCATGTATAAAAACTATGAGTCAATGACCGTTAAAAATTATGGACTTAAATATAAATATCCAAGACATTTCACACATTTCATTGCAAACTAAGAAAAGCTAAATCAGAACGAACTTGCTGATATACTACTTTTATACTGTATTTTACAGTACAGAGATAACCATATACATATTTATAGTTATAATCTTTCTATAAATAATGATAGATTTCATGACAAAAATTATAAATCAAGCAATGACCTGTTACACCGTTATCCACTAATTTCGAAGTTAATTGTTTGAGAACGTGCAATAGTTGCGTCCATTTTGAGACATTAAGAGGATATTAAATCACTTAAGTATTAAAAAACCCGTGTTATTGACATATCAACATTTTACTTGTTTACAAATAAATTATTATAATTTGTAATTATCTCATAACTGTGAAGTTTATAAATTAGTTTATTAAAGATTCAAAGAACAAGCCAAAATAAACAAAAAACTTACAGTCAATAGAACCATCTTTTTTTAAAGTCGGTGACAATGATGTCCTTAAAAAAAATAGTTTTTTAGTAACTAAATTTTGGAAAATACTGAACAGCTTGTTCGTTATCATGGTACGCATAATCATCATCAACATAAAAGTCCACTGTTGGACGTAGGTCTCTCCGCGCACCACTGAGCCCGGTCTTCGACTCTTCTCATCCAGTGTTGGCCAGCTATGTTCTTGATAATTAAATACAATGTAGAGCATTTATGAAGTCGCGTGCGCACCAATGCATTCCATATCATTTAATTAACTAAAGCATTCCATTCTTGACAAGCGTCACTGCTCAGTTGGTTAGCTCTGTCTTCCGTGCTGTGGGTCGTGGGCTCAATTCAGATTAAAAACAAAACTTTGTGTGATAAACATAGATGTATTCTTTTTTAATTCTATGTATTTTACGTTCTAAGGTACAAAGAAAATATAATTATTCTATCGGCAAGCGTACACATGAGAAGAGCTGAAGACCGGGCTCAGTTGCGCGTCGAAAGAGAGACCTACGTACGTCCAGCAGTAGACTGATATAGGTTGATGGTGATCAACAATCTAGTTCCAATAGAAAAAACTGTGCTCTTGGAACTAGAGCGTGATGTGTAAAATGTTCGTGAATATTTAAATATTTATTTGTTCTTGGTTGGAATCGAACCCAGTGGTTCAAGCTAATACCAACATGGTTGTGATTGCCTATTGATTTATAGCTATTAGTACCGCCCCGCCCTATCCTTTTGAATTACTCTATCAATAAAAAAATCTTATCAAAATCCGTTGCGTAGTTTTCATGTTTTAAAGATCTAAGCGACAAATGAGAAGCGACTTTATTTTATGCTATGTATTTTATATTAGGTAGTAATTGCACGTTGGTAATCGAAACTTTTTTCTAATTACTAAGACAGCCTTTGCGTAGCCTTTTTAAAAAAGATGAAAAAAAAACAGATGATTTATTGATACGTAGATTGATATACTTATTAATAATTAGCTTACGTATTTCAGTATTTCAAAAAAAAATACATAACCGGAAGTGTATCTAATATCCTATACATTATATACACTTCCGGTTACTGCTGATTTGGATCAGTCGAGCTATTTATAGATCGTTTGCAACGGTCTGCAGATAGCTCAACTGATACTTATGTATTTTTTTGAAATACTGAAATACTTAAGCTTGTTTGTGCATAAATAAATTAATGAGATTGCATTATTTCAAGAAGCTTAATTAATTAATATACGTATTTTAATTAATTATTATACCGGATATAAAAAACTTAATTGTCTGAAATACTAGTGCGTGCATAGTAACAAAAAACCGCCAATCAATATAAATTGTTTGAAGTAGACAGATCAAAGTAACCGCTATTAATAACAGTCTTCCAAATGAAATGAAAAACTCATAACTCTCTTTTTATTCCACGTAGTTGGTTAATAAGTACATAGAAACTATATTAATTACCTAACTGTGTATTGAGTACCGTCTATAATAATACCATTATCGCAAAATAGGTAGATATTTCATATTTTTTTACAGCCATCACAGTTCAGTTGGTATTAGCGCTGCCTTCCATGATGTAGGTCGTGGGTTTGATTTGTTTTGAAGAAACCCTTAAATTGAAATAAAATAATGCGAATATATCTCCTTAGCAAGAAAAAACCGCTATAACATAATATTAAAACAAATAAATACATATTCATGGGCATTTCACAACATCACGTTCTAGTCTAAGTCCTAAACTAAGCAAAGCTTGAATAATGGGAACTAGATTGCTAATAGAATACTTTTATATTTTTTATAAACACAGAATATTATACTAACACCCAAACACAACGAATATTTATCATACAGATATTTGCTCTCGATGGCAATCGAACCCATGACCCACAGAATACAAGGCAGAGCTACTACCAACTGAGCTGTGACGTCTATACTCTATCTTATCATTGTACACAAACCATAAGATGTACTACATGCCATGTATTTAAATGCTATATGCAAAATAATAATCTGAAAACACGCAGAAACAATGAAAGTCACGCGAAGTATTTGATAAAAAAAGTTGAAAGTGGTACGAATAGTATAAATGCAACGATTACTTTATACTTACTTTATATATATTAACAACGGTTACTGAGATGAGGATATCTTATACTGACTTATAGACGACAACAGTAATGAAGATTGATTTAGTTTTCTTTATAAACGGGATATTTATAATAAGTAGGTACTGTATAAACATAATTAAATAGGGGAGTGGAAGAAGAGGACGTGTTGTACCGCATAATGTGGGAAAAGGGTAGTTACTTTAGTAACTTATAAGTATTCCGTGGCATTTTTGTGGACTGACGTGACTGAGCTTTATAAAATTATGACTGAGCTTTATAAAATTATGACTGAGCTGCTTCGATCAGTTCTTATATGATCGAAGCTGAGCTGTTAAAAATGACGTCAATGCCGCGGTTTAGCACGATTGGCCTACCTGATTTGAGCATGGCCTATCTGATTTAAGCATGACCTACCTGATTTGGGCATGGCTTACCTGATTTTTCGTTAATTCTATCAAACGGTATGAAAATCGATCATTCAAAATATCAATAAAAGACGAAGAAGAAATCTGAACTGCAATTGGATCAAATAACAGTTCAAAAACATTTCAGTTGTCAGGATAATTATAGAATTAGCAAGCAGGGGGGGTATTGACATAGGTCGATCCTGAATTATCTGTCAGATGATTTCAAATAACTTTCCAGTTTAAGTTAGGGTAACGTATCCGGAATCACACTTGATAAGTATTGTTGTAACAATCAGAGCGTACACCTCACACATAAACGCATAATGTGAAACTAGAGAGTGCTAATTAGAACCGTATTGGAGGAATCTTGCAATTAGTAGCATGGTGGTTTTCTATGCAAACCTATTAAAAGATTTTTTAACTAACCCAATAAGAGTGATATCGTCGCGGATTTGCATTAATTGGCTACATTTGACGACCGATGTGGCGCGGCGGGCGAAGGTCCGCCTGCGACGCGGAGGTTGCAGGTTTGATTCCCGTCTTGGGATAAATGTTTGTACGATCTGCAAATATTTATTCCGGGTGTTCTGGGTATTTTATATGTATAGTATATAAATATCTAAGTATGTCAGTCTTCTAGTACCCATAACACAAGCTCCGCTTAGCTTGGGGCTAGATGATGTTGTGTGGATTGCCCAGCATTATTTATTTATTTATTCTATTGCAAAATCATAATAGGCTGCCACCGCCTTGACATGATTAGTATTAAATAAGGCCGTTTAATTAGAATAAATATTTAAATAAACAATAGTTTTATTTATTCAAAGTTTATTTATCTTGACTAGATCTAAAATTAATGAAATAAGAACAAGATAAAATATTATAAAATAAAAAAGATATGATTGTCTGTAATAGTATTTTTAAACATAATTAACATGCAGTTTTTATATATATTGTAAAGTTAATAAACGAAACAGATATCTATAGATCCATTCTTCAAAAACACTTGCGTTTTTTTGATCTTTTAATTTATTTTATTACATTAGGAATTTAGGAGTGCATACTGAGATGACGGATGATAGAGGAGAATGAAAGAAACGAACATGTTGTGCCGACCCCACCTAGTGGGATAAGGGCAGGAAGAAGAAGAAGAAGATATTAGGAATTTTGTATATTTTTTTCTGTTAATCTTTTTATCAATTAGGGTATTTAAATTAATTTAACCAGTATTAATAGGGGTCCAGGCGAAGGTCCTCCCATTTCTTATTTTGGTTTCTTCGCGAGTCTCTTCACCATCTTTCTTTGTGATGAAGAATCTCTCTATCCTGTCTCTCAGCTCGTCAGGTGTGATTGGAACTGCTGTGGTCTGGTCTGCTGATTTCTCTCTGTAGTAGTAGTTCTCGGGTTGATGTGGATGTCTGTTGTAGTAGCCTGAAAATATTTAAATTAAATCATTTTTCGAAAGATTCAGACTAAGATAATAAAATGTACCTAACTTTTAAAAATTAACATTTTGAATGAGTAAGAAACACAACATGCAGTACCTGCGTAAATGCAGTACATACATATACCTAGGTTCTGTTCGCAAAACTAACATCTAGAATCTAGATCCTAGTATGTGTATAAGACTTGGAGATTCCAAATGATTCTTGTGATTTTATTGCACCAAGTAATTCATAATTTGTGATGGTAAACTAAAAAATAATATTGTATCAGAATAGTACAGAATAATATCAGATATAACTTTGAATTTTGACTACTATAGGTAGTATCTACTTAATTATATAGATTTAGCAAACTATTGATTGATAGGATATTTCCTATCACATTCTACTAAGAGTATAATTCAAGTCCAAAACTACCAGAAATAAAAATAAGAAAAAATATTTGAACACTTTCTCTAGATACTTAATGGTACTTATTTGTTAGAAGCTTTCTAAAATAGGTTATGCACCCAACCCAAAAGCTTCAAGTATAAAAGTACTCACAAATCACAATTTGGTATTGTATTTTCGACTTTATTTTTTAATATTTAGAGTCCTTTATATCTGAATTCAAACGCATCATAAGTCGGGTTCGATACAGTGCAACGACATGAGGTCAATGAACCTGGTATAGAAAAAGTGAATAACCTCAACTGACTAAATAAAAAATAAGTATAAATAATGTAAATTAATTTGGATATATAATAAGTATAAAATTACTTTTTATGATTTTTTTTGTGATCTAGTGGCGAACTCTATTGGTGGTATTGGAAGACCGATCAGTCCTTATTTTTTTTTATTATTCTAACACTAAGTAATATTCATATTATTACACCAATTAATATTATTATTTAATTTAGTATAAACTGATTTGTAGTTTAATTTATTATAAAATAAATTAATCGAATTAATTAGTTTAATTTTTAATATAAGTACCTACTTACCTACTTACTTACTACTTAGATACTTACTGAATTTTTATTCATCACCTTTTTTCCCACAGGATTGTTTTTTTTTAGTTTTTTTTAAACGTTTAATAGTAGAATGTATCGTCGTAATCGTTTGTAGTACTACAACTTGTACTACTACAAACGATACGTTATTAATATACTACCTGTCTGACTTATTTTTTAATTTCATTTAAAAATATATTTTTTATATTTACCTACGCTGTCCCACTGCTGGGCTAAGGTCCCCCCTCTCTTTCCATCCACTATATAATATGATTAGTAAAAAAGTTAAGGTCTGTAAAGTTACCTGATACATGATGGTCATGATGATGCGGGTGATCATACGATGAGTACGAAGATAATGAAGGTCCAGGATAACCAAATCCACCAAACGACTGGCCGAAGCCAGATCCAGAGAACACAGTTACAGCTAACAACGCAACCTTAGCTAGAAGGAACGCCTTCTTGCTGGCTATCAAAACTAAACCTAGTAGTATAGGCAGTAAAGTCGATATTTGGAACTTGAAGCCGAGGAGGAACGGTACTAGAAGATTTCGTGCTAGAAGACGTCCTGAAACAAGATTGTCTATTAAATATTTTTATTATTGTAGGACAATATAGGTAAGTAATAAATTAAAATTATGTCCTAATATAGGTTAGTATATATTGACAGGCGTCACAGCTTAGTTGGTAGTAGCCTTCCATGCTGTGGGTCGTAGGTTCGATTCCCACCCAGGGCAAATGTTTGTGTGATGAACATAAATATTTTTTTTGTGTCTGGGTGTTACGAGAGCTGTAAGTATATTAAAAAAAAAATTTATAGTATCATATCAGCAGTTTAGTTTCCATAATACAAGCTTTGCTTAGTTTGAGATTAGAGTGAGATGTGTGTAATGTCTTAGGTACATAGATTTTGCTATTAAAATAGGAAATATAACAACGTCTTAGCTAGTTAATTATTACTTTCATTCTATTTTTCTTCTTAATTTAATACATTGTAACATAAATCAATAAGTCTTTCATAGATTATTGTTTCAATTCATTTCAAACTACACAGTTGCTCAACCGCAAGTATAACAGTTCTAGAATAAAATGCTAGATGGCGCTATCACGGGTAACTCAAGTCAATAATGGTGAAAATTTAAGATACTACCTTTCAATTTCGTTACTTGGTAAATACATAGATGGCGCTGATTGTCAATCACTATGGTTTATTTATTTTTCATGTTCGAAGAAAGGACTAATTTCACTGCTGTATTAATTTCAAATATAGTTCCATTATTATTATACGCTTCCGATTGGTACTAATTTGGATCAGTTGAGCTATCTATAGATTGTTTGCAACGGTCTGTGGATAGGTTATTTGTTTTTTATGTATATTATACCTATGCACATTTTGTAAAAACTGTAATAACATATTCTTGTATTTTATAATAAAATTTTATCTCTTTTATTATCTGAAAAACCTAATATATAATTTTACCTGTTGTCAGTTCCCCATGTCCTTGATGAGGCTGATTGTAGGAACGGTCTTTGACTCTTGGATCCATCACAAACTCAAGTACTCCATTGGCCAGGGTTGGGCCGATTCTCATCACTAAGCCAGGGTACAGCATGCTCATGTCCCAGTGAAGAGAACGCTTTGAGATGAGGTGGCTTGCATCTTCAATAATTGACCTAAAATCAAGCAGCGATTGCTGAGCTGGTAAGATAAATTGAAAAAATTTTTTTTTCGAATTTCAGCATCAGTATTGATTGCGGGAAGTCAGGAAAAGTAGAAAGTTAAATAAATATTCACGGACATTTCACACATCACACTCTTGTCCCAAAACTAAGCAAAGCTTGTAGTATGGGAACTAGATTACTGATAGGATACATATAAACATTTTTTTACAAATAGAATACATAATAACACCCAGAACAAATATTTATGTTCATCAAGCAAACATTTGCTATAGGTGGGAATCGAACCCACGACCCACAGCATGGAAGGCAGAACTACTACCAACTGAACTGTGATGCCTGTCAACATAAAAGGCGGAAAATCAATAAATGCTTAGACTAATACGACGATAGACGTAGGTGCTCTAAAATCTTAGAAAAAAGAATATAGATTACTAACTAGTTGATAGCACGAATGGAAGTAGTAGAAATAAATAAATACCGAAAATCCATAGGATCCTTGTCCAAAAAGCTGCCAATATCCCTTGGAGTTTTGTCATCCCTGACAAAAGACACTCCTGTCGCCAAACTGAATGTTTCAGCTTCGTCATATTTATTCAGCTTGTTTAAAACCTCTTTTCCAAAACACACTCCAAGCTCTGAACTTCTTTGGATGCTGATGCATTCATTTAACTGAGAATCATCCAAATTATTCTCCAGCTGTTCACCTTCTTGCAGCTGTATAGGTTCTACTCCCACTAATAAAAGACAGAGGGTTGCGAAGACTATTGGAGACATTGTAATAGATGATATAAAAGAAAATAAATTGGTAGTAGTCTACATTGCAAAATTATTCCTAGGGTTAAAAAACACTGAGTTTAAAAGTAATCTTGCTTGGATTTGAGATTTGAAAGTTAAAGAATTTAAACAAGTTATCGATAAGGTTAATTAAGATTTAACAACAAAAATAAATAATGAATTAAAATTTGAATAATCTACAAAAAACTCCTGTTAAAACACTACTGATTTGTATAAAGGAACTGTTACGTATAGAACTGTAACAATGCAAAGTTAGTTATATAGACTTTTCTGGTTATGTCTCGACGAACTTTGCCATTGTTTGGAAGGAAACGCTTCACGGCATTCGCACGGACAATGGCTGTTTTTACATTACCGATACGACTATCAATATCATCTATTTACTTGACCGAGCAAGCGAGGTGTCTTGAAATTTACCAAAAAGGCTTTCTGCCTGTCTGTTATCGCCTTACAAGACGTATTTTTCAACCACTTTTTACAAATGATTACATAATTCTTAATTCATAATGTTTTTGAGTTTTCAGATTTATTGCAACTAATATTATTGCCAAAAAAATCTCTATATCTTTAATTTTACCAGCAAATTTAATCAAATCAAAAGTTTCTTGATTTTACGTTAATAATTGACGGATTTCAATCTTGTTTGAAAGAACTTCATTCTATAACACTAATGACTTTATTGTACACAAGATGAATGCAAAATCTGCTGTTTTCACAGTGGTTTAAGACGTTTTCATACCGCATCGACTCGATATTTATGCTTTCTGAAATGTAGTATCGGCTAGTGTGGAATAGAGTCGACAGGGTGAAAATTCGTTGCGGATAGTTGAATTTATCGTGAGAGCGATCTCTTGTTACATTGGATTGCATAAGTTATATAATTCTGCTTGTATGCATTTAATTTAGAGATTTTTTTTATTATATAATATTTTTTATTAGATTGAGGGCAAATGTTTGTGTGATAAAAATAAATATTTGTTCTGTGTTTGGATAAATCTTCTAAAACCTATTCACTCTCCTCTTGAACACGTCTAAATTATCTGTCTAAAGTATCTGGAAACACAGACGCTGGCAAGGAATTCCATTCCTTATTTACTATCATTATTTTATATTTTCTTGATATTTTGAGACATCATAAAGCTTTTTTAGTTTATTTCTATAAGTCCTTCATTATTAAACTTTTGTGCAATAAAACATGGAACACTTGGATACAGAAAAACATTTTTAGCTCCATAACTATGTTATTACTTATTTTCCATGATCAAACTTCCTGTTAATTCACAGGATGGAAGACAGAGCCGTAACAATTTAACTGTGTACCAGTTGTTTTGTCAAAGTCTGTCTAATTGACTTCAAGTGACACCTTGCAACAAATTCCATAAATAATTATGCAAAATAGGTGTAAATTATGCATTGTTATTGTGACTCACTGCAACAAGTATATATAAAAACAAATCAACTGCTGTAAGCTTTGCGTACGGAGCCTTTGACCTCTCATTGTCTTACAACTTTTGTTTTTGCTTCATCTAAAACATCGTATGCGTCATGATGTTTATCTGTAATAACACCTTTGTGTGCTTAGTATTTAGGTTGATTATCCTATGGTAGAAACAAATCAAAATGCGTTTGGTTTCCAATATATTTGTCATCTACTTGTAAGTGAAAGTGATTTTACTCAAAAATCCGGTTCTACAGTAAAAGTTTCTGATGTAATAAGTTTTTACTTTATATAGGTGTTGTTACTTATTTTAGTACTTATACCGCTTTTACTTGCCTGTTTATATCAAAGATAACTGTAATCATTCTAACATTAATGCTTTATTGGCCATTATTGTACTAACGATATGACGGTATTTTCTTTAACCTAATCTTCTATAAATGCTATTTTGTTATGATCATACTATTTCTCTAGTTATAATGTTTCAAAACAAAAATACTTTTAGACTAAGGAATACATAGATTAAATGAAGCTAGATCTTTTAAAATAAACCGTTCATTTACTTAATGTTTTGTGACTTACAAGAATAAATAAACGGAAGGTATCCGTAATCCGCAAACAAGGTATGTCAGTTTTCGTTTTCTATTGGCATTTTACAGCCTAAATACTTATTTATAAACAATATCCTACATTATATGAACACGTAAAATCATTCATAAGTTCCTCACAGACCATTTTGTTAATTTAAATAATTATAGTTGTATAGAGACAAAGTGACATGTATTAAAGTTTCTTGACCTATGTCCTCCAAGCATTAGTCAATCGGCGGCTTTCGCTGTTGTAGCCAGAGGGCCATCTGATTTCTGTATTTTACTGGTTTTATGTAACCTCCCCCTCTAGCATTTCTACCATCGTATACTGCATCTAAAATCAACAGCGTTTCATAAACATTGACTCCTATTTCTTTAGCATGAAGGTTGATATTACCTTGTGTAGTTTCAGTATCAACGGTGGAATTATCTTTGTCATGGTAAACTCCGTCTGCAGTTCATACACCTCCGCATATACGCATTTACACGTTAGTACTTTCTTTTTCTTCATATCACGAGGTGTTAAGGTTCAAAATTAAATGTTTTTACAAATTCACGAACCGGTATTTCGCCGTACGTTTAACAAAGTTATATTATGCTGCAGAGAAAGTTGTGTCACCGGTTTGGGTGGGCTTTAATACGTTGGATTAAGGTTGATATTGGTGTTGATTCTTTGTTTTTGGATTCAATGGTGCGCTTATGGTGTTTTGAAGGAAAAGCTGAACCGGACGCAGGAACGCATGAGAAGTGAAATTTCTTTTTTTATAAGAAGGATGTCGTGGGTGCGTTTGACACAAATACCTATATTTGATGATGTAATATTTGACCTGTTGCTTACTCAAGAGTTTTGGTTGTTTGGATTTGATATATTGAAAGAAATAAGGCTGCGTTTAGTGTTTCATGAGCTTAAATGATTGCATATAAGAAACCATTATCAGATAGCAGAATTAAAATCGATAACTTGCATTAGGTTCATTAGGTGGTAGTTAACTTTTATATTAGGGATACTTACCTAATTAAATTACGCACAAAACTAGAAAAAGTGAAAATACTATACTCTTGTACTTATATTTAATTTACCTACTATGCATGTTTTGTGAGCATTTTCAATTAATTTTTCTGTTATTAAATAAAGGGTTATACGTAATTAAAAGCTTTTTAGAGTATTTTTCGAACATTTTGATACTATGCAAGAAAAAGATTCAAAAGTTTTAAATGAAATAATTCATCAATTAAAATTAATTATCACGTCAATTAAGTTAAAAGATTTTATATATTTTTTTACTTCTTAATATGTTAAATCTCACCTATCGGATTAAGTTGTTTATCACTATGATAAGTGATAGGTACATCTGAATGATTAGCCAAATTAGACCAGCTTGGCTAGACTGGCTTACCTCGGAGGATTGACCCATAATTATTTAATTATTTAAAAATATTATCCAAACCATAGTTTCCACAATTTTCTCAAATCCCTCTTATTAGTTCTTCAACTTAAAAGCAATAATCGTAAAACTCAAGTGACGTAAATGAAGTGGTATCGTTACACAAGACAAATGAGAAAGTGAATAATGTACATTCACAGGATGTAGTTATATAACCATTATTATTATAATTTAAACCAGTCTAAATAAATTATTCAGTTAAATTAAATAATTTAATTAATTACTATTCTATCAGTCTTTTTCTTTTTCTTCGTGTCGATGATCTCAAACAATGTTTTCCCAAAATTTGGCCACCTCTATGGCGTTTTCAGTGACAACGTACAAATCGGCCAAAGAACAAGTTTCAAGAATTACAGCTGTCACAGCTAAGTTGATAGCCTTACATGCTAGTGGGTTCGATTCCCGCAGAGAGCAAACACAAAAAACACATGTATGTATGCATTTACAAAAAAATAATGTACATACCTATGTACTTATATAAGTATTCCATCAGCAATCTAGTTCTCAAAGTTCACAATATTGCTTAGTTTTAAACTGGGTAGTCGTGTGATATGTCTATGAAGACTATTCTTGTTGCATTTTTAGTAATGTGTATTGATGTATAATTGATATTAATTATATGAAAACAGTTAAATATATATACAGTATGTTCCAAAACTTAAATAAGAAAATTTGATCCTGTTAGATGAAACTGAATCAGAGTGAGAAACATGGCCGTATTTATAGTTCATCATCATCATCATCATCATCATCATCATAGGCAGCCTGTACTAGCCCACTGCTGGGTATAAGCGTCCTCCCTCAAACGCCACTATTTTCTTAAATGGGCTTTTTGCATCCAGGTCCTACCCTGTACGGCAACGATGTCATCCATCCATCCGGCTGTTGGTCTGCCAAGGCCTCTTTTGTGTCCTCTAGACTATATTTATACGGTCTTAAAATAAAATAATGAAAGGTAAATCTTACTAAATATGTTTTGATAGGCGTCACAGCTTAGTTGGTGGTAGCTTTGCGTTTATTTATCATTTAGAATTAGTGAGTAGAGTTTTTGAGAAGCTCTTTTACAGTTTTGTAAAAGTAAAGAAACACTATAAATACGGTTTATGTACCACACGCAACACACGAACAGGTTTTAATAGCTTCATCTCACTTGTTAACAACCGAACATTATCGTTCTACAAACAATAAACGGTACCCTAAAAAAAGTACGCATTCACACTAAAAACGGTACGCGATTAGTTAAGATGACGCATAAACAAAACATAATCGGGAAATAATCTACTCGGACATAATGGCAAATCAATTTTTTTATGTTAGCCTAGAATCTAGGCTAGCAGTGGGACGATCTAGGCCCTAAATCGTCCCACTGCTGGGCAAGGGCCTCTCCCAAACTTTTACACTTATTTCGGTCCTTGGCAGTGTTCCACCAATCAAATGGCTAATCAAAATTGGTGGCAAATCAATACTTAATTAAATATTTCATGTTGTAAATCTTAAAAACAATAAACATTATAAGGTAACGTTTAAAGCTATTTAAACGTAAGAACCTACTTATTTATTTATCTTCTTCATAAAATAGCCAATTTTCTTATAAGCGAAGAAATAAACTACCGGTTTTCTATGTAAATGCGTCCCTCGCGTATAAGACGACCAAACCCTTTATTATGAAACATAATTCATTATGTAATTAATCACAATCTAATAATGTTCGTGTTAATTAAAATGACAATTAAAATTACTTTGTATGGTAAACGGCATAATTATTTACAAATACATTGAATTGAATGTTATGATTTGACTTTTCAAAATAAAAATAAAATGTTTGATTTTGTACACATATTTTTTTTGTGTGTAAAATACAGTATAAGTAAGAATATCATCATCGCCATTTTCAATAAACTACCCTTTATATTAACCCCCTATCATAAAAAGTTAGCGTTGACATTATGTCATCATTACGTATGGTAATCAATACATCAAGTCTGCGCTAACTTTTTATAGGATAGACCGTAAATATTCTGTTAAATATTCACGGGCATATCACACATTTGTTCTGTGTCACACATCATACTCTAGTCCCAAACTAAGCAAAGCTTGTACTATACGGGAACTGATACCTATAATTATATATTTTTGTAAATACATACGTACATAGTATACATAGTAACAACCAGACACAGAACAAATATTTAAGTGCATCGCACAAACATTTGCCCTGGGCGGGAATCAAACCCACGACCCACAGCATGGAAGGCAGAGCTACTACTAACTGAGCTGTGATGCCTGCCTGCGATATCTGGATTATTTATTTTTGTATACTTTTAGTAAATCACAAATCTTTAAAATTGTCTAATATTTTATGTTCTATTAAAGATTTACTGCCGGTTTCTGGAAACCCAAATCACGATTGATCCGAGTTTGACACATAGTAATTATTTGATTTTTTCGTTGATCATCGTTCGAGAAACCGGCCGTAAGTCTAAATATTTTATATTCTATTTTCACAATTTACAAATTTCTCTAAAGTAGTCGAGTTTTGTCGAGCACGGATCTCATGAACTTTAAATCTCGATGGGGCTTAGTGAGAGTGTTGGTACACTTTCACTGTTGAAGTGCAAGTTTGTGCGAGCTTGTGACTATTCACATTTAAATAACAATGAGAAAATACATATTTAAGCTAGATAAAGTATTTTTTTGTTTTTATTGCTAGCTTTTGACTTATACTTATTAATAAATCTTTAAAAAGGTAATCTTAAATATATTTTTTTTATTAAGTAAATTAACTTCAAACGTTATTGACAAGTAATAGAAACATATTTTTTAAGATTATTCTTAAGGTATCTCCTAGTCATATCTCCTAGTCTTATCTACTAGTCAGATTTTAATATTGAGTCCATCTCCGTGAAATGATCTACTAAATATTAAAATAAAGAACATACTACATTGAGAACCTCCTTATTTGATATCAGTCAGTTACAGAAAAAGTTACTCATAGGTAGGTAAGCTTCTATAACAAAGCCCAAGCAAATACTTACATTATATTTACAGACCTTCACCCCCACGTGAGATTGGGTGAGATTTGATATCTTTTCCCCTCCCTATACCCGTGAGGTTTGATAACCCCTAACTAACCTTATTAATCTATACCGTAATTAATATAAATTTTGTATAGGCACGAAGAACATTCTTTACATGGTGACATCTATAGTGAGTGAAAAATTCCATCACACCATGAAATTAAGAATTCTTCTTGTGTACAGTTAACCAAAAGTGTGTTATCGGAGTTAGCAAATTGAAATCGAACTAGACCTCAGACGTGATGTATGGATATGTACAGGCGAAGTCACAAGTGTCTATCATATATTTTTTTTATGAAAGTTTACAAATATCTTAGTGAAAATCCCCCCATTATTAAGTGTAAAGTAAGTACAAAACATAAGTGTCGAATATTTAAGATCCTAAAGAAGAAAAAAATTAAAATAGTTTATTAACCCATAGGAATACATAACAATAACAGGTAAGATAAAAATAAATAAATAAACAAAATGGGTTAATTAGGTCTCTGACTCAGCATACTTGCACTGTTACCTAAACCTAAGAACGTTGCCTATTAAAGTTTCAGAGCACATAATGTTAGAAAAAGTAATATTAATAAGAAGCATAAAGAAGCCATTTTCAACACATAACATAAGAAAAAGTAAAATTAAAGTAATATTAAAAAAAAATTGGTATACCTACCCACCAAAATATTTTGAGCGAACTGTTGTGACCGTGTCCAAAAAGTTTGGCGAAAACCAACATAATGAGATAGGAATGTATAATCTCCATATGAGGCCCATTGATACGCATTCCTAACCTGGTCAGAACGGTTTGTATTAGTTGACTCAGGTCACGGTGTTTTTAGGTCACTAAACGACTCGGACTTGATCCACCAAATGATCGGCTGATTAGTAAAATGATGAAGAATTATTGATGTTTTTAGCTTGTTAAGTACGCAGGGTTAAAACCACAGTTTTAACCATAGTTACTGGTGCGTTGTATGGTTCTTGTTTACTGAAGAGATAGGGCCATATCTAGATGTTATGGTCAATAAATAAATATGGTGATAACATCCCTAGTTGAGTTTTTATTCTAAGGAATGTGCAAAGAAGAATAAAAAGAAACCTTGTTTTTGATCAAAGCTGGATTTTGGAACCAACCACTGGTAATCAAGTGCTGCATTAAAATTATAGAGTACATCTTCTTAAAGCGCTTAGATAAAAATACAGTGTGCCTAGCTTGATTGCCCAGATCCAGAAACACCCTAACACTTTTGTCATCACAACTCCACCCACTGCACAAATGCATCGGTGCATCCCTCTCAGCAGCTCCAGTGTACCGTGACTCCAAGCGCATATAAACGCTACCAGTGGTCTAGTTTCGAACACAGTACCCACGTCAACATCGAAGTGATCACGACATCAAGATGGTACCCCATTACTTCCTTATATTGACCTTGGCGATCACTGTCAGTGCGAGAACCGCCAGCCATAAAACTGAAAAGAGCACAGAAGATACCTTCGGGGAGTTGAAACTCGCATACGAGACTTACAAGGAGTGCAGTGGAGATGATATCGCACATTGTCTGAAACAGAAACTCGCAAAGACCTTGACCAGGCTCGCGAGGAGTGATGAGCTGAACGTCCTTAATGGGGTGACGATAAAGAAAGACAAAGATGCCAAGGTTGAAATCGTGGAAGAGGCAGTGCCGAGAGGTCTGGACGAAAGCTCATTGGACAACCTCATTATGGACAAAATCATCGGATTCATGCAGTCTCATACCTTCCAGGTAAGATTTTACTCGTGTTTAAAGAAATTTTCAGCTGGCAGTTAAACGTGCTTGAGTCGACTAAGGTTTGTCAAATCAGTAAATCAAGATATGAGAAGGGAAATAGCAAGCTGGCACTATACGTGCAAGAAAGAGAAGGCCAGAAACAGATGTAGATGACTGAATGGAAAATGGATAGTAGACCTATACGATAAGGTATCGAACATATTATCCAAATATACAAGTATCTACGCTATTAACCAAGGTTTTCCATAGACTAGGCTTCTCAACTTCGTAGACCAGACTTATGGGACCCAGACTCTAATGCTTAAGTTACGGACGGTGAAATTGACATAAACTTCAACACCTGGAATTCTATTTATTGCACAACATACTGGGCAGAGTTTTTGATATTGTGTTGTACAGGTCCACTCGCGCGAAGCACCAACGATTTTAATTAGGATTTTTTGTCTTAATTAATTCATTTTCAGCTTTTATTTCGAGTTCTACACCTTGACCCTAACCTGTTACGTAAGAAAAAAAAGAGGAAAAAATTGGGTTTTCTTCTAAGTTTTCACATAAGTACCATTGATATGACGATCTCGTGATTTACAAGATAAAAAAAATAAGACACTTGTCTTGATTGAGAAAGTAATACAATACTGCCTATTTTTGAAATAATTGAATTATTCATAGATCCTTTATTTGAACTGATCTGACTAATTATATTTCACCAATTTTATTATAATTTTTTGGTTATATTCAAGTACTAACTCATTGCTTCGTAGGGCATTATTAAAACTTTTAATCTTCGTTATAACAATCTTAAAGTCTATATAATAATAATAATAATAAGCCTTTTTATTTCCTTACCAACTAATTTACATTTTAAATATTTAAAATGTAAATTAAATAAAGTAAAATAGTTAAACACGGTATTAAAAAAAAACACTAAATATTTTCCTTTTGGTTAGGACCCCTCTTTGGGTATAGGCCTCCTCCAGTTTATGCCATTTTTCTGTCTATGATTTTTCTCTGTCTATGATCCTTAAAATCTTTTCTTATCGCTTTGTTAGCTTTTTTTTTTTTAATATTTCACTGAGTATTGTTTATTTCTTTAGATTTATAAGTTCCGTTCTTCTATTAATCAGATCTCGTGTATATTTGATCAGAATACTTATTGTTTTTTTTTTTCTTAAAGTCTATAGTCATATGTAATCTTATAGTCCGTTTTGTGCATTAGCTCAAACAGACGACGATCAAGCTCAATTTTCCTAAAGCATTTCCAAAACACGCTGCTAAAATATTAATTTCAAAATTATCTAACAGATCCAAAAACTATGCATTGGCACGTTCAAGTTTTGCAACTAACAGACTAAAATATCTAATAGCAAAATCTCGTACCTACAACTAACAGAGTGCATATCCAACAGCAGAAAAACAGTACTGCAGAAAAGCAGTGATGTAGACTATATTATCATATTACCATTAATAACACCACACGCATGCCATGTGCAGTAATTATTCCAATTGCATTAAAAAATGCATTCTTAACTCGTCGCACCGTAACGGCTTTCTCGGAGAGATTCAACTAATTTGATCTTCACTTTTTTTTACACAGTCTATTAAGCAGATTTCTTACTAGTCCAGCCTTTATAGACGTCGCTTCTTTTAATTGGTCAAGGTGAGGTTTTCTTAGTTCCTGTTTGTGTCCGGATCTATGGCACTTTTGGACTGATGCGTTTTCTAGATAAGTAAGTGAATCACTGTATCATGACTTGCTCTTGTTTAGTGGACTAGCTCGAGTTTGTTTAGATATGACACTGATTTATGACGGTTTTAGAGATCTTTATTTTTTCAATGTCACTCGTTTTCCACGCGACTTTTACTACATAACATGACAGTTTAAAAACAATTCGGCCCAAGCGCTCAGTCAGGACGGTAGCCCAACAACAAAAGATGTCGCTAGTTTAAAAAACTGCGGTTTTTCTTCTGATTTGTTAATGGTTTTTTGCGTTTAGTTATCAAAATTCACCTTTGCGAAAATTTATTAATAGATACCAATTAATCAATACAAAATACTATAATTTTAGTAGGAAAAACGTGCAGAGGCTGGCGAGGAATTTCAAGCTCGCTATCTACTTTGACACGCAAAAATGTTTCCGATATTTGAAACGCGCTAGCGTTTCATAATTTCGACGTCAGGTAATAAGAACTAATAGCGCAGTTCAAGGTACTGTGGACTGACAATCAGAGTATTCGAGTTCAAATCTCCGCCAGAAATGTAACTTTTTGTTGCTTCCTTTTTTTGATATTTATCTGTGTCTTTCTGCAGAGCAGAGGCTCTGCAGAATTTTTACAGACTACTATAAAACCTACTTTATTGGAATTTTTTTTGAACTTAAATGCAATAAAATGCAGTAGATACCTATTACATAGGTTACCTTCTAATAAAACTGCTAATATCTTCAGGAATATGTTTATATGTATTTAATATTTCAATAGTAAGACTCTCTACAGCTCTATAAATTAAACAAATAAAACACATGAATATGTTTTGCCCAAAAACGGGCTACGGGCTATTTATGTCGTTTTCTGTGGCGTCGCTAAGATTCTTCAATTGCAGTTGTTGGTGCATTGTCTTGCCTGCGTACAAAGGATATAGATTGTTTGTGGGGCAGTTACATCATAATGCTTCATCGGAGTGATCGCAAAGCGTGAATGTTTCTTCGGATCCTTTCTGTTACCACAATGAGTTTCTAATTGGCACAATTGATTACTATACTTACAAGATAAAATTTCATCAAAAACAACTTTACTATGTACGACTAAATTGACAGACAGCTAGCAATGACAATTATGTCAGCGAGGTTGCCTTACTACAGGTTTTATTTACTTTGACAACAAAAAAAAAGGTTTTATTTACCTATATTTCAATGCATTATTTGGAAGTTTGTAATTTTTCTTACAAATAAACGTTTTTTTTAATGAAATAATTTTTCTTTATATTTATAATTACAGAACATTAAAAAACGAACAGTTTGATAATAATGTTTGCAAGGAAATACATTTATGGCCACACTTTTATAACCAAACTTTATGAACAGTGACATTTATCAGTTATTTATTATTAGCAGTAGTGAGACTGACTACTAGTGACCCGTGACACGGCACGCGTTGTATATTTCGGCTCGGCAACGTTTTTGGCGTTCACTTTATTTTACATTGAAACGTTTTTTTCATATTGCAATTTGTACATAAAATAGTCTATGTTACTCGGTAAAGATATTAATTACATCCTTATGTAGAAATAGTTTTAAAATAGGACGTGTACTTTTGAATTAAATAGTGACCAACAAACAGACAAATCTTATCCTTTCTAGAATTTTAGTTTAGATAATAGATTGGCAACGTAGCATTTTCAAGAAGAAAAGGGATAGATTTAGTTTTGTTGTCTTGTTTCTTTTCCTACGACTGGAGAGCTGACAACAAACCTTAGAATTTTGTATTTGATAGATAATTGTAAGTATTCGAGCGAATGACGTAGTCGTATACTTACTAGATACCTAAACATTGACGACCGATGTGGCGCGGTGGCATTGACGACGTGGAGGTTGCCGGTTCGATTCCCGCCTTGGGATAAATGTTTGTACTATCTGCAAATATTTATTCCGGGTGTTCTGGGTGTTTATATATATAATAAAAAATATCTATCTATGAAATGTATTGTCGAGAAATTACAACACAGGTGGTTCATATATTACGTGTACAGTACATATTTAATTACCGCTAGTTTTGTTTCATACTAAGTACATACGCTTTTTGATTTTATTATGGTGTAGAATTATGCGAACTTTATTTTCATACTATACAGTTAATAATGCTACAATATCCAGCTACAATAGCCGCTGTTCCGAACAGGGTAAAAGAGGTTTATTATACAGGGTGTAACAGAAGGGGTGGACCAAAAGCAAAAGGGCGATGGAAGAGCTCAATACCTATCGAAATAACCCCCATGTATGCTCAGCGATATTCAGTCGTTCAAAAGTTACTCGCACTTTTATGTTTTTTTTTCATTAACATATTTTAGGTTAGATTTCCCAAGTTTTCCCAAACTATCAAGTACGAAAGGTCTACTATGAAGCTACAAGGTGTAAAAAAATACGGTTGTAGCTCTAATAGTTTGGGTATACAAGATAAATCTAACCTAAAATAAAATTATGAAAAAAAAACATAGAAAGCGAGTAACTTTTGAACGACTGAATATCGCTGAACATACATGGGGGTAATATCGATAGGCTAAGAGCTCCTGCATCGGCCCTGTTGCTTTTGGTCCACCCCTTCTGTTAGACCCTGTATATATTTTTTTTAAAATATTTAATTCTGCACAAAATGATGCAAAAAAACAATGCCGCGTTAGCGCACAGTATATCTCCCATATACGTTACATTTACGATTGAGCTACGAAATATGAGTAGATAAACAAAACTATACTCATACAATGTGTAGCAAACTTTTTGTTGTTACGTGGTACCTTTAACTTTTTTCTTGGTTGTCATGACAACTAGTAGTAAGTAAATAAATATGTCAGTCATAAACACCCAACATTTTGTTGTTAAAAAAATCTCAAATAGTTTGTAATATATCTCAAATAGTGCCTATTTTTAATGCAATGTAAGCTAGAATTCATGGAAGCTGTCTGGGCAGTCTAGCCCAGATCCTGGCATTCAGTTACTCGCAGGCAGAAATCCTTGACGCGAAGAAAGTACTACAAGAACCATAGGCTGAGACCACCGTAACCAACATTCACCTTGTGATAAGAAAACATCTTCGTGAAGAGACCGTTGCCGTATCATAAAGGATTGAAGTAGGAAGAAGGCGACCAACTTCAAGTCATACATCCTTACCATGGTGACCCAGTACAATGACAGTTCTTGGCTCTAGTATTCTGGACGTCTGGATTAGTCTAGCGGTAAAATAGGGGACCATTGCCGCAGATGAAAGATCAATATGTATTACTTTTGTGTACTAGTGTTATTTTCATTTTATATAAAAAAAGTGTATGCTAGCATCTAAAGTATACTTTACTATTGTTGTAAAGTGTGTTAGTCAGTAAGGTTTATCTATGAGCCGTTTTTAAATAAGTATTTTAGTACTTAAATTTTTACAACTATATTATGGTAAAAAATATATTTACTTTTCTTACAATAAATTGATTTTTTTCCACAGCTGTGGAAAAAAATCCAAAGCTATTTTTTTTTGTACGTTATTATCCACATAAGCTATGTAGAATGCATTAAAATTATAAGAAAGAAACCTGTTTGGTTCAACCAAACTTCTTTGCACGGGAGACGGGTGCAAGATATTACAATCTTTACGCTGACAAGTCCGCTTCGAATGTAAATATGACAAAGTACGATAAATAAAAGAATAACTAAAAGAAAAAGAGAAAAAAGATTTCCTATTTCTTTCTACACAAGTATTTAGTTCAAGTAACTAGATGGCGCTCTAGATACTTTTGCTATAACTTAATATCTAGTGCTTCGCACAGATGGTGCCTTTTTTTCACAGTTATTTCATTTTTTGAACACGCGTCACGAACCACCTTAAAGTCATTCATTATTTTTAAGAAACAAGGATTCAATTTTTTTAGGATACGAATAGCAACATGATTGTGGCAATCAAAAAAATCCTAGTTATAAAAAATGCTTCATATTTTAGGTCAAGTTCCCAGTCAGCTCAGATTTGGCAAGTGAGACAGAAGAAGGCCGCAGCAGGAGAAAGAAGATCGCCCCACTCCTTGCGATCCCCATCTTGATAATGGGTATGCTGGTGCCCCTTGCTTTCGGAGCCCTAGCTCTACTGGCCGGCAAGGCTCTGATCGTGTCCAAGCTGGCTCTGGTGCTGGCCGGTATCATTGGACTGAAGAAACTATTGTCTTCAAACCATGGTGGTGGACATGAATCGCACGAAGTTGTAGTATCAGCTGGTCATAGCGGTTCTGGATGGAGCAGGTAATTGATATGTTAGAAATTAGATACACAGTTTTCGATAACACAAAGTAAGAAAATGTGCAGTAAAAGTATCAAGAGGTTGAAGTTCGTTGTACTTTTAGCATTGCCCAATTTTGCATTGTTAGTCTACCCCCTATCTTATGAAAAGTTAGACTTTACGTATGGTAATCAATACTTCAAGTCTGCGCTAACTTTTTTATAAAATAGACGCTCTAGTGCCACAATATGTCAAAAAGAAGTCCTTTTAATGTTCTTTCAAAAGCAAGGTCAGCAATTTTTGTAGGTTTTCAGAAGTCGACGTTAAATTAAAAAAAAATCATCAAAATGTCTTCAAGGCGATTTTTTTTCATGTAGCAACTCTGAGAGGATTTTTTTACTTGGTCCAAAATTCCCGTTCTTCTTTAACGTTTTATTATCTTATTTTCAGGTCTTTCGATAAATCCCACGACTTAGCATACAGTGCTCACGCCCAGTAGCCAAAAATCTCACCAAATAATGATTACTCAAGGAAATGAACTTAAAACCAAACACGTATCAAAGAGAAGTATATAATTTATTTATTTAAGAGGAAAAAGTCTGCTAAGATACGAACTAGATTTGAATTAAAAGCCTACTAGAAATTTAGTATAATTTGAAATTTTCAAAATAATATAATACATAAATAATTTCAAAATTATACTTAATAAGACATAATTAACAAAAATGAATTAAAAAATAAGTTAGAATAAAACGTACCTACATAATAAAAAATGGTAGATAATTATGCAAGTCTAAAAATAATAAATTTAAAATGGTCAGTGAGAAAAATATGTTACAGAAAATACATTAAACGAAAGTACGAAAAATCGTGTAACGTTTTATTCTAACTTATTAACGACAAATGGCTTGTGTATAATGGATAAAATGATATATAATTTAATTTATAACAGAAAAATGAGTTTGAGAAAAGATTTGCTAAGAGTTTCTCTAAGCATTTGTACCGCAAATACTCGTACAGTAAAAAAAATATTCTTTTTTTTAGATATAAATATAAAATATTTATTTTGTTTAATTATATTTATATTGTCTTTGGAAATTGCTTTAATATTTGCGTTATTTATACGTTTCATGCCATTTATAATTTAATATACCTAAACTAAAGTTATATACGAATTATTAGTTTATTTGAGAATTCATAATATTTATGTGTTAGTATGTGAATATTTGTTATTATTATATTTATATTCAATAAATATATATGAATTTAATAATATTTAAATAATTATGTATGATATTTTATTACATTATTTATTATGTGTATTCATATTATCGCTTTTTATTATGCAGTGTACATAATGTAAATAATATATTTTTATAAAGAATATTATATTTATATGTGTAAATATGTATTAATTTTTATATAATCGAAAGTATTACAGTGACCAAATATTATTTATAATAATATAAATCATCCACTTAGATTATGGATCTCATATTTATTTTTACTTTTATATTATTTAATAAAATACATATTTTTATGTTTTTGTAATGTAAATATTGTTTTGTTGTTAATAAAATATTTTGTTTTGTTTGATTATAAAATCTTCAATTGTTTGGTTCGACTTAACTATAAATATGTCCAAATAATTATTATCAATAAACTGTTGGTAATCAAACTTTAAAAGTTATTTTATTTTTTATTTTTTTAAGATTCTTTAAATTTCTTAATTGACTATAACTATCTATCATTCAGTATGCATATGCAGAGCCTTCATAATACCATTAACCTATCATAATAATATCATAAGCGCGAATTTTTTTAAGGATGGATGTATGTTAGTTACTCTCTCACGCAAAAACTACTGGATGGATTTTAATTTTTTTCTACAATTATATAACTTATACACTAGAATACCTCATAGGCTATAGGTAATTTAAAAAGATATTGTGCGAATTGTCAAAAATATAACGATAGCAAGACGAAATCGCGGGCGCATAATAAATTAATAAAACACACAGAACGACAGACCATAAACTCCCATAGCACTTTCCCTTCAAAAAGTTACTTAATAAATGCATGAGTATTTGCAAAATGAGAACAATGACATACATTTTTCGCTCATACATTATGCAGGTTGTATTGTGACGCCATTTTAAAAAGGTATGAAAGGAATACGGTCAGTAAATTTATTTAAAAATGTATTCATCAATGAACTTATAAAAATACCAAATATAATTGTTTACTAGCTAAAGTCTGTCATAGTCATAGTCAAACATTTCTTTATTCAATAAAATCACAAGGATCATTTAGAATCGTCTTACATACTAGGTGATTCTAGGTGCCAGTTCCACGCGACCAGAGCCTAGAAAAACGGGCTAGCTAATGCTAATGCTATACTATAATCGGAACCGTTAATAAATTTTGAATATAAGATAATCTTTGACATATTAGCATAATGCTAATCCAAAGCCGGAGGTAGGAACTAGTTATTACTAAATTAATTGTAAATCCGATACGATATAGAATATAATTTCAATTATGTATAGAAATAAAATACTACTAAAGAGATACCTACATAAATACAATTAAAAATTTATAAATCTATTGATTTCATGTTAGGTTATTATTTAAAACATCGATAAATACCTAATAAGTATATTAATCAATTATTTATTAATTTTTGACATTAATAAAAATGATATCTCTCTCTCGACTCAGACTTAATTGATAAAATTAATAGGTAATATTTATGGACATTTTACACACTGTAGTCCCAAACTAAGCAAAGCTTGTACTATGGGAATTAGATTGCTGACAGAATACTTATAAACATACATAGAAAACCTAATAACATCAAAACAACTTATGCACAAACATTTGCTCCCGACACGAACCCACGACCCCCAGCATGGACGTCAGAGCTACTACCAACTGAGCTGTGACGCCTGTCCACTAATCTGCAAATCAAATTTTTCGCACATCCGCTGTAGAAAAGAATCATTCTTACGTCAAGTGGCAGTTGCGCCACCGAGGTCATCAGTGGCTCTACCATAAGTTTTTACTATACTATATTTACTATACACGCTAGCGTCTGTAGTTTAAAAAATGTATGAAGATTTGTACAGCGCCTCTAGCGGATAGTTGGGTACTAAAATTCGTTATACTAATATTGACGTAACTACTGTAGTAAAGTCAGGCGATTTTACTGTGACAACTCATGGTAGAGATACAGATGATGAAGTTGATTGACCTAAAGAATACCAAGCTCAAGGATACACATTCCAGGCATAGTGATATTGGAAAGTTATCAAATGATTCAACAGTTCCTTACTCTAAAACGGAACGATAGAAGCGTTGTTATTGACCTACTCAATGTTACTCAATAAAAAAGTAACAATAGTTTTGTAAGTAGGTAAAAGTGTGATTCTAGAATTTGGATTGGGTTCCTCTGAATTAGTGTAAGCTGTCTAGCTGCTAGGTGTACTCAAACACTTAATGCAATGATGCTTTAGTTTAGTTAGAGTATGCTCATCTAGATTTTCAATCATCATCATTCTCCCGCCCTTATCCCACGATAGGCAACATGTTTTTTTTTTTTACCATAGCAGGCAGAAGAGCTTGCGGGCCACCTGATGGGAAGTGGTCACAGCACTTGCATCACCAGAGGCATTGTCGGTGCGCTGCCGGCCTTTTAAATTCAGATACAAATTTTGAAGGCCCCCATGTCAAAGTTCTTCCACTCACTCACTATTATTTGTCAACTCTTGAGAAATTAGGAATATTCAGCTGATTTTTTAAAACGCAACCGATTGACCGCAATCCCAGCTGATGCTAATTAATGGCTGTATAGATAAAACCAATTTGTTCTCCACTTAGCAACATTAGTACAAGATAATATGTTTTTTTTAGATTGGTATTATCTGTCATCTGAATACCAGAGGTGAGGCACGATTGTGACAATCGTAAACGTATCGTAACGGTAGCACATTCAAGACACTGCGCGGTGACGCTTCAACGTTCTTGCAGTCGAGCGTCAACGCGTAGTGTCACTGAATACGCCATCGTTTCGATACGTTAATCAACCAAATTAAAATATTTTATTTTGGCAAAGTAAATGTTCCATACGTTAGACTTTTAGAAGTATATAATTATGTACGGTACCCTAATTAAAGAGGTTACATCACGAAAGTAATTCTAAGAGCAACTTTTTTCGAAAAAGAAAGTGGTTTGATTTTACGATAACAAGAAGGTAAATTCAAGTAGGCATGTTTATATGTATGGCATGTTAGAACAAGTTTATTAGTTATATTTTATGACAAATATCTAAGCTGTATGTTTTTTAATTATCACCATCATCAGCGTGACGATTTGTTTACGATTGTCACATTTATTCGTACTCAGCCCTCTGATAATAAGAAGCAAACAAATACTTGAGTGGAAACTGCGTGTCTGCAAGATAATGTGTAAACACTTTCGAGCAAGGACGAGGAAAACTAAGCTTCAGAGAAAACTGCGTCCAGCATCTGTACTGCAATATGTTGATGATGATCATCATCATCATCATCGGCAGCCCGTACTAGCCCACTGCTGGGTATAAGCCTCCTCCAAACGCCACTCTTTCCTTAATTGGGCCTTTTGCATCCAGGTCCTACCCTGTACGGCAACGATATCGTCCATTCATGTTGATGATGATGCTTATAAATGTACAATTCTGAGCAATCGATTTTATTTTATTCTATTTTCTTTATTTAACCTATTGTGTCCCACTGCAAGGCAAAGGTCTCCCCCAAACTCTTCCATTCATCTCGATCTCCTACGTCCATCCACCACTCCGTCGCGTATGAGTCGAGATCGTCCCTCCAACGTCTTCTAGGCCGGCCCTAAGGATTTAAATAAATAAATACCCACGGGCATTTCACACATCACACTAGACTCAAACATAGCAAAGCTTATAATATGCGAATAGGTATTATTTTATTATCGTGCTTCCGACACCAAGAAAAAATGAATACCAAAGATTCGGTTGCGTTGATGGTTATCGCACCACCACGTTATCAAGAAAAGGTCGCGGGTTCAAATCCTGATCGACTAAATTACTTTTGGGACATTCTTATTTTTTCGATCATCATCATCAACCTATATCAGTCCACTGCTGAACATAGGTCTCCCAAGACACGCCACTGAGCCCGGTCTTCAGCTCTCGATAAAACAAAATCATATCTTAAATACTTTTCACTAAGTCTAGTGCTAGAAAAGTTTCTATTTTAAGTTGAAAAGTCTTCAAGAGCATGACTCGAATTATTTGTATCAAGCCGGAAGCAAAAGAAGCAGACCGCATTAAAACTATTAACTTTTCTCTCGGAAAAAATCTTTCTAGAAATATTTTATGTATTTAGTTCACTATAATGAGAGGATGCGTGTACTGCATCAGTGGACTGATAAGTATTAATCAATTTTTATATTGTATTTTATGTATCTTACCATCATCGTCAACCTATATCAGTCCACTGCTGGACGTAGGTCTATTCCAAGTCACGCCACTGAGCACGATCTTCGTCGTTCTCATACAGTGTTTGCCAGCTACACTCTGCAGATCGTCGCTCCATCGTATTTATCTATGGGATTTCAAATTATAATGTCCTATTCTTGCAAATTTTTCTTATCTTGTCGCTGGTTATATAAAGACTCATATATATTTTTCTAAAATTCGATAAATACTTTTACATATCTATAACCTTATAAAAGGCGTATGATTAGAAAATATCGTGATATACATCAAATGAAGTTTTTAGTGCCTTTCAATGCCAGCCTATTCCCAGCCATTCCGAAATCACGCTTGAACAAAACAAAAATATGAAATCAAAGAACTTATTTATCAAATTGCATTTAATTCGGTTAAAACAGACAGCTCGCTCGGTCGATAAATATTTACAATCTCAACAAAAAAATGTACTAATTACGAAAAAATCACAGAAACACATAATAATAATAATATGAACTTAATAATTTATAGATCACTGTCGTATAGATTTTTTGTTCCTATATTTACAAGACACTATGCATAATATCCAGTTGATATTAATTTACCAAAAAGCACTTAAAAAGATACCGCTCTGAGAAAATTTTCGATTTTCACAGACATGTCAACTTCAAGTTTTAATTACTTCACAAACATGTGTTGATATTTGGATATAATATAATTTTTATCGATAAGTAATAAAGATATTATCTATTATTTAAAAATATTTAAAATATTTTAATATATTATTTAAAAAGTACGGAATACCAAACAAAAAAGAATAATCATAAAAAATCTATCAGGTATAAAAAATCATAAAATCAGTTTTTTGTTAGCGTAATATAAATAAAAATTAAAACACATATTTACTGCGAAATTGAAATCCTTCTATCATATATTTTTAAAATCATGAATAATTATTTTTGTTATGAAAAAGTTATAGTTTTTAAATGTATTTTAATAAATGTATATGAAGTAGTAATTAATGTATATGTAGCGAGAATTGCACAAATTCTTAAATTATTATTATAATTATTCACTTATTTATAAGAGAAATTAGTCTCATTTAGTATTTAAAGTGAATTATTACTTTCTAACACACCGTTCATAAGCAAAACATAATAATAATATAAAAACGTAAATATACATTAAAAATGATTGTTTGTCAAATTCTACAAGCATTTCGATGGTTCAAAAAGTAGTACGAAAATTCCACTTTATTATTGAAATGTACTATTTAAGTACCTAAGTACTGTTTAATTAAACTATTTTGATATATGTACCGTGAATACGAATTCACGTAAATACAAATATCTAAATCAAAATTATTAAAGTTTCTGTCAACAATAATTAAATATAAATACCAAATTAATAAAAATTACAAAAATGAAAGTAAAATACTATTCATTATCATCTTATCACTTCTTTGTCTCAGATCGTGGGAATCCAAATATGGACTAACATACATTTCTTTAAAACAATGTAAATAAAAACATGTAATTTGCCATTTTCTCATAAATAAGAAAGTGTTGTTAAGAAAATGGAAAATTTTGTGTAATTAACAATGTAGCTCTGATGAAAATGATAAAAGTGTACTTTGTGGGCTTTAGATGAGAATTTATGATAATAATTAACACGATGACTGTCCATGCATTACATATTTTGAGTCCGACTGTGCAGTTAACGTGTTAAAAACACAAATTAATAGGTTAGAATAATAAAGCGCAAGTATTAGTGTTAGTATGCTCTAAAGCTTATAGCGTAGTATAAGTTTTTTTCATTCATAATATTTTTTTATTTATTTAACCAACAAATTTACTACTATTACAGTATTTACAAAATATACATTTTTTTTCCTTGACCTATATTGTCCTACTGCTGGGCAAAGATCTCCCCCAAAGTCTTCCATGCGACATTCCACCAGTCTTTTTCGTGGGCGTCCAGGTCATCCTTCCAACGCCTTTTCGGCCGACCCCGCCGTCGCCTTCCGACCTCCGGCACCCATATAAAATATACATAGGCATATAAAATTGCTTTATAAAAATACTAGCAAACTGGGCTAGCGCAAGTATTTTCTAAAATTTAAATAATATTTAATTAGTTTATGAATACTAAAGCGACACAAAACCGCAAAGCATCAAGAACGCACGGAAGCCGCTAGATGCTTGATTTGGATGCGTCTGCATTCGCGCATACTGCCGTCCCACGCAAGTGGCGCGACCGCTGATCCATGACCATGTACTTGACACTCACACAACCAACCGCACGCACACACACGTCCGCCCTACACTATGAATGAACCCCGAAAAACGTGCGTACACGCAACAACCCGTATTATCATAAAATTGTTTAGTTGGTACCAGTTTAATCATTCGCTTTTGGGCTCACTTTTCTTGACCGGCCGTCCACATCAGGTAGTGGGGTGAGAGACTTAAAACAGGCTCACTTATACACCGTGGCCACACTTCGTGCTAAGCTTTCTGTAGGGGTAGTTTGATCGACATGAGACGCTACGTACTTGCCCTAGTTCTGGTGGCGGTGGCTCGGGCCATGCCAGCCTTGGAGAATGAAGTCAATGATCCTGGATTGGTGGGGAGCGTGATCGGTGTCGTCAAGGAGTGCTCTGAAGGAGACATGTCCTTATGCCTGAAGGTGTGTGCAGTGACAAGTGATTATTAGTGATATTTGAGTGAAGTGATCAGTTACTAAGTTTCATTTTTGGTTGCAGGAGAAAGCATTAAAATACGCGGAATCTTTGACGTCTGCGCGGGAGATGAGCATTGCTGATGGGCTGACCCTTATTGGCAATGGATCTCCACGTTCTGCCAGGTCGTTCGAGGCTCTGCCTGAGGAGCCAAGAGCGAGGGAAGCTGTTGTAGAGTCCAGACTGATAGACTCTGCTGCCGACTTCTTGGAGAACCACATCATCCAGTTCAAACTCCCCACATCTGCTGTAGAGGGCATGAAGAGATCTCTTGAAGAAGGTAAGCACAAGCATCACTATCTTTTTATGCAAATCATTCACATTAGCATGAACTTAATTACCTTTTGATATAACTAATTGATGCAGTTGTAGTATTCTTACATAAAAATATTAAATCAAAGTATTCTTACCAAATGATACTTTAGAGCGTATCAATGTGTTATTAAAATTTTACATATCTAAGATTTATCTTAAAGCATTACTCACTAAAGATAACACAAGTAGAGCAAAATCTGAAAAATGGATAGCTTATGTATTTATTTATTTCATTGAAACATAAATGATTATGTATTAATACGGATGTAACTAAGAGTTATGAAAATGCCAGGAAACGGAATAGATTAAAAAAACAGATCTAAAAAAAACTGCAGGCATTTTACTACAATTGCATTTTCCATAAAATCAAGAGATAAAACGAGAAACGTATACATTATGTAGAAATTGCTAAATACCGCTAAATGCATAATTATTCGCTACAGTAAATAAAATTATGCAAAATGATTTCTTTTGCATAATATGTGGCACTTGGTCAGTGGAAATGTAAAACAATTTAATTCATTATAAATATAACAATTTGTATTGCTATAGTTATATAAAAAAGTAATATGTAAAAAATACTGAATGTAGTTCATAAAAAGCTCAAATAGTGTCAAAACGTCAAAAAATCTGCATAAAGACATAACTTTCGTTTTCAACTAGAAGCTGTGCATAATTTAAAACGATGCCTTATGTGTCACATTTTGTGACATTAATGGTATTTTTATAATGACTTTATAATAATTTTTATAAAGTCAAATAAAACAAATTATAATATAATCAAAGAAAAAGAAAAAGAGAGCAAGATCCAACAATCAGATAAAAAAATAATAAGAAAACTGAACACTGATCTAATTTAATATAAAAAGTTAAGTAGCGGTTATGTTAAATTCAATGTTCAACAAATAGAGCAAGGCGATAAATGTTTTACGACAACCGACACGATAGTCGTCTGTCTAAGTCAGTACATGTAGCTGTTTAGTCTTTTTTACACGTATTATGCAAGCGTTTGGCCGCGATCTCACATTATATTATATACATTTTTATACATAGTTCTATAATCTGTTTTTTTATAAAATATTGAGTAAATAAATACCAACTATCACGTTTTCTGATTAAATTCACAGCCGAGTTGGTATTAGCTCTTCCTTATAATATTGACGGTTTTTCTGTGTGGGTGTTAGGTACATACAATAAATAGCATTATATATATAATAAGCATTTGGTCAGTTACCTAGTTCCCATATTTCAAGATTTGCTTAGTCTGGGACGAGAGTTCGATGAAATGTGAACATGACTTAATATTTATATCGTACAAACCATTGAATTGATGTCGGAATCGGACAGTGTAAAAGACAATGTGGTCGAGAAGAGTTTAGTCACGTATTGTTGGTTATTTGTCTTAATTCCGGTTTTCTTTTATTGCGGATGGTGCTGAATTGTTTTTAGACTTTTACTTTTTGTGATCAGTATCAAATAAAATATATTTTTAATTTGTTGGAGTAACTAAAGAAGCTCATATTAGTTAATTTTTTTTGCTTGTTAAGTGAGTTATTATGACGTTTTATTAATTGTGTGGGAAATTATAAATGAGTTAACATAAAGATTAAATCAACAGAAATAAAAATGATTCTCAGTAAAGCTATTGCATACCATCTTTGCTGGATTACGCATGAGCAGTGTTAGGTTATTTTCGTTAGGTTATTTTCGTTAGGTTATTTTGTTACGGAATTTCTGGATTCGGTATCCACGCTCAAGGCTCACGATAGAAGCTATGCTTAAAAATTAAATAACAACTTACAACGCATAATTTATTTGACAAGAAATCATTATACTTTTAATCCATTTTTAAAGCATCGAACCTATAATTTAAGACAACTCACTTATTAAGTAACGTTAATATTAAATATCAAAATTGTTTTTGTTAGAGCTTTCACTTTTTCGTTCGAATGTACTAGTGATTGATCTACATATCTGAGGGCAGAGCACGAGTAAATGTGACAATCGTAAACGTAACGTATTTAAGACACACTACGCGCTAACGCTGCAACGTTCGACAGTAAAGCTGATGTTGGCGCGCAGTGTATCTCAAATACGTCACTGTTTACGTTTACGATTGTCACATTTATTCGTGCTCACCTTCTTGCCAATTCAGTACTAACACTTGTCCAGGTTTGAATATATTAATGGTAACGGTTTTTTGATTTATCTTGATTTACATTGCATTGCGTAAAAGACACGTATACTAAGGTACTAAATCAGGGATAAAAGAAATTATAGTAAGTAATAACAGCCATAATAGACAATATAATATTTGAAACTATCACGGTTTTATTAAAGTTTTCTTTAAACGGTGATTTCATGGTAAACATCCCGTTTATATTGAAAACAGTATGAAGGCAGTTATTTCCAAACATTTAAAGTCAAATCTAAACATATATTTGATGTAAACGTAGATGAATAAACTAAAAATGTAAAACAAACTATACAAAATAAACAATTCCAAAAAACTTAAACAAGCTAGTTTCAAATTGATGAGATATTTTAAACAAAATAATAAAGTCATGTCACCATTGCTTTTGCAAGATATAAGATATTTTGTCACAAAGGTATTCAAACATCCCATACTATACGATAGCGCTCTGCGAGATATGGTATGAAACCATACATTATATGATAGTGCTAACATTTTCCACTTGTCATCGACTAGGTCAAGAAAGTAGCCTGTATACCCCTTTCGGTCATTACATTAATCCATACAGCTTGTATTATAAGCATACAAGGTCATATAAGAGCTTTCTAGCAGCTTACGATTCAAACGCGCATCTGTCCGGAACTATGCTGTCTTGTTTTCTAAATCTAAGCTTTCTGCTGTTGTATTAGGATCTAATATCGCTAGCAAGGGCTTTGCAGATTTATTGAGATAAAACCTGGTAGTACAGGTCCTTGGTAAACTGGTTTGCCAACCAGTCATCGTGAAATCGAGCCATAACAAGCCGCTCCCAAGAGTCGTCTCTAAAGAAAGTTGCCTTTCCAATAGATCCATTATGGTGGTTCCGTCTTTTAGGTGGTATTTGATACTCCATTGCTTTTTACGGCTCTTGATATTCAATAAATATATAATTATCTTAACATTACATATCCATTACAACAATGGCTACGAAGCTATCTTAACTATCGTTGTAATGGATACTTATTAGCAAATTTTTGGTTACATATTACGCTCAGCTGTTTGTAACATATACCTGTCAATGGCTTCAAAGTTTTATCAACATTCGGTTGTGAATTAATATCATGTGTAGGTACGTAATAATTGACAATTTGACAGGTGAAAAGGTGACAGGACATCAAAAAACATTAATCCTTTTGAGTTCTCTGCTATTCTATTTTTTTTATTTGTATTCAATAAAAACTATACAGCAATTAAAATAAACACTATTGGTACAATAAAAAATAAAATCTTTAATGTATAACAACTAATATTAAAGATAGCTCAAAATACCGATTCTCAGATTTAAAATATTGAAAAAAAGCTACAAACTTAACGCCATTAAATCAAGAACCATTTGAAGGCTTTTACGGAAGCAAACAAGAGCGCCAAAGGAGATATAAAAAATATGAAGTAGGCTATGCAAATATAATCAAGGAATTTGGATAATGAAAGTAGAAAACAATGCCATTTCTAATCGTATGCATTACAAACAAATTTGTGTGAAAGTGCGATCTTGGGGTAAACTAGAAACCGTTTAGTGTATTATTTTAATTTATTTCTAAATAAAAGATAAAAAGACTGAAAACCACATTTAATTGAATACATTGAGCTCTAATGTATTGGTTTTAATTAGTTCTTAGATTCAACAACTATTAGGGATAGAGATAGATCAGCTCTCATTAACATAAACAAATTAACAAGCAATCAATGAAATATAAATAAATAATGCTGGATAATCCACTCAACATCATCTAGCCCCAAGCTAAGCAAAGCTTGTGTTATGGGTACTAGAAGACTAATCAAACGCAATCGTAATCAATAGGCAATGTATTTTAATGTGATTTTTATCTTGTTTCCAGCTCGTGGCAAGAAGAAGAAGATCAAGCAGCTCCTCCCCCTCCTAGCTCTGGCTAAGCTAAAGATCACAGCTCTCATTCCCCTCTTCCTCGGTATCATTGCCTTCGCTGCTGCCAAGGCTGTCCTTCTCGCCAAGATCTCCCTTCTCGTTGCTGGTATCATTGCTTTGAAGAAACTTCTCGCTAGCAAGCACCATGAGACTAGTTACGAGGTCGTTGCCCACCCACATCATGAAGAGCATTACGCAAGCAGTGCTGGTCACGGCTGGGGACGCTCCATTGATGATGCACAAGACTTAGCATATGCGGCGCACATTAAGTCTGATTAAGATTATCTTCTGATTAAGAGTATCTTCTGATTAAGTATCTTTTGATTAAGATTATCTTCTGATTAAGAGATTATCTTTTGATTAAGTATCTTTTGATTAAGATTACCTTCTGATTAAGACTATCTTCTTATTAAGAACATCAAGGTCTTTAGATTTGTTAAAACTCTATTGACTGTATCCAAGAGATTATTTATTTCTAGGTTTAGTTTTATTTATTGAACTATTTATTCGACCTCCCTTTGTAAGGGATGTTTGTTGTTATTTCAAAATGTGTGGTTCTGCGTTTGTATGTATCTTGTTATACTAATGTTAGTATATTTTCAGACCCCATACGGTATCCGTATTTGTGTATTTTATATTTTGAAAATTAACATCTTTAGTTTCATCTTTAATGTTTCAGATACTTTTGTTATTACTTACTTGTGTCTTTTTAAATAGATGCAAAGGTCTGTTTACTTATTCTTATGTGACTTTGTATTTTTTATCTAGTCTCATCTTTTCTAAGTCCTGTATATATTAGACTAGTTTTTTATGAACTATGTGTATATAATTATACCTAGCCATATTATTATGTTAGTATGTATTTGTTGTGATATTATTTGTTATGTTTGCCTTTATTTTAGTTTTTATTTCAATATTTTCTTTTTAAAACTATTCTATTTATTTATTCTGTATCAAATTCTGCATCCTATATATTTTAAACTCATTATTGCACTTTATTCTTATGCACCTATTTCGTTATATATTTTTTCTTTCTTTTATATTCTATCTATAATTTAGTTTATATTTCATTCATTGTATCTCATGTTATTTCTCCTTTCATCACACTGACTGCGTATTTATGAAATATTTAATTAAATAATAATTATTATTGTATATACGTAAATTGCTCAATGTTTCGTACAAATAAAGAACTCCAATTGTTAATTCTATTTTATTATTTTCACACCCTTACATAAAAAATCGATCCTGTAGGGCAGATTTAAATTAGGTTATTTTGAAACTAAAATTTTATGATCCTTTTTTTAATTTTGATGCAGTAAATTTATCAAATTGAGGGAAATTAATATAACAACTCAAATACGTTTAATTTAGGTTTTTAGTAAAAAGGTCAATTAAGTATATTATATTATAAATAAAATTATTATTTTTGTGTCATCCACCGCATCCACGTGACTTTAAAATACTTTTTGTCGTTGGTGTGCGCTCTCACTTTTTATAGTTGTAGGAAGCTACCTATAATACGAACTAAGTATAATAAACGATGCCCTCGTACAAGTAAAAAGTAGTTTTTTTATAGAAGAAATTATAAATGTGAGTAAAAAAACTTAACCAACTATTTTAATTGTAGCATAAATAATACATAATATAGGTATAACCACTGTAAAAAGTCGAGCAAAAATTATAATGAGAATCGTTAACGTATCGTAACGGTAGCGTATCATTGCGCGGTGACAGTACAACTTTCGGCAGTTGATATGACGTTAATGCGCAATCTAATTCAAAAATAACTGTGAGGTTTATAATAACATCTCTGAACCCAACTTTTGTATGAAGCAATAGAATATTTTGAGGTTGAAAAGTATATTTAGGCCTGAAATTAGTTTCATATTGCGGTTTAGCTTTCAAGCGTTCGAGACTCGTTCTAGCAAAACTCAAGACTACGGGCTTATCAAGAACCACCACATTCTACTTCAAGTTTTGTCTTTGTCGTGGCAACTTAGTTCAGCGTGTTATCAATAGAGGGCGCTATTCACAATTTTTTTGTAACTTCATTATCTCTTCAAAAAAGGTCTCAATAAGACTATGTTTTTTTGTATACGCGATTCATTTGTCAATATAAATTGACTTTTGATTCCATTTTAAAATAATTAATTAGGGTCAGATCCTCATTTTAAAGTAAGTATTTCAGAATATAATGTCTTTGATATTATTTGTTACAATTTACGATTAAAGTAGGTTGTGTTAATATGATCATTACGTTATTAAGTATGCTGTTGATAAAAATAATTACGACATCCTAGGCTCCTACCACCTCTAATAGAAAGTCATCAGACCATCCATCATCAGATGTCAGGCGTCACAGCTTAGTTGGTAGTAGCTCTGCCTTCCATGCTGTGTTCCATGTGTGGGTCGTGGGTTCGATCCCCACCCAGTACAAATGTTTGTGTGATGAACATAAATATTTGTTCTGTGTCTGGGTGTTACTATTTATTACATTGTAGGTAATCTATGTAATTAGGTACCTACTTATGTTTTTACAAAAAAGTACATAAGTAAGTATTCTATAAGAAATCTACACTGGCCTGCCAAAGTAAGTATCACACTTTTTAAATTGCTATAACTTATGAAGTAAACAAAATATACTTTGATCGCAACCCAATTGAGCACGCCTGGGACGAGCTAGGAAGGCTATTCAGAAGCCGCAGACCACCACTTACCATCCTCAGGGCACCAAAACAGGCCCTGATAGAAGAGAATGGGTCCCCAAAATCGGCTCCAAAACCTCGTTTTCAGTATGCCAAACCGGCTTGAAGCTCTAATCAGAGCCCGAGGAGGCAATACCAGTTATTACCAATGAAATAACATGTAAAACATACTTAGAAAATGTTAGATGAGTTTTTAGACACTAAGCTAAAAATGGCTTTTTTATTGTTTATAATTTTTTTAAGTTAAAAATGTTACTCATGTATCTATGCTTAAAAGAAAGCTGATGAAATTTGCTATTAAACATTTTTTATTTGAAATCTCTATAGTTTAGAAGAAAAATAAATTCTAAAAGTGTGATACTTAGTTTTGCAGTCCAGTGTAGTTCCCATAGTACAAGCTTTGCTTAGTTTGGGACTAGAGTGTGATGTGTGCAATGTCCGTGAATATTTATTTATTCATTTAAGCTATGAGACCATCTATCATCATATGTCGGTCACACAAGCTTCTTAAATAACTTTAACGTAATAAATATCAACTTTTACTAATACTTGTTATGTCAGAATTGAAAGCTTTGCTTTTATTGCAGGGAAGTTAGGCTGAATTAGTTCTATATTAATAATAATAAATGGTGTAGACCGTGGATTCGATTACCACCAAAATGTTGGGAATCGAACCTACGATCTACATAGCCATAGCCAATAAACTTTTTAGTCCTGTTGGTATTAAGTAGTTGACCTGTGGTATGGGTCGTGGGTTCGATTCTCGTCGAGAGCAAAATTTTTTGTGCCGGCATTGTTGGTCTGTCTTGGTGTGGCTTGGTGGTATTCACGTAATCTGTTAACAAACTAAGCATAGCTTATATTATGAGATAGTACGAGCTTTGCTTAGTTCGGAACTAGATAGCGTTGTATGATATGACTAGCGGATCCGTGCCCACTTCGTTGGGCATAATTTTTACTAAGTAAGTAAATATAAAAGTTAGACATATGCTGCTGTCGTTGACTTTTTTGTAGGCATTTTCAAGCTCCACATCTTTTCTCTAGAACACAAAAATATATCTTTCATAGTTAATTATAGTATTTCATAGTTTTTTTAAAGCCTATGACACTCAGCAATAATGTGGCTTTCTATTGGTGAAAGAATTTTTAAAATCGGTTCAGTAGATTACCCCTTACAATTTAACAAATATACAAACTTTATAATATTAGTATAGGTAAGCAAATAATACCTTTTTTATAAGTATGAGTATTATTTAAACTTTTGCACGATATCGTGTTATTTTTTAAAGTGTGAAAGAAAATTTATTTATTTTAGGTCTAGGTTTTAGTCGTGTTAAGCCCCCGGAAGTGTGATTATGAACCAAAAGGTGCATGGGCAAAATTGTACGAAATTATACTCCTACTAGATACAAGATATTTATTTATTTTGCCAAAATAAGTGTTACAAACATCTTAAAAAGTAGGGAGGCACTTAAAAACTTATTCACCTTTTCCACTATTGTACCATATCTAGTAAAACTGTATAAAGTCCTTTACAATATTTTTATTAGTTAAACGAAGTGATAGCCGAAACTGTTTTTTATGTAATTCTAATTTATAATGAAATATGCATATATAAATACGAGTATTCATATTATTGATTACTTTTATATTATATTTATTTATATTATATGTAAGTATTCTAACACTTTTATTTTAAGTCTTATTTATAAAAGTTTTTTTTACGATAGAGCATAAAAAAAACTTAAAAAACTAGATAGCCGCTGGCAGCGGGGCAAGGCCCAAGCTACCGGTGGTCAGGACTGCAGACAAAGCTGTTAAATATATTCTTGTTATTTATAAAATATAGCTGGCAAACACTGGATTGGAAGACTCAGTGGCGCGTCCTGGGAAAGACCTACGTCCAGCAGTGGACTGATATAGGTTAATGCTGATACAATGTATGCAACTCGGGACCTAATATGCCCAATCACCTTTCAGTAAGTGCGTGGTTTTCGCTTCACTGAATCACACAATTATACGCAACAAAGTTTATTGTATGTAACTATTATAAACAATTGTAGGAAATACAGGTTTTTTACTTTTTCAGAAACTTTTTGAAGTTTATAAATGTTTGCGTAAAATGAGGTGTGAGTACAATCAGCGTCAGAAGTAAGTAGAACTTTTTCAGACATAAAAATTTCTTGGTATTTTTTTTTCATATAATAGTATTTTTTTTATTTAATGTTTTTCCTAGAAAACAGGTAGTTTGCAAAGTTATAAATGTTTATATACTTACCCCCGTATCAGAAAGAAGGTCGCGTGTTCGGACGGTACAAGGAATATTGCGCAACACAACATGAGAAGAGTCGAAGACCGGGCTTAGTTGCGCTTCGTGGGAGAGACCTACGTCCAGCAGTGGACTGATATAGGTTGATGATGATGATAACATGGGTCATTACTTATTGTCCTAAAACACGTTTAAACAAACACTCATCAATAATTAAAACGTCACATAACAGAGAAACTTAGTACTTAATATATGTTTATTTATTCGGTAAATAGCTAGGTTTCGTCCTACGAGCCAAGTCTAGAAACTCACAATGAATACGGGATTTTTAACTCTATTACAGTTGTATTAAAAGTGGAATTAGAACAATGAAATTCTAAGGTTTACTGAATAATGGAAGAACTCTCTAATTAAGGATGTGCTCTTAGATTCTTTGACATATAGTTTTTTTTTATAAACAGAGTACACGCTAAGTCTGCAATGAAGGTAATAGGCAACCCCAAAAATATGGACACTAACGGCCGGTTTCTCGAACGATGATCAACGAAAAAATCAAATAATTACTATGTGTCAAACTCGGATCAATCGTTATTTGGGTTTCCAGAAACCGAGTGTAAAAGTCATATGATCTTCCAATGACTATGCGATTTTTGTTTTAGGTAATACATAACACAAATTACGAAACTATGTAATAATGTAGCTAAAAGTATTCATTCAAATAAATGGTTGGCTGTAAAGTCGGTTTACTGACGATAGTTGAACGTGACAACGTCACTTCATGGAACGCCTCAGAACGCCTCGTGAGTCATGTTTTTTCGTGCGTGCAACCGGCTCTATCGAATTATAAGACGATGTCACGTCAAAAAAAAATGGTTGTCTGTAAAGTCGGTTTACTGACGATAGTTGAACGTGACAACGAACGCAAAGGCCGATTGTGCTTCTTTGTCGCTCGTTCCGCGCTCTCGCTTGCACTTCATGGAACGCCTCAGAACGCCTCAGAACGCCTCATGAGTCATGTTTTTTCGTGCGTGCAGCCGGCTCTATCGAATTATAAGACGTTGTCACGTCAAAAATATTATTTATATAACGTTAGATAACATTAAAGTGAGAAAATAAAACTCAATGCTATTCGGACCAAATTAAACCTAAGTTAGGCTTTAATGCGTTACTAATTAAATCATATTTCTACATTTTGTTTAATAAATGTATCTCTATCTTATCTTTGACTATCATATTTTTTGACGTGACAACGTCTTATAATTCGATAGAGCCGGCTGCACGCACGAAAAAACATGACTCATGAGGCGTTCTGAGGCGTTTTGAGGCGTTCCATGAAGTGACGTTGTCACGTTCAACTATCGTCAGTAAACCGACTTTACAGACAACCATTTTTACTATTGATATCTAACCAAAGAAACAAAAAAAGCTTGTAAAACTGATTAAAAAAAGAGAGTTGATAATTCACAAGTTATCGCAACCTTTGATGGTAAAATTTAAAGACCAAAATCCGAAACCTCTGTTTCCGAGAACTGAAGACCAGACTTCCACAGTTTTCCAAAACCTGTCTGCGGGTCATTACAGAGACGACGATCAATTTTGAGTTTTGAAAGGGCACCGCCTACATACTGAGGGGTGTACATAAATAATAAATATTCACGGACAATTCACACATTACACTCTAGTACAAACTAAGCACAAAGCTTGTACTATGGGAACTAGACTGCTGATAGAATACTATATTATATATATTCACTTTTTTTTTTGTCAATACATATAATACTAATAATTATTATTAGTAAGGAGACGATGATGGCGGGACCACCTAGACACTTTTGAGACACAATTGACGGAAAAAAAACCATATAATACATAGTAACACCCAGACACAGAACAAATTATGTTCATCATGAAAAGGTGGAGAATTATCCCTTCAAAACCGCAGAATCCCGACTTCATAATGCACTTAAAAAGATGGACCAAACTACATATGTATGTCTTACATACAATTCAGTACCTCTACCATGAGTTGTCACAGTAAAATTGCCTGACTTTACTACAGTAGTAACGTCAATATTAGTATTACGAATTTTAGTACCCAACTATCCGCTAGAGGCGCTGTACAAATTTTCATACATTTTTTTACCTACAGACGCTAGCGAGTATAGTAAATATGGTATAGTAAAAACTCATGGTAGAGCCACTGTATAATCAAACAAGCTGTCACTCACGACTTTGTACGCGGATATGATGAAAAATATATCGGTAAAAAAAAAATATAAAAATAAATATATCGGTGTTTCCAGTTGAATATACTTAATTTGGACGCTTTCAAGAGGAGAGTGAATAGGTTCTATCTAGGCAAACGCGTTACACCGTAGGCCGCATCATCATTTACCATCAGATGTGATTGCGGCCAAGCGTATGCCTATAATGCATAAAAAAAAAAAAAAAAAAAAAAAAAAAAAAAATAGAATTTTCTAATTTTATTTCATACACAGTGTTACACTGGTCAATTATCTGTCAGTATTTGGTGATCCTTGTACTATGTTATCTGCTTTTGGGACAATTCTATCTCAAATTGTCAATTCTCAAATATCTCAGAATTTGAGTTCTTGATCGCAATAAAACATAGCTCTGTCGGAATCTGAAATATCATATAAATTGTATGTTATATAAAAATGGGTTAAGTAGTTTAGGCGTAATGTTTAAACAAACATACAGCTTTTGTCACTTTAACAGTTATACAAATAACTTTAAAATTGTAGATATTATCTATCAAAATGTGTTTGGTTAAAAAAAATACACTTGTAAAAACTTGTAAAGAACAAAGCTTAGGCGTGACATTTAAAGTATATTTCATCATCATCATCATCATCAACCTATGGCAGTCCACTGCTGGACGTAGGTCTCTCCCAAGACGCGCCACTGAGCCCGGTCTTCGGCTCTTCTCATCCAGTGTTTGCCAGCTACATTACGCAGATCGTCGCTCCATCTCGCCAGAGGGCGTCCTACACTACGCTTGCCTAAACGCGGTCTCCACTCCAGTATCCGTTTGCCCCAACAAAACAAAAAAAAAAAGTATATTTACGGACATCGTATTTGACACTTTAAGTACATATAATAGTATAGAGACATAATACCATAATTGATCAGTTTGTATTCGATAATGTACCTACACTTTCGCTCTTTGAAATGGCACTAAACTACTTGTAGTACAACAGAATACAAATCGTTATAAATATAGGAAAACAGCTGTTGCTATGATATAAGATTATCGGTTGTTTATAGAAAGCGATTTTGCGAAATCTCAACTACCGAGTACTATGGAATGTTCGGAAAACCGGAATTATTACGGAGGAATTCGAAAAATTTTTGCACTGAAAGCATGAACGGAGTTTTCTATAAACGCTTGCTCAATTGATAAATTGTAAGGAAAGAAAATTTGAATGTTCTTTTGCGGTTGTTTTTGATTAAATATGAATTCAATAATTCTGTAATGAATTGTAAAACAAAACTTTGGAATCTAAAGGACAAAAAGAAGTAAAAAATTACGTTAGCACGATATGATATGATATAAAATAGGTACGTCAAGAAAATGATCTGTAAACGGGCTATTCTATTGTATAAATAAAAAACTTTCGTTTGTTAAAGAAATTCTGGTTTCAAAGAAATTCAGGTCTGTTTTTTAAATTATTTTTCCTGTGATTTATGTGAAAAGAGTACTGATGTATGACAATGTGTACTTAGGGTACCTACTTAGGGTTTTACTTATACTTAATAGGTACCTAATACTCTAGAGTAGGATATTTTAATACTTCAGCTCTAAAAAACACAATTATAAATGGTTAGTACATTATTTTAGCTGTAGTTTTTCCAAAAAAATCATTTGGTCACATTTTGTCTCCTTATTAATATATTTAATTAATTACCTATTTATAAAATCCTTAACATAATTATTGCAGCTGCAGTTTTACTGCCAAAAATATCATTTGCTCTTATTTTTTTGTCTCCTTAATATATTTACCAAATACATATCTCTAAACTTAAACAAAAATCTAATACGTGCTTAATGAGCTTAATACCGAACAATTTGAGTTGCGTACCGCACTGCGATGCGTGACATATGGTAAGTAAGGGGGGGGACGCAAAATAAAACTGACGGACTTACAGGCGTCTTCAACAAATTGACTGTGACTGTGGTACAATGAGAGCCTTTGTGATAGCGTGTTGTCTGGCTGTAGCCGGGGCCCTGCCCATGAAGGAGGATGGTCTGGACAAGTTCGTCTCCAACCTTCGGGATTGCGTCGAAGGAGACGCGATGCTGTGCCTCAAGGTGTGTGCAGTGATGTGAAGTGTTCAGTGTTGTGCCTATGGATTTTAATCATCCCAAGGATTTGATCAGTGAATTTTTGGAAAATTGGATTGTGACCTATTTTTTGGACTTGGGTTCGAATCCCTACTAATCATGCGGACAACTAAGAACTTATGAAAAACATGTTTTTAATTTAACCATTTCCGTATTTAATTTTTTTTTTGGAATCGCGCCCTTCAAACCCTTTTAATCAGGTTTTAAAATGAGCTTTATTGGTGATGTTAATTTTATTGTATGTTGAATGAATTTACGATTCATTCATTGATAAATATTTTACTGCAGTCATCAAATCGTTGTGTTGCGTGATAAAGAATTCAGAGGCAGGTAGTTTTGTCCGATTAATGCTAATTGATTTTAATTCGGTTTTGTTATGTTGTTTTATCATTTTAGCCGTTAGTTTATCCCCAAATTGTTTTCCAATGCACAAAGCATGATCATATCATCCTCATGTCGATCATAAGCAAAGCTTTGTTTACTATAAATATTTTTAATTTACAGGAAAAAGCAATGAAATACACCGAGAATCTGGCCATGTCTAAAGATCTGTCACTTGTTGATGGTGTCAGCTTTGCCCGAACCGGAAGTCCCCGATCTGCTCGCAGCTATGAACCTTTAGCTGTTGACCCCAAGGCCAGAGAAATGCAAGTAGAAGAGAGGATTCTCGACAATGTTGTAGACTTCCTGGACAGTCATGCTTTGCAGTTGAGGATGCCAAAGGCTTTCGAAGAAGATAACTCTGTTGACGAAGAAGGTATGTTATTTTAAATCTTTCTTACAATCTTAACACGTATCGTATAAAATATATAGCACAATACACCCCATTGCGGGGCGTCAATGCAGATCTTATTCCCCCAACCAGAAGTAGAATTAGTACGTATAAAGGATTATTATGACATATAAAACAAAACTTTTAAAAAACTCATAATATTACGACTAAATATAAAAAAAACCAAATAAGTCTAATCAGATAGATAAGTGATCTTGTTAACAATTTAACAAAAGCTAATACAAAGATCAATGATACAAAGATTATAGATAATAATGATCAATGGATCGATTGAAATAAATTGTTCTATGATTTAAGTGAGTCATTTTATATAATGACCGTCCAATTACTACAAAACGGCATCGAAACATAAAGAAAAAGATTTAAACATTTTATTCTAGTCTATCCAATAAATTAATGTGAAAAGCTGTCAAGTAGAATGAAGAATGGAGTATTCGTAGACTAAATTGGATTTCCGGGGAAGTTACGAGATTTATAGAATTTAATTGGAAACTATGCCACACGCATATGATCGAATTTCCAGTTCTTTATTTAGTTACATAATCGTATCACGGATGTTCTACTACAGTGTTTCACTACATTGTTGTATAAACATTTATAATTCCTGATTCTTTAATTGCAAATGCATTCCCTTGAAATTTAAGCACTCCAGTATCAGAGTGATTCTCGTAGAGTTTGTTAACGTATTGTTTTAGTCAAAAGTTACTTAATTTTTTTGTTTATCACTTAGCCTCTTAAAAACAATGATGGCTCTAGCTAATTACCTTGAGATAGCCCATAAAATATTCTTATTTATTCACACAATTTTAATAGAAAAATTTACGTAATGCGTTATTATCGTAAATGATTAAAGCAAACCATAAGAATATGCTTCGGTACTTTAAGATAGTAGATTTTTTTACATACATTTGCTTAGAAATTCATTTTCACGTTTGCTTTGTATAACTTCCGTTATCATGACCATCATTTTTGGTGTCAAGTATGTTGGTTCACGCGTCTGTGTGAAGAAAACCATTCTCATACTTTCTTGCCGGATCATTGTTAGAAGACTGTGCAAAGACGTGATAAATGAAAGTTAATAACAATATACCTTAATTTGGAGATCGAGATAACCTTTTTGTGTCATCTAAGCGTGGGACAAAGAGGGTATTGACAAGAATGTTTTTCACATCTTAATTGGAGATGGCTTTGTTGGTCATGTTGGAGATTTTTTGTGTTTTGTTTTCTAGGTTTTCTTGTCATTTTTTTATATTAATATCATCACCATAGATTATGAAGATTTTATTGATGGTTCTGATTAAGGTTATTATTTAATCCCGATATTATTTTTTATTTAACCTAACTTTATTCTTCTGGAAGAAATCCTTCTTTATAGTTTGATCTACTATAATGCTAAATATATTCTCAAAAAAACCTTAAATTACAAGTTTACTGTGATTTTTGGTTTAGCTTGTGCTGTATTTCTGGAAGTGCTTCTCCTATCATTATCTTCACATTCAAGATTGTTATTTTCCCCATAACCATTATATTCACTGTTTGCGGTTCCATTTTATCGTTTTTATAAAGCACATCATAGTCTTTCTAGGTCGTAAAACTGTTTAAAATTCAAGTAACGTCAGTCTTACGCAATCCAAAGCTTTACAAAAAGAAAGTCAGTTACTTATTCATAAGGTTACATCATTTTGGAAGATGGATTCTCTCTGTAGCCTATCTTATAGCTTTATGACTTTAAAGTGTAATAGCAACTTTATTTAGCATGTAATAAATAAATAATGCTGGACAATCCACACAACATCATCTAGCCCCAAGCCAAGCAGCTTGTGTTATGGGTAGTAGAAGACTGACATACTTAATACACATTACATAGGGAATCGAACCCGCAACCTCCGCGTCGCAGGTGGACCTCTGCCCGCCCCACATCGGTCGTATTATATTTACGTTGTTATGAAATATTATATTTCTTCTTATATGGTATACATATGTCATATGAATTATCCTTAAAGATCTTTTATAGCTGTTGAAAAAATAAATTAGATGAATGTTTTTACATTTTAACATTTATTTTTTAACAATTTTAAAGGAGAGAATTTTGAGATGATTCGGAGGCATTTAATAAGTACAAATATTTTTAATAATAAATCATTCTTCGTGAGACAAGGGTATGATAATGATGGTGCTGATAAATTCTAGATTTTGTAAATAAACTTGAAACAGGACGCATAAGATATGGTTGAAATAAATGTTATTTAAGATGAGTTAATAGTTGATATATCTTTCTTTCTTAACAAACCTTGTCTTGCAAATGATACCCGTGAATTCCTGCATGCCTCAGGCGAACTTTGAATTATGGAAATCTTGTACTTTCGATTCTTTCATACGTCTTTACCTCGGTGACCTTTTCACTCGACATGTTCACTTTCACAAAAACCACCGTTTATTGTATTAATGCTGAATTGCGATTCTCATTATCTGTACTTATATTCATTTCATTTGTTATCACAATAACACAAGCTCTTCTTAGCTTGGGGCTAGATGATGTTGTGCGGATTGTCTAGTATTATTTATTTTTCTATTTATCATATTCATTTGTTATTGATAGTCATGTCATTATACACTGTCAGTCAATGCTAGGAATCATTTGACTACATCATATTTAGTTCCCATAGTATCTATGAGTCTGTATCTAAATTTTTTGTATTCATTATCATTGTCTTCACAGGCCGTGGCAAGAAGAAGAAGAAGCTGAAGAAACTCCTCCCCATTCTCGCCCTCATCAAGTTGAAACTCGCTGCCCTCGTCCCTCTGTTCCTTGGCATCATCGCCTTCGCCCTCTTCAAGGCTCTCCTCCTCGGCAAAGCCGCGTTCCTCGCAGCCGCATTCGCAGCCATCAAGAAGCTGCTTGAGTCCAAGAAAAGCTCCGGATGGTCAGAACCCGCTCATGAGGAGCACCATGGTTGGGAAAGCAGCAGCGGCGGTGGTGGAGGCTGGGGAAGGTCTCAAGATGCCATGAACTTGGCTTACTCAGCGCACGCGAAACAAGCGTAAATTGTTATATTTATGTAATTTATTTTAGAATAAGTAACTTATTTTATGCAACGAACCTGAGCTCTAGATGATTTCCGATATTCCCAACTATATATTTATCATTTATTTTTTTCATGTTATTATATATATTATCCTATATAATATCTTCACTTTATCATCATAAGAATATTTTTTATATATTAATATTCTTCATTACCACCGTTACTTTATTAATATTATTTATATTTTTTTTTCATACATTTATTTTATTTATCTCTTTATATTATTTACTCGTTTCTTCAAAATCTTTTTTTTATTACTTATATTAATTTATTTTCATAATTTATATGTTTATTATACATACAATTTCGTATACCACGCTGATAATATAAAATATTATATACGTACTTTATTTTTCTATGATATATTAATATTAAATGTATTTATATACTTAAATGTTCATAATGAATATTATTAATAGTATACTTTTTACCATTATTATTTAAGTTTTTGTTCCAAAGATATTTTTTTAGTTATTTTATGTATTATGCACTTTTTTTACTTGTATGTTGTACGGAGTCATTGAAAACAGAGTATTTGTATTATAATGTTGTTAATTTATTATAACTATTTATTAACGACGAACCACGTTACAGTCATTAAAAAGTTTTTATATTATATTTACGTTTTATTTAAGTATAACCTTCGTATTAAAAAGACTTATTTCAAAAATCCCTTATTTAAGCAATAACATTTTGAACAACAATATTCATTTAGATTTTAAAAAAAACTAGTTTTTTTTAATCCTAATAAATAGAATACTTCAACAAAATTCCTCAAAATAGAACATTTACTTAGAATTTACACTGTTCTTAGTAAAACGCATAGAAATGAAAATTACACATTTACACATCACATAGCTCTTAACCATAGACATAAAAAGTAGACTGGGCCATAGCCTCACAAAATTTACCTCTAAAACGACAACGCGACTGTGCGGCCAATACCTGTCACTTTGCTGTATAGGCGACCAAGAAATTGGTTTACCACTTTTGATGACATCTCCCAGTAACATAATTATTCGCTAAGCATTACAGATTGACAGATTCTGACGTAGCAGTTATTAATCTGTCAAGCGAAAATAGCCCTTGATGTTTTGTACGTGCAAATGATATTCAGCCTTAGAGTGGTAAACTAATTTCTTAGTCGCCTATACTTCTGAAATAATCATCTAGGAAAACAATTACTGGCCGCATGATTGTTTTGTCTCTCTCACGCCTTGCCCGTATTTACTTCATACCTGGATAGGGAACGCTCAGTCTATTCTCTATGTCTGTGTTCTTAACCTAGTGGCTTGAATGTCAACCCACTGCCAGTTTGTAGACAATTTAGGAATTCTAGGAAGGGTTATTTGTATATCGTAGTTGTATCGTTTTAAAACCGTTATTATTTTGTTTTGTTTATAATCTAAAATCTCTTGGTTCCTTTGGAAATAAAATCAACATAATAATATTAATACTTACTAAATGTTTTTTTTTTATATTTGTATTTGTTTTAGTACCGTCAATTTAAAAAGTATACAATCTTATTAGCAATCTAGTTTTTAAACTACAATTTTTGTTTTAGTTTGGGACTAGACCCGATTTTTAGATAGTATAAGAAGTTATATTTTATTATTTTTAGTGTGACTTAAAAATTCTCACGAAATCTACAGATTAAAAACAATTTCAGGGGATGGCCAATAACCCCTCGAAATAGTGTAACTAAGTGGCCTATACCACCATTTTTTTTATGAAATAATCTATTATAGTACAAATAACTAGAAACACTGACAAACCTTCTGTTTCTCTAGTGTTAAAGTAGAATAAGTACGCATCCTTACTCTAGCTATAAAATTACCAGCATTAGAAGTTACTTCGTAGTTAGAACGTATAAACATCCTCCAGAGTAAGTCATTTGCTTACATAAACGTTTGTTTGGAAAGCTGCATAAACTCTAGAAATTCTTGACAGTTTGTGTGTACATGTTAATGCATGACGGTCAAGTCATTTTCACCTAGTTGTTAGTTTACCACATAATTATGTAGGCTTTATACATACACCATCCTGTCAGCTTAGTCGGCCTTACCTACAGGAAAGACATGATTAGCTAAGCTGGGGGGTTATCCAGCAAAAAAAATCCAGCAAAAAAAATCAAGGGGAAACTTGCGTGACCGAATATCCTTTCAGTTGCAGTTCAGTTTTCGATGATTGCACTATAGTAACTCATCAGTATTCCGTGGCATTTTTGTGGACTGACGTGACTGAGCTTTATAAAATTATGACTGAGCTGTTAAAAATGACGTCAGTGCCGCGGTTTAAGCATGACATACCTGATTTGAGCATGACCTACCTGATTTTTCGTTAATTCTATCAATAAAAGACGAAGAAGAAAACTGAACTGCAATTTGATCAATTAACAGTTCAAAACATTTCAGTTGTCAGGATACCCCCCCCCTGTCATTTGAAAACACCGCGGTGTAAGTTTAGTTCTGCATTATTAAACTTGAATGTGTGGTATTATTTTTAAACACAGTATTATTTTAAAGATTTTACACACAAAAGTGTTCTATTATCAAAGGCGCCACAACTTATGCCTTGATCACACGTACCGAGTAAACCGGCGAGACAGTGACGTATTTGAGATACACTGGGCGTCGACATCAGTTTTACTGTTGAACGTTGCAGCGTTAGCGCGCAGTGTATCTTAAATACGTCACTGTCAAATATCCTCTCATGTCTGCTCATGCTAAATGTCCGCTTATGTCCGCTAAATGTCCGCTTATGTCCACTAAATGTCCGCTAAGGCACGTCAAAGTGCCGCTCCGAACGAACGCGAAAGTTCCTGGACCGCGCCCACTGATACTTACTTCTGGGTCACACGGGTCGAATATTTATCAATAAAATTATAAGGACTATATTATTATGTTATGCTATATTTATTATTATGCCATCAATGCCATTATCATCTTCCTACCATTGACCCACATCATGTAGGGTCGGTACAACACGTCTTCTTCTTCCACTCTCCTTTACCAGACTATTATATGTAGGTATATATTTATTATTACGCTAATAACATTAAATACTTAAATAAATATATTTTCATGGACATTTCACATATCCCACACAAGTCCTAAACTAAGCAAAGCTTGTACTATGGGAACTAGAGTGCTGATAGAATACTTTTTTTTATACGTACTTACATTATAATACATAGTAACAGCCATGACTTGGCATAAACTAACGGGCGCTACAGTTCAGAGCCTATATGAGTTTTTATGTAAGGTTTTTAAAATGTTTGTGACAATTAATGGCGTTACTATTTTTTTTTCCTAGCCTATCTTCTCCCACTGCTGGGCAAAAGTCTCCCCCAAATCCTTCCACTCATCCCTGCTCTCTGATTTCCATATACAGGGTGTAACAAATGAGGTGGACCAAAAGCAAAAGGGCGATAGGGGAGCTCAATGGCTATCCATATAACCCCCATGTATGTTCAGCGATATTCAGTCGTTCAAAAGTTATTCCCACTTTTATGTTTTTTTTTTCATTAACATATTTTAGGTTAGATTTCCCAAGTATACCCAAATTATCAAGATTACAACCGTAATTTTTTTACACCTTGTAGCTTAATAATAGACCTTTCGTACTGCAATATCAGTTTGAGTCGTTATTTGATTGATTTCCAAATAAAAAATAATCTTTGCAGAAAAATCCGAAACCTGAACTTCCGCGAAAAACTTTAGGAGCAATTTAAAAAAAAAACTTGCTGAATATTTTTTTTCACAACCTATCTTAAAAACTTCCTCCATTTATGGAGAAATTACCCTGAAAATTTCATAAGGCTAGTACAGAAGGATCATGTTAAAAAGTGAACTCATATGTTGTAAAAGTGCTGAAATCGACGGTTCAATCGACCAACACGATGGTCCGGGCAAGGCTCAGATTGTATGCCACCCCTTCTAATAAATTCCTCTTGGTATATTCTAGCAGCCTCTCGAACTTTTTCTTAAGCTACAACATGACAATAATACATTTCTGCATATCTACGAGGAGAATATGGCATGATACACTAATCGCAAAGTTTGTAGGTACAGTCCGTAAACGCGCAGTTTTCGTTAAAGTAAATAAATCCAAATTCAGATTCCTGAGTGGCCGCACTTTTCACAACCTGACTCCGTAGTAACAGAATTTGTTTTTTTTACTTAAAACAGATTTTTTTACTTAACATGGTTGTAGTCGGATGCTAGTTATGTTAAACTAGGTACATAACATTAAGCATCCGACTAAATCCGTGATGAAGTAAAATAAATCAAGAAATCAACAGTGGATTAGGTGTGAAGTCTAAAAAAGTTAAACTTGTTACCTAGCTTTTCGTAGTCGAGTTTTAGTTTTTAAATCTTTATTCTTGTATCAGGGGTTAAAAAAAGTGCCAGCCACTCAGGAATCTGAATTTGGATTTATTTACTTTAACGAAAACTGCGCGTTTACGGACTGTACCTACAAACTTTGCGATTAGTGTATCATGCCATATTCTCCTCGTAGATATGCAGAAATGTATTATTGTCATGTTGTAGCTCAAGAAAAAGTTCGAGAGGCTGCTAGAATATACCAAGAGGAATTTATTAGAAGGGGTGGCATACAATCTGAGCCTTGCCCGGACCATCGTGTTGGTCGATTGAACCGTCGATTTCAGCACTTTTACAACATATGAGTTCACTTTTTAACATGATCCTTCTGTACTAGCCTTATGAAATTTTCAGGGTAATTTCTCCATAAATGGAGGAAGTTTTTAAGATAGGTTGTGAAAAAAAATATTCAGCAAGTTTTTTTTTTAAATTGCTCCTAAAGTTTTTCGCGGAAGTTCAGGTTTCGGATTTTTCTGCAAAGATTATTTTTTATTTGGAAATTAATCAAATAACGACTCAAACTGATATTGCAGTACGAAAGGTCTACTATTAAGCTACAAGGTGTAAAAAAATTACGGTTGTAATCTTGATAATTTGGGTATACTTGGGAAATCTAACCTAAAATATGTTAATGAAAAAAAAAACATAAAAGTGGGAATAACTTTTGAACGACTGAATATCGCTGAACATACATGGGGGTTATATGGATAGCCATTGAGCTCCCCTATCGCCCTTTTGCTTTTGGTCCACCTCATTTGTTAAACCCTGTATGTATTTACAAAAACGTTATATAAGCAATCTAGCTTCCATAACATTTGTTTAGGAAGTAGAACGTAAAGTATTACATTTTAGATGATTTTAGTGACTATTTCAAAAAATGTAAATAAATATTTTATCAGCAATCTTGTCCCCATACTACAAGCTTTGCTTAGTTTGGGACTAGAGTGTGATGTGTGAAATATCCTTAAATATTTATTTTCAAATATATAATATCACCTCCTGTAAGCTCGCCCAAAGTACCGTACCCCAAGGTCAGTGCGATCTCGTTGACTCACCACTTTCTCATGAGAACATCTACAAGTCAACGTTACGTCGTAGGTACAGGCAGCGACAATACTTAAAACAATCAAATTATAACAAATATAAATATTTTATAAATATATAAATATTTTTAACGACACCTCATTTTCTCAAAAGAACTACAAGTCTAGGTTACGATAGGTACAGGCAGCGACAGTAGAATGCAAACACGCACTTGTGTTCCCTAGCTGAAGTGCCCAACGGACCGCGAGGTTTTACTCAGTTTAGAATAGAATAGAATACGTTATTTCAGTTATTATAAAACTTAATGCTAAAATATTTGACGACCAATGTGGCGCAGCGGGTGCGCGGAGGTTGCGGGTTCGATTCCCGCTTTGGGATAAATGTTTGTACGATCTGCAAATATCTATTCCGGGTGTTCTGGGTATTTTATATGTAGGTGTAACTTTTGTGATATTGTTTAAAACCATAATCGACTGATGTAGCTGACTGTACCATGTGAGTCGTTGAAGACTCCGGAATGTCTGAGGCACGAAACCGGCTATATGTTTATACAGGTCGCGCTTTGGACAACTTACAAAATCAAAAGATTCTTGCATCGGATACATTTCATTTTCGGCCTGTGGTGTCCCACTGCAGAGCAAAGGCCTCCCTTCCTTTTCTCCAGTTCACGCCTAGGCTATTGTGGTCCAGTCATCAAAAAAAAAATGCTGGACAATCCACATAACATCATCTAGCCCCAAGCTAAGCAGAGCTTGTGTTATGGGTACTAGAACACTGACATACTTAATACAATACATTACATAGTTAGATATTTTTTTATTATACATATAAAATACCTGGAATAAATATTTGCAGATCATACAAACATTTATCCCAAGGCGGGAATCGAACCCGCAACCTCCGCGTCGCAGGCGGACCTTCGCCCGCCGCGCCACGTCGGTTGTTAAAGGTGCACAAACACACAAATTATTGTGACAATTGTTTAATTAATACGAATTTACAGCATTGCTATTCAGTGCGGCAATGCAGCCGTACGCGACGATTGGTACTGATTTGGATCAGTTGAACTATCTATAGATCGTTTGCAACGGTCTGTAGATAGCTCAACTGTTTCTTATGTATTGTATTGTATATGATGACAATATACTTTTTGTAAATATAGTTTATTTCGTATTTACATATTATTATATATTATGTACTGTATATTTCAACACATCGTATTTTTCGTAACGTAACGGTACCGTATTTAAAACACACTGTGCGATGACGCTACAACGTTTAAACGGCTGCGCACATAAATGTGACAATCGTAAACATAACGTATGCAAGTCACACTGCGCGTTTTTGTCTGATTTAATGACTTGGTTAGTCATCTGCCTTTTTTGATATCTATATTGTTTGTTGTGGGTTCGATTCCCACCAAAAAATAAAGTTTTTGCTATAGAAACTGATGTTTATTGTTTAAAAATGCATATTTAGTGAGTACTATTCTAGCACAAAATATCTTTCAATTTTAAATGTTTTCATTTAAAATTGAAAGATATTTTGCGTGTTGTTTTAAATGTCCATGTTTACTTAAATATTAATAATTAAATTCGTTTGTTTTTTTTCAGGACTCTAGTGAAAGTGAAACCTCCATATACAAATCTAAATAACGGATGTTTTAATGTATTTACCTAAACTAAGCAAATAGAAAGCTTAGGTTGGGCCGAAAATTAAAGGGCGTTGACCTTGTTCCCTAATGTTCTATACTTACTCTAGTTTGTTTTTTTTTAAATCATAATTAAATATGGTTATGGTACGGTAGACATCTTACTTAAAAACAAATGTACTGTATAAATATCGTGGATATCTGAATGTTTCTATGTAATCATCTGTAAGTATTTACAAAAAAAAATGTAAGTATACAAGTATTCTATCAGCAATCTAGTTTCCACAGTACAAGCTTTGCTTAGTTTGGGACTAGAGTGTGATGTGTGAAATGTCCGTGAATATATATTTATTGAATATATATTTATTGGCTTTGGGCCTTTTGGACCTTTGCCCAGCAGTGGTACAGTATAGGTTAAAAAAAACCTTAAGGTATTGTAGCACTCTCAAACATAACATTTGGTAGAAGTAAACTTTATGCAGTAGGTAGACAGTATATTTTTTAAGACTACCTACTCATCTATTTTCGGGTTTTGTTATCCAGTCTAGTTCCAAACTAAGCAAAGCTATTATGGAAACTAGATAACTGTTGGAATACATTTTTGCAAATAAACTTACGACTATACAGTATTTACAAAATGTAGATTGTCAAATGAAATACTTATGAAACAGTTGAGCTATCTACAGACCGTTGCAAACGACCTATAGATAGTTCAACTGATCCAAATCAGTACCAATCGTCGCGTACCCAAGACACTGGCTGCGTTGCCGCGCTGAATAGCAATGCTGATACGCTGGGCCAGATACTCACCAGCCCTCGGGTCACGCGTCGCTTCGACTTTTTTGTAAATACATAGATGTAATTTGATTATAGACTAGAGTAATCTTTACAAAGTCTTACATCATTTTCCGGATCATAAAAGCACTGAACACTTTGACTTACCAGATTTTTAACCACATTTGAGGTACATTGCGCGATCACCTTGCAGGTTATACACGGTCTGTTGTAAAATATCCACTAACTGCGTAATGTAACTGGAACTTGAAAATTCACGTATACTTTTGCAGTAGACCATTTCGAGTTGCGTTAGTGTTGTGATCGCGCGCAATTATTTAATATTTTTCTGACCTAGACATTGGCGTATAGAATTGTTTTTAGTTTTTAAATGTTGGTAGATTGTTGAAGCTGAAGTTTTTATATTTCCAAAAATAGCATTATTATGAATTAATGGGAAGCGGCAGCTGATAGAAAAAAATGGAGAAAAAGGGGACCTTTGCCCAGCAGTGGGAAAGTACCTACAGGTTAATTAAAACAAGATGAATTTATATTATTTTAATTGTATTACAAGTTATCTATATTTTGTGACATTAGTAAACTTTTTCAAAATATAAATTCAGGATGGATGACATACCTAAGTACACAAACTAGGAAGACAAATAAATTATCTTTGTTGTAAGGACAAAATGTTATTTATGACTTTATTTGGGTTTGTTCTTAATTGGGATTGAACCCACAACCCATGGAAGTCAGAGCTATTACTAACTGAGCCGTGACGCCTGCTAATAAAGCTTAGTTTGGCTTAAAATGATCAGCAAGTACATTGTGTTAAGTACTAACTATATCATATGTTAACAACGGTGGTCTAGTGGTACCCCGCCATCCGATTTGAAGTCGTGGGTTCAAATCCATGCACCAATGGATTTTTCCATTTAAAAAATTAATATGCACAATACTGCAAAGGCCAACATTAAGTTAAGAGCATTATTATTATTTATATTTTTTTTAAAACACACTAGATTGAAACTACACAGAACTTATCATACAGTTTATTAAACAATCATGTTTTTAAAGAAAACTACATTTGTCAAAAAAGTTTTTATTAACAAAAATATAAGGTAATACATTAAATTGATGCAATATAAACTCTAGACAAATTGTATCTCTACAAAACGTCAAAAATGATCAAATCACGTGAATTTGTATATAAATGTTAAGTTATTATACATTTAACTAAATTTTAACCTTTTGTTAGACATTTTGTGTTATACGATGAATTAACTTATCAAAGCCCCTAGTCCGAGTTTTACTCAAACTAATCTCAATAACGAATATATAACTTTCAGTAACTTAAAACGAGAAAGAGCATATTTCGAGCCAAAATTTCGTTTTATTCCATACCAAACTTACGTATTACTTTTCGAAACTCGTTTCAATAAAACTCAGACTACAGGCTCTGTGATGGGATGGGATATAGTTTGACATAATTTTATCGATGAAACGGAAATATATCTTCTATCGATAAGTTATGTCAAATTCTCTTGACAGATCTTAAAGCACATTGCTATATCTTTTTACATCAGTTTAGTAGGTATAAAAGCGTTTTTTTTTACTCACATTTTGGTACACAAAACACTAAAATTTTACTAAATTAGCGTATTTAACGTATGTAGTTAAAATAACTCATCATTTAAACACCATAAAGTACCTAACACTATTGTAAATATTGTACAATGTTAATAATTACACTGCTAACGCACAGCAATAAACAAATTACAAGAATTCCTTACGTTTTATTATTTGTCCAAAACCTGTATTTTTAAAACTTTCGTTAACGTTATTAAAACACTTTAGAAAACATATTTTAAATATTTCTAAAAACAAGAATAACTGTCTCACATTACCAACCATGACTATTTAAAATTATAATACACACAAACCAAGTTTTAACATGTTTTTACGAGAAATTTTATATTATAATTATATGTTGTGAATTTGTGTAAAATACAAAAAAAAAGAAACGTCTACCCGTCGATAATGCCGCAGAAAGTTTGTTCCGCGCCACGATACGAGATTTCCGGTTTCTGAGACGACCTCAAATTTGGTGAATTAATATAAATAGCTACATATAAAATTAGGATGAGTTCATGCAACAACATCCTATCTTTTATTCAACAGTTTTATCAAAAATTTATGAAATCCACTAATTGTCATAAATTTATACAATTTTCACCATTTTGCATGGACATACGAAAAATCAAACAATAACACTTTTTCTTTCTTTCATTTACACATCACAAATGTCGACGTAAGAATTTGTCGATGTCGTAAACGTGGACTTCACTTTCTAACATCAAATATTTATTTTTCTACTTATTTTCACGTAGCTTATGCGATGTACCATCAGTTAGCGTTTGTCGCCCAACTGTGCACACATACATTGCGTCATATTGTCAAACCCGTGGTGGGGTGGTAAGGATAAAATCCATCAGTTTTTTGGGAAAACATCATAAGTTGCCAAGCCTTGGCAAGTTGAAGTACCATTGATTTTTGGAGATGTTGAGTAAATTTGCTTTGTTCGCCGTACTGGCATCAGTGAGTTGTACGCCGGTCAAAGATCATGGGATTGCAGAAAATTTGGTTGGAGCCGTTTCGGAGTGCATTGATGTGGATACCTCCTTGTGCCTGAAGGTGATTACCCAATGGATTGCTCAGTGATAAGTGATAATGTGAAGTGAATACAAGTGATAAAGAGTGAAATCGATTTTTCGTCTGATGATCAACCAGTAGTGAATCGATTGATACGGTGTTTCTTGTCTCTACTTTGAAAATTTGTCAAGTCGTAGCCAATCTCGAAATAATTAACATCGCACTTATTACACGTAATAAACAATGACTTAATATCGAACAAAAAATACAAATTCAATTGCAATTTCAACACAATTATAACAAAAAGTCCAATACATATAATATTAGAAGCTCATAACATAATTATTTCACAGGAAAAAGCATACAAACTCACCGAAAGACTGGCCATCTCCAAAGACTTGGACTTGTTTGAGGGCATGAGTCTCATCAACACTGGTTCAGCTCGGTCAGCTCGAAGCTACGAGCCTTTGGCTGAAGAGCCTAAGGCTAGAGAGCTTCAACTGGATGAGAGGATTGCTGAAAACGTCGGTGACTTTTTAGACAACCATGTACTTCAACTGCGCTTGTCTGAGCCTGAAGAAGAAACGCGTGGATTGGATGAAGAAGGTAAATCATTTAAGTCTTTAACCTGACTTGTAAACTGAGTCATATAGGTACAATGTCATGCGTGACTGAATATTAGGTCACATTTCAACTCTATGTCACGATATAAGAAATATGCTAAACTTTCGTCAGTCATAATGTGTGATTTTTTGATTTGACATCAAATAACCATAATTAGATCATGAAGATACAAAAACAAATAAACACTATCACTGAAACCAACTAAATCGAATTCAACAAAAAACTATTGTAACGATACTATCGCCACATAATTTAGAATCCTGTCAAAATGTTGATACCTTTTATAAACCAAGTATTTAAACTAGAACTTAGGCCGTATCCTAGACTCTCAAAACCTGCCAGGTTACGATTAGTTTCTCTAATAACTCATCGGTATTCTGTGCCATTTCTTGTAGACTGATGTGTCTGTGACTGACGTTATTATTCATTGATTGAATACATTTCAGTCACATCAGACTACCAGAAATGCCACTGATATGCCAGAATACCGATAAGTTACAAAGAAACGTGAATTTAATCCTAGCAGATTTTGAAAGGTTAGGATACGGTCTCTTATACAGCATTTAACAAAACATGGAGGTTATTGTACCTACGTGACAGTTTCACACATTGAGTACTTACATCTCAAACCACGACCTAGAACAAAGAGTTCTCGAACACAGCCTCCGCAAACAATGCCCCGTCTGCACCTATGTTTCTAAACACTAGCTTTCTCTACTTATTTGAAAACATACTAAATCCATTTGTGAAGGGTCTTTATGACTTTGAAATTGCCGTGACAATGTTAACAATGGTGAAATAAATGGTCGTGAGGGTCAAAAATCGTGGACCAAAGCTGTGAAATGATGTTTTTAGGGTTATAAGCCTTTGTATGCTTTTCGGCAAGCTTCATCTGTGGCTAAACAACCATAAATGGAATTTAAGAATGCTAGTTTATTCTTAAAACTCGAAAAAAAACCTCAGCAACAGAGTTTGTTTAGTTATCAATAGTATATCATCATGATCATGACTAAGCGATATTTAACTGAACGTTCTATGATTGTAAGTTAAATAACGTCTTATGAAAATGATTGGTAATGATAGCTCATCAAAATGACAAAAAAATCTTTGCTACCTAATAATAACTATAATTATCTAGAGTAAATGTATATTGATAAATGTATCAAACAATGCCTTCTAGTCTGCAGTTAAACAAAGTTTGTTGCGTTGCTTACAAACCATCATTTCTAATGACTTTACATAATAAAAATGACTACGAAAACAAATGTTTGTTTTTGTAGTCAAACTTACAGCTGTACTGACTGAGCTATATACATATCACTTGAGATAGGAAACATGGGTTTTTCTTGCGACAACTTATAGTTGTATATTGTCCTCAGGTCGTGGCAAGAAGAAGAAGAAGCTGAAGCAGCTCCTCCCTATTCTCCTACTCTTGAAACTAAAACTTGCCGCTCTCATCCCAATCTTCCTTGGAATCATTGCCTTCGTCGCTGTCAAGGCCGTCTTCCTCGGCAAGATTGCCTTCGCCATGAGCGCGTTCAATCTAGTGAGGAAGCTTCTGGGTAACAAAGGAGGCTCCTCCAGTCCTAGCACAAGTTATGGGGTTCCAGTCCATCATGAAGAGCATCAGGGTTACTCGTATGAACCTGCGCAAAGTGCTGGTTGGGGTAGACAAGGAGGCGATGCCCAGTCTTTAGCGTACTCTGGCCACGTAAATTAAGAGTGTGATAGTTGTATTGTGTGCGTGTATTTATTTGTTTGAATGCCAAATGACCTCGTTATTTATTTATTTATTAAATTATTTGTTCTTTTATTTTGTGTTTAGTAAATTGATCCCAGTAAGAAAAAAAAACAGGTGAAATATTAACCAAACAAGGTTTCATTAGAGCTAATCTGTGTTCATTGTATTCCATAATTGAGTCATTTCACTCTATGTGAACACATAAACATGAGCATCGTTAGTCTAGAAACAATAGATAAATGGCTAGGTAGTAGATGTAAAAATATCGTTTGTAACTAAAATCAGATTCGCTAACACTGTTTTGAACAAAATCTGCTACATTAATTAAAAACTCGGCCGGTTGGTGCCCTTTTGAATAAACCATCCATTAGTTACAAATGTTTTCCAAGTCCAAAACCCGAAAACACAAAAACTTGTCACATCTAGTATTGCAACCTTTCAAAAGAAAGCAAAACCAAACGTGAACTATCCGAAAATATAAATATTAATGAAACAATATCTGTGTCACGCAGTATGGCAGTGTCGTTTCAATTCAATATGAGAAAAAAATGTTAATTCGCCAAAATAAATGAGTGGGGAGATTTAGATAAAAAAGTGTTCAGATCAAGCAAGCATCACAGTTCGATCGGTCTTGGACTTGAGCAAAGATGAAGCTTTTTGTCTTAGTATTGGGTGTTGTGGCAGTAGTCCAATCTAGTCCGGTTTCTCACGACGAGAATGTGTTGAAAACGGTGATCGGAAGCATTTCCGAGTGTGTGAACAGTGATGTGGATTTGTGCTTGAAGGTACGTCTTGTGAAGTGATCTCTCCAAACAGTGTTATGCATTACCCATGGATTTGAATGTGGTTCAACATCAATGGATGCAACGAGTGATTTGACAGTGATCAAGTTCTACAGTTTACAATGTTTGGACATTGATAAACGAACGGCTATAAAAATCTAGTTCTCAATGGATTCACATCTACATTGGATTGCCAATAATTACAAAGTGCCTTTATTGTCCCATAATTGTCTCAGGCAAAATAGACATATAAATATTTACTGATTTTCCTCCAAAAAATACTGTAATCCACAGTAACCTCATAACAATTGAATACCTTTATAAATATCTCCTTAACATACTTTTTATTTACCCAGGAACATGCTTTGAAAGCTGCTGACAAGCTTTCATCAGCTCGCAAGATCAAGATCTTCGAAGGTGTGACCATCTTGAACGACGCTCCTAGGGAATCGCGGTCATTTGAGGCTCTGTCTGATGTGGCTGATGTGAGAAGCCAGCAATTGACTGAAAGGCTATGGAAGACCTCAAGTGACCTCATCCAAGGAAGCGAAATTGAACTCAGCTATGGAGGAGAGGAAGAAGAAGAATCAAGGGCTATTGGGGACGGTGAGTTACTATTACAAAATAATTGTAAAATTGATTCAAAGCGTTGCTTCTCAAGCACTTGAATGAAATATGCATCTAGAAGTTACATGTAAAAGAACTCGAGGGCTACTAAAAAATAGTAAGTTAAAATTACCATAACGATACAATCGAAAAAATCACTAGTAAGCTTTATCAAGCGAATGTGCTAAATATAATACTAGAAATACCACATTAAAAAGTTGATAAAACGGTTTCATGCAGCAGAGAAAATATTGACCTGGCCCTATTACATTAAAAACGATTTACAAAAATAATAAAATTAAAGCTTCGCCAACCAAAAAAGCCCGAGAACCATAAATCAGAGATTAGAAATCTGGCCGGTGAAACTAGCCATAAAACCTCCTACTCAATTAAATTGTTGGGTAATTTCGATAACCGATACTCCATTCACTTTGATTTGAATTTTGATCCGGCTATTGATTTTAATATTTATTCGAACAAAAATCTAGAAATTTCCACCATTTTTCAACGAACTTGAAATCTTCATGCTCAGTTTCATAGCAGTTTACAACAGCATACTTGTTCCATTGAATCTGTTTAGTTGCAATTTTACGAACTAGCGACTTTGTTCACAGTTGAAGAGAGCCGTGGCAAGAAGAAGAAGCTCAAGAAGAAGCTGAAGCTCCTCATCCCCCTCCTCCTCATCGCAAAAGTCAAAGCCGTCGCTATCGCTATCCTCGCCCTGGTTGTCATCGCCGCCTCTCTGTTCAAGATTGCCCTCCTCGCCAAGGTTGCTTTCATCGTCAAAATCATTGCCCTGATCAAGGCTCTGTTGGCTAAGAAGCATCACCAGGAGGAAACCTGGGAGATTGCCCCAGCTCACGGCTGGGAGTCTCCCCATGGCTCTGAGCACCATGTTGAGCACGGTCACGGCTGGGAGGGTGGCTGGTCCCGAAGGGGAAATGATGGCAACAACCTTGCCTATTCGGCGTACAACAACTAAGTTGCTAGTACCAAATAATGTCAGTTAATTTATTCTATTTATTCGTGTGATTGATGTGAATGGTTTGTGTTTAGTTTGTTTTTGATACTGATAGTTTTGTTTATCTAGTCTATCGATAGTATGTATCATATTTCTGTGTATATAATGTATTCTATGTATTGTTCTTAAGTAATTGTGTATATAATTGCGTCGAGTATTTCGAGTCAAAGAGGCTATATTATCTTGTATGTATCTTATACTTCATTATTGCTATTTATATATGTATTCTTTATTGTTCTTTTATATAGTTTCTTCTTTTAAACAGTATATATTTTATGATACTATGTAATTATTGTATCTAAGTAGTCTTTCTTTGTACTTTTATGTTTGATCTCTTAGTTTTTTTTTATTTATATATAATTATTTCTGTATCGTGTATCACGATCTTTGTTATTTTTTGTTTGTTTTTGTATGGATGCTAATTTATTACCTTATTTGAATAATAATTATTGCTAGCAATAAAATTAAACTGCATTGAAAAATACTCCCATTTTTATTATTTACCTTTAATTTTTTAAATAACCAAAAAAAAAAAGTAGGTTGATCTAACTTATTAAGCAAGTTAATATTAAACTTGGTCATTTGATCATATTTTTTGCTGCAAGTAGTGTTATTAATACAAAATAATAAACAAAAAAATTACGGATGAATTGCGACTATTTTTGAATTGTATGGTGTAACTGCCTACTAAATTAATTATAACTAGCATTTAGAGGAACCCCCTATCTTATAAAAAGTTAGCGTTGACTTTAAGTCATCATTACGTATGGTAATCAATACTTCAAGTCTGCGCTAATTTTTTATAAGATAGACCGTAAGTATCTACTTAATATTAAAAAATAATAATTAATTACCAAGCAGAAATAAATATTTCTTAATATTAATTAATATTTATTAGTCTTTAGACAGCTTGATTAAAAAGTACCTATCAGTAATATTATAAAAAAATAACATCTTTGAATATCTATGACAGCTCAATTCACATAAGTACTTAGATCAAATATTTGTGTTATGGCATATATTTGCGTTCGTACTATAGGGAGTAGTATTTAGTATTCAATACATAGAACCTAGCTTTTGAGCCAAGCTTTTTATGGATTTATGAAACTTTTTTTGTTGTTCTCTGTCGAATTGGCCATGATTGCAAAAATCTATTTAAATTAAATATGTTAAAGAATAATAAATCGTTACAAAATAAAAAAATACACAAAGCCGTTTTTGACCACACTATGATTAATTCAGACTTAAATACTGATAAATTTATCGAGAAGAGAAAGGAAGGTATACAGGTAAAAAAACTTAAAAGGGAAAACAGTTTTTACTGCCAATGAACTCACTACTTGACTGTAAAGATTACAAAAAAAAGAACCAAGCTACTGGTTTTTTACTTTGCTCTTTAAGTCAAAGTTTAAATACTTTAAGTGTGTTTATTAATAGATTATTAATTTAGTCAAATGGGTATATTATATTTTTATTTTTGTTCAAATTAATCATATTAATATCTAAAACTGTATTAGTGTATATTATGTATAATTTATTGATCAATTTAATTTGTCTAGTTTTAAATTCCCCACACAATGTATATTGTTTCTGTTTATAAATATAAATAATAAATAAATAAATAATGCTGGACAATCCACGCAACATCATCTAGCCCCAAGCTAAGCAGAGCTTGTGTTATGGGTACTAGAATACTGATATTCATACAATACAATAAATAGATAGATATTTTTTATTATACATATAAAACACCCAGAACACCCGGAATAAATATATTTATGGTATAAATATGAATTCCGAGCAAGCACATTATGACTGCGGAGAACTACATCGCCATCTGGTCCAAAACAAATCTAACAAATCAAAAGTATCATCAACACGAAGAAGAATAAATAGACTTACGGCCGGTTTATCGAGCGATGGTCAACGAAAAAATCAAATAATTACTATGTGTCAAACTCGGATCAATCGTGATTTGGGTTTCCAGAAACCGGCCGTTAGGCACATATTACACTCTTTAATAAGAAGAAGTCTTTGCCAAACAAAGCGCCTGTTGAATATTATCTGCAATCGTCTTACATCAAAGAGTGAAAGCTTTCTCCGCTCGCGAAGAAAATTGTTTGTTACTTTCATGTTTGCTATGTTAAAACGAACAGGCGTTTACAATTTAATGATTTGACTTTCGATTTCAATAATACAGAGATTATAGGGAATAAATAAATAAATATTCACGGACAATCCACACATCACAAACTATATATAGGTATTTATATATTTCTTGTAAATACATACATAGAATACAAAGTGACACCCAGACACAGAACAAATATTTATTATCATCTCACAAACATTTACTCTGGGTGGGAATCGAACCCACGACCCACAGCAGAGCTACTACCAACTGAGCCTGTCGAATCATTCCTATACTGTCCTAAAATAAGCTTTGTGACCTAATACCATAGGTCCTATTTGCTTCATCAATCGTTTCCAGTAGTATCTACCATGAGTCTTTACAATCTATACTCGCTAGCGTCTGTAGTTAAAAAAATGTATGAAGATTTGTACAGCGCCCCTAGCGGATAGTTGGGTACTAAAATTCGTAATACTAATATTTACGTAACTACTGTAGTAAAGTCAGGCGATTTTACTGTGACAACTCATGATAGAGGTACTGGTCCTTAAGTAAACTTAACTTATTATAAGTAGTACAAAGTAATGGTATAAGATTAATTTTCCGTTTTCTCTATCACAAACTGTTTATACTAGTGTATTGTATTGGACTTTGTTCACGTAATAATTTTTAGCAATCCGTTCATCACTTAAAGTAACATTATTCTAGCTATCTATCGATGATCGTTTGCTTTGGTTTGCAGATAGTTTAATTGTTTCTTATAAAAAATCATGTACATTTTGTAAATACTGTGATTAGCGTAGGTTTGTTTATCAAAAACTTGATGTTAGATCGATAAAATTAAGACTAGATTTTTTTTATGTGACTGCCTAAGTTGAATAATTACGAAAAAAATGCTGATGTCAGCTTCTACGATTTTTGTAAGATTTTAACAAACTTTAAATAAATTTAGAAAATTTTCATATGTTTCTAATGCTTCGGCTGCATTAGCGGGCGAATATTCGTATCGTGTTGGCGCGACAAAACCATCGTGTTCGGATAAAGGCGATATACTTAGCGATGACACTATGTACCCGGCCACATACATCGCGTTAACACGAATATTCGCCGTAGCCCGCTAGTGTGGCCCCAGCATTAGTGAATCAATTTCGATAAGATTTTGAAAGCTCGTGCTTCTTATATTACCTATCCCTTTTCTTTTTTAGATAAGTAGGTAGGTACTTAATTATTGAGATTCTTAATAATGTTAATTTAATATAAGAAATACTTACTCGAATTCAATAGTCGTTGTAATTTACTAAAACTACCAAAAAAAATGTTTTTTATATTACGTACGAACAGACGAACATATTTTTTATATAGGGAAATGTTCTACATTTAGCATGTACAGAGGTAAACCTGGTCACATACCTTCGAGCAGGTCATCAAACAGGTTTAACTGCTAACACTTTCTTTACTTCTTGTAATCTTCCTTTAATTTATAATACATGTTTTTAATCTAAAATAACTATAATATAACTTTTTAGCATTTTTTTTATTGTATTATATATAAATAAAACTAGTATTCTCCATGTATTTACAAAAGAAATGTAAATATATTTTCGATCAGCAATTTAGTTTCTATTGCACAAGCTTTGCTTAGTTTAGGACTAGTGTGTGATGTGTAAATTGTGATGTCGCTAGTAGGTACTATGTAGTAGTACTAGATAGTTATACACAAATGTGTCATTTTTACTATTAGTTTTACAGTATAGTGACACGGAGGCAATATTCACGGACATTTCACACATCTAGTCCTAAATTTATAGAAAAATTGTGGTGAATTTTCCCTTCAAAACCTATAGAAAACAAGTTCCATCAAATTCCAATATTTTCATTACTTCAATTATTTATACATTATGCTACAACCTCAAATATTGTTGGATTAAATTCAAGAATAAGAGTCATTAATTGTAAAACTGTGTATAAAGATCATATACTTACCTAATAATTATTAGTGTTTCAACAGCCTACCCATTTCGGGCGTACAATATTTTAACTTAAATTTAGGGACTTACAATTATTATTTAATTATATTATAATCACTATTCTACCAAAATTAGATAGCAAAACTTAACATAACATTAGAAAAACAATAAGAATACAGATGATATGATTTCACAAAATATGTATTACAGAACTCGAATCTATTCTCTTACCCCTTAGCATTGACTTAATGTCATCATAACGTATGGTAATCAATACTTCAAGTCTGCGCTAACTTTTTATAAGATAGACCGTTAAACTCACTGTGACACCTATCAATGATGGTGTGTAAATCGACTTTTACATGATTCAGCGTATATACCATCTCGAATTGACATGTTACTTTTTCTAATTTCCAATTGTTACTTCGATTTCTAACACATTGACACGACAATACTTTCATTTTATGTATAACAGTGATATGTACATTTTACTTCTCAGATTTGTGGATGCAGTGCAATGCTTGCTGGGCACGTCCTTCAAATAACAAATAGGTGCAGAAACATAGGGTTTTATTAACTTTGCATAGAAGGCAAAGATAGCATAAGTCGATAAAGTGTTAAAAGTGTTGCTAAGTCTTGTAAACTTACTTATGGTAGGTATATATATATTACGCGGATATTTATTGACGACCGATGTGGCGCGGTGGGCGAAGGTCCGTCTGCGACACGGAAGGTTGCGGGTTCGATTCCCGCCTTGGGATAAATGTTTGTACGATCTGCAAATATTTATTCCGGGTGTTCTGGGTATTCATATGTATGATAAAAAATATCTATCTATGTAATGTATTGTATTAAGTATGTCAGTCTTCTAGTACCCATAACACAAGCTCTGCTTAGCTTGGGGCTAGATGATGTTATGTGGATTGTCCAGCATTATTATTTATTTATATTTCTTTTTTGGTAATAAGTCGTTCTTAGAGACTATTCTTTTTTTTATCTAACGACCTTACTTAGATAACTTGTCCAACAGATGTGCAAAAATAAAAAAAAATGCTAGCACTCCGGGAGTGCCGGCAGAAGTGAAAACTTCAATATTAACGTTGTGTTTTCACTTTTAAGTTTTCACTTCAAAAATATAACCACAGTCGTCATAATGACAATGACAATCACAATGACACAGACACATTCGCGCAAGCGCGAATGTGTTTTCACTTTTAAGTTTTCACTTCAAAAATATAACCACAGTCGTCATAATGACAATGACAATCACAATGACACAGACACATTCGCGCAAGCGCGAATGTGTCTGTGATATAACCACAGTCGTCATAATGACAATGACAATCACAATGACAATCACAATGACAATCACAATGACAATCACAATGACAATCACAATGATGATCATTGTGATTGTGTCATGTCATTGTGTCACATTCGCGCAAGCGCGAATGTGACACAACGAAGACAACGAAGACACAGACACATTCGCGCAAGCGCGAATGTGTCTGCGCCACAACACTATTTAATTGTTTGAGTCATACGTCGCGTGACCGCAAGTGTGTTCTTTTGTCGTCTCTTGTTTTACGAGCAATGTATAAAAATTAAATAAGATCTTACGCTTTTTCGACGTCACGTGACCCTGACGCGAGTTTGAAAGTTTTTACCCACCCAGCGCCGCTAAAGAAGTTTTCACTTCAAAAAAGTTTACATGCGATCATCCAAACCTTTGATAAATCGAAAAAGTTATCTATCAAAAATATTTACGAATTTTCCTCTCGACAATTTTAATTCAATTATGGATCATTTTGGGTTTCGTTGTAAATGTAATAAAATCTTTTTTATTTTTTATCTAACAATTTATCAAGACTATAATATATTTACTTTCTCAGTGCTTATCGTTGTAAAATCTACCCTCAATTTTGAGATCATAATTTTCTAACATGATAACAGTTGTTACTAATTTTAGTATAAATATGTTAAGAAAATACGTAATAACAAAACGTAACGTAAAATAGTCTCAATCTTAGCAAAGTATGTATTATGGAACCAATGAAATCACGAATATAAATAATATTTTGTTATAGTATTTGTAATAGTTTGTATGTATGTTTATTATTCTTTCACGCAAAAACTACTGAATTTATTTAATGAAACTTTACTATAATGTAGTTTATATATTAGAATACCTACATAAAGAAAATAATTTGCAAAGATACTGTGCAAATTGTCCAAAATAAAACGATAAAAACAAAATTGCGGGTAGTAGTAAATCTATTCCTATAATACGCAGATGATTTAACTCATGTAAATAAAAACACAAAGCTTTATAATAATTTACTTTACTGGTAATAAATTAAATAAATAATAAATTAAGTCTTTGTACAATAGCATTGAGGTTTCCTTTGGTTAACTTTACTTAGAATACCCACTGTAAGCTAGGTTCTGGGATTCATCCAAATTTTTGTTCCAGTCTGAGCCATAGCTGTATCCCCCATGTCCTTGGTCATGGGAAACGTGTTCTACATGGACTGGATGGTGGGATTCATGGTGATGGGGATGGGGTACAACCTCATAAGTGGTTTTTGTATGGTCTTGTTTCAAACAATACGCTGCGAAGAGTATACCAGCCAGGACAAGCGCGATTTTGGCTGTGGCAAGTGCTTTGAGGGCGATTAGTTTTACAATGAAGAGTTTTCCGAAGAGAATTTTCGCGGCGATAAGGCCGATGATGCCGCCCATACCACCTCCTTTCTTCTTGCCGCGGCCTGGAACAAAAAAATTGTAAAAATATTTTCAGTAAGTTTCCTGCCAGTTCTTTTAGACTCTGGTCGCGTGGAACTGGCATCTAGAATCACCTAGTATATAAAACGATTCTAAATGATCCTTGTGATTTTACTGAATAAACTTAAATTGTTTTTTTTTATTTTGAGTAAACTATAAGTTTTTTTTTTAATTGTAGGTAACCTACGTACGTACTTTCCAATTTCTTTATAACCAATTTTCTTGTCTTTTCATAATAAAATACAAGGAAATTGATACTAAAATTATAAAAAGTGAAATTGAAAGCGAATGAAATCTTAATGTGGATACGCTCTACTAATTCCAATTATTTTGACAATTTTGATTTATTATTATTAAGCACTGTGATACTTTAGTGACATATAAGTATACGATTATACTATTATAGGCTGTATTATTTAGAAACATGTTGACAGGCGTCACAGCTCAGCAGCTCTGCCTTCCGTGCTGTGGGTCGTGGGTTCGATTCCCACCGAGAACAAATGTTTCTGTGACGAGCACTTTTGTTTTCTGTGTTTCTATATATTCTGTGTATGTCATTATAAAAAAATGATATTATATTAGTAGATATTCCATCAGCAATTTAGTTCATAGATGATAGAAATGTCCAATGATCGGCTCTGCCTTGAGTGTTGTGGGTTCGATTCCCATATTCAATGTGCGAATGATAACAAACATTGATATTTATTCTGTTTTTGTTTCAAAGTATTCAAAAAAATAGATATTATGTTATCGGCAATTTAGTTACCGTATTGAACTAAATAAAGTTGTTTGAAAAAAAAAACATTTATAATGTTTTCTTTCAAGAAATCAAATATCAAATAAAATATTATGTTAATTACATGGGTGATAAAATATTATGTTGATTAAATTATATTTTATCGCCAACTCCTAGGGTTAGTTAGTAATCATCATCCAAGATTTGATTAGTTAATTAATGTTATGACTACATTGGGGCCTATCCAGACCGCTGAAATGTTTTTGAGCTTTTATTTGATCAAATAACATTTCAGTTTTCTTCTTCGTCTTTTATTGATATTTTGACTGTAAATTAACTTTGACAGAATTGTGACATGCCGAAGTTTGTTTTGGTTTCATTTTGCAGAATTCATGGATTCATACAAACACGAAAATTATAATGTTTTGTGACAATTTCAAAGTAGTTTTAAAATTAAAACGCAATTAGCTGCGATTTCAATGCTGACCTGTGAATTTTTATAGGTTTTCAGGACTACCATCTACACATTTTCTGAAAAAAACCTAAGTAGGTATGGGCAAGATAACTTCAAAGTAATATCATCGCTTCATCCTTTTAGTTCTTACTTAACACTTGTTTTTAAATAGTCTAAGACAACAAGGAACATAAATGCCTAACTAGTTGTATGTAATCGTAGTTATAAATCCTATTAGTCTCATCATATTTAAAATATTTATGGCAAATTTATATAGAGACAACATAATTTCAGTACCTATCCTGAAATAAATTTTTGCTAAGATAAACCATCATTGAGATTAGTAGCATAAAGTTACATCTAAAATGTAGGTACAATAACATAAGATAAGAATATAGTACATCATCATCTTCCTACCCTTGTCCCACATTATGTGGGTCGGTACAACATGTCCTCTTCTTCCACTCACTTCTATCAGACGTCATCTCAATGTTCACACCTTTCTTACACGTCATCATTCACATTCACATAGTACATATACCTACAAAACTTTCTTACCTATTATTTTGTTTCAGAATACTATGCAGATTACCATGAAGTTTCTACTTGTGTAGTAGACAGTATAAGACTATATAAAATTAATCTGCAAGTTGTAATTTGTAAAATGACTAGAATTCAAGGAATAAAACCATTTTGATTCTTTATTATTATTATATCTTATATATGTGGTAAAGAATGATTACATAGTTTATAATATGATATTAAAATCTGTACATAATCTAATTTTTTTTTCCTTTATTTCATTAGACTTGAACAAGTATTCATGAACATTTGACAGTAAGTATTTGGTAGTAAGCTCTGCCTTCCATGCTGTGGGTTGTGGGTTCGATTCACACCCAGAGCAAATTTTAATGTTTGTGTGATGAATATAAATATTTTTTCTGAATCTGGGTGTTTCTATGAATGTGTTTACAAAAAAAATGTAAGTATGTAAGTATTCTATCAGCAATCTAGTTCCCATACATAAAGAGCTTTGCTTAGTTTGGGACTAGAGTGTGAAGTGTGAATTGTCCAAAAATATTTATTTATTTCCCAAGGCATGCACTTGAACCAAACTAAACAAAACTTGTATGGGAAATAGATTGCTTGAATACTATTATAAGTAAGTATTCTAAAAATTAATACATATTAACACCCAAATGCAGAACACATATTTATGTTCACAAATAGTAATAAATAAATATTTTACCAATGACAAGTAATCACATAAATGTTTGTTTGTGGTGGGGATTGAACCCACCATCCTAGCATAGATGCCAGAACTAATGCCAATACTGAGCTGAGATATATATATTATTAAGTATATATTATTTTGTTTCAGAATATGCAAATTACCATGATGGTACTACTTCACTATCCTAATCTGTTTATGACTATTAAACTAATCTTTGTTTTCATTTGTGAAATAATATAGTAATTCAATAAAACCATGTTTCAGTATTATTTTATTAAAACATTTCTAAATAGATAGATAACTCTTTATTGTTCATCACACATAAATAAAAACAAAGAGCTTAAACAAGTAGTAATAGGCATCAGAATGGGTGGCCTTATCGCTGAGAGAGATCTCTTCCTGGCAACCGAAATTTGCTCGTGTCACATCCCAGATATACCTGAAATAAAATGAAGTGTATTGTAAATAGAGTTAATACGCATAGAGTTCAATACTAAAATATTTTACAGTCTTGAAATCTGAACATAAATCATTTTCTTTTATTTCATTACACTTAAACAAGTTAAAAAAATGTTTATGAACATTTCACAAAGCTTGTATGGCAACTAGAATACTCATATACTGTTTTATGAATAAATTCATAGATATGTAACATGTTGACACCCAAAAGCAGAACATACATTAATATTTACTAATAGTAATAAAAAAATGTTTTACCAATAAAGACTTATTGAACTTTTAAAAAATATTTATTCTTGGTGGGGATGGAACCCACAGAGAAGACAGAACTAGTACCAAATGAGCTGTGATGCCTATTGCAATGATTGATTTAGTTTGTTATAGGTATATTTATGAACCTATCAAGTGAAGTAATCAACTACCTGGACGATTAAATAGAATGATTCATGTCTTAGTCTTAAATTGTTGTGTTCTGATTTCTGATCTGCTAACCCATACTGGGCACCAGCATTTTGTGTGCATCTGAAACATGAATAAGTGGTGACCAAACATGTTAGAAACTCTGCAACAGATGTCCACCTCCGACGCGGAGGTTGTGGGTTCGATGACCGCCTTGAAATAAATGTTTGTACGATCTGCAAATATTTATTCCGGGTGCTCTGGTTATTTTATATGTAGGTAAAATAAAAAATACCTATCTATATAAGTAATGTATTGTATTAAGTATGTCAGTCTCCTAGTATTGAAAAACAGGACAATCCCGACATACGTTTCATGTTTATGATTAGATTTGACATTAAAATCTTCCATAATTAGGTAGTACACTGATTTATTCACTTTTCAATAACATACTTGTTTGCGAAATGCGCAAATCCGGTGTAGGTTTGCCAAAGCTGAGGTTTTTATTCTCCGTGAAATACTTACAAAGATTTCACCATTTTCTCAATTATGTATGTATTAAAACTTTCACATACTCACATATTTTTTTTTTTATAATCCTTTGGCTTCAATCTCGCCTGATGGAAAGCGCCGATGAAGCCGACGATGGAGCAGGATGGTCTAGAAGACACCTATTTATATTGGCCTTGAATTGATCTAGGTTGTAATGATTGGGAAAAACAGACGCAGGCAGCGTATTACCTATTATCCTGAAGGCTCTTCGCTCAATCGAGTCCAAGGCAGCCAGCAATATTATGATGGCACATAACAATATTATGATACAACAATCACGAAAGTTACAATGAAAATGCAAAATCTTTAGGTTATAAATAATAAATGTAAACAAACTATAGGGACGGAATATTCGATAAACTTCGATGCATCGAAAACATCGATATTTACAATGCGATACCTACATCGAATCGATCCGATGTTTTGAAATGCTTTTGATATACTCGAAATATCGATGTTTTTTCAGTTTTTAGTAGAAAAACATCGAGTCAATAATTATATCCAAATAATTTCATAAAAATTCCAGTTTGAACATTATAATTTTACTAATTTTTTTCCTATTTGATTATTTAAAAATGAAAAGTTTATTATTGGACTGACAATATAATAAAAATATTGTCTGTAAATATGTAAATATGTGTACTAAAAAAATGGCGGGCTTCAATGTTTACAAACAACGAATTGTGAATAACATATTTTGGTTTTGTGGACGAAATAAAATTGAAGTAGATTGTGTATTGTATAATTATATTATATTTATATACCAACTCATTACAATAAAATCTCATCTTTGTGTGAGCTCTTAAACTCAATTGGACGACATCGATGTTAGTTCTGATTTATCGAATCTAAAAAAACAACGATGATTTTTCAAAATGGACACCCCTAAAACGAACAAGTATGAAGACATGTTAGAGCGGTACAGAAATATGCGCCCGCGAAGCCCCGTTGCAAGTGCGAGCGAGATGCATGCGCCAGCTCGTTGACGTCATTTTTAACAGTTCAGTCATATCTAAAACATTTCAGTCATTATTTAAAACATTTCAGTCATATTTTGAACAGCTCAGCCACGTCAATCCACAAAAAATGCCTACAAAACTGACCTGCAACTGAAAGGATATTCCGTCACGCAAGTTTGCCCCTTCTGGATAGGGCCCCATGTCATGTTATTGTTTTGTTCATTAAAAAAAAATATTCCACATATTTACTAACAAATTCAATTCAAAACAGCTCAACTAACTGCTCATCCGATCAGCAGCTCAATTAACTGTCCACGACGCACTTCATAGATAGGGCTTTGTAAATACCTCTATTAGCGTTAGCTTGTGTGTAGAAAGTACAGAGAAATTTAATCATATTGAGTTTCATATTACTGGATTAGAGACTCGAATATGGAAAGTTCCATAAATAGTCAAGGCCTTAGTCATTGAACTAATGACAGTGGACTGAGAAATGTCAAAGGATGATTATCTTATAATATAATTGCGATATAATTGAACGTATTCTATGTATGTATTTACCAAATAAAACGTATACAAGTATTATATCAGAGTGAATTGTCCGTGAATATTTATTTATGTAATTTTTGAGCAACATCTTTTGTAAATATAAAATAACTGAATTAATGAAATAATCTAGGGCTCAACAAAGCTACATAAAAATAGTAGACAAGACTGGAGGAGGCCTTTGCCAAAAAAGGGCGAACAGATAATAGTGTCGATGTCATCGTATATGTAGATTAATGTAGTTTTATTTTTATCTGAAATAAAGGCTTTATTAAGCCAAAAAATGGAATAATTGGAAGGCTTTGGGGGAGACTTTTGCCCAGCAGTGGGACAGTAGAGGTTAAAAAAAGTTTTATATAAGTAATATATTTTTAGATTTAATTAAAAGTCTTAGATTGGTTTAAGCTGTGTATATGTGGCTTAATATTACCTTCTTCTATGGACCTCTGCAGGGTCTCTTTGTCGGCCTCGTTCATCTTCACCTCCACAGCATGCGTGTCAAAGAAACTGACTACTCCCTCCAAAAGACGGTAATTGACCTATTAGAAAAAAAATCATGAGTGCTTAGATAAAAAAAAAAGACGTGTGGCACTCGGAGACTGCCGCGGTAAAGCTATTGCATAGCATTTTTTGCTGGATTACGCATGCGAAGTGTTAGGTTATTTTCGTTTGGTTATTTTGTTACGGAATTTCTGGATTCGGTCTACACGCTCAAGACCCGCGATAGAAGCTATGCTAGAAGCTAGTTTTTGTATCTTATAAAGGTTTTTATTCACAAGTCTTCAATAGGCGTGGTCACAGAGGAAATTAATTTATCAGCAATCTGGTTCACATAGTACAAGCTTGGCTAAGTTTGGAACTAGATCACGATGTTTGAAATTACCATAAATATTTATATATTTTCATTGTAGCCTGTGCTGTGATTGATCATCGGTTTTTTTTAGTTGAACAAAAAAAAAAGACTTAAAACAGTTCTAGTTAAGAGCTCACAGTTGACTTCGACGTATACATTAAAATCAGAATACCTTATAGAAAAAAAGATGTTAATAATATTATTGATTAATTAGTTAAGTAATTAATTGTAGTAAATTTTTAAGTCCCCAAAGATTAAGTATAGTTCTTTAACTACTACGTACTACGTAAACTTTTAAGTTTTGCCATAAATAACTTTCTATCTATCTTAGTAAGGTTCTATTTACCTCAGCGTCTCTTGCTGCTAGGTCCACCGGGAGAAGATCCAGCTTCTTCCCAGTCCTGGCCTCAGGTTCTCCTTTCAGGAAGACTCCATCAACAATGGTGATGCTTCGCGTTGAACGCGCATTATCAACGATTTTGAGGAGTTTTTCCTGAAAAGAAACAAAATTATAAAGTAACAGTTGAAAGACGATCTCGACTCATACGTGACGGAGTGGTGTATAAACGCAGGAGATCGAGATGAATGGACGAGTTTGAGGGAGACCTTTGCCCTGCAGTGGGACACACTAGGTAAAATAAAAAAAAAATAACATTAGTTTCTTTAAAAGTTTGTTGATCAGAAAACGGGTTGTTTTTTTTATAATAAAGTAAACCGATAAAATATTGATGTGAATTTTCGCTATATTTTTCTAACCGTCAAAATACAATTTTCGTATTATTTTTGTTTTAAATATTTTTATATTACAAAATTCTATAATTTTCTAAATCAAAATTCTAATATCACGCATCACGCCCTTGTAAGAAAATCCAATAATTATTTGACTCTAATCGATGTTCTAAAACGATTTATCATCAAAACATCACATATTTTTAAGATCACATACAACCCGTTTTACTAGAAGCCCTTGAAAATTCCCTTTGATCACTTCACTTTCACGATAATCACCTTTACACACAAGAAGTAATCTCCATTACAATCTTTGACGAAACTAATAGCTGTTTCCAATGTCTTATCTTCCGCAGCCACGAAACCAAGAGCCAATAACAATATAAAAAACTTCATTTTTCTATGATTTTTATGATTCTTATGATTCACTTTCCGTGAGTGTCTGGAATAGTTTGGCGGACAAGTTGGTCGGCTTAACGCTTTTATGAAAGCCCCCCACTGCGCGGGCGCCGTGGAAAGATGAAATTTGATTTACTTTAAATCCTAGGTTTGTAGGATTATGTTTTGTGTAAATAATTACCTATATATTCTATTTAGATAGGTAATGCTGTCATATATTTGTTTATGACGTAGATAAATAAATATAATGTAATACGTTTTGGTTATGATAAATTATTTTAATGCTCAATATCAATAATATATTATAATGATCGTTTAGAAAGAAATAGGTGTTTATTTATTTACAAGCGTAACTCTATCGCTTTGAACGCAGATTTACATAATTATAGTCTGAGCTGAGTCTAGAATTAGTGTTAATTGAATGGCTATTATGTTAGTCAAGAATCCGAAACACGTTAAAGATTTGTTGATGTTTGTTCATAAACTATCTTTTTTAATATGACAAACACATCTCTGGTATTTTTTGCCTTACATGCTGTGGGTCGTAGGTTTGATTCCCGAGAAAAAATTATGGTAAACATAGATATTGCTTGTACTAGGGTGTTAAGTATTCCATAAAATTATGTTCAATAGCAATCTAGTTCCCACATGTTTTTGGATGTTTATTAGTAAACTAGAAAACTATGCTCAGCCTTGTCAAAGTCAAAGTTAAAACTATGTACTTTATTCAGTAAAATCACAAGGATCATTTAGATCAAAATTTTATCGATCCGATTTCAGAGAGGTAAATTTTTCCAAGTTCAGAGAGCCACATTTACCTGCCAATTTGTACATAATAAATCTAACATCGATAAGACATGCTATGTCTTTGATGGTTTAAAAAACCACAAAAATCCACAAGATGCTAATTTTTTCAAAGCTAAGGTTGAAAGGTCATGTTTGAAATGTAAAAAACTAGTATATACTAGTATGTAATTACTTAATACATAAATAAATATATTCACGAACATTCACACATCACACTCTAGTCCCAAACTAAGCAAAGCTTGTACTATGGGAACTAGACTGCTGATAGAATACTTATGAACATTTTTTTCGTAAATACATACATAGAATGCATAGTAACACCTATACAGAGAACAAATATTTACGTTCATCATAATAAAATTTTCTCTGGGTGGGAATCAAACTCACGACCCACAGCTTGGAAGACAGAGTTACAACTGAGCTGTGACTCCTGTCAAAGCTCAGGTGATTATTTTGATTTAAGTCAGTGTAATTATTATGCTTAGAATTATAAATAAAAATAATTTATTAATTATATTAAAAAATAAATTTGTAAAAATATACAAAAAAATATGCAAATTATAATGCAGATTCTGTAAAATTTAATCATGCTAATACATTATGTCAAAATAATGTATGCTTCTATTACAAAACATTACTCATTATTACAACTACCGCTAGAAAGTAGAGTAATTATAAACAATTACATTGTAGTGTAATGTACTGAGAGTGAGCGAGAAAGGTGATACACATGTGTCACATATACACATGTGTATCACCTTTCTCGAAAGAGAGGTAAACTTATCGGAAATCGGTATTGAAAGTGAAGATGTTAGGAGACAGTTATCGATCATAGATTATGTAACTTTAAGAATATTTAAATAATAAATATTTTCATTCTTAAATATATGCTATGTTTAAGATATTATAATGCTATGCAATCTATACTAATATTATAATCTATTTAAACTAATATTTTAGAACTAAAGTTTGTGTGTTTGTATATTTGTTAAATTGTAAGGGGTAATCTCGGGATCAACTGAACCGATTTTAAAAACTCTTTCACCAATAGAAAGCCACATTATTGCTGAGTCATAGGTTCTATAAAAAACCGAAAAACAAAAAGGCTTTTACGTGGTAGTCCGTTTTGCAAAGTGAATCGGCGAAAAAACGGTCGAATTATGCCCAGCGAAGTGGGCACGGGTCAGCTAGTGTTTAATATTATATAGTATAAATAACAAATATTTTACAATTTTTGTTTGTTTGTTTATAACAATTGTAATAACAATTTGTAAATACGTTTATAAATCTTAATGCAGATTTGAATTGGTTTGATTTCGATAAAATGTACTTAATGTTTTCTAATAAAATATACTGTAAAAAAATGCTAAAATTTAAAAAAGCGCAACAAGAAAATACGCGTTGATGTCTTTTGTATGTAAAATTATTAAGACCACTTCTTTTTTTTTGAAGTGAAAACTTCTTTAGCGGCGCTGAGCACTTTTTTTTGTATGGGTAAAAACTTTCAAACTCGCGTCAGGGTCACGTGATGCTGATCGAAAAAGCGTAAGATCGAGGGGAAGGGAGAGGAACTAGTATCTCCCACTCTTTCTACCGTGCCTGAGTGTGCTGCTCTGTTTAGGCGGCACAGGGCGAAAAATAATCTATACTTATAATAAAACTGTAGAGAGGTCAATTCTGTACATTAAATATATTAAAAAAAAAACTATCAGGGGGTGATTAGTGATCGATACTGATGCCAAAAATGCAATCAGTAAAATTTTTGTCTGTCTGTCTGTCTGTCTGTCTGTCTGTCTGTATGTATGTTCCTTATAGAAACAAAAACTACTCGACGGATTTTAACGAAACTTGGTACAATTATTCTTCATACTCCTGAGCAACATATAGGATACTTTTCATCACGCTACAATCAATAGGAGCAGAGTAGTGAAGGGAAATGTTGGGAAAACGGGAGAAGTTACTGTTAGGAATAGATACTCCTTTAATATCTATCACCAACCTTAGATGTTACCATAGCAACCTAACGTTGTTGATTGTCATCAATGTCACTATCTTCACTCTTGACTAAAAAATATTCTTTACAGTATACGTTAATAATATTCGTTTATTTATTGTAACTGGTTTTATTCGATCCTGCAGTACTTATATCTACTTTAACATGGTAGCAGAGCGTGGTTAAGGTACCCTGATGGTTCTATTTTACTGCATCCATCGTTCGCATATTGCAAAGGTTTGGCATGGAGAAATGTAAGCCAGTGCCAACACCAATTTTAAAAGCAAATAATGCTCAAGATGTTAATGAAGTTTCAATGAACTTCCCGTACCGTGAAGCTGTTGGATCACTAGCTTATTTGATGACAAGCACGAGGCCTGACATAGCCTTTGCTGTCAGTGTTGTATCTCGAAATTTAGATAAACCTACAAGGGAGAACATCATCAATATCAAGAGGACAATGCGTAACTTGAAAGGGACTATAGAAGAAGGCATCGTTTACAAGCCAGGAAATAGTCATAATTTAGAATGTTACAGTGACGCTGACCACGGAGGAGATCATGAAACTGGAAGGTCTACCTCAGGCATTCTTTGCATGTATGCTGGAGGTCTAATATCCTGGAACAGTAAACGCCAGAGCACAGTAGCGATTTTATCCACCGAGGCAGAAATAGTGGCAGCAAGTGAAACTGCTAGAGAAATTATTTGGCTTCGAAAGATCATGAAAGATATCATTGGTGAATGTCCAGCATCCCTATGTGTTGATAACGAATCAGCAATTAAGATGGCTAAGAATCCGCCAGAATTCCACCAAAAGACCAAACACAAAAGGATACGATCATTCTTTATACGAGAATGTGTTCAAGATGGAAGCATTACGTTATTGGGTTTTTAGGGTTCGGAAACCAAAGGGTAAAACTAGATCTTATTACTGAGTCTTTGATTTCTGTCTATTTTCAATTCTATAACTATCACGAATAATTAATATTAAAGGGGGCTTAAACATAAACGTGATTTTTATTTATTCGATATTGATAAGGGCAACGGGAGATAGATACGGTACTGAACTCTTCGTGCGCACTTGCCCGGTTTTATTAATAAGTAGGTATAGATACTAAGTTTTCCGTCATAGACTGCTCTTTACCATCAATTTCCCTCCTAGGAAGATAGCAATGGGTTATAGCAAAATCTCTTAAAACGGCACGCGGACGAAGTCGCGGCGGGGAACAGCTAGTAAAAAATAAAAACATAAACATTGTATTCTACCTCATAAATGATAGTACTTTTATACTTATAATTAAACACAACGTTAATATTGAAGTTTTCACTTCTGCCGGCACTCCCGGAGTGCTACCATTTTTTTTCTCCTCGGAGCAGGCTGTAGTTTAGAACCATACCACCTAGTCTTACGTTATGATTATCAAGACCACGTTTAAATATAATTAATGATTTGACAGTAAAAACTGGACTTTATTTTAATTAAAATGGCCGTAATTTTGATGTTAGCATCGGTATCCGTTTTATTTTTGTGACTTCAGTAGCTAATTGTCACAATTCTGTCAGTGTCTCATGTCATAAATCTTGGACAGATGTCACTTTCATCGCGGGCTGTCAGTGACAGAGATTAATAAATAGTTTATTTACCAACATACCGTAACTTAAGTAATTCTATCAGAAATCTAGTTTTCATAGTGTCTTTGTTTAGTTTGGTACTAGAGCGCTATGTGAAATATCTGTTAATTATTTATTTGGTTGCGGGTTTGATTCCCGCCTTGGAATAAATGTTTGTACGATCTGCAAATATTTATTCTGGGTGTTCTGGGTATTTTATATGTATAATAAAGTATATCTATCTATGTAATGTATTGTATAAGTATGTCAGTCTTCTAGTACCAATAACACAAGCTCTGCTTAGCTTGGGGCTAGATGATGTTGTGTGGATTGTCCAGCATTATTTGTTTATTTACCTATTTATTTATATAAAGAGTCACAAAAAGTTTTTTTTATTTAGATGTCAATGCAAGATCAGAAGAGACATTGCGTGCCTACATCAGCTTTACTGTCGAACGCTGCAGCGTTAGCGCGCAGTGTATCTTAAATACGTTACGATTACAATTGTCATGTTTCATTTATTCGTGCTCAACTCGGGTAACATTTTAACTTTTACAATTCCAATACCAATTTGAAGTTTTGATAGATCTGAAATTGGGATTGAGATAGGAATTTTCTAGAACGCCTTGGTACGGTCAAAATCATAAACTTATAACTCATCGTCAACATTATCTCGTAGAACCGGACTTTCATTTTCCGCAAAATAAATATCTTTACTTTCAAAGAAATGTTTGAATTCTTAAATTTCTTAGTTTAGAAAGTTTTGGTAATTACAAGGTAGGGTCTTGTTAATTAGGAATATACCTTTAAGCTAATTTAAATGATATATTAGGTAGTTTTTAAAAGTTATTTCCTGTAACTGACTTTTGCATCTAATTTAAATGATTTAATCAGTTTGAGCTACTTTTCAACCGACAAAAGGAAATTCTAATTTTTACTGTATGGTTATAATTTATAAATTAATTTATAATTGCTTTGTATTTCTTGTCGATGACGATTGAAGTCATTTTTATATTCATTGTTGGAATTGAACCTATTACCTTAAGATACTTTAGACCACCGGTATTCAACAATATTATGAAATGAATAAAGAGTTAAAAATCTCTTTTTCCTGCCCTTACTACTATGTGTAATTCAAAAAGCGAAAAATCAAAATCAAAGTCAATTAAAGTTAATTCAGAAAAATCACAAGGATTATTTAGAATCGTCATATATACTAGGTGATTGTAGTTGCCAGTTCCACGCGACCAGAGCCTAGAAGAATGGGCATTTTACAGCATTTGACATTATATGGACTTAGATTGTGTCTCCAAAAATAACTGTTTTTACATGACACATAATAATTTTAAAAAAACTTTAACCATTAACTATCAAATCAGTTGTTTTCAAACAATAGAATAGTATAATAATTGATAACAACATAATTTTTATCCATCATTGTTCGTGTAGTAAACATCAACTTTCATTATGTTTTTTTAAAGCCTACAAAATGTCAGTTTTTATATAAACAATTGAATGCCTACTTTTTGAACATTTTAGCCAGTCTCACAATAATGCTTCGGCAACATTAGCGGGCGAATATTCGTATCGTGTTGGCGCGACAAAAACATCGTGTTCGGGTATAGGCGATCTTCTTGTCTAAATACTACGCGATGACACGATGTACCCGGCCACATACATCGCGTTAACACGAATAATCGCCGTAGCCCGCTAATGTGGCCCCAGCATAACGGCCGGTTTCTCGGACGATGATTAACGAAAAAATCTAATAATTACTATGTGTCAAAATCGGATCAATCGGGATTTGGGTTTCCAGAAACCGGCCGTAAGACTTATAACTTATGATTAAACGAACTTACATGGAAGTGAAGTTCTATCATAGTTATAGGAGTGCTATGTCCGAAGATATTTTTAACGCGACACAGATCAGTTGGCAGTAGCTCCGCCTTCCATGCTGTGGGTTTGACTCCCACTGCGAACATTTTTTTGTGTGATGAACACTGTTTGTTCTGTGGCTGGATGTTACTATATAAGTATTCTTTAAATGTATTTACAAAAAAAATATATACTGACCTATTTTATTAGCATCTAGATACCACAGTACAAGTTTTGCTTAGTTTGGGACTAGAAAATGACTCCTTGAATATTTATTTATTATTTATCTAAATATCTAAATAAAATTATATTTACAAATTACTATATTGTAAATTGCTTTCCCCGATAAAAAAGAGTCAAATGATGCCTTTAACAAATATCTATCTAGGCGGTTTACAATAAATAAAAAGACGTGTGGCACTCGGGGACTGCGGTAAAGCTATTGCATAGCATTTTTTGCTGGATTACGCATGCGGAGTAACGCCGATACAACCAACGCCACCTAGAGGCGAGTTGCTGAACTACAGAGACAAGCGTGATAATTCAAAAGTCATTAAAAGTTCTGCTATTCATCGATAGATGGTAAAACTAAAAAGTATCACCGCTGTGCCGGTCGGAGTGTTAGGTTATTTCGTTACGGAATTTCTGGATTTGGTCTCCACGCTCAAGGCCCGCGATAGAAGCTTTGCAATAGCTTAAAAAGACAAGGTAATGCTGACTAATATCACTAAATCTCGGAATTTATCGATAATATTTTCCATTGTTTATGAGCACTGATTTAATGCACTTTCATATCAGAATAGAAAAGTGAAGCACGACCGGATTTGAACTCACGACTTTAAGATCAGATGGTGGAGTTCCTACCCGTATTTATAAAAAGTAAAATAAATATTCACGGACATTTCACAAATTAAGCGGTGACTATTTATTTTGTGTATTATTAATTGTATTTTGTTGTAATCTTATTGAATGTGTGTTTATTGTATGACATTTTATCTTCTTTAATTAATAATTATAATTTTTGTAAGATTTATAATTGTCTGAATATATTAATGAAACGTGATGCACTGTCTGTTTCTTTTTTTTCTTTATTAATTGTGGTGTACAATAAAGTTATATTCTATTCTATTCTATTCTATGTATGATAAGATCTTATACCTACCATGTTTGAAGCAAATAAATTATTTCATTTCATTTCAAATCATACTCTAGTCCCAAACTAAGCAAAGCTTGAACTATGGGAACAAGATTGCTGATAGAACTCTTATTATATATTTTTTTGTAAATATATACAAAGTACACTTGTTTTTGTAACGCTAACGGCCGGTTTCAGGAAACCCAAATCACGATTGATCCTAGTTCGACACATAGTAATTATTAGATTTTTTCGTTGATCATCGTTCGAGAAACCGGCCGTTAGAAACAAAACAAATATTTATGTTCATCACACAAACACTTGCCTTAAAATATACTTAAACAAATAATGAAGAATTGATTCATAATACCGTTTTCGATTTCATTCGTTTACTTCCGTTTTTGCAATAAATAAAAAGTGAACCACACGTCATTAATAAAAGATCAATGTCCATAAAGTACAATGAAAGATTTTAGCACTCGATATAGTTAGAATATTCAAAACAGCATGCATTGACCACAGTGTGATTAATTCAGCTGGTCAACTTAGATAACTTTTGTTTATAAAATATTAAGACAAAATGTATTATAACTAATTTACGGCCGGTTTCTGGAAACCCAAATCACGATTGATCCGAATTTGACACATAGTAATTTTTTTTTTTTTTTTCGTTGATCATCGTTCGAGAAACCGGCCGTTAACGCAACAAATCTACTCTACAAGTTTCTATTTTTTTATTTTTTTTATATGACAGATGCAGAGAGCCTAGTACGAGTTTTGCACATGAATACGGACGTATCGCCTTCGTATCGCAAGCCCCCAATTTTGTATGGAAATCCAAGCTTCTCAAGAAATCTGCTAGGGGCGCTGCTTGGATCTCCATACAAAATCGGTGGCACTCGGCGATTGCGTCTCTGCGATCCGTGTGTGCACAAACTCGTACTTGGGGTACAGATCTGTCACCTTACTTTATTTTCTAAAATATTAAATGCAATTAGAGATTTCAAGAGTTTTGCGCGTCGCAATTGAAGTTAAAACCGAGATTACTCAAAAAGGCCTTGCCCGATCATCATAACCGATCAAAAAAAATCATCATAATGTGTGCATAATAGGCGAGATCGAATTACGCATCTAGTTAAACAACAGGAGATTTTATCTATCAAACATATATTTTTTCAGATATCTTATCCTACTGTATGTTCTTCTACACTGTTTGTATAACGAAACGTGATGATACTTAACATGATAATTAATTATAATTCATTCAGTATATAATTATGTAAGAGAGTAGCGACTGGTCATGACTTCTTGATTGACGCCTCAATTGATGCGTTCATTTGCTACCAATTCTGTGAATTTACTTTGAAACAGACTACAAAAGTTGTTTTTTATTAGTTTGTATGCTTATTTCTCAAAAAACCTCAAAAGGAAAAAACCCATAAGAATTGGGGTATTTGATTTCCATTAATAAGTCGAACACGCGTGCTTTTTTAATTTTACCATGTATAATGTAATGATGACCGATGTGGCGCGGCGGACGAGGATCCGCCTGCGACGCGGAGGTTGCGGGTTCGATTCCCGCCTTGGGATAAATGTTTGTACGATCTGCAAAGATTTATTCCGGGTGTTCTGGGTATTTTATATGTATAATAAAAATATCTATCTATGTATATTAAGTATGTCAGTCTTCTAGTACCCATAACACAAGCTCTGCTTAGCTTGGGGCTAGATGATGTTGTGTGGATTGTCCAGCATCATTTATAAGAAATCTAGGTTTATAATCGTGTAAGTTTGTATAGATTGCTCCGTTTCCAGCAATTGCTAGAACATTCATATAATTGCTGCTTTTCAATGCTCATAGGAGTGGTAGGGAAAGCTTACTGCCATAATCAAAGCTGCGCTTGCGGCTACTGACCGCTAGTGATGTGATTTCAATGTCAAGGTAAACTTGGTTTTCAAGACTTGTATGTTGCCCTTCAGTCTTGATCAAGACTTGTATGTTGAGCTTCGATCTTGATCAAGACTTGTATGTTGAGCTTCGGTCTTGATCAAGACTTGTATGTTGAGCTTCGGTCTTGATCAAGACTTGTATGTTACCCAACCTTGATTATCAAGACTCGTATGTTACCCTTCGGTCTTGATCAAGACTTGTATGTGGAGCTTGGGTCTTGATCAAGACTTGTATGTTGCCCTTTGGTCTTGATCAAGACTTGTATGTGGAGCTTGGGTCTTGATCAAGACTTGTATGTTGAGCTTCGGCCTTGATCAAGACTTGTATTTTCTCCTTCAACCAATAACATAAATATTATATTGGTATTGGTAAACTTAGATTCTTGGTTTATGTGATCTAGTTCCCGTTGCACAAACTTTCTACTCTGAAAACTAGATGGCGCCGTTCGAAATTTTAGAAGGTACCTAATATAATGAGAAGAGCCGAAGACCGGGCTCAGTGGCGCGTCTTGAGAGATATCTACGTCCAGTATTGGACTGGTATAGGTTCATCATCCTCATAGGTAGCCCGTTCTAGCCCACTGCTGGGTATAACCCTCGATCAAACGCCACTCTTTTCTTAACTGGGCTTTTTGCATCCAGGTCGTACCCTGTACGGCAACGATATCATCCATCCATCTGGCTGTTGGTCTGCCAAGGCCTTTTGTATGTCCCCTAGGTATAGGTTAATGATGATGAATATAAAAAAAAATCAATACTAATGTATCCAGTGCCTCTACCATGAGTTGTCACAGTAAAACCGCCTGACTTTAAAGTAGTTACGTAAATATTAGTATTACTAATTTTAGTACAACTATCCGCTAGAGGCGCTGTACAAGTCTTCATACATTTTTTTAACTACAAACGCTAGCGAGTAAAGATTGTAAAAACTCATGGTAGAGCCACAGCACTATGAAACCACTTTGATTGATCCAATTACTCAAAATTGAAGGGTAATTAGAAAACCCTCAGTGCTGTGGGAAGATGTGGAGCTTTGAGGTCAAAATAAAGTAATATCTAGGTGTAAATTCTGGTTAACTGTTAGATGCAGGATCGATTTCTGTCGCAAACAATAAAAGTGTAATAAATGAAATGGTATTGTAACATGCAAGTTTTATAGTAACATTTTATTATACTACATATATAATATACATTTATACACAAAATTTATATTTGACCCGACCATTTTACCATAAAAAAATGAAATTTTCTTGATGGAATAAAATAATTAAGAAACGTGTGGCACTCGGGGACTGCCGCGGTAGAGCTATTGCATAGCATTTTTTGCTGGATTACGCATGCGCAGTGTTAGGTTATTTCATTACGGAATTTGTGGATTCGATCTCCATGCTCAAGGCCCGCAATAAAAGCTATGCAATAGCTTTAAAATGTTTATTTCAAAGATTTACAACGTTCTGCTACACTTAGCTGTACCTACTCAACTTTCAGTTTCACTGAAAAAGTAGTCATCAAAAATGCAGTGAGAGTCGGAAATCAAAAACAGGTACAGTCATCGCCACGCGCGAATTACGTAATCATGACGGTACAGTCGGTACATGCGCGAAAAAAGTGTAAATCATCTGTCTGCGGGCGGCGAGCTCAAGAACACCGATATATTATGTTTTGGAAACATACGGGTGGCAGTTTTGGTGAGCAAGTTGGTAAACTCACCGAGCATGTTCGGCATTGTTTTATTTATTCATCAATACAATTAAAAACTAACGGGTTTCTGTTTGCATGAACTAAGTTATCCGAATATTTTTCCAAATCAAAATTAAAAATGCCAGACTTACCAATAATATCATAAAAAAACGCCAAATTAAGCAAAGCTTGTACTATGGAAATAAGACAAATAAATCAATGATAACTGTTATAAAGCTTTTTACCAACAAGACGTGTACCTATAGAAAATTAGAAAAAAATACACATATAATTACTTTTGCAGATCTAGAGCAGGCACGGTGCGTGAAAATTGGTCTTTCGGTATTTTCATAAATATTGGATAAGGTACTTTATTTATAGGTATGGCAAGTCTGGTCTAATATAATAAATAGTGCAAGTAGAGGAAGGTTGAAATAGAAATGGTTGGATTGTGTGAGGATATGAATGTGAGAGGAGTAGATTCAGAACTGACGAATTATATAGTAGTAAGTGGAGAAAGAGAACATGTTGTGCCGACCCCATTTAAGTTGGCAGGGGAAAAGTCTGCTCTAACAAAAAAGGGTGTCAAATAAACTAGTAACTTCAGAAACTTAACTAATTGTAATTGTAGTTCAACTTTTTGCACACCATAACAGAGTAAGATTATAATGGTCAATGCTATGTTTATGACCTCTTATATAATACTAAATAAATAAACTTTGACTTTAACCTATAATTATTATACTTAAGTTAAAATAACAAAATCTACAGCATGTTCGCCAACATCATGAACTACTCAGCTCGATGTTATTTACTCCCGTATGTTTACACATACAGGTGTACGCAACACAACGGTGCTTGATTCGTGATCACTTTCTCGACCACACATTTTACCACACGCATAAATTATGTTGTTAAACTGGATTCTAGTGGTTTATATTATGCAGATTCAGAGGTCAGTTCCTTTGGCCAAGTTGTTGAAGATGCGGGTTTGATTTCCGGAGTTAGACAATGATTTATACTAGTAGTTTAAATTCATTCATTGAAAAACTTAGCAGAGAGTATATCATAAAATGTAAAGTTTAGTAAAAATTACCACTAAACCAAACAATAAACATTATATACTTATACTTACAAACAAAAATAGTCGAAAATATTGTAAAAATATTATGTACAATATTGTTGATTAACGTTAGCTTTTGTAATGGAAATAATTGATTTAAACGATGATTATACTTATTAAAGTAAACCTAATCAATTTAAAAACCTGTTAGATTTTTTAATAAAATAAATAAATATTCACGGTCAATTCACACATCACACTCTAGTCCAAAACTAAGCAAAGCTTATTATGGGAACAAGATTGCTGATATTTTATCAATTGAAGTTTTCATAAATTTTAGCTATAAATAGGTTATAAGTCTATTACAAGCATAGAATAGCATGAGATACAATTTGCAGTCGTGCATGAAATAAACGGAACACGGAAGGAAGTAAAGTGCGTGATGTGATGCAACCGTGATCATTAATGTTACCATTTTACTTAATTCTATACTAGTAACAAAAATAAATATATAACATAAAACTGTACAGTAATCACGCTCTCCCTGTTATTTATTTTGAACTAGCTGTAGCTCTACCGTGACTATTTACTATACTATATATAATATACTATACTCGCTAGCGTCTGTAGTTAAAAAAACGTATGAAGATTTGTACAGCGCCTCCAGCGGATAGTTGGTTACTAAAATTCGTAATACTAATATTGACGTAACTACTGTAGTAAAGTCAGGCGATTTTACTGTGACAACTCATGGTAGAGGTGCTGAAACCCGCGTAGTTCGTACGCATGGGCCAAAATATGTGACACCAGTATAAGATGATCTATATAGCGTATGGCTGTATTTGGTGAAAAGGGGTCAAGCTGTATCTAGGAACTCAAAGTTTAGATTGCAATAACACTAAACCCATGTGGTAGATCAGGAAACAAGCTTGTAAATGATATATTGTTAAGCTATTGCATAGCTTCTATCGCGGGCCTTGAGCGTGGAGACCGAATCCAGAAATTCCATAACGAAAATAACCTAACACCGCGCATGCGTAATCCAGCAAAAAATAGCTTTACCGCGGCAGTCCCCGACTACCAAACGACTTTTTTTTTAGTTCAATCTTTTCAGTCGTTTAAGTATGGTGCTCTAACAAACAAACAGACAAACTCTTTTTCAATTTTTTGATTCAGAATCGTTTACTTAGTGAATCTGCATATTTACTTACAAAAGAATATGTATATAAGTATGTACTCCATCAGCAATCTAATTTCCATACAAGCTTAACTTATTTTGGGAAGCAATGTGAATGTTCGTGAATCTTTAAAAATAAGAAAAGAGCCAAGAATCGTGTCCAGGTAAGTAATTAGCCCATTTAAATGAGGGCTTGGCTTACCCACCTAAATACCAAAGGCGGTGTGAGGCGCCTTATTATGCATGCATCGTGATAGGTATGTTTGCATTAACTTGAGCTACTGGTCTACTTAGACGGGAAGGTTCTCGAAATAAGCTTGTATTCTTCTAGATGGACTTTTTTTATAAGAAAACCATTAAAATATAATATAGAAATATTCACGGATAAATCACACATCACACTCTAGTCGCAAACTAAGCAAACTATGTACTATGTGAACTAGATTGCTGATACAATACTTAAATACTTTTTTTTGTAAATACATACAATACATAATAACACAACGTATAGACGTAGGTCTCTACCAAGACGCGCCACTGAGCCCGGTCTTCGGCTCTTCTCATCTAGTGTTTGCCACCTACACTCCGCAGATTTCGTCGGGTGCGTCCTACACTACACAATGCCTAAACGCGGTTTCCACTCCAGTATCCGTTTAGTCCAACGATTGTCGGTTCTACGGATAACATGGCCAGCCCACTGCCACTTCAGCTTACTAATTCTTTGAGCTATGTCAAAGGGTTCTTTGGAAAACGTGGCCGGCCCACTGCACTTCAGCTTGCTAATTCATTTGCCGAAGAACCGACAAACTTTGGAGCAAACGGATACTGGAGTGGAGACCGCGTTTAGGAAAGCGTAGTGTAGGACGCCCTCCGGCGAGATGGAGCGACGATCTGCGGAGTGTAGCTGGCGAACACTGGATGAGAGGAGCCGAAGACCGGGCTCAGTGGCGCGTCTTGGACCTACGTCCAGCAATGGACTAATATAGGTCGATGATGATGATGATGATGTCAAAAGGAAGTAGACAAAAGGTATTTTCCCTCACGTAAATCTAATCAACTACTACGTAGAACGTAGTTCGAATACGTATTACCGCCGATGATCGACTTTCGATCGTGAAACGAAGTGATATCGATTTTTTATGGTAAATCAATTGAGAAATGCACTTGTTACTTAGAAAATGTTTTGACTTATCGATATAATATAACGAACGAATTTTTTTTTTAAGTTTGACTGAATGATGATTTTGAAATCAAATAATCAATCCGACCAGAGCAGGCAAGAAACGGCTTGGTTTCTACCGTATTTAAGTATGATTTTTTTAACAAAGAAATAGAAAAAAGTATATATGTATTCAAAGTATGCAATTGACAATATAATGAACTTGCATCACTTTCGAGAAAACATCTAATTTAATTCGATGATACTAGTAATTGATGAAAGTTTTTATTGTACCAAATTATCGAGAACGATTCGCGTGAGTGATTCGACACGTGGTTATGTCAAGGAGTGTAGAAATGAGCTTTTTCGGATATGGTATAATTTATCAGATGTTTTTACACTACCCAATATTAAAAACATTAGTGTGAGTTGTCACTGACATGTCAAAATAAAAAAAAACTAAGTTATCAGCAATATAATAAAGTTTTGTCATTTTACAAATGTAATAAATGTAGAACTTATGAAATCACACAGTACTGAAATATCAGTAGTATGAAAAATATTGGTGACCCATTTTGTGTGCTTACACACAATGGGTCACCAATATTTTTCTTGTAAATATTATAACAGATTACACGCAAGTACTAGTCAAATCGTAAACAAAATATTGACCACATCTGAAATTTTCATCTACTAAAGGATTAAAATTATGAAAATCAGTACATTTAATTAGTGAAATAATCGCGTAAAATACATAAAAGAAAAATCAAAATACAGTCAAATACAGAACCTTTTTTTTAGTCTGTTAGAAATAACATTTTTTTTCGCAATTATAATTTATAACACTTTCTTTTTATGTATTAGACGTCAAAACTACCTCCCCCCATTAAGTTATTTTGTATATCATTTTGTACGTAATAAAATAGTGCCACATCCACATAAAATAAATTATAGATCTATGTCCACAATAATAGTGGAATAGCGGATCCATTTGTAAATTGTATTGTTTCACTTTCAAACCGTTTAGGTATTATATAACACTTGTATATGAATACATCACTATTTAGGCATGCTTGTTTGAGCTAGGTCATTGGTTTGGTGCCTATGTTTTTGGTAAAAATCTCAAACATTTTTGGTAAACGTTGGATAATTCTTTTTTTTATTAAAAAAATACGGAAGATGGTGCAGGAGTGTTTATAGGTTTTCTAAAGATAAATAATTAGTATAGTCAGGGGCCGTTTTCTAACCTCTCAAAACCTGGCAGGTTTTAAATAGGACACGTTAGAAAAAAAAAGTTTGTCATAGTTATTAATTTTCAAAATTTAATTTATATTTTTGAACCGTAGTTTTTAGAAAAGCTCCCTCTTTTCTAAAAACTACCTTTGCCCAGCAGTGGGACAGTATAGGTTAATTAAAAAAAAAAGTTTTTTGTCATCGGATAGACCTTTTACTTCGAAACTATCGTTAGCTCAAATAAATGAAATCCAGAACAAAAATTATTATAGTAGTAGGCCGTAAAGTCTTTTGCTAGTTAAGAAGGGGGTGGACGAAAGCGTAGAACAGCGATGGACTTGGGAGTGACCTTTGCCCAGCAGTGGAACAAGATAGGTTAGTTTAAAAAAAACTGTAATATATAAATAGAAGTAACCGCATGACATCAGGTTTATATTCGCCATCTTCTTCTTCTTCCTGCCCTTATCCCACTAGGTGGGGTCGGTACAACATGTTCGTTTCTTCCATTCTCCTCTATCATCCGACATCTCAAAATTCACTTCTTTCACATCCATATCATTTTTCACACAACCCATCCATCTTTTCATATTATATTCGCCATATAAAGACAAAACTAAATCAGTGAACTCAAAATCCATAAATGTGAAATAAATCGTGTGAATCGAGCGAAGCGTGCAGAACGTTGGCATAACAGAACATTCGTTTTCATTAAATAATTATGTCATTTGCATGTGGTTTGCATGCATTGTGGACCATTTATATTCTTGGAGATTTTAAAACATTATACGACACTCAACTTGACAAATAACCACAACTGTCGAAGAAAATCCATAAAAAGAAAATAGACTGAACGTTCCCTATCCAATTATTTATTCATTTAAAGATTCAAAGTTTATAAAAGGTATGAAGTAAATACGGGCAGCAGAACGAGAGATTCTAGTTAATTTTGACAGATAGAGAAGAGACAGGTATTGGCCGCACAGTCGCGTTGTCTCTTTCCGAACTCTTTCCGAAGAGTGATTTTTGTTAGACTGTTGCTTAGTCCATTCTCTATGTGTATGGTTCACACTGGTAGATATATACATATATATATATTTATTTCGGATAACAAACAGTGTACAAACTATATTAAAAGCAACTTAAAAAACTAAACACCAATTATATGTTTTCATATGTATGCAATTATATTAGTATACAATTAGCCAGAGAAGTCATCAAATAAAAAGAACTAAATGAAACGAACTTACGACATACGTTACAAAAAGCTTGACTATTAGATACGAATTAAAAAACGTAAAGCACTATTTTATTTAATTATTCACGTTTTAGCAGTTTCAATCCGGTTTTGTTTTAAACTTGATTTTGAGAGTCGGTGCGGTTACGTCACAACTTCCGAATAACTTCACCAACATCCTTTACATTAATGGTCAGTAGGTCAAATATCTTATTCAATAATTTATATCTGACTAGTAGTACGCCCCGCCTTCGCACGGGTAGCCTATATAAGAAATATCATTATAATATAGCCTATGTTCAGCGCAGATAATGTAGCTACACAACAGTGAAAGAATTTTTGAAATCGGTCCTGTAGTTTCGGAGCCTATTCGATGCAAACAAACAAACAATCAAATCTTTCCTCTTTATAATATTAGTTTAGATAGTTTAGATATGCATCACCAAACTACTCTCACAGCTGGAGGTCTCTCATTGTTGGACGTAGGTCTCTCATTGCTGGACGTAGGTCTCTCATTGCTGGACGTAGGTCTCTCTGCAGACGCGCCACTGAGCCCGGTCCCGTCTCTTCTCATTTTGTGTTGCGCTACATTCAGATCGTCGCTCCATCTCGCCGGGTGCGTTAGGACGCACCCGACACTACGCTTGCTCTACGCACTACGCTTGCCTAAACCTCTCCACTCCAGTATCTGTTTGCTCTAATGATTAACGGTATATAACTCTGATTGAGGTAGGTTCGAATCCCTAACAAGAAAACACAATTGTGTGACAGCAAACGTTTGTGTCTAAAAATGTAGATATTCTATCAGCATTATGTAAAAGCTGTTCAGTATAAAACTGATGCAATACTGTCATTTTCTATAATCATCATACCAGCATGTAGAAGTCCACAGCTGAACATAGGTTTCCGTAGATTTCCAGAAAAAATATTAATTCTACTTCCTCCAACAAATTTTATTTTAATATTGTTAATGCTATCAGTCCATCAGGTAAAAAACGATCTTACACTTTGCTCCTTACTTAATTGTTTAACTGTTTTGTACAGTAATTTAATTACTTAAGTAAGTTGATATAAAGAACCAATCTCAAAAATTGATACAGGGTTACACAGATAATTATTGTTTATGTTCGCAAAATAGCTTAAACTAGTAAAGGTTCAGCCGCAATAAAAAAAACCCTAAAAAATTTGCCTTTGAATTTCCCGCTGGAGCGAGAGGTGTCGTCTTATAATTTAATTAAAATAACCTTGCGATGCTTTCATGCACCAAAAAGTACTTCGCAAAAACTATTTTTTCTCATTCATATGGCGTTCAAAATTACATTTTTCTCTAAGGCATTTTGCGATTTATTCGATTCTCCTTCTTTTATGAACTTGACCTATATACTTAAACAAAGTTTCATTCATATCTCTACCATAGAATACTTATTAACTAGAATGGCCGTTACATAATGTTAGAAAATGTTCATTAATGTATTCTACCATTGAGATCTGTTGAATGGAATGACCAACAGCACCTGGAGTACTCGAGCCCGGAACTGGCTGACTATAGAGCTAGGAACGTATAGACATGACATTGTTTTATTATGTCATTACGTTCATTCATAAAAGTGACCATGACATTATGATCTACCATATGTGTTTATATCTTAATTGATGTTGTTTAAGTTAGAAAAATAGATCTATAATAGTCTTAATTAATTCTATTGTTGTAGCAGAAGTCTACATAAAATTCAATGTTATTTTCATGATTTAACTATCAGATTCAACTGCATTAATAAATTGACATTATTTTTGTGCATTTTGATCGTGATGTGACTGTAGTTTGATTGTCCATGGGCATTAGGGTAGTAATGATAATTGATAATAAAGTCACATAATAAACCCCTATCTTAAATAAAGTTAGCTTTGACATTGTGTCACCATTACGTATGGTAGAAAGATCAAGTCTGCGCTAACTTTTTATAAGATAGACTGAACTTTAAGCACAAAAATAAATGAACTTAACGCTCAGTAAAGCAATACGTGGATTATACAAAATATGTGAAGATGAAGATACTGAAATCTATTTTTCAAGTTTTTTTTAGAGGTTGCTCTGTCATGGCATTCTACCCTAACGCTGCCATATCTAAACCTTTCTAAGTGTATATCGCGTGCCCGTACGCACAATTCGGTTAAACTAGCCCAAGAGGGGGGTATCTTTATAAAACCGCATTGCACCGCCCCAGCACCACATTCATCCACCCAAGTACCATGAAGGCTTTTGTGATATTACTTTGTGCAGCCGTTGTGGCCGCCAAGCCGACGGGGGACGAGGATGTGCTGGGTTCGGTTCTCGGGGTGGTGAAAACCTGCTCGGAAGAAGACGTCTCGTTGTGCTTGAAGGTGTGTTGTGAAGTGATTTTAAACTTTAACTTTTTTTTGAAAAAATTAGGTCAAAGTTTTTGCGCTAAAGTTTGATATCGGTTAATCAAATAGTCGCATTTAAACAGTTTGTAAATTTCAAAGTGTGCAAAGCTCTTAGCAAAAAAACAAATAAAATTAGTTTCTTTAAAGTGTATTTCAAGTTTAAATTATTTAAACTAAAAGTAACAATATACAATTCAGATGGTCCAAAATCGATAAACATACAAACTAACTTTATAATGAATTAGATCTCACAAAACAATGCGATGTAAAATCATTGAAAGTGTCAAAAAAACAAATTTAAAACCATTGATAAAGTCAATGTTACAATCCTACAAACATGTTTATTAGTCCAAAACTACATACTTAACCAATTCACGAAAAATGTAAAATGAACTTACATAACGTAATCTTTAACTATCTATTAATGCGTATTCAATTACATTATGCAAATCTAGAATTCGATACGTGGTTAGTACAGAACATTTACGTAATTTTTATCCGAACTTATACAAACGTTTTACACAAATTTCGATCATATTTTGTTGAAATTAGACACAACATATGGCGCGTCAGATAAATCTCTGATTACTGTTTGATTGTTAATTATTTGGAAATTCTCATCATACTATCTTAAATGATAATGGCCTTTTCGAAGACCTGTGAGCTTTTGACCTGGTTAACAGGTGGCTGGGAAAAGGTTACGAGTGATCAATTCAGTAGGTACTTCAGGTTAAAACTATTTTGTAGAATCAATGTAAACGTTCCTATTAATTTAGATTTGATGTCTACCAATCTAATAGTTCTTATTAATTTGGATGTGATATCTAGAATATGCGCAACCAGTACGGATTTAAAATAATTGACTTCAGTTTTTGTATCTAAAATGCCATTTCATTTAGGTCAGCTTTCCTTGTCTCTTTTCGTAACTTAATTGTTAAATTACATAGTTGTTATTACAATACATCTATTATTGAAAAGAGCTATTCCAACTTTGCTGCTTTGATTCTTGTCATTGATTTGTGTTTGTTTATCACTTTTTTTTTTAAATCTAGATTCTTTATCTTTACAGGAAAAAGCGCTTCGTTATGTTGAAAATATAAACACAGCGCGTGAGTTCAATCTCATTGATGGTGTGAGTCTCATCGGCAATGGATCCCCTAGATCAGCGAGGTCCTTCGAGCCGCTGTCTGAGGAACCAAGAGCCAGGGAGAACCAGGTGGAGAACAGACTAGTAGATGCTGCTGCTGAGTTCTTGGAGAATCATGTTATTCAGCTCCGAATGCCGAAAAGCACTGTTGAAGATGTCAAGAGATCTTTGGAGGAAGGTCAGTATTTTTAATTAATTCTTCTTGTGTCCACAATTCCCTCTTGTCCCATTTGTTTTGCCCAAAATGGGCTAATTTTAATTAACTTAAAAATATATTATTAATTTTATTACTAGGACAAAAAAGGGCAATGACCAAAAACTATTTAATATTGACATATAATTTTAAATTCATACATTTCTTTTATTACCAGGACAAAAAAGATTATGGTCAAAAACTATATAATATTGACATAGTTATATTAATGTTTCAAAATGTTACAAATTCTTATTTTGCATAGCAACTTATACTTTATTATACTTATACTTAACGATCGTAGTTCAGGTCAATTCAACTAGTTAATTTGTATCCAAAGATATAAAAGCTCAATCACAATTCATATCAAGCAGCTAATTCTTCAAACCTCATAAAAAGATCCATGATATAATTGACCACTTGCTACAAAATCGCAATAAACTCTAGACCGTTAACTAAATTATACCAGTATTTTGCACAAAGTAGGTATATAATTTTAACAAGGTGTGTAGATATAATTATGTATTCAATAAAAAACTTTCAGACATGAAGTAAAAACAAAAATCATTTATTAGAACTAATTATATACGCTAGCTACAAACAAGAACGGAGAGACTACGAAATTTATAAAAACTTTGGTGTCAGCGCTACTTTAAACATTTAATACAAGAAAAATAATCCCTATAGCAAACAATAAGATTGAGAGTATAAAGTAATTAAAACCAAATAAAAGCCCGATTTCAAGGATCAGGACACCAAAAAGTTCTAGATAAAAATGATTTAGATAACCAACCCTAGCGAATAAATTCAACGTAAGATGAACAAACAAAAAAGGTAGAAGCCAGAACGTAGTTTCTTGCCCGTTCTTCTAGGCTCAGGTCACGTAGAACTGGCACTAAGAATCACATAGTATATAAAACGATTCTAAATGATCTTTGTGATGTACAGAATAAAGTTTAATTGCCATTAAAAGAGAGAATTAAAGATTTATCTATCATGTTTCAACTTATGTGTTATAATTAGGGAAACCCTTCAATAAACTTGACCAAATGAAGAGAAAGTTTTGAAAAGTAGCGTGAAATTAACTTAGACAATAGAGATAACGTATCTGGTTAAGATAATTATGTGTAATTCTGTTGTTGGGATCAGAAACTATCGTGGGATCGAAACCGGACCCTTTACTTTATGGGAACTTCTTGAGCTTTTCATTTTCAATTTCTATGGTGTGTTAGTAACCTATGATAGTTGTTATTGCTTGTTTTACATAGAAAGGGATGTTTATTATACATTTATTATCTATACTAATATTATAAAGAGGTAAAGTTCGTGTGTTTGTATATTTGTTAAATTGTAAGGGGTAATCTCGGGATCTACTGAACCGATTTTAATAATTCTTTCACCAATAGAAAGCCACATTATTGCTGAGTGTCATAGGTTATATAAAAAACCGAAAAATAAAAAGGCTTTTACGTGGTAGTCCGTTTTGCAAAAAACGGTCGAATTATACCCAACGAAGTGGGCACGGGTCAGCTAGTAATAAATAATTTGAGAGCTAAGTTATTGTAAACGCGTAACTAATTTGCTTTGGATATTTGTTCTTAATGTATCAGAGCAAATATCGTTTGTGAGCAAAGTATCAACGCGTAATTTGATTTTTAAGTAGTTAAAAAAAGTTATTAACAACAAAAGAATAAAATTAGTTAATAGTTTTGTTAATATAACTAATGTAGATCTAACGCAAAACAAAGTCACAAATTATATAAATAAACTAAAAGTATATTATGAATTGCTCTACTTTTAACATAGTAAATAAAAACAAATAAAATTAAAACAATCTCAAACCAAAGCAATAAAACAATCAAATAAAATAACCTGTTAGTCAACAAACGATCATCAAACCAGAATAATTTGTTTTTGAAACTATAAAACAACATAATCACGTAACACTTAGTCTTCGTTTGATTGATGTGAAAGATAAAAAAAAAAAACAACTTCCAGAATACTGATCATATATTTTATTTAAATTACTACTAAGAAGATGCTATAGATATTTAAATTAGTATAAGTAATTAAGAAGATGCTGTAGATACTGGGCAAGTTAGTTATGACGAGGGAAATATGAGTAAAAAGTTGCAAGTGCTATACAAATAAAAGCAAAGTCATTTTATGTAAAGGCGTATTTACTTACTGACATTTTCAATTGTAACATGCAAGTCATAAGATATAATTCGGGTTAAAGCAAGAGAAAGATCTGACAGTGATATTTCATAGCTAACAGACTGCTATGTTATATATAATATAATTACGTGAACGCATAAAAAAGCAGTTACATAAAACACAACACAAAAATAATCTACAGTCATGACATGACTCGCGAATATTATAAATTAAGAGTAAGACCGGTTGAGATTACTTACATAAAAATAGAAAGTCAAACTAATCAACCCGGGATGATCGAAATGCTCGATTAGAGTTTACGAAACCCTAAACGGATATCCGTTGTAAAACATATACCATAAGAAGACGCGTCTAGAAATCAGACGCGAACGGGTTTAGTGAGTTTCTCTAACCTATTAACAAGATTATAGTGGAAAGCGGACAGAGTCTAGTTTTTGCTAGATTTCCATAGTACAGGTATGTAGGACTTAGTGCCTAGATTCCATGTTCCGCTGCCATTAGAATCGGGTATCGAGAACCGAGTAAAAGTATTGCTCCAGGCGGATTCTCAAAGTATGGTCGACCTGAGCTTTCGAATTGAACCCAACATGCGGAATTACTTTCTACAATGAGACTGTTATGCAAAATGGGTGTAACATTGTGAATTACAATTGGGATGACATTGTTCAAACTTCAGTCCAGTTTGCTTACGAATTTGTTTACAGTTTCAAATCATTGACATGCGGTCTGTGTAGCTTATTTACAATGTAGCGTGATTGAATGCGGTAAAAAGGAAATAATGAAATTACTAGACATTTATGGTCTATTTTAAATACACTTAGTTCTTATACAACATGCCTTAAGCATATCATATTAGAAATTACATTGATTATAAGGGAACAAGGTTACAAAACTCTAGTTGATCTAGATCTTTAAATTGAATTAGATAAAGTTATTATTTTATATTCCAGGTCGTGGTAAGAAGAAGAAGCTGAAGCAGCTCCTCCCCATCCTCGCTCTTCTCCAGCTGAAGATCCAGTCACTCATTCCCTTGTTCTTGGGAATCATCGCCTTTGCTGCCGTCAAGGGTCTCATGCTCGCCAAGGCTGCTTTGTTGGCTTCTGCTCTTCTGCTGCTCAAGAAGCTTCTGTCTAAAGGAGAGCACCATGAGAGCTATGAAGTGGTAGCACACCCTCACCATGATGAGCACTACAGCCACAGCGCTGGAGGTGGTGGTGGCGGCCATGGTGGTTGGGGCAGGTCTGGAGACGCGCAAAACCTCGCCTACAGCGCATACGCTAACTGATTTACCTAAGTTATTGACCTCAATGTAAACAATAATAATTTATTTTATTTATTTAAATTATTTAATGCGTGCGAGTGAATCTTGTCTTTGTTTCAGCATCACTTCTATTCTACATTGTACCTGTTTTGTTAAGTCTTTTTAAAGTTCCGATTATTTGGTAACTTTTATTATTATAGTACAAAATATTTGTATTCGTTATAGCTTTAATATTTTTATTTAGTTCATGTATTGTGTTCATTTTCTTCTAGTCGTATCGTTTTATTTTCTTTATTATCTTTTGTAAATATTTTTCGTATTGTATATTTGTGTATGATGTTATTTTTGTCATCTTCATTGATATTTATATTGTATTTATATATTTTTATAGTATTTACTTTATTATTAATTTCTATGATTTTTCCAAAGTGATGCTAGTTGTTATCTTTGTTATTTCGTTTCTTAGTAGTAATGATTCATGCAATTATTATGAAAACACCCAAATCATTAAATTATTAACAGTCATTTTAAGTTTTTGTTTTATTAATCTCCTTTTTATCACCCAACTTGTTTAATTTTCTATTTTTTAAGTACGATTGAAAATTTTAAGAATTACAAACCATTCAAACAATTACAACCTGATCAAAAATATTTCAATACTTTAACAATAATAGTTGTCACTAGACTTTTTTGTGAAAAAGCTCGTCTGAGGAAGTACAACCGCCGTACGTATTTCGGCCGAAAAGCAGTCATTATTTATATTGATTGATACATATAGTGCTTCATAAGATATATACATTTTATGTATGTATTTACTAAAATATGTATAATATGAGCAATCTATCAGCAATCTAGTTCCCATAGTACAAGTTTTGGTTAGTTTGGGACTATAGCGCAATGTGCGAAATGTCCGTAAATATTCATTTAATTACTCTTCATATAATAAAATATGTTATGTAAGCTAAATTTAAAATATAAAAAAAACCTATTTTCAATTACCGGACCTCAGATAACTAGAACGACTGACAATAAACGGTATCGTAAATTCTAAACCAGGGTATTGGTACCCAACTCTCGAAACTTTTGAAAGTCGTTTCGGTATTCTAAACATTTATTTTTACTTTTCTAGGAACGCTCTTGGACTTTTAAATACTTTGACTAAGCGCTGCGCGAAATACGGTAGGACCAGTAGTTTATTAAACTCTCATCATCATCAACCTATATCAGTCCACTGCTGGACGTAGGTCTCTCCCAAGACGCGCCACTGAGCCCGGTCTTCGTCTCTTCTTATGTTGTGTTTGCCAACTACACTCCGCAGATCATCGCTCCATCTCGCCGGGTGCGTCCTACACTACGCTTGCCTAAACGCTGTCTCCACTCCCTTCCAAGTTCTAGGCAGTTTTAGGTTCTGGTCGCGTGGAACTAGCACCTAAAATCACCTAGTATATAGGACGATTCTAAATATCTGCGTGATTTTACTGTATCAAGTGTGAGACTTCTTCTTTTTCTTGCGTGTCAATTGATCACAACATAAATTTCAAACTGTCTGTAGCTTTGGATAATAAAAAATATCTATCTTTGTAATATATTGTATTAAGTATTCCAGTCTTCTAGTACCCATAACACAAGCTATGCTTAGCTTGGGGCTAGATGCTGTTGTGTGGATTGTCCAGCATTATTTTTATTTTTTTTTATTTTATTGATGAGGTCATCCCTTGTGCAGATTAGGGCACAAGGAATGACCAACTGACAGTATCATGATCTCTATTACGACTAAGTAAGTATTCTCAAATAACTACTCTGTGCTGATTAGTTGGTAAGCTTTTACTCGGAGCTTTAAACTACTAGATAAGTAGAGATAAGTAGGTACCTATAGAAAAATCATAAATCTAAAATAAATGGCAACACAAATCTAGTGATAATTTTATAAGTAATGTTACTAACAATACATTAGTTACATAATTGACTAGATACTTATCGTAAAAAATATTATTTTAATATCTAATGGTTTCCGGTTTATTTTCCGGGAAAATAACAATAGAAATCCGACTTTTTAATAAAATATTTATCAAATAAATTATTGTGAAATTCAATAATAAAATAAAATCACAGTGAACGAAGTGAAAACTTTATTAGAAAATATAAAATACATTAAAAAGTAAGACTACAAATGTACCTAAGTGGTTGTAATTTTATAGTTTGCTAGTTTTGCTACGCGCGGAAAACTATAAAATCAATAATTGAGCTATTAAAAATGATTAGAATGAAATGTAATATTAATTAAATTAATACATTGTTGCTAGGAGAATTAGAAATTGTGACTTTCTTTTATATAATATGAAGTTCAAAAAGTTGATGTATTTACCAACAAAATACATAAGAAAATTTAAAAAATAAACCTAATTTGTTAATATGTAAAAATCTATAATAACCCTTACCTACCTTTTAATATTTTTTTTAAATGATTTCAATTAAAAAAACTAAGTACATATCAACTAGATTTTATAAACATAATTAACAGCGCGGCAATGCAGTTAGTATCTTAGGATCGTTTGCAACGGTCTGTAAATCTCAACTGTTTCTTATGTATTTATGCATATCTGTATACATTTTGTAAATAATGTAAGTCTTAAGTTTGTTTGTAATTAACATAGAGTAGGTTCCGTAGAAAACAACATAACAAAGTTATCCCACTTGATTTTATAACTTTAGTATTAGCGCCATCTATCCGCGAAGCACTGAACTACGTTCAGGGCCATGTTTGTTTACAAACAGCAAAAAGTTCAAGGTTTTTCCGGCGTGCATTGCGCTGTAATCAATGAGGCATTGAACCTTTGCGTGGAACAAAGTTGTTTTATACATTTACATGGTAGGTACATTGATTTCTTTATTAGTTAATTTGTACGCAGTTTTGTTTATTAATTTATTACAGGGTTAACGGAGTTTAGATAATTAATGAAATGATGTAGGATATGCTCAAAACGCATTTTCAAAAAAATATAGTGACCTCTGCATACATATCTAGATTTTAATGAATTATTTGTATATATTTAATTAAAGGTATTAATTCTGCTAACTTACTTACTGCGATTATAATAAAAAATCACAATAAGTTTGTCAAAAGAGGTTGTATAGTTTCATTCTATAAAAAAAGAAGAAGTCTTTATGAATGGACGTTCTGTCAAGGTTACAAGCGTGTTGAGGTTGTTTTATTTTATTTTCCTTTGTAACGACTAGATGGCGTAACTGAGCTCTGGTTTTGTTGGTTTATTATGGAAATTATAGTACTTTATAATTCTTTTTTATGTAAAGGTTATTGACCCAAGATGCGGAAATCTTTGAAGATGACAGTGAATATTTTGTTCTGTAAAATGAATTTACTATATTATGTCGGTCTATCTTATAAAAAGTTAGCGCAGACTTGATGTGTTGATTACTATACGTAATGGTGGCATAATGTCAACGCTAACTTTTTATTATATAAGGGGTGTATATTATTCTTATATTTTTATGTTCAAGTTGATCTCATTGTTACTATTTGTTATTCTATGTCTGTAAATAGGTACTTACCTACTTTATTAGAATTATATTATTTGTAAAATATTAGATTTAAATAGAATAACGCCTTAGAATAGTCTGTAAAGTTATTATTTATAAGTTAATAAATAATTTGAATTTGAACAATGATTTTAATAGGTACTAGATTAATTTTAGGTCTTAGGTCTTCGCAACAAGAGTCTTAGCGAAAATTTACAGCCTTTTTTCTTTAATTGTACAAAAAAAATAACATAAAAGATTAGATTTTTTTATAATTACTTCACAAACAATTTTCACTTTTTTGGTGGTTAATAACACTAATAGGTTGTATACAAGATATTTACATTAAAGTGAAATTATTATAATTACATAGTAATGATAAATTGAATTTCAACTTAATTAATGTTTCAAACAATTATGTTGCAGTGAAAGTATGAATATAAGACATCTTTACGGTCGGCGGATAAGTGATAGTTGAAATTAACTAGAAGCATATTATTGTAGCTTTTAGCTTTGAAAGCTAGTATTATTACTACTATTAATTTATTACATAATAATAATACTATTACTATTACTTATAATTATGTAAAATTAAGAGAACCTAATATTTGATAATATATTGAAGATTAGATACTTTATTTTATACTCTATTCTACAAATAATAACTAATGTTGACAGGCGTCACAGCTCATATTCTGCATTTCATGCTGTGTCGTGGGTTCGATCCCACCATGAGCATTTGCTCACTATTGATTATTTTGTGTGATTATTTACAAAAAAGTGTTCTATCAGCAATCTAGTTCCCATACCTAATACAAGCTTTGCTTACCTACATCGGGAGATCTAGAGCGTGATGTGTGAAATGTCCGCGAAATATTAAGCTATTGCATAGCTTCTATCGCGGGCCTTGAGCGTGGAGACCTAATCCAGAAATTCCGTAACGAAATAACCTAACACTACGCATGCGTAATCCACCAAAAAATGCTATGCAATAGCTTTGCCGCGGCAGTCCCCGAGTGCCAAACGTCTTTTTTTTGACGTGACAACGTCTTATAATTCGATAGAGCCGGCTGCACGCTCGAAAAAACATGACTCATTCATGAGGCGTTCTGAGGCGTTCTGAGGCGTTCCATGAACTGACGATGTCACGTTCAACTATCGTCAGTAAACCGACTTTACAGACAACCATTTTTTTATAAAATACACGCTCAATTTCACGGTCAATTGCCGTATCCAATTACAAGGTTACGTTGAGATGAACCAACGCACCTGGTAGTGGTTTCACCAACTCCTTTCTCCAGAGCTAGAGGGCAAGCAAGCCTGCTTGTTAGAGACGTTGTAAGTTATAAGAAACTGCGATTTCAATAACAAAACAATGAAATCGTCAGCCGTCACTAAGTTGGTAGTAGCTCTGCCTTTCATGCAGTGGGTTTGATTCCCATCTAGAACAGATGTTTGTGTAATAAACATAAATATTTGTTCTGTGCCTGGGTGTTTCTATGTATTTGAAAATAACAGTTTTTGACGTGACAACGTCTTATGATTCGATAGAGCCGGCTGCACGCACGAAAAAACATGACTCATGAGGCGTTCTGAGGCGTTCCATGAAGTGACGTTGTCACGTTCAACTATGGTCAGTAAACCGACTTTACAGACAACCATTTTTTTATAGGTTTCATGTAACACCTGGAAAAGCTTATAGCCTAATTAAAAACTTGTAAAAAAATTTTTTTTAACTAAAACCTTCGGTATTACCTCCAACTTGAACCACTAAAAAGTGAGACGGTCTCCCATTCCCGAACACTACAATCTAGATCTTTTCAAGGACAGAGCCAATAGGAAAACCTAAGACAGAAGTCTTACTTAGAATTAGACTTAGAGAGCTTACCTAAGTGTTATACTAGAAATATAATGCTTTGGGAAGTCTTGGCTCCCCTGTTTGCTACCCCCGGGGGGGGAACATAATATTTTTTTTACCGTTGATCTCAACATAAATTAGCGCTATTTTATTTTGATAAAATATTAACCAATAATGGCCGTAAATATTCAACCGTTGAAATAAAAGCGAAAAGTTCAAATGAAATATCATATTAACTTGATTGACAGGCGTGACAGCTCAGTTGGTAGTAGCTCTGCCTTCCATGCAGTGGATCGTGGGTTCGATTCCTACCAAGAGCAAATGTTTGTGTGATGAACATAAATATTTGTTCTGTGTCTGGGTGTTACTATGTATGTATATGTATTCTATAAGAAATCTAGTTGCCATAGTACAAGCATTGCTTAGTTTGGGACTAAGAGCGTGATGTGTGTAATAGGGTGGCTCGAAATTTTTTTTTTCGACTTACGGTAACCTAATAGTGAAAAGTTTGTGCGTTTTTGGGTAAAAACCGACTATGTAAAATATTATTTGATTTGATTGAGAGTAACTGCCTCCGCCACGTCATCGATTATTAATAAAAACATGATTTTAGAGTGTACTTTGATGCTACATTACTGTATAAAAAATAAATCAGCTGACTTTTTTTTTTCGCTGATGTATTCCTACTATGGTCTATTTTTAAATAAAATAATAATAACATTCGACTTAGTGTTTTAAACGTGGGGGAGGAGAGCGGGAGAGATTCACTTGTTCCTTCATCTTGACGGATGTACTTCGGGACCTAAATCATACACTGGACCATTAGGTAAAGCTCTGGAAACCTGCGAATTACTGCCTGTGAAAAACTTTACACACTACGAAGGAGAGGCGCTTCCTGAAATGTCAAAAGATTTAAGTACAAATCAACAGTACTTGTACAAGATAGTCTTTGCGGTAATTTCAGGTGATTTCCCAGATGACTTAGCAAATAAGTCTCCAGGAAAACTCTTCCATGCCTGCTGGCTTACGCGGGCCAACCGGATCTTACGTTTGTACGTTACATCTGAGAAGCCATCGGAAAATTTGAAAACTCTGGCTGAATTTGTCCTGAAAGTTTATGCACCATCTTGGTTTCAATTCAAACACAAGCCATCATGCAAAGATGGTTTACGCCATCTTTACGATATAATTAGGGCCTCCAGATACCTGCCAGAAGATTTCAAAAATATTATTGATCCTGTCATTCAACGCAATAGCTATTTTGCGCACCCGGAGAGCATTCTTCTTGCAATGGTTACTGATGACAGGAAAAACATTAGAGAATTAGCAGCTCGGCGCATATTGAAGGCACCGCAGCATGCCTCAGCCTTTAGTACCAAGACTATTTGAAGTACCCCGTATAAGCTTCAATGCTACCACATATATTGGCAGGAAACTCTAACTGACCCACCTATTTTAAGGAATTTGTCCGATCAAGAAATCCAGCACTTCGTTTAAACTGGAGGTGAGGACGAGCTGCTGTTTCTGAGGCTTCCCTGTCATACTCAAGCCGTTGAACGTGCAGTAAAAATAACAACTGAAACTTCAAGTTTACAGTGCACAAGAAAAGCCCGTTTGGGTGCAATAAAAGCCAAATTGGAGTCGAAGAAAATAATGCCGAATTTTGACTCCAAAAAATATTTTCGATCTAATTAAGTAACATAAGTTTTGGTCATTTTATCTTAATAAATATGTTTATTATAAAAATACTGAATTTTAATTACTATCTAAATAATTCTGTAATGAAATTCTTTCGTTTCTCCCTAAGTAAAACAAAACATTTTTTTATGATAATTTGAGGTCTTTGCGGAGGCAGAAGGAGTTATCCAAAAAAAATTTGTAATTGCATTTATTTTCACATTAATATAACGCACCGAACCCCCCCTATTAGAACTCAAATTTCGAAAAAAAAAAAAGCTCCATACATTCGCTGTGTAATGTCCATGAGTATTTATTTATTTATTATTATTTTGATGGAGTCTGTAGCCAAGTTTTGAATGGAAAATCTACAATATTTTGCAAATAACCGCAGTAACTTAACGATCAATTGTTTTTGACGTGACAACGTCTTATAATTCGATAGAGCCGGCTGCACGGACGAAAAAACATGACTCATGAGGCGTTCTGAGGCGTTCCATGAAGTGACGTTGTCACGTTGAACTATCGTCAGTAAACCGACTTTACAGACAACCATTTTTTTTTCAAATAGTATTACTAAATACTGGTAAAATAAATAGTCGTATTGAATGTCATAAAAGTAAACAAACAGTGACTGATAAAAAAACTTGTCCATCATGTCTAGTGTCAGACTAGGCATGATGGACATAATGCTTTATAAAAAAAAAGAAAACTTAGAAGAAACTTGAGCTTGAGAGCCAGTGTCTTAGATCTAGACAGGTTATACCTAGTATAGAGTAGAATTCTATCCGGGTAGGCAGGTTAGTTTGGAAAGCTAAGATAAATCTACTTTTTCCCAGCATCCGTATTACTTACTCATGGAAATCGTGCATGTTAGTGATCTCGAAAGTTCTGGACATTTGATGATTCATCTAACGAGTTTTAGACATGATTGTAATACTCTTCAATCAGAAACTGCTTTTTGCGCATCATTTTAACTACATTAATATAGGAATGTTTTTTATTAATGTGTGCTGATATTATAGATAATATTTAAATACAAAACGCTCAGATAACTATATGACTTCACTACCTAAGATCGTTTAATTTAATTAAAAAAAAAAGCTTACCATGAAAATATATAAGAATCGAGAAATTTAGTATGTAATTAAACCTAATGAAATTATTTGTGTACGTTTATGAATTAAGTATAAAATGAGTTCGTGATCTACAAGTAATATTGTCAATAATAATCTTGAATTGAACGTTTAGTGATATTATTTAAAGGATCCTATATAAGATGTTAGAACTTATATATTAATGTAAGATGGGTACATACATATATTATCTATTTACTGTCCTATAAATTAGACATTGGGTTGGGCTTTGATTAGCTTAACTTACTTACTAAGCTTTACTTTTTTGTCTAAAATATAATATATACAAATTATGTTAGTAGACGCAATATTTAGGATTTAAATAAAACAAACAACTAATATTTAACTTGTTTTGATATCTGTAACAATAAATAATCAATCTTTGTACGTTTAACCCCTTAATTACTAATCATGAATTATACAATAATAATGATCATATAAAAAATGATTGTTTTACATAAATCAAAAGAAACTTGAAACAATAGGAAACAGCGCAATAAATAAAATGACGGTGAAATAAATTATATACATAAAATAACTTACATATCACTTAAAAATATTAAAGCCAGGTACATCTTTATTACCATACATAATTAAGTATAGCTAATATACACAAATATACATAAACAATACTCTTAGGTATATATAACAGTCAATATACTATGATAATAGTTACACTGCAGCCGAACGGCTTACATAAAGTGACTACAAAGATGGCTACATCCAAACAACATAATAAATACAAACGCTCATCGCACTCGCTCACAAGAAAAGTACATTGAAGAGAAAACAGGGTCGTTGAACTAGGTCGTGGGTTAAGGCTTCTGCGCTGAGTATGCTAAGCTTTGAGCTTCGAGCGATCTGCCCCAGCCTCCGCCGCTGCCATGACCACCGCCGCTTCCAGAACTCGAGTAGCTTCCACCTCCAGAGTCGCCGCCGTATCCGCTTGTGCCGCCGTAGTCGTGACTCGATGTATGGCTCGATGTGTGGTGAGGATGAGTCACTACTTCATACGTCACATGTTTCTGCTGTCCTAGTAACTTCTTCAAGCCGATAATCGCTGAGAGCACCAACGCCAGCTTACCGATCAGCAGCGCCTTGCCAGCGATTAAAGCGATCGCTCCTATCGCTAAAGGCATCAGCGCCATCATTTTCATGGCCAACACTGCCATTAGAGGTCCGAGAATCTTGGCAGCTTTCTTCTTCTTCCCTCTGCTCTCTTCACTAAGATCACTGTCATCTGTGAAGTTTGACACGGTATCTTCCAAAGCTCTGCCGGCACTGGATACAGCATCGATGACGTCGGAGCCTTTGACTTCGATTTGTAACGAATGCGTTTCGAAATAGTTCTTGAGGCGGGACACAGGATCTAAAGCTCGAGGTGCTCCAGTTTCGACGGGAACGTCCGACGCGCGGATGACGGTGACGCCTTCGGTGAGCGCGAAGTTTTCTTTTTGGCCGATCATCTTGTCGAGGTACGAGAAGAAGTTGTACCTCATGCATGACATGGAGTCTTTTTTGCTGCAGTCTGAGTCGATGTGGTTGTCATTGTGCGCCTGGTTTTGCGCGGGATGCGCGCACGCGGCCGCGAGCACAAGTAATAATCCGGTCCTCCACATCGCGCACTTGGAATGAACTGTGCGCGGCCGCTAAGCGCGTCATCTTAAATACCATCTCCGCACCCCTCGGCGAATGCATAGTCTTAGTTTTAACTAGCAAAACTATCCGAAAACTGGACTTTCTTAGGAGTAAAAGTGAAGTCCAGGTTTCGTAATGTTGCGAAAGTATGATGGTCATTACTAAGGTCGTGCACTTGGCATGTGGAGTTTGTGTGTTTACGTATGCGCCCGGTAGCGCGTCCCATTGACACATTGGGAGGCGGAATCTTAGATCGTGAGTTTAGATGATTTAGAAACTTTATTTTACGTTATTTTGAATATCAAAGTGAAACCATCAGTGTAATGTAGCATGTAGGTAGTCTAAATTAGCGTGATTTAAAAAACTTCGTTTAACTTGCAAATATAGCATCATCATAATCTGTGTGTTGAAGTAATCTGCTGGCTATAGATCTTCGTAGACAAAAATATAGGTACTATGTAAACTTTTAAGACCATTTGATGTAGGCAACCTAGATGATAATTTACCTAAGTTGATGTCAAAATTTATTTATTTGCTAGAAAGAGATGGGTGATTCTAGCACGTTTATAAATCATAGTTTTAATATACAATATATACAATACAATATTTAATATACAATATAATATTGTACAATTTAATATGTATTTAAGCATTGTACTTTATAGATATGTAATAATTAATAACTTTATAATTTAAGAATGCTAAATTAAAATTTGTAATTTATTCTCTAATGATATTAGAAACATTATCAAAAATTCGTACAAATAATAACATAATGTGCCCATCTATGATTTTTTTTTAATTTAGCTCAGCTCATAATACGAGTAGAGTATTGACAGGCGTTATAGCTCAGTTGGTATTAGCATTGCATCTCATGCTATGCGTGGGTTCGATTTCCACCCAGAACAAATCATTGCGTGATGAGCATAAGTAAATATTTATTCTGGTTAATACATTATTATAAAAAAAATATATAAGTATTCTATCAGAAATCTAGTTCCCATAGAACAAGGTTAGTTTAGTTAGACTAGAGCGCGATGTGTGAAATGTCCATAAAAATAGCTTTAACCACATAACAAGCCATGGCGTAGTACTTATTGAAATCACCGGACAAAGCGATACATGGCAAGTGATTATGGGACTTTCTACTTTCATGGTTATTCGTTATTAGGATTCTATACTGAAGTTCACCAATAACATCAATCAATGGTTATGCTACTTGGTTAAACAAGGTATATTTTTTGTTAGAAAATTATGATCTTGATAACAGGTAATTTTTAACATGTTCATTTTTCAATTACATTTCTATGATATGAATTCTTATAGCTAATATTAATAATTACAACATTTATCTCAAGACAAAAGCCTATGTTTTCTTAATACAAAAATAGTAAACAACTATATATTTTTCAGAGGTTGTCCCACCACAAGTCACATCCATGAGCACATCCATTGGACTAATAGACCAACAGGACTTATTAGTATAATGCACTTGAAAAATTATTTTTAGATTATTAGATTATTCGTATTATTAGATTTTCAGAATAAAAAAGAGACGGTCGTAAGTTATAATCAGTCGATTAAAGTATTGGTGAACTTTACCTTAAGTGGACTTTCGCTTGTCAAGTATGTGATGGAGTTTTTATAGCGAAGTTGTATCAATACAATTGACATCGTTATAACTGATTCTTTGAGAACACTTGACGTTGAAGGGAAGCTCAAGAAAAAGTTTATACATAAGGAAAAAAATAGAATTGTAAATAATATAATATTTTTAAAATGCTCTACTATTAGAGTCCCCGCAGACTGCAGACTTTTTATCGGCCGATAGTTTGGTCGGCTTCTTAATCAGTATGAAGAATCACTGTAATGTGCGCATCTGCATACATTCTTATATATCCTCCAAGGGATGTATAACAAAACAAAAAATCATAAAAAAAAATGACAGGCGTCACAGCTCAGTTGGTAGTAACATTCCGTGCTGTGGGCGTTCGATTCCCACACAGAGCAAATGTTTGTGTGATGAATTTAAATATTTGTTCTGTATCTTAGTGTAACTATGTATTCTATGTATATATTTACAAAAATATATTGCTGATAGAATTATGTACTTATATAAATAAGTATTTTACACCAATCTAGTTCCCATAGTACAAGGTTTGCTTAGTTTGGGACTAGAGTGTGATGTGTGAAATGTCCATGAATATTTATATTTCATTTATATTTAATTGATCTGGTTATTAATAAAACCAATGCTAAGGAATTTAATATAAAAAATATAAAAATAAGCTTCATCATCATCATCGACCTATATCAGTCCACTGCTGGACGTAGGTCTCTCCCAAGACGCGCCACTGAGCCCGGTCTTCGGCTCTCCTCATCCAGTGTTTGCCAGCTACACTCCGCAGATCGTCGCTCCATCTCGCCGAGTGCGTCCTACACTACGCTTGTCTAATCGCAGTCTCTCAAGTATCCGTTTAAAAATAAGCTTAAATATACAAAACAGATGGAATCTAGTCCATATTTTTAGCACTTATAAGAAAATATCTCCCGGGGATCATTACCGCGGCCTGCGATTTGTCTCATGTCGTTTTCTAGATATTTTCTCTCATTTCTATGAGACCTTGATTTATCTGTCATTTGTACATTAATGTGTAAGAACTAAGTCTAGGAAACGGAAGTTTCACATCACATAATTAGGTGCTTATCCTAGCCTAGATACTAACGGTCTATCATATAAAAAGTTAGCGCAGACTTTATGTATTGTATACGTGATGATGACATAAAGTCAACAATAACTTTTTATAAGATAGGGGTAACGGTCTATCATACAAAAAGTTAGCGCAGACATGATGTATTGTATACGTAATGATGACATAAAGTCAACAATAACTTTTTATAAGAAAGGGGTAACGGTCTATCATACAAAAAGTTAGCGCAGACTTGATGTATTGTATACGTAATGATGACATAAAGTCAACGCTAACTTTTTATAGGGGGTAATATTATAAACGCGAATGTTCGTATCGATGTGTGTATGTTACTCTTTCACGCAAAAAACTACCGAATGGAATTTAATGTAATTTTACAATAATGTAGTTTATACATCAGAATAACACAGGCCGAAAATATAACGATACTAACGGCCGGTTTCTAGAACGATGATCAACGAAAAAACAAATAATTACAACGTGTCAAACTCGAATCAATCGTTATTTGGGTTTCCAGAAACCGGCCGTAAGACGAAGTCGCAGGCACCAGCTACACTCGAGAGCAATGAATCCGGGTCACTTAAAGAATGTTAAAAATCTCGGAAACTAAAAATGATAGGTTAATGCAATAAATTGTATTTAATAGACAATGTAATACTCCTTAAATGAAAGTAAAAAAAATATGAGTCACCATACATTTTATTAACACAAAATTACATAAAGAAAAAAACTGCTGATCTCTCCTTAAAACAAAAATAGGAAACATGAAATTTTTGAACTTTATTACGATTTTCTTGAATTTTAATACTTCGTATTGCCTCCTCGTGCTTTCATTACTGCGTTTACGCGGTTTGGCATGCTGTACACCAAGTTCCTTATAAGATTTTGGGGAATATTCTCCCATTCCTCTGTGAGAGCAATTTTGAGCTCACGAAGCGTGATTGGGGGAGGGTTTCGTTGTTTTACGCATCTGCCTAGCTCGTCCCAAGCATGCTCGATCGGGTTGATATCCGGGCTGCGCGCTGGCCACTCCATACGAGTAATGTTCATCTCTTGAAGGTAGTCATTCACAAACCTACCTGTATGAGGTCGGGCATTGTCATGCATAAATATAGCATCCTCACCTAAATTGACCATAAATGGACCAACGTGATCATTGAGGATTTCTTCCACATATCTTACGCTAGTTAAAGAGCCGTTTTCTATGATCACCAGCTCTGTGCGACTTTCAGAAGAAATTCCGGCCCACACAAGTACAGACCCACCACCGTAGGCTACTTTTTCTTCGATGCATGCTTGCTTGAATCTTTCCCCTGGTCTTCGATACACTCTGTGTCTTCCATCGTGCTTGTAGAGCATAAGTTTTGATTCGTCGGAGAACATAACTTTTGACCAATCTTCAATACTCCAATTTACGTGGCTCTGGGCATATCTTAGTCTCGAAATACGATGCCCACGCTCCAGTTTAGGGCCGTTTGCAGGTCTAAGGGGTTTTAAGTTAGATTCAGCAAGCCGACGTCTTACTGTCCATGCACTTGGGTTACTTCCTCCGAGGCGTCGAAACTGATTGGTGAGTTCAGTTCCTGTGAGAAAGCGATTTCGAAGCATGGTGTTCACCAAGTATCGGTCTTCTCGTGCTGTGGTACACCTGGTTCTGCCCGTTCCTGGTCTGCGTAGGTTAGAACCAGTTTCTTCGTAACGTCGGAGAACTCTTTGTACTGTTGACAGCGACACACCGACAGTCCTGGCTGTATCGCGCTGACTCCGGCCGGTTTCCAGCATTGTAAGTATTCTGGTGCATTCTTCAGGCGTAAGCGACATAATTTCAGCTTGAATAATGAATATAGAGCACTATCAACATGGTTTATGTACCCACATAAATGACGGATTACAAACAAAAGCAAAACCAAATGCTGTAATTTCGTAGTTCCATCTTCGAAAGTGGCCCTTTTTCAAATTTGATTTTTTTATGATATAACTTTACAATAACTAAGAAGTTTTAATACCTTCATTTAAGGAGTATTACATTGTCTATTAAATACAATTTATTGCATTAACCTAGCATTTTTAGTTTCCGAGATTTTTAGGATTCTTTAAGTGACCCGGATTCATTGCTCTCGAGTGTAGTTTAGAATAATTAATTAGTTTTTGTTATTATTAGTTTTAAAAGCTATTGCATAGCTTCTATCGCGGGCCTTGAGCGTAGAGACCAAATCCAGAATTCCGTAACGAAACAACCTAACACGGCGCATGCGTAATCCAGCAAAAAATGCTATGCAATAGCTTTACCGCAGTCCCCGAGTGCCACGTCAGTTTAGAATTAGGAAGGTAGTCTGTAAGATATCGTACTATGCGATAAGACCGCCTTTTCAGTAAGTAAATTTGTTATTGAAAAAGGTTTCATAACAAAATTTATTTATTTAAGTATAACAATAATACCTACTAAATATTAAATGCCACTATATATACTTCCTCAATAAAAGAGATGAGCTGTATGTTACTTCATAAATATTTTTTTATTATACTTCAAACACACTAATTACAAGTACAAAAGATTCAGACGCGACTTTTTATTGATAAATAATTATTCTAGTTGTTCTTTTTGATAGCTTAAGCTGAGACTTTAATGAATGGATCAAAAATACTATAACGCACACTTAACAATATAATAATATTATAGTTATAATAACAATATATTTTATAAATTATTTCTTGTTATAGCGGCAACAGAGATTCATCATTTGAAAATTTAAGCTCTCTGACTATCACGGTCTATGAGATACAGCCTGGTGAAAGACAGACAGACAGACGGACAACGTAGTCTCAGTAGTGAGTCCCGTTTTACCCTTTGGGTACAGAGTACTTAGTCCGAGGTTGCATTTTAAAACTCCCTACTCTCGAGCCAAGAGTCGTCTCTCGGATATCCATACAAAAATATAAGGACATCCGAGAGACGACTCTTGGCTCGAGAGTAGGGAGTTTTAAAATGCATACTCGGACTAAGCACTCAGAACCATAAATGCATTCGTGTGATATTGAACGGGTAAAAAAAGTAGCGCGACTTTAAGTCGCGTCTTTAAGTTTTGTCTTAGTCTTTTCACTTTTTAATAGCTAGTTTACTGACTTTAAATGTACGTTATAATTTTGAAGAGTTTTGTCAGATTCATTTGGTAAAGTTCTATTTTTTTACATTGTAAAGCGAATGCATAAAATCAAAATAAAGACTTTTTAATGGTTTTAGTCTGACATGAAACGAAATATGTAGTTACTTAATAATGGTTTGATAGTGTTTTCGGTGTTTTATTTGTGTTTTTATTTCTTGGCTGTCAAAATTTATAACGAAAAAAATACATTATGAAATACCTCAAAAATAAATACCTACTTATCATGCATTTTCACTTAGACTTATTTTGTTGATATCACAAGTAAACTAAGTATTATGTAGAAGTTTTATAATTCCAATTTTATTTTCCAATTGCCAATATAGGTATATTATAGGATGTCAAGTTTTTCTATTCGATTTCTATTTTATGTTTAATTACGTATTTAATTGGTTTTAACAAGGTTCATTGATAACATAAGTTTTTTTTTTAAATATGGCCTTTGCCTATCAGTTTGGTGAGATAGCTAAGATAAAAAAAAATACTAAGTAATTTCATTAACTTGGTAATCTAATTAACATTCATTTATTTTACCCGCGTCTTACATTTATCATACCATGACCTTGCTTTATACGTGTCAAACAAAAAAGTATTATTTTTATTGAAAAGTATATACATATTATGTAAACCTTATATAAAAAGCATGTTACACTTGTTTTCGAAGTGAATTTTAGGCCAGACATGAGGCAGACAGTCGGTAAACCAGTTTCTTAAATTTATTTATAAAACGGCTTGTATTACATCAAGTTTCTGTAGTTTATTTAAGTCAAGGTAATTATTTACGAGTGAATACATAACAGCCCGTAATTATAGATGAGTGTTTATTATTATCTATGTAAAAAACACATTAGTAGCAATATAAAATAACGTTTTTGAAGTGAAAACTTCTTTAGCGGCGCTGGGTGGGTAAAAACTTTCAAACTCGCGTCAGGGTCACGTGACGTCGAAAAAGCGTAAGATCTTATTTAATTTTTATACATTGCTCGTAAAACAAGAGACGACAAAAGAACACACTTGCGGTCACGCGACGTATGACTCAAACAATTAATTATAGTGTTGTGGCGCAGACACATTCGCGCTTGCGCGAATGTGTCTGTGTCTTCGTTGTCTTCGTTGTGTCACATTCGCGCTTGCGCGAATGTGACACAATGACATGACACAATCACAATGACACAGACACATTCGCGCTTGCGCGAATGTGTCTGTGTCATTGTGATTGTCATTGTCATTATGACGACTGTGGTTATATCACAGACACATTCGCGCTTGCGCGAATGTGTCTGTGTCATTGTGATTGTCATTGTCATTATGACGACTGTGGTTATATTTTTGAAGTGAAAACTTAAAAGTGAAAACACATTCGCGCTTGCGCGAATGTGTCTGTGTCATTGTGATTGTCATTGTCATTATGACGACTGTGGTTATATTTTTGAAGTGAAAACTTAAAAGTGAAAACACAACGTTAATATTGAAGTTTTCACTTCTGCCGGCACTCCCGGAGTGCTACCATTTTTTTTTTTTATTATAAATCATCTTAGAGTTGGATTTTTAATCGTCAGGCCAATTTTGAATTTTTTTTGGATTGAAGTATCCAATGCTATAATTATTTTTTAGCAAAATGAACAAATATCATCTTATTTCGTGATATGTATTTATTTCCAATTTCTTTTTGCCGATTTCTATATCGCACTATAAAAGCGTTACGCGTATCGCGATCGAAAATCAAAGATTACTCAAAAAGTACTTGTACGATCTTCATGAACTATACACCTCTAATGTATATAATGTTAATATGGGCTCAATGTGTCACAACCTTACGACTGCATATTTGTTTTACAAATCGCAGAACATAAGGCTTTGTTTGTTTGACGTCATCGCACATCACGAACTCAGTGTGACTTTTATGATGTAACTGTATATTACTGTTATGTAATACGTAAATAAATATTCACGGTCATTTTCACACATCACACTCTAGTTTCAAAGTAAGCAAAGCTTTTAGGGAACTAGATTGCTGATAGAATACTTATATACATTTTTGTTGTAAATACATACATAGAATACTTTCATAGACACAACCGGACACAGAACAATTTACTCTCAGTGGGAATCGAACAAATATCTATCTAAGTATGTAATGTATTGTATTAAGTATGTCAGTCTTCTAGTACCCATAACACAAGCTCTGCTTAGCTTGGGGCTAGATGATGTTGTGTGGATTGTCCAGCAAAAAAAAATAATATTGTAAAATCATATAAATTCATACTTTTCAGATAAAAAAATCTTTACGACTTTTTCTCATACTAAACGGTGGCTAAAAAAACTACCTAGTTGCATTGAACTAGTAACACAATGCACTTCAATTATAATACGATCATTGTCTACATGTGAACGTGTCAGCTACGACTTTTACACCTACCGATACGATATTGTTAACTAATTCAGAAGGCTGAGCAGGAATAAATGTGACAATCGTAATCTATCTATATATCACAGGGACAGTAGAATTGACCTGCTGCGTTATGTATAGGTATAGGAAATCTTAAGTGACATTACAGTAAATAAATAAAAATATACATAATGCTGGATAATCCACACAACATCATCTAGCCACAAGCTAAGCAGAGCTTGTGTTATGGGTACTAGAAGACTGACATACTCAATACAATACATTACATAGATATATATTTTTTTTATAATAAATAATTAAATAAAAGACCACCCGGAATAAATATTTGCAGATCGTACAAACATTTATCCGAGTTCGGGAATCGAGCCCGCAACCTTCCGCGTCGCAGGCGGACCTTCGCCCGCCGCGTCACATCGGTCATCAGTATCGTATCGTGTTAGATGTCGTTATCGTATAATGTGCAAACACTTTGATAAGTGTACTGGGGCGATCTCGTTGTTTTTTCTATAGTATGTCATGGTAAAGAGGCTACGATGTTACGGAGGTTATAATTGTCTAGTAGATATAAAATAGACCTATTCATATAACAATGGAACCAGCTTTTTTTACGAAGAACTAGATTTTTATATGGACGTTACGGTATCTATAATGTTAATAGTAAAACCAACTCAGGTTATTAAAAGTAGGTTAATAAAAACAACTGATTAAAAAAATGCATCAAATTTAACCTTTCTGCATTTATCAAGGTTTATTTTTTTTAATAACATAACTCTAATCAACAAATTTTGTATTAATTTAAAAAATACATTATTTCAAGTTAGTTTTTCTGATATGCTGTTTATTTTTTATTGAATTTTTACTTGAGAAGAGTTTGAAACGAATTTTTGTTTTTGTTTTAAAGATTTTTTTTTCTGTTTATTACAGTTCGACCAGGAATGGGCAGGTTTGCAAGGGATATAGAAAAGTGGAAAGAGAGGAGGGAGACCTTAGCCCAGCAGTGGGACATCTTGGTTATTGAATAAAAAAATACAGTTTAAAAAACTTACAGCTAATAAGCTTTGCTATCAATAAAAACAAGAAGAAGAATGATTGTTTGTTTTAAAGCTTCCCACAAACTTTAGGGCTATCAGTGACGTCACTAGCAATTGGCTCGTTTGCGGGTAGCCTTATCAAACGGTAATTCTACACAACGTGGATTCGACTCCACGACTTAGTGAAAGTGAGCGAAAGCCTGGAATTTGAGCGTGTATATAGAAACCTTAATACTATTATTATCTGTCAACCTGTACCTCTACCATGAGTTGTCACAGTAAAATCGCCTGACTTTACTACAGTAGTTACGTCAATATTAGTATTACGAAGTTTAATACCCAACTATCCGCTAGAGGCGCTGTACAAATCTTCATACATTTTTTTAACTACAGACGCTAGCGAGTGTAGTATAATATAGTATAGTAAAAACTCATGGTAGAGCTACTGTACTGCCCTTTTGTTCCCAGGCATAGATAGTGTATTTTTTTTATATTTTTATATAATTAAAATATTTGAGGAAATTCTTGAGGAATATTAGGCTCTGACCGCGTGGAACTGGCACATAGAATCACCTTGTATATAATAAGACGGAATGGTCTATGTGATTTAAATGTATCAAGTTTTATTAATTTTGGACTTCTGATTTTATTTCTAACACTGTACTGTATTTTCTTTATTTGAAAGCGTTTTTGTTGAACGTCTAAAAAATACACCTAAACATACAGGGTGTATTTTTTAGACGTAAAATTTAAGAGCAGTAAAGGCTTCTATTCTATCTTCAACTTTTAAAGTTATTTTCACACAAAAAAAAATAGAAATATCAGGTACAATCAGAAAAAGATGTTATAAAGTATCACCCTGTATATTCAGATACTGAGATCCAAACATTCACATAACTTTCACTATTATAACATAAGTAGGATAAACATTTCAAGCTCTGAAGTATCAAAAAAGAGCAATAACGTTATGTATAATTATTATACGTATAATTGTACTAACTTTCAATTTTTATACCTACCACTTAGAATTAGAATGCTATCGAAAAATATTTTGTCTGGTTTTAATTACAATACGAGATGGTAATAAAAAAAGATGTGTGGTACTCGGGGACTGCGGTAAAGCTATTGCATAGCATTTTATCCTGGATTACGCATGCGGTGTTAGGTCATTTCGTTACGGAATTTCTGGATTCGGTCCTAGGATAAAAGCTATGCAATAGCTTAAATGTATTTTTCACACAATACATATTACAATTATAATAAGTATATTTAAGTAAGTATAAATATTTTATTAATATACCTACCTTTAAAAATATATTATATACTTAACCAACATAACAGTTACAACTTTGTTTGAACAATTAAAAAGGATTAAATACGAATTAATAAATATTCATAAACCCACAAAGTCAGTTAGCCGCAAATTAAGTAAACTAAGCACTGTGACTTAGAATTTTGTACTTTTTTGGGGATACAACACTAACACTAGGTAATGTTTGTCACACAAATATTCTTGGGAATCAAACCTACGACCTGTGAAAGTTAGTGTACCAATTGAACTGTGACGTCTGTCAAATAAAATCGTTGTTCCTGGGAATCAAACCTACGACCCGTGGAAGGCAGTGTACCAATTGAACTGTAACGTCTACCAAATTAAATCGTTGTTCCTGGGAATCAAACCAACGACCCGTGAAAGGCTGTGATGCCTTTCAAATAAAATCGCTAATCGCTTACTCTATGTCCAAACCCGACAAACAATCTTAGATCAAAATGATGATTACTCGACATTGTAGCCGCACGTTGTAGAAAGTTTTTTTTTAAATTCACACGTTTACACGAATTGTATGATTTTTATCGAAAAGATGAAACTTTTTGATTGACATAGAAATTGCTTCCGAGTCTAGTATTGCTCTAGAATCTAGATATTCTCTATTCACTTATTCTTATCGACTTGTTTCGATGTTTTCAACCGAGTTCATAAAAAGAGATTCTTAATTTATGTACCTATGTATGTATGGAGCAAACGGATACTGGAGTGGAGACCGCGTTTAGGCAAGCGTAGTGTAGGACGCACCCGGCGAGATGGAGCGACGATCTGCGGAGTGTAGCTGGCAAACACAACATAAGAAGAGCCGAAGACCGGGCTCAGTGGCGCGTCTTGGGAGAGACCTAAGTCCAGCAGTGGACTGATATAGGTTGATGATGATGATGATGATGTATGTATGTATGTAGTATGTAAGTAAGTAGTAGTATGTATGTAAGTAGGTATGTAAGTATACTCTGCAAATAGATGAATCGATTTTGATCATTATTTTTTGTTTGGTATCATACCTCAGAGATGATTATAGATCAGAGCCCAAGCACGAATAAATGTGACAGGCGTCATAGCTCAGTTGGTAGTAGCTCTGCCTTCCATGCTGCGTCATGTGCTCCATGGTCGTGAGTTCGATTCCCAACCAGAACCAATGTTTGTGTGATGAACATAAATATTTGTTTTGTGTATTTTATTAATACATACATAGAAATACATGCAATTACAAAAAAAAGGTATAAAAGTATTCTATCAGCAATCTAGTTCCCATAGTAGGTTCAAGCTTTACTTGGTTCCGGACTAGAATGTGATTGAATTGTCCGTTAATATTTTATTAACGCAAGCGTATCGAAACGGTGTCGCATTCGAGTTACACTCCGCGTTGACGCTAGCTCGCTTGAACGTTGCCGCGTCTGAAGTTCCCGCTACATTAAAAGTGAATTAAACAAAGTAAGTAAATTAAGTTTCACTAACAAAAATGTTCTCATAATAAAAAAACATGTCATCTCGTGAGAAACCGAACATCAATACTTCACGGCTTAAAGCGTTTTCACATTATCCGATCCGATATCGGTGTCGGACGCCGATCCGATATCACATACCCCGAGTATGTAAAATATATGAAATATGTACCTTTCTTTCATATTGTCCGGCCCGATATCGGATATATATATATTTACATATATATATACATATTTCATACATTATACTTACCCCGATATCGGATCGGCGTCCGACACCGATATCGGATCGGATAATGTGAAAACGCTCTTATAACGAGTGAAAATGAACAATGAAGAGTTATATTTCTATTGTCAAATGCTCAATGACATGAAAATTATTGACGTATTCACTTTCAATACTACGACGTAGTACGTAAAAAAGTGTTAAGTCTAGAACGCTTTATGTACGTACCTACGTAACACGGTTTAAGTGCGCTTTTAACTTTGACGACCGATGTGGCGCGGCGGGCGAAGGTCTCGCTACGCGGAAGGTTGCAGGTTCGATTCCCGCCTTAGAATAAATGTTGTCGCGGGCACCCAATCAAGTTATACATAAAAATATTTATTTTTTATTAAATTAGGTACAATTGGTTGATCTTAGAATAATTTAGATTCTCTAGTTCAGCGTAGAAGGCATATAAACATCAAAATTATAAAAGAAGATAAAACGAAAAAGACGTGTGGCACTCGGGGACTGCCGCGGTAAAGCTATTGCATAGCATTTTTTGTTGGATTACGCATTCGAAGTGTTAGGTTATTTCGTTACGGATAGAAGCTATGCAATAGCTTAAAATAAAATATTAAATAATCAACTAGAAATTAAAACAAATCAGACCTATGAGAGATGACAAAGAGTTATGCGGAAGACAATCAAATCTAACCTTAAAGTAAAAAATGAGGGTAGATTTTGATAAATCATGTGATGTGGGTTACCGGAAAATCGGAAAATCGGTGACAGTACTGAGAGCACTGACACAACGTCACCGGACATACACGAGTACGGATAGCAAAATAGAGGTTAAACTTAGCTACTAAATAAATACATATTTAATATATTACGTTGTTCATATATTAGTATGTAATGTGTATGTATATGTTATATTTATTATATATTAGTGTCGCTTTTGTTATTTGTAAAGGTTTTTTGTACACCCCCGCTCAATCTTCCATTATTGTACGATCCTCTCCATCCAAAGGTTGCCTGGAAGAGATCGCTTTCAGCGATAAGGCCGCCCATTGTACCATACTGTTTACCGCATAGTTTCTAGTTTTAAGTTTTTGTTTCATGGTGTACAATAAAGTATTATCATTCATTCATTCATTCATATTCATGGACATTTCACACATCACACTCTAGTCCCAAACTAAGCAAAGCTTGTACCTATGGGAACTAGATTGCAGATACATACCTATATTCATTTTTTTTGGAAATCCATACATAGAATACGTAGTAACACCCATACACAGAACAAATATTTATGTTCATCTCACAAACATTTGCTCTGTGTGGGAAACGAACCCACGACCCACAGCTTGGAAGGAACAGCTACTACCAACTGAGTTGTGACGCCTTTCAAATAAGTAGCCTCTTACAGAATCTATACCTACTACATAATACATTTTTTAAAACAAAATTAAACCGCCAAAAAACTGAAAAGCATAAGGCTAGGTTCAGATGATCGCGCGGTACCGCGCGGGTCTACGAACCGCGCGGTACAAGATCAATATAAACGGTAATTATCGTCTACATGATCGCGCGGTACCGCGCGGCAACGCGCGGAGCGCTCCCATACAAATACCGTCATGTGAATGCTCCAACCGCGCGGCGACGCGCGGCTACGCGCGTTCATCTGTTCCTAGCCTAAATCAATAAAGCTATCCATAGATCGTTTGCAGCGGTCTGTAGATAGCTCAACTGTTTCTTATGTATTTTATATATTCCTCTTCGATCATTTATGATGATCGAAGATATTCCTATGTATATTTTATAAATATTGTAATAGTTTTGTTTGTCAATAAATGTGTAAACTTTTGAATATTGTTTTTAAGCTATTGCATAGCTTCTATCGCGGGCCTTGAGCGTGAAGACAGAATCCAGAAATTCCGTAAGAAAAATAACCTAACACTGCGCATCCAGCAAAAAATAGTTTTACCGCGGCAGTCCCCGAGTGCCACACGTCTTTTTTTTTAATATATTACTAACCGTACTCCACTTGTTTGTGGCCTTATTGCGATAGAAACGCGATCTAGTTTATAAAGAAGTACATGTTATCAAGATGGTGTACTTAAAAATATACGCATAGAATGAATAGGTATAAGTACTTATTTCTATAAGACTTTTGAGAAAAAAATGGTTGTCTGTAAAGTCGGTTTACTGACGATAGTTGAACGTGACAACGTCAACGAACGGGATTGTAAGCGGTTCTGCAAAATAATCTGCGCTCTTGCTTGCACTTTATGGAACGCCTCAGAACGCCTCATCATGAGTCATGTTTTTTCGTGCGTGCAGCCGGCTCTATCGAATTATAAGACGTTGTCACGTCAAAAATATATAAATAAATAATAAATAAATAATGTTGGACAATCCACACAACATCATCTAGCCCCAAGCTAAGCAGAGCTTGTGTTATGGGTACTAGAAGACTGACATACTTAATACAATACATTACATATTTTTACGATATTTTTTATTATAAGTACATATAAAATATTATTCACAAACAAACTATACAGTATTTACAAAATGTACATTGTCATATAAAATACATAAGAAACAGTTGAGCCATCTACAGACCGGTGCAAACGATCTATAGATAGTTCAACTGATCCAAATCAGTACCAATCGGAAGCGTACCCAAGACACTGGCTGCATTGCCGCGCTGAATAGCAATGCTGATACGCTGGGCCAGATACTCACCAGCCCTCGTATAATAACATAAAAATGACTGGTCAAGAGGTCATTTCGATTTATATTATAAGCACTAGGATTCAAATTATCAAAATATGTTTCGATGGAAAAAACGATAAAAAAGAATACAGTCGAATTGATAACCTCATCTTGATGTTGAATATAAACTGTGATTTTCATCTACATGTCGCTTCCTCGGCCGCTACGCTTAAAATTTTGTAAAAGCGCCATCTAGTTGCTTTATTGAGTACTATCAAGACTACCGGCAGAAAAGTTTCTTCATGCCTTGAACTCTTTGTAAGCGATACATTTAAGTTCCTACTCTTTGATGTAGTACAAGGCGTAACCAACAGAAAGCGCTGTACAAAACTTTTTTCGAAAACTCGGTAGTCTCATCTAACTAGCAAAAGCTTTTTGATATTACTTTCAAAAAAATAACGAACTAAAAAGCAGTTAGTTGACTAAATTTTCGATTTAAAATTATTTACACCATAAAGCTTATCATTATATTTATTTGGTAACATAATCTAAAGCTCTTGAGTAATAATGATAATTTAATTTAAAACTGATTTTAACGCTATCTGTTGAGTTTATTACGTACTATTTACGTTTAGTGTACCTTTGCGTTTTACTTCGTCATACGTCAAAAGTTGCAAGACTAAACAAAAAGTTATCAATATTACCACGAGATGGCGTGTTTAAGGTTATACACAATGTACGCCATAAATAAAATATTACTAGGTACCTACTTATTTCAGCGGAATATTTCAAATGAATAGGTAAGTACCTACATAATGTTTGTGTAAGCCTGTTAATGAGAATTAATTATACTTACATCATTAATATCATTATCCATTTTAAATGATAACATAATTATCAAAGACATGGGTAATATAATAATTTAGTGAAATAATATTGTTTAATACTTAATTCTGTATAAAAATATAAAGTGTGTTTTTGAGTTTCTGGGAACGAACCTATGTGATAAAAGGTTTTAAAACAATATTTTACTTATAAACTTTTATGCCTGGATTTAGAAAGAAAAAATACTCGGATTCTTAGGTTGTTCTTTGAACTTTACCAGAAAATATTTGCCGAATTTTTATGAAAGAATTATTAGATCAAATACAATACTTAATTCGATTTTCATGAATAATTTACCTAGTTATTTACATCCTTTATTATTTATCGTTTAAGAAATATTTTAGGTTCAATTTTTTTTCAACCTATTTCGTCCCACTGCTGGGCAAAGGTCTCCCCCAAATCCTCCATTTCTGTCTTTCATTGGGACGAAATAGGTTAAAAAAAAAAGATCAATTAAGTACTTAATCAAAACATGTTTTAAATAGGTACTTTGAGGAATTTTGAGAGGTGAGGTAAAAAAAAACATATTTACATAAAAATGAGTTTAATAAATAAATATAAATTATTATGTTACTAAAAGTTCGTTCGATACAATAATTATAAATTAACCTATAAATAAAAAAACAGTCAAATGTAAACGTCACATTATAAAAAAAAAAGTTCTACTTAGAGATTATTGGTCTATCTTATAAAAAGTTAGCGCAGACTTGAAGTATTGATTACCATACGTAATGATGACAACAAGTCAACGCTAACTTTTTATAAGATATAGTAAGTATAATCCATAAATAAATAAATAAATAAATCTATTATATAAATAAATTTTAATATCAATACATGATTTTTACGAACCAATCTTAATCTAGGCTTCAAAAACGGAATCAAACTCGATTTCATTTTAAATCGAAATACAATTTGTATTTAAAGTCTAAAACTAAAAACCAATTTCAAATGCTTGCTACGCAGTTCTTAATTACCTATATCAATGCTGAAATTTATTTTATAAATTTATTTTATAAATTTTTATTGTTTCAGACTAAAAACATAAATAACGAATGGTCTTGAATTGCCGTTAATAGTTCTATTCTGTTTGTTATTTACAAAACAAATTAAACCGATTTGCTAACAAAAGAGACCACCGAGTCTATAAACCCCATATTTGAATGTGAGACAATACAATTTATATTTAGAAAGTCTGGGAAATACAATTTATAAATAAAATTTCAATTCCTAGCCCAATTTAATTTTACTTTTGATCTACTGAAGAAAAGCTTTGAGAATAATCCTTTAGCTTCCTTTGATATTTTAATGTAAGTACATAGAGAAAAAAAAATCTTTAGTTTCAATAGAAAGACGTGGCACTCGGGGACTGCCGCGGTAAAGCTTTAGCATAGCATTTTTTGCTCGATCACGCAGGCGCAGTGTTAGGTTATTTTTGTTAGGTATTTTCGTTACGGAATATTTTACTGAAATTTTAACTTCGCTGCTTATTTTTTTGACGTTTACATTATAAACTGTTTATTCATTACCAATTGGTTGCTTCATGTCTCTTTCTCTTATCACCTATCTCTTTTCCTCACGAGAGTACTCAGACCATCCCTGGTAAGGTAATGGAGTGACCAGGTCTCGTCTTCTTCGATGATGACCGTGATGACCAGCGTATATGACTTGATGGTCGTCGTGATCATCATGTGACGTCAGTTTCTTGACACCAACTATTCCTGACAACATTAGGGCTAATGCTGATACTGCTAGCGCCTGTCAATAGAAAAAAATTAGTAGGCACGGTAGGCATTTTGACAAGTGTCTTGTATGTCATACATACATATTAATATTAAGCTTAGTAGGCACGGTAGACATCTTTTTGACAAGTGTCATGTATGTTATACATATCTACATATTAATATTAAGCTTAGTAGGCACGGTAGACATCTTTTTGACAAGTGTCATGTATGTTATACATACATATTATTATATCGTAATATGTTATAATAATATCTATGTATGTGTTTGCCTATGAAATCATTAATATAATTATTGCAATTGGCATACTAAAGCCGTTTTAATTAAGGTAAAATAAATAATAAAATCTAAATGAGTGTCACAGATCAGCTGGTATAAGGTTTTCTTAAATAATGTAGTAGGCACGGTAGGCATCCTCTTGACAAGCGTTACAGCTCAGATAGTATAAGCTTTGCGTTTAGGTCGTGAGTTCGATTCCCAGGAAGCACGAACATTTGATAATTATTTTGTGTTAGGGTGTATTTTACAAATCAAAATATGTAGAAGGTAGAAGTATTATATCTGCAATCTATTTTTTGTAGTACAAGCTTAGCTTAGTTTGGGGTTAGATAGTTGAGTGAAAAATCATTTTTTTGTTTTTAATTACTAAACATATTTTGTGATAGCAAATCTAATAGTTCTGATTGACAATAAACTATAACAAATATTAACTTATTTATATTTGAATAGAGTATTTCTATTATAAATAAAAACAATAATATTTGTCAATAGTCTCGCAACATAAAACCAATATTTTGAAAATATATTTTATTAGAACGAAAATATTGAAATATCCTTAGCTTTGAGTTTTGTGCGCCAAGATTTGTTGAATATATTTACCATCAATTATATTTGATGGATTTATTGTACTAATATTTTTATGCAATTTTGCTAATAAATATCATGGATATTTAAACATCACACTCTAATCCCAAACTAATTTTGTAAACTATAGGAACTAGATTGCTAATAGAATACTTACTTACATAGGTACTTACTGTTTTTTTGCACATACATAGAATACATAGTAACATTATGTAATAAATCAATGCCTCATAGTTTGACAGGCGTCACAGCTCAATTGATAGTTGCTCTGCCTTCCATGCTTTGAGTCGTGGGTTCGTTTCCCACCCACAGCAAATGTTTGTAAATTTAACATAAATATTTGTTCTGTGTCTGGGTGTTACTATGTATTCTATGTATGTATTTAAATAAATGTATATAAGTATTCTATCAGTAATCTAGTTCCCATAGTAAAATCTTTGCTTAGTTTGGGACTAAATTAAAGATTTATTTATTTAGTTTCTGTCTTTTACGTAGTTATACATGCTTTTATTTACAAGTTTCGGTTTAAAAAAAATACATATTAAAAAAGCCTCATCTTTAAGTAGATATTTTTTTGATATAATTAATATCATTATCTGGAGGAGATAATGATACTGATGAATGATAATGATGAACTTTTTTGGTTGGTATTTAAATTGTATTTAAAAGACCATTGTTTCTAGCGCTCACTGTATAAATTAATTATTTAATAAGATTGTAACATGTTTCTCAGTAAGTGATTTATTTTATAAATTTTATGAGAAATAAAGAATATTAAACCTAAACCTAGATAAAAGATAATCAAAAGTGCCACAGTTTATTCCCTCCAGGGACCTATCAGAATAATCTGTAGATCTAAATTCTCGCGAGTTAGCGCACAGTAATCGCATTTTTAATTGGGAAAAGTAAGTAATTACAGTAGACCCGATTGCGCAGAAGCATGACGCGGAGAAAACTGTATACTGATGTGTACATTCGTGTAGTTTTTCTGAGTTTCAGTCGCGTTTTATTAATGTTTTGAGAACACCAGAGTAGTAGCTTTGCTAGATCACAATGACATGGGCGGTCTTATCGCATTTTTTTATTTATTTTCACAATTTCTTCCACAATTCCTAACATAACTACCCTTAGCCGACAGAAAACTCAATTTAAAATGTCTGAACTTTACATTTAATACATAAAATTCAGTTACACCTACATAATTATCGAATATTTTATGATCCAAATCATACAGATTACTGACCTTTTTTCTCGTTAAAATAATAAATCTGGGTATAGCCCGCGGAATTTCACCTTTTTCCGAGTCACGTTTTTTTGTATGAGGTTGGCAGTCTTCTTGTTTATACTAGTCTCTGCTATAACACTTACCTTCATAGTAAGGAGCCCTAGCCCTCCGATACCCGCTGCTCCTAGAGCCTTCGCGAACATCAGCCCGATCAAGGCCACGCCACCTCCTCCGCCACCTTTGCCTCTCCCTGTGCCTGTAAAGAAAAAAACTTTAAACTTAGGAGTTTTTTTTCTTTTTAGGGTTCCGTATCAAGGGTAAAACGTGACCCTATTATACATATAAAATACCTAGAACACCCGGAATAAATATTTGCAGATCGTTCAAACATCCCAAGGCGGGGATCGAACCCGTAACCTCCGCGTCGCAGGCGGACCTTCGCCCGCCGCGCCACATCGGTCGTCAATTATAACGTTTATTTAATACCATCCCTTAGATCCCTGATTTCAAATTTAGTTTTATAGTTTAAATTAAATTTTCATAAAGCAATTTGTGAAGTAATAGTTACTAATGAATAATATATTAAGAAAGTGGTTGTAGCTTAAATATTATGCTTAATTGTTTAGACAGGTAATTAATTATAATTAAGATCTACTACTCATATTTATTATCGATAGATCGTTTGCAACGGTCTGTAGATAGCTCAACTGTTTCTTATGTATTTTATATGCCTTTGTACATTTTGTAAATAGGTAGGTACCTACTGTTTTTTTTTGTTTTAATGTATATAATAGTCGTAAGTTTAATTATAATGTGTAAATTGAAATGTTTCTTAACCAAGGCTCAAGTAAACCATGTTTGACATATTATCTCAAAAAATAATAAAACAGATACATTTATCATACAAGTCAAGTTTGTGCAACGAGATTAAAAAGCTTGAATATTTCTATTCATAAAACACTATTTAAAATTTCCTCTAAAAAACTTAGCGCACACGTAAAAGTATCTATGTGTGTGTGTTGGAAATGTGTGCGTCTGTTTTAACAGGCTGAATACAATATAATGTTTTTTAGTGTCATCGCTATTCGTAAATACGAATAGATATCAAAGCCAATTTTAATAAAAATAAACAGTGTTACCAAAATTTTATAGATGCTAGTATTCAGTATTTCAATGACATTTTTATGTACACAGTTCTATATTGTACATAATGTATAATTGTACATAAGTTTGGGTGTTGCAACATTATAATTAAAATTGGAGAGCGGACCGACTTTAAACTTTTTAGTTTTTTATAACTTCAGATAACAACACTCAATTTGTTTAAGCATTTTTTTATATCTTTGAACTTCTGTAAATGTTAACGGACAAAGGACGTAAGAAAAAGGAAGTGTACTAAGTGAAGTTGTTTTATCAAAATTGGAAAATATAGGATGAATAACATAACATATATTTATCCTAAATTTTCTAATTTAGAATTTTTTCTTAACTAAAACTGAATAAAACTGTACTTATATTTTTTTTCAAATAAAGATTGTTTAAATTTTGTAGTTTTTTTTTCTCGTTACAAAATACCATTGATCTCTAATCAAATTAAAATAATCTTTATTATAAGTTTGTCGTGTACATAACTTGGTTTGGTCTTCTTTTAAGTTTTTCAACCTGTGTTAGAGTCCCCTCTTTTCTGTGGTAATTTCAGAAAAACACTTTATATTACTTCTATAAGTACTCACCGTTACTCTCCTTATAAGTCTCATCAACAGCTTTCAGTGAATCAGCAAAGAACTGCGTAATCTTCTCCTTTTCAATCAAATTAGGTAACTTCACTTGGAGCTCGTGTCCTTCCAGGAATCTTGCCATGCGATTTAGGACCGTATGATCACCGAAAGACCTTCCTTCGTCATCAATATTGTTTGACACAGGCACACTAACTAGCCTCACTCCATTGGATAACTCTAAATCTCCGTCTAAGAACGACGCGTAGGTACACGAAAATACTAAAGGCACTAGAATTCGATACATTTTTGTCTATGAGTAGTCGAGCAATAAGCGAGAAAGGGAGAGGTGAAGAGTTTTATAGTGATCGCTTTCAAAAAAATGACAACGACGAACAACAGCAATTTCTATGAGATGAATGAATAAAAAAAGTGTTGCGTAGACTTACGTTTACTGTAGCTTTGGGCTTTGAAAATTAATGGACGTTTTATTACGGCCGACTTTTAAGTTTTACACGTTTAATTAAGTCAAAATCAAACACAAAAAAAAATTTCAATAAAACCACAAGGATCTCTTTGAAACGTCCTACATACTCAAAAAATCAAAATCGTTTTATTTCGGAACATGAGGATAATAATACAGTAACAAAAATTAGAAACGATGATAGCTACTAAATGGTTCTAGACGCTAAGTATCTATAAAACGTTATTGATTTGGTTTAACCATAAGACAACGATGATACAAGCCTGCAGCTTTTACAGATAGGAATAATATGATACAAGAGTAAAAAATCATTTTACAAAAAAAACATCTATTTACAAAATTAACAGATTGGCATTAAATATCACCTATTTTCACAATTGACATCAATCATATTCGGTTGTTGCATAGTTTTTTGAAGAGATATATTTTTATTATTACTCAAATATAATAAAAAAGAGACTACAAAGAAAAAAACCTGTACCGCTATATAACGGACACTACATTTAGTAAATGAAGGTCTGTACGAGTGCTGATGGCATTTGAGATTGCTTTCTGTGAAATTGGTGTAAATGCGTTGTGATAGTATTGTCTTTGTGATACTATGACAACGAAATAGGCTTAGCATTGAATTTTATTTATTTATTTTTATTTATAGTACTTTATTGTACACGTTGAGACAAAAAATAGATATGTAAAATTATATACAAAGGCGAGCTTAACCCTAAAAGAATGAATCCTAACCTCCTATCTTATAAAAAGTTAGCGTTGACTTTGTGTCATCATTACATAATATGGTAATCAATACTTCAAGTCTGTGCTAACTTGTTATAAGATAGACCGCTATACTTAACCTCAGCTCTAACCTAGATAAAAGCCGTATTGTAGGTATTCAATTTGTTTGTACGAATATAATAAATATTAAATTGTCAATAAAAAAAAGACGTGTGGCACTCGGGGAGGACTGCCACGGTAAAGCTATTGCATAGCATTTTTTGCTGGATTACGCTTGCGCAGTGTTAGGTTATTTTCGTTACGGAATGTCTGGATTCGGTCTCCAAGCTCAAGGCCCGCGATAGAAGCTATGCAATAGCTTAAACACTTTTTTATTTAAACCCTATTTCTTAACTTAATTAGTTTTCTTTCCTATATCTAACAATTTTTAAATAAATAATAACGTGCCTTATGATGAAACGCTGATAACTACTTTTTTATGCTTATATTGAATAACTTTGCTAAGTCAATTAAACTTTTATAACTGTTGTCATATTCATTCATCTATTAATTTATTGATCAATGAATCAGTCTATTCTGGAACTTATACTTGTCTATTATATAATATCTATTAAAAAAAACAGATTCAAAAACCGTGATTCTAACATAAAAACTTTTAGAATTTTTATCACCTCTATAACCTATCAATTAATTTTATTGTTATTTTTTTGTATTCTTAATAATAATATAAAACAAACTTATGACTAAGTATTACATACAGTATTCACAAAATTTGCAAACGATAAAGATAGTTCAACTGATCCAATCAAAATCAATAAATCTTTCTTCCTATATTTCCATTATATCTATTCACCCATTGATCCATTCATCTATCTACTCATAACACCACACTACCATCATTATATTCATCTATTCATCTGTTTATCCATCTATCTACTCGTAATATCTATCTATTAAAAGTAATCTAGAATCTAGATTCAAATGCCATGATCCTAACATAAAACCTAAAAGATTAAAAGCAGTTTTATCACCCTATAACCATAAACGCAACATATCAGCCCATTTATGTAAGTAGAGTATAATTAATTTGTATTTTACGGCCGTAATGGTTCGTGTTGGAAATTATACGTTGACACCAAGCAACTATACAGATTAGGTTATTAAAGTAATTGTAGCAGTATTTTATTTATTATAGGGTTATTCCCGTTGAGTCACACCTATGTCACACTGTTATACATTGGAAGAAAAAAAAACACGTGAGGCACTCGGGGACTGCTGCGGTAAAGCTATTATAAGCATAGTATTTTTTCCTGGATTACGCATGCGCAGTGTTAGGTTATTTTCGTTACGGAATTTCTGGATTCGGTCTCCACGCTCAAGGCCCGCGATAGAAGCATGGAATAGCTTAAAAATACCGTTGAGTCACACCTATGTTAAACTGGAACAACAAAAATCTGTTGAGTAGGTAACACCTGTTACACATTGCGACTTTTATTTTCCCATTCAGTAACACTGTCACTTAACGGGAAAAAGAATGGATGTATTGTGACTAAATGGAATTTAATAAATAAAAAGTGGTTTTTATATTTCTAAAACTAGCAAGTTTTCATTAATATTATTATATTTACCAAAGTATAAATTACTAACAAAACATAAAGTTTAGTAAGTAATTATGATAGTTTTGCAATAAAAGCCAACTAAACTAAACTAATAGGCACGTCATGTGTAATATAAACTTAATAATAACTTAATAATGTTAAGGTAAATAAATTACCAACAAACTTATGGCAATATGTAATTACGATGTAACATGAACATAAAGCAGAGTAAATAATAAGGAAACATCTGTGGGAGGCGTATTCGCATATTAATACGAATATGTGCCTGCGACGCGGAGGTTGCGGGTTCGATTCCCGCTTTGGGATAAATGTTTGTACGATCAGCAAATATTTATTCTGGGTGTTCTGGGTATTTTATATATAAGTAGGTATAATAAAAAATATCTATCTATGTAATGTGGTGTATTAAGTTTGTTAGTCTTCTAGTAGGTACCCATAACACAAGCTCTGCTTAGCTTGGGGCTAGATGATGTTGTGTGGATTGTCCAGCATTATTTATTAATTATATTTTACGTTTGACCAAATGCCGGTCATTAACTTCGATGAACGTTTCAATGTTTCCTGAAATCAAGCTAATTAGCGCACTCAACGCTTGTTTAAACAATAAAAATGTTTACTAAAATATATGGTATCAATGAATAAATCAAATTCTGTACAAGGATTAGATTTCAATCCAAGCTCTAGTGGTGAATTTGATTTGAGATAATATTAAGCTAGCAACCAAATTCAATCAAATGTTTAAATATGTATATTCGTGCACCCCCGACCAATCTTTATACAGGGTGTTTGGAAGGGAGCTGTACATACGCCTAGGGTAGAAACTAGGGATAGTCTGCTACCTACCCCCGCCCATTATATTGACCTTGGCCTCAAGGTTTTTTTTTAATTTATTATTATTTTTTATTTGACTTTTTTATGATTTTTTGACTAAAACTACCTGTAGCTCAAAATCTATCCATGGGACCGGTCGGCTAATGGTCTTGTTTTAATCGTTAGAGTCTTAGGGTCCTGCAAAAAATTATTTTACACCAGAAAATTGTGGAGAAGAAAAGTTATGGGGCCTGAAGTACCGTAGTAAGGTAAAGAAATAATTTTAAGGGCAACTTTCTATGGGGTTTAAAAAAAAACTAACAGGGTTGGAGTTCTTCTGATTTTTTTAAAACATCCTCAGTCCATGCCCTTTCTAACGATATGCTAAAAGTGTATTTATCACTTTTAGTTTTAAAGTTATTAATTAATTTCCGCAACTAGGGCACTTCAAGCAAAAATTTCAACTAATGAAAATTAAATGTGTTCGATCGTAAAAGGATGGCAAATGAAACAAAAAATTTGGTAATGACTAATGTCATTAAATTACAAATTTTAATTAATTACTAATTTTAATTAATTACAAATTTTGTTCAAATTGATGACCATTGACCTGTAAACATGCTCGGCACCTCTTCCTCATCTCCACGGTCACCGTTCTAAGCAGCAGTTCCTCGCGCATTGTATCGAATGCGGCGAAATCTAATTAACAGGATCCACGCCGATCTCGCCGATGTCTGATACCTCTTCATCCATAGGTTGTCTGGATGAGATCACTTTCAGCGATAAGACCGCCCATTGTAAATATTATATATTTGTCTTGTTTTTGTTATTTTATTTTATAATGTTTGGTGTACAATAAAGTATTTTTCATTCATTCATTCAAGAAAGGTCAAAATAAAGAGTCTGTCAACTTTTCAACGTTTTGTATGTATCTATTAAAATAAGGTGCGAATCATACTCGCGATTTCCAAAAGATTACCAAAAGATCACGTTTTTGTATGGAAGATATGGTTTCGTTATTGAAATAACTAAAGCCTCTCCTCATGTATTCTATGTATTCATTAAAAAAAAGTTACATTAAAAGAATTTTAACAGCAATCTCCTTTCTATACAATCTTTGCTTAGTTTGGATCTAGAGTGTGATGTGTGAAATGTCCATCATCATCATCATCATCAACCTATCAGTCCACTGCTGGACGTAGGTCTCTCCCAAAAATGAAATGAAAAAAAGTGAAACGTCCATTAATATCTATTTATTTACTTAATACAAATAAATTGACCGAAGTACATCAATAATGTATCTGATACTTAAAATTTTAGTAACTTTCGATTTCACAACTCCATTACAAAATAGATCAATGATTGTTCGACAAATGAAAAATGAAAAAGAAAATTTCAACTTTCTATTGAAATTGTACTTTCACTGAAATTGACGTAGCTGAGTGATGTATTGCTATCTCTTTCTGTCTTGATGAAATAGGTTGGAGTTTTTGTTTTTTTTAAAGTTTGTTGGTTTATTGTAGTGCTATAATGATGTAGTAATCGTTTTGATACAATTTTAGATGAACTCATTATAGCTTATACATTGTTAAAGATATCTGTAATGATATTGTATGTAATATTTCTTTTCTTACTTCTAAAACGTAATTTTTGATAAAATATTAAATAAATGAAAAATTTACTTTTCATATAACGTAAGAAAAAAAAACTTAAGTATTTTAATATGACAAATGTACTATTATGTGTCTAAAATAAGTTAATTAACCAATATATTAACCAAATAATAAGCATTATAATAAAAAAAACAAAAAATACACATCCTCTCTTCTTCTTTCTTTTCTTTATTTCTACTATCCTTTAAAACCACTAAGACGCAAATACTGTTGTAAACAACAGTATTTGCGTTTTAGCGTAGTAGTAGCGTCAGTCAAGCATTTAATGAATTAAAAAAATAAAATATATTGCTTTTAATATTTAAATCAATTTCTGTTGTAAAGGAAGTTCGTGACAGGATGGTAACTCATGAATGCGTGCAAGTCTTGTCGTTTACCGACCGTTAACACTTGTCAATGAGTAAAAACAGAAAGGACACACAATAACATTTTTTTTTACACAATTTTAATTTTAATTTTTACCAAACATGGTATGCCAGCCCCATCGTAACCTAAAGACTAATAACTAAGTTGACTTACCTAGACTTACCACCTATTCGCACCAAATGGTTCCACCTTCATCATGCCAATAAATAATGCTGGACAATCCACACAACATCATCTAGCCCCAAGCTAAGCAGAGCTTGTGTTATGGGTACTAGACTGACATACTTAATACAATACCTACATGACATGGATAGATATTTTTTATTATATATATAAAATACCCAGAACACCCAGAATAAATATTTGCAGATCGTACAAACATTTATTTCAAGACGGGAATCGAACCTTCGCCCGCTGTGCCATATCGGTGTTTTTTAGACCATTCCTGCTTCATCGTCGGCTTCATCAACGCTTTTCACCAGGTGAGATTGAAGCCAAAGGATTAAGATTAAAGATTATAAAAAAAAGACGTGTGGCACTCGGGGACCTCGGTTAAGCTATTGCACAGCCTTTTTTGCATGCGCAGTGTTAGGTTATTTCTAAATCTCCACGCTCAAGGCCCGCGATAGAAACTATGCAATAACTTAAAAAAAACTGTTTACGTTAAAAAAACAGACAAGTGCGTTTTTTGCGGGTTTTAGATTTTATCTCTATCGAAAACAAACATTTTAATGATGTAAACCACCAGTTGACCTGATTTTGGGTATTGCTTTGTATATAAAAGTACGTAACTTTTTGACTTTTGTTTCTACTGGTTCGGAAAATAAAGAAAATATAACGAAGTAATCCTTTCGACACGCTTGAATAACCTTGTTTTAGCTTTTAATTATTTGATTTAGGTCAGTTTCTATGTTTTGACATATTAATGGACTGACCGTTCCCTCTATTTCTGGTTCAGATTAAACTTATATGAAACTTTATATGAATGGTAATAGTTCCTATGTGTGAGTATATTTTAATCTTAAGATAGATTTTAATAAATAAATAATATATATAAATATTTCATAAATTAACTAAAAATATTGTACAGTACACCCGAAATGGGTAAACTGTTGAAACTATTCCTAATAATGTAAGATCTCATGTACACAGCTTTTACAATAAATTATTCTAATTCTATACAGGTATAAAGTGATTACGGCAAAGCGAGAAAAAGACAAAACAATCGTGCGGCCTGTAGTTGTCTCAGTCTAAATGATTATTACGATTAGATAAGAGGTCTTGGCCGCACAGTCACGTTGTCTCTTTCTAGAAAGTGGATAACTTTGTGAGACTTTCGTTCAGTATCTATGTGTAAGGTATGAGGATGTAATATTATTTTAACCCGACCTAAAACAATACAGACATTTTATATAACTTTCACATTGTTTTTTCGTGACCCTAAAAATACTGTTGTATTTTTAAAAAGGCTCGACGATTGAATCCCATATTTTTTGGTTAAGTTTTATATAAAAACATTACAAGTGTTATTTTATTGGTTTTAAAAATAACTTATCAAGAATAATCATGGATATTTCACAAAATGCTTTTAAGTTCTAGCCTAAGCTTGACAGTTGTACCTAGTAATTATATGAGTTATTATATGTAAAAAAGACGTGTGGCACTTAGGGAATGCCGCGGTAAAGCTATTGAATAGCATTTTTTTTCCGGATTACGCATACGCAGTGTTAGGTTATTTTCGTTCGGTATTTTCGTTACGGAATTTCTGGATTCGGTCTCCATGCTCAAGGCCCGGGTTAGAAGCTATAGCTTAAAAATATTGTACATGAAAAAATGCAGTAGGTAAAAATAAAACAGTTTTAAAACTTGTCCATTCTGTTTTTATGCTCTACGCAATAGGAAATCTAATATACATCGTGTTTGTTTTTGTACTTCAATTCCTATTTTATTAATTACTTACTTCCCCCTCAATAATGTGCTTATCACCCACATGTAATGTCGTGTATCTAATAAGGTATGACCTAGATTCCTGTACTTTTTTCTAGATTTACTTTGTTTAAGACTAGATAATTGTATTTTTGATGTTTGTATACCTAATGGCAGAAGCTAGTGGCGCTAATTTTAAGTTTCAGATCATCTGAAATGTATTTTGACTTGGTTTCACAAACAATAAATGATTATGATTAAGTTTTTTTTGACAAGATATGTTGATGTCAGGTGAAGTAATTGATGACCGATGTGGCGCGGCGGGCGAAGGTCGCCTGCAACGTGGAGGTTGCGGGTTCGATTCCCGCCTTAATAATTAAAATGGGAGGAGGTTATCGGCTATATTGTTATGTGTTTTATCTAACAATTTTGTATAAGTAGAGTATAACAAAAACCTTCAGCAGATGAATAATACTCTTAATGGTATTTAATAAAAGTATCTATCAACTCGTCAAAGCTTCATGCAAATTGAATCATAAGTTCGAATACACTGATTATGGCTGATTTAACATTTGGCTATTGTTCGCTGCTTTCTTGATTGAAAATTGTTGTTGAAATACAACCATCTGTATCACATTACAAAGTTACGAAATTGTGAAATAATATCAAAAATACAGCCATAAAAAAACATATTCATAAACAGCAATTTATAAAGAACGTAATTAGGTAAAGCTTGTACTATGGGAACTAGATTGCTGATAGAATACTTTTATACATTCTAGTAAATGATGGTGGAAAATCCACACATCATCATCTAGCCCCAAGCTAAGCAGAGCTTGTGTTATGGGTACTAGATGACTGACATACTTAATTAATTACTTAATTACATAGATAGATATTTTTTATTATACATATAAAATACCCAGAACACCCGGAATAAATATTTGTAGATCATACAAACATTTATCCAAAGGCGGGAATCGAACTCGCAACCTCCGTGTCGCAGGCGGACCATCGTCCGCCGCGCCACATTCATCGTAAATATATACATAGAATACACATTAACACCCAGACATAATACATATCTCATATTAATAGTGCCTAGATATCGTGCCCCACTTTACTATCACTCTCTTCAGTAGGTGGAAACTCGCTGCCAATATGTACCTACATATTGCGTGCGCGATTCTCAAACAAATAAGTTTCATTTCATACCGTTGGTACCGTTGTAGCATCAGTTAAATCAATTACATTATAGTTTATGTGGGAATCGAAAATATTACTCAAAAAATACCTACTTGTCCAATCTTAATGAAGTTATGTAGGTACCGTTGTAGCATCAGTTAAATCAATTAAATAAATATTTTTTGGCGAATCGAAAAGATTGCTCATAAAGTACTTGTCCGATCTTAATGATGGGACTTTTCACACCACGCTCTAGTCCCAAACTAAAAAAAACTTGCACTATGGAAACAAGATTGATGATATTATTTGTTGGCAAAACTTAAAAACAAAACTTAAGGTACCTACCTCAATTATCAGATATTGCACTCTAGAAGTCCAAAATACATGCTTAAAGCTTAGTTTGGCAGTCGCTGGCAAACTACACTCGAGAGCAATGAATCCGGGTCACTTAAAGAATGTTAAAAATCTCGGAAACTAAAAATGATAGGTTAATGCAATAAATTGTATTTAATAGACAATGTAATACTCCTTAAATGAAAGTAAAAAAAATATGAGTCACCATACATTTTATTAACACAAAATTACATAAAGAAAAAAACTGCTGATCTCTCCTTAAAACAAAAATAGGAAACATGAAATTTTTGAACTTTATTACGATTTTCTTGAATTTTAATACTTCGTATTGCCTCCTCGTGCTTCCATTACTGCGTTTACGCGGTTTGGCATGCTGTACACCAAGTTCCTTATACGATTTTGGGGAATATTCTCCCATTCCTCTGTGAGAGCAATTTTGAGCTCACGAAGCGTGATTGGGGGAGGGTTTCGTTGTTTTACGCATCTGCCTAGCTCGTCCCAAGCATGCTCGATCGGGTTGATATCCGGGCTGCGCGCTGGCCACTCCATACGAGTAATGTTCATCTCTTGAAGGTAGTCATTCACAATCCTACCTGTATGAGGTCGGGCATTGTCATGCATAAATATAGCATCCTCACCTAAATTGACCATAAATGGACCAACGTGATCATTGAGGATTTCTTCCACATACCTTACGCTAGTTAAAGAGCCGTTTTCTATGATCACCAGCTCTGTGCGACTTTCAGAAGAAATTCCGGCCCACACAAGTACAGACCCACCACCGTAGGCTACTTTTTCTTCGATGCATGCTTGCTTGAATCTTTCCCCTGGTCTTCGATACACTCTGTGTCTTCCATCGTGCTTGTAGAGCATAAATTTTGATTCGTCGGAGAACATAACTTTTGACCAATCTTCAATACTCCAATTTACGTGGCTCTGGGCATATCTTAGTCTCGAAATACGATGCCCACGCTCCAGTTTAGGGCCGTTTGCAGGTCTAAGGGGTTTTAAGTTAGATTCAGCAAGCCGACGTCTTACTGTCCATGCACTTGGGTTACTTCCTCCGAGGCGTCGAAACTGATTGGTGAGTTCAGTTCCTGTGAGAAAGCGATTTTGAAGCATGGTGTTCACCAAGTATCGGTCTTCTCGTGCTGTGGTACACCTGGTTCTGCCCGTTCCTGGTCTGCGTAGGTTAGAACCAGTTTCTTCGTAACGTCGGAGAACTCTTTGTACTGTTGACAGCGACACACCGACAGTCCTGGCTGTATCGCGTTGACTCCGGCCGGTTTCCAGCATTGTAAGTATTCTGGTGCATTCTTCAGGCGTAAGCGACATAATTTCAGCTTGAATAATGAATATAGAGCACTATCAACATGGTTTATGTACCCACATAAATGACAGATTACAAACAAAAGCAAAACCAAATGCTGTAATTTCGTAGTTCCATCTTCGAAAGTGGCCCTTTTTCAAATTTGATTTTTTTATGATATAACTTTACAATAACTAAGAAGTTTTAATACCTTCATTTAAGGAGTATTACATTGTCTATTAAATACAATTTATTGCATTAACCTATCATTTTTAGTTTCCGAGATTTTTAGGATTCTTTAAGTGACCCGGATTCATTGCTCTCGAGTGTATTAAAAAAACATACACTTAGTAAAACATTATAAACGAAAAAAAATTACGCTCTTCCAAGTACTTCAAAAACATAATTTGATAAATATCAACTTACAAATTCGGTCCTACTGAAAACCAGCGCTATAGGTTCCTATAGCGTCACCGTCCCTATGGCATATGCTGAGTGGTGCCCTTTTTACACATCTGTTTATGTACAATTTTATTTTTTTAATGTATGTTGTATGTGTATATAAACGTTTTATATTCTATTCTAAATAATCATTAAAATTGATTCATGCTACATTAAAAACGGTTGTTTTTAATAAAAAAAAACACGTATATTATAATTATAATATACTAGCTGACCCGGCAAACTCTGTTCTGTGAAATGAAGAACTACTCGACAGATTATAAGCAAACTTCACATAAACCATCTGCTAATTAGTCCGAATAAAGCCTAAAAATTTGGTTTGGATAGGTGATCCCGTTCTTGAGTTATAAAATAACAACGAAAAGTGGCATTGATTTTTATATTAAAGAGAAGATATAATATAAAGCTTTACATAATATAATGTAGTTATAATATAACACGATAATGTCAAATTGTTTGAGATACTGACACTAACGTTTCTAACAAATTTTCTTGAGAAGAAAGCACTTGAATAATAATTACCTCGGAGTCTGGAGTAAGTAGGGCTATTACCATACGTGGGAGTGTTTGGTTACAAAATAAGATACTTCATAAATAAAACACTAGCTTAGTATTCAGCGAGTTGAGAGCATTGACCCTTACATTGGTCTGAATAAATCTAATAAGTTTAGAGGTTCCTTACCTTTAATTAACAATTATGGATTCAAATCAAGATTACAAGTAGGTAAGTTTTTTTTTTTACAAAAGTCAAAAACCAACTTTAATCGCTATTATTTATTCACAAACTTACGACTATTACAGAATTTACAAAATGTATAGGCGACAAGGAAAGTGGTTTACCACTTTTGATGACATCTCCCAGTAACATAATTATTCGCTAAGGATCACAGATTGACAGATTCTGAGGTAGCAGTTATTAATCTGTCAAGCGAAAATAGCCCTTGATGTTTTGTACGTGCAAATGATATTCAGTCTTAGAGTGGTAAACCAATTTCATTGTCGCCTATACATAAGCATATAAAATACATAAGAAACAGCTAAGCTATCTACAGACCGAATTATAAAAACTTTAATCGTGACATATTAAGTTCCAATTTCACAACTAGATGTCGCTGCTATGACTAGTTGCTATATCGCGTTATCGAAAAGTTTTAGACCCCACACTTGCCTAGTTACTGATTTTCAACTTTCAAATTATAAATTCATGATATATCAAGATACAAGATATTTATTTTGGCAAAAAAAGTGTAACAAACTTGTTATTTTATGTAGGTAGTCTCATCTAGCGTACTGCATATACCTTGGTGTAATGTGGCCCTTAGCCTAAATAATGATAGAAATACAGCCTAGATGGGCGTTTTTTCCATCTTAACTTTATTTTATGAAGTTCAACGTCCTTTAGATACGGGCGTGAAGTAGATAGCTGCTCCTGTATTTCTATATCTCGAACTGAGGGTATAAATAAATGAGACTACCTTAATTAGTAGCCCTCAGGGCGCGTTGAATAGTGAAGCTAATTGCCTAAATTTAAGTTCGTCAGTGATGAGCTTTATTACATAATATTTGCTTTGGATCCTGTGTAGTTCTACGGGATAAAAAGCTTCTAACTTTTATACTCTTAGGTAATTCTTGGGTGTTTACTATTTTGTCATTCTGCAGACTTCTTTAACGAAAGTAAAACCTGAAGTCTTTTTTATCTAAATGATTTTGATTTGAATCCACCAACTGTACACAAGAAAGTAAATATCAAAGACTTATTAAACAAACTGTACCATGTATCATTTTTTCATCATCACCTATTAATACAACTGTGGACTCTAACCGTTTGCATCACGGAAAACTATCGAACAGAGTATTATTGCATAGTAAAAAAATACTGCACACACAGTAAGACGGGCCCATTGCAGCGTGACGCTGGATAAAAATCATGGACAGTTTCATACGAGCTCATTAAGTAAGGAGCCACCAGTGCAGGTGGACGATTCGTGACCTACAAATGGATTGGTGATCGATAGTGCTGTGCCAAAATGACTTCTTCTGTGCTGATCATTTGTTTGCTTATCGGTTGCGCGACCGCGGTGGAACTAAGCTGTAGTGACAATGCCACGTGCATCCAGGAAGTTGCCAGAGATGTGCTGCGGAGCTTACGGCAGAGGAAAGCAATCACACTCTTCGACACGGTGACGATAGAGCCGCTGGCGAGGCAAGCGCGGTCAACAGGAGGACTGTGGAGCTTATTAGAAAACAATGCTGTGAGCTTCGACTGGAGCGACTTCACCTTCAAGGTGTCCATGCCAGAGGATGGAACGGATGACGCGCTGGATTTGAAGATGTATGAGAGCAGGACAGCTGCAGGTTTGTTCATACCTTTTAGATGCGTCTCTTAACTAAACAAAATCAGTTTGCAACATAAAGTTCAAATTAAAAGCCAATCTATAAGTGTACACCAAGATGCATCCATCGTCTAGCTATTTTTTTAATAACACTAGATTAATGCTTTTTTACAAACGTACTAAAATGATTTAATGTGACCATTACGTTCTGTTCTTTGTTATCTATCAATAAATGATGAATTAAATAAGGTAATAGCAGTAATTTTCATTGCAATTTTTGTCTTTAAATCTGATTTGTGGTGTACAAGCTTTGCTCAGTTTAGGACTAGAGCGTGATGTGAAGAAATACGTCCGTCTGTGAATATATGTTCTAATAATCTTACCAAATCTTAATGGTGAATCATAAGATCTACCGAATTCTATAAATATCAATTAAGCAGATCATACATACATAGCATACAAAGCAGATTTATCCGAGGTCTTTGCTCGCTTCGATCGGATATGATTAAAATAAAACGATTTTGAGGAAGATTCATGAGAGGGTGAAACGTGAAAGTTTACTTAAATACTTTAAATCAAATGATTATAAGTTAGCAGTTAATTAAGGATCTAGCTATTCCATCATGCTCTGCTGCAGTCTTTTGTAAAGGCTAGTTCACATTGACAAGTTTGTCAGCAATATGAGTATATCAAATGCCTAGCTTTTCAGCTGTTGCAGTTATTAATACTGGGTCAACTTTTTGGAGTTGGGTCTTATTACGGTACGTTCACACGGCGTCGAGTGTTTCTCAACCGAATCGGTTTTTTGCAGGATTCGGTTTAGTGGCATATGTATTTCAATGAAGGAGTTCACACATGCATTCGGTTTCAAGACACGACAAAAAACCGAATCTTACTGAAGTTTAAGGTTCAGTGGTATAGGGCATTCACTACATGCGTTCATACGATACACGCAGGGGTAGATTCGGTTTTTTGTCGGATCTTGAAACCGAATGCGTCGCACAAGCCACTCTTGCTAATAAAAACCGGATGGTGAGTTCACACGAGATCCCGATACGAAGCCGTCGGATACGGCTAAGCAAGATGTGCTGTGTGAATACAACATTCGGTTTTTCCAGATCCGATGAAAATAAGATTCGGCAAATCGTGTCTCCGTGTGAACGTAGGGTTACTTCCTATACTTCAACCGCTTTTGGTATCGTCGTTTTTGGTCTGTCCAGCCATGTTTTCTACATCAGCGTCAGTCGTATCTTTAGTAGCATGGCCATCATCATCATGATCATCATCAAGCTTTACTGCTGGATGTTATTCAAATACCACAGCTTTTTCTTCTTTCACATTTTGCAGTTCATTGCTCCATTTCCTAGTAATAATATCTACATAGATATCAATCATGAACAGGCGTCACAGATTAGTTGGCAGAAGCTATGTTGTTCATGCTGGTCAGGGGTTTGATCCCCGGCGAGAACAAATGTTTGTGTGATGAGTGATGATGTTTATTCTGTGACCAGGTTACTATGTATTTTATGTATGTATTTACAAAAATCAAATATTCCATCAGCAATCTAGTTCCCATAATACGCTTTGCTCTGAGACTAGACCGTGATAATTTTCATCCTCTTGATTTCCTCGTGATAATTTTCATTTCATCACTTGGCATCATTGAAAACCAGCGTTGGTGTAGAGCCCAATGGTGCTACACCAGCACAAGCTGAGTAATGACCTTTTTCAGTATTTTAGCATTAAGTAATTATATCTTTTTATATGTTCTAGCATTAAGTATATCTAGTACTGAAATAAAGTATTCTATTCTATTCTATAATGTGAAATGTCTGTGAATATTGATTTAATCAATAACCGCGCAGTGTAAACCATGCCTATCTATTGTGATTGCATACTTGTAGATGTCACGCTATCTTGTAATTACTCCGGGTTCCGTGAGGCGACTTTCGACTGAGGAATTCCGATTTAACTTGAAGATATTCTGATATCGTGCTAATAAAAATGAGGGAATTGCTGTTAAAATACTTATATACTTTTTGTAAATACCTACATAGGATAGATCAAACACCTAGACACTCACAAATAATATTCATCATTCAAACATTTGCTCTGGGAAGCAAACCCACGACCCACAGTATGGAAGGCAGAGCTACTAACTGAGCTGTTGACGCCTGTCAACATAATGGATATAAATAAATAAATATTCATGGACATTTCAGACATCATACTAGTCCCAAACTAAGCAAAGCTTGTACTATGGGAACTAGCTTGCTGATAGAATACTTATACCTATATTTTTTTGTAAATACATAGAAAACATAGTAACACCCAGACACAGAACAAATATTTATGTTCATCACACAAACATCTGCTCTGGGAATCAAACCCACGACCCACAGTATGGAAGGCAGAGCTACTACCAACTGAGCTGTGACACTTGTCAACATAACGGATATAGTAAGACCTCAGTCTACATTCAAAAAGGTTTCACCCTACTCAAAGTTTCAAATATGTTTTTCATCCCTTGATAATCGATATATGATTGAACATAACCCCTTATCCAGGGGCGCTATCCAGCAAGGGGAAACTTGCGCGACCGAATATCCTTTCAGTTGCAGTTCAGTTTTCGATGATTTTACTATAGTAACTCATCAGTATTCCGTGGCATTTTGTGGACTGACGTGACTGAGCTGTTAAAAATGACGTCAATGCCGCGGTTTAGCACGTGGCCTACCTGATTTGAGCATGGCCTACCTGATTTAAGCATGACCTACCTGATTTTTCGTTAATTCTATCAAACGGTATGAAAATCGATCATTCAAAATATCAATGAAAGACGAAGAAGAAAACTGAACTGCAATTTGATCAAATAACAGTTCACAAACATTTCAGTTGTCAGGATACCCCCCCAGTAAACTTGAACATACTTTTACTGAACCATTATAACTTTACCTAACATTCTTATTTCTAACGTTTTCGTATAAATTGAAAGTTCTTTTCGAAGAAGAATTGAGTTCAAATACTTAGTATTTGTTTCGGTATATTCATTGATTGATATATTTTATTCGGTTTGAATTTACGTCATTGAGAGGTTGATTTATATGATATACTTAGAGAGAGAATACATTTATATGGCACACAAGCAACACAACAAATATATTAAATACAATACGATCGGACGACCGATGTGGTGCGGGAGGCTATGGTCCGCCTGCGACGCGTAAAGTTGCGAGTTCGATTCCCGCCTTGGGATAAATGTTTGTACGATCTGCAAATATTTATTCCGGGTGTTCTGGGTATTTTAAATGTTTTAATAAATACAATAAATAATTGTCGTATAATATCTAAAAAAAAGTAGAACTTCGAATTATTTCTACCTTAATTTTCAAAATGTATTCCGTCAAAGTACTCGTAAACAAACCCACATAAGCTTTCAATTAGGATTACAGACAAATATTAGATTTTCTCAAATCTCCTATCGCTTCAAAGCAGTAGGTTTCAATTGGTACAGTAAACATCATCAACGGGACAAAGTACCTCTAATAGAGTAGGAGCCTGTGAACGCCAGACTTTCGTTGTTTCTTAAAGACTGAAAGTTTGTCAGCACATGCTCACAACATAACGATAGTTAATTATAAAGCTTTGGTCATCATGGTTTTGGTAGTTACACAATAAAATAAAAATGGGTATATATGAAATACAATTAAGAAACAGTTGAGCTATCTATAGATCGTTTGCAACGGTCCAAATCAGTACCAATTGGAAGCGTACTAAAGATATTGATTTCCTTCAAAATGTTTAAAATCACATTATTATTTTATTTCCAATAATTATCAAAAGAAGATAGGAACCTGTGTAGATAATAATAACAAATTTGTTATCTCATTATATTTTAAATCGAAATATATTATTATCTAATTTTCATGCTGACTGTACGTTGAACTTTATTAGCTTTGGCCAACGGCTTTGTTTGTGGATCTGAGTAAAATATGTCTATGATATTTCAGATCACGAATGATTAGTTTCGTGATCTACGTTACAATATATTTGGTATTTCTTTTAAATTGACTATGAATCCGCAAAAACGTGACTGAATTTCGATATCAATTATAACCAAAATATTGTATATTTTGGTTCCAATTGATATCGAAATTATTTTTCCGATTTTATTGTCATTTCTATCAATACTAAGAGAAATAACGTGCTTACTGAAAAAAATGTGTTTTTTTTGTTAGAACTTATTATTACCTTATTTTGCATTTTGACCACTAAAAACGAAAACATAAACATACAAGAAAAAAGTTTATCAGAAATGTAAAAATTTTAGTCGCAATATCTTCTAAACTATAATATAGTTTGTTTGTTTGTTTGCATCGAATAGGCTCCGAAATCACTGGACCGATTTAAAAATTTTTTTCACCGTTGTGAAGCTACACTATCTGCGATGAACATAGGCTATATTATATTAAAAAAAATAAAAATAAATAAGGATCCTTACTAAAACTTCAATTATGTAACCCAAGGTGTAAAAAAAATACCTAAGAAATTCCTTACCCGCTACCCGTGCGAAGCCGGGGCGTACTAGTAGTACAATATGTACGTCGCTAGGTTTTTAAAAAACCCGCGGTTTTATAAAACGACTGGCCGTTTGAATTAACCGTTTCATAACCGCCTAATTTAATATTTGTTGTAGAGTATTACGTCGGTCACGTTTATAAAAAATCGTTCTTTATAAATCAAATAAGACATGAAGTTAAATCTTCGTTTTTTAAAACCCGGTGACATATACAAGTCTTGGCCGCAAAAGCTCCAAGACCGTCTTTTAAACCAATCTTTGCGTAGATACTTAAATTAATAAATCTTTGATTAAATTATTCACTAAAACGACACACTGTAATATTACCGTAAAAGCATCATCTAAAAGCTTCATAATGTTTTCTATTCTTCCCGTTCACGAGCGTATCTCCACTTATATTTTTAATATTAATGCACTCTTAAACATTCTTGTAATCTGGTTCAGTGTAACATGCATGCAGAATAATTTAGGTTGCAAACGCACTACTATAAAACAGCAACTCGTTTTTGTTTTCAAACTCGATTGCCAACCAATCCGCACGTTTTCGAACTGGATTGCAAACTAATCCAATTTACCACTTAGAAACTTCTTGTTTTTTTGCTTTGTTTATTCGTAGGGACTAAAAGCTGCAGGTTTTAGAGCTTTAGGTGTCTTTTATTTCTTCTTCTTTTTTTATATGGCTTGTGCCCAAAAAAAAAGATAAGCCAGGTCATTCTGTCAGTGTCAGGTGTTTTTTTCTATTTTTCTATCCTTTTTACTTTTGTGGCTAATTGTCACTTTGCCAAATAAACTATTATTTGACTGCTCTTATTGGTCGATGTGTTAATGTTGCCTGATCATGATGACCAAGAATGACTAGACTCGTCGTGACCACTTTGACTTCGAAATATCATTTTTATAATTATGTGAGCTTGGGCAAAGAACGACAAACGTATCGTAATGTTAGCGTATCTGAGATATAGATGGTGACGCTGCAACGTTCGGAAGTCGAGCTGACGTAAACGTGCAGCGTGATTTGATTTCCCTACTGTTTACATTACGGTTGTCATTTGTTTGTGCCAGGACGTATCTGAAATTGAATTAGATTCTGTTTTCGTTTCGGTTATCGAGTTAGATTTCGTATCCGTCTCTGTTTCGCGACTTTGTGCGTAGTGCGTTAGCAGCCTTAGATGGAAATGAATAAATTGTTTTCTACTCGAAGTTATAAAGTGCGACATTGCACGCAATAGAATTATAGCGGCGTTTTTGTATGCTCACGTTAAATAATTATAATATTTATAGTAAAGGAAATAGTAATCTGATCGTGAAAATATGCAATTAGCCACGCGCACTTGGCGGCTACTAGTTAATTACAAAGTTTATACCTATAATACCTATCTACATGTTTACTTTCTTATGTCCGTGAATATTTATTTAAATATTAATTATTATCGTTATGGCAAATTTGATTATATTTATTTTAATTAAATTTCAATATATTCGACAGGCGTTACAGCTTCCATAAGAATAAGAATATATTTATTGCAAAACTGTGTAGGTACATTGAGATTTTATAAAATAGGTACAGAGTCAGTAACCATGATGTGGGGGTCGTGGGTTCGATCTCCACTGAGCAAATGTTTGTGTGATGAACTTAATATATTTGTTTTGTCTGGGTATTACACAGAACAAAAAATACAGTAGAAGGAGCAAAGTCCTTTTTTAGCTCCGGAACCAGCGTACCCTAACTTACACTGACACAGGTTAATTGTATTTCGTCACACTAAGAAAAGCGTCGTGTGATTGGTTGAATGAAAGTAAATAATACATTAGTCTTCGTTCATTTGAAAATTAACAATAATCATATGACGATAGAGTGGTTTATTATCTAATCTATTTACGTATTACGTCATACGGAATACTTTCACTACCAAGTTCTGCTACTCGCCGCTAGATGTCACTACACCAAATGCATTTAATAAACCTTTATTACTTTTGAGATAAGATTCATATTTCCGTAACGAGCTCTTTACTATTTTTGTACTATTGGTCCATTTCTAGGGTTGTACTGCTGCCATTACTTTATATATCGACAATGCGTTTTATTTTCAACTAAAATTAAAGTCGATAAATATATTTTACATTTCAAAATGAATTAAGTACCTTACTCATTTTTATGTTTGAAATCATTGTGTTTATAAATGTATACTAATATAAATAAATAAATAATGCTGGACAATCCACACAACATCATCTAGCCCCAAGCTAAGCAGAGCTTGTGTTATGGGTACTAGAAGACTGACATACTTAATACAATATAATACATAGATAGATATTTTTTATTATACATATAACACCCAGAACACCCGGAATAAATATTTGCAGAACATACAAACATTTATTCCGAGGCGGGAATCGAACCCGCAACCTTCCGCGTCGCAGGCGGACCATCGCCCACCGCGCCACATCGGTCGTCATAAAAATAATATATAATATAAAAATGTATATAATAATGGAAGTAATTAATACAAATAAAATTAAAACACTGGTTTTATTAATGAACTACTTACATTAATAAAACATCTACATACTAAAAAATATACATTATTGGCCTTGAAAGATAACATACTTGTTAAGAAGTTGCCTTTTTGATAGTTTTATATTAATTTTAAGTAAATGATGTATCCGCACATTAATGTAGCGTTCTGTTATGGCTTTTATCAAGTCAGTTACATGGTTTGATGTGGGGAATTCTCCAATTTGATGAAAATTTATATTTTCGAACAACCTTTCTCCGATAAACTTTCTTAATATTTTGGCCATTACTTCTTCTTTTTTAAATAATTTTCCATCCATTGTCCGAATGACAACTTCAGCCACTTTACAAATTTTTATCATATCGCTTGATGGATATACAAGCCCACCTTTATCTTTGGCTATTATAAATTTATGTAAAGAAATACATTTATATGAGATGAGAGCGCCAACACAGATGTCGCAATTAATTTTCTTTATTAAAATTCGGGCAATATATCCGGCAATATGTGCTATTGCTTGAGAACTAAATTCGGTAATGTTTTTTAGAAGTTCGCCGATTTCTTGCTCTTCTGTGTTGGACAGAAGACAAGAGTCTTCTGTCCAATCGTCCTGTGTTAAACCTGAATCAGTAGAGGTTTTATTTATGCGATCTACTGCGGACGAGCAATTTAGGATAGACAATTGTTCCAACGCAGTACAATTTCCTGATCCGAAATCTTTTAGTTCTACATGAACCAAAAGTTTTTTGTATGCTGCCACAAACTGTCTTGCTGTCGGATTATTATTAGATCCACCGTGTGCCCTAATATTACCGAATAGAAGTTCCAAGTGATCCTGGCTTAGTTTATAAAATGGTAGGTAAATCATCAGTTTTCCTTGAATGAGGCTTGAGTAAAGGTGTTTTAACGCTTTAGCGCATCCTAGGAACCCAAGGAATCCGGTTTTTCGAAGACTATTTGTAATAAGAATGCCATTTTCCAGTTTCAAATTAGAAACCTTTCTCAATTTGAATATTACTAATAGATTCCCTCATATCCACCTTTTAAAAACTTATAAATAAGATTAACTAATTAAATAAAAAAAACGGTTTGAACAAGCCATGGAAGTACCTACTACTACAATTACTATACAGAATCATAAAAAAAATGCATTATAGGGTTAATTTTTTGCCGATATATCATAGAACATTGTAAGTTTAAAATATCGATAACTCATTATCGATAACGTCAATACCTAATTGAGTAGCGGACTGTGACATGTCAGTAGTTGGAATCTTCGAGAATAAATGGTTGACTTTAAAAGAAAGTAGACCCTATAGAATAAACAATAAAGTCTATTTGTACTTGTCTTGTACAATAAAATAATGTTTTTACAATTTTCATCGAAATTAAGTAAATCAAGACTAACCGATGATATGATATACCACCATTTGAAACATTTTTAGTTCTGCTGTCGTTTTTACACTCTAGAACAGCGCAATAAGGCATTTTTGTAATTTTTCTAAAGCTATTATCACTGTGACGGTTCGATCTAGACTGACGTGCGTGAAATAGGCGTGGCGGAGACAGTTTGCGAATCTACGCTAAACTCGGGGTACGCGCACCCCGCCCCCATACTACTTCTACTGTATTTTTTGTTCTGAGGGGTATTACTATGTATGTACCTATGTACCATGCTGTTTTTATATATTTCATATCATGAGTCATGGTTACGTTATTTCAAAGGTATATTACAATATGTACTTACCTACATGTTTAAATATAATTATTTATTACGTTAATACCTACCATCGTTGTTTGAATTAAATATTTATTAAAACAACGTAACACGTTATTGTAAATTCTGTAATGAGATGTTTTATCTCATTAATAACATAATATTTCATTAATGTATCTTTCAGTCAATTTTCATTACGTCAATTTTAATAACATATTTCATTAATAACCTTATATTTTAGTCAATTTTCATTACGTCAATTTGCATATTGAAGATGATGAACGCGCGGTACCGCGCGGGTCTACGAACCGCGCGGTACAACATCAATATCAACGGTAGGAATTATCGTCTACATGACCGCGCGGTACAGCGCGGCAACGCGCGGCGCGCTCCCATACATTTACCGTCATGTGAATGCTCCAACCGCGCGGCGACGCGCGGCTACGCGCGGTCATCTGAACCTAGCCTTAAGGTGTAAATTAAAAGGTTATTTGCAAGGTCATACTCAATTGCAAGGTCAAAGGTCACGGGAATAATGAAAAACTAATGACTTTATTTATTAATAATCAAGAGATCTTGTGCTCAGAAATATTTTGACAAAAAGAAATGTTTTGGTGTTATTAATGGATTTGAACCCGCTTCAATGTTTGAAGACACGATGCCTGCCAACTTTGTCTTGTACTTTTCTTATATATAATATTTAGATATAAAGTTAGTAATAAATAAATCTAATACTAATTAAAAATATGATAATAAGTTTAGTTTAATTTATTTTATGTTTGACATTTATAGATAATTTTTAACCGTACCTATATTAATATATATATTTTATACTTATTTGATTTGCTGCTTTGACATCTTATCTTATTATTGTTATATTTTGTATTAAATTTAAAGCATTGTAAGTATTTATATAAAAACCAAAATTGCTGCGCCCTCACAGGGTACATGACTGTACTATTAGTTACATATAACACCTGAGCTGTATTATAATACCATGTATGCAATGAATAAATAAATGAATTGAAATGAAAATGTTATTTTCAGAAGCAGTGCCAGACCAGAAGAAGTCAAGCACTAAGGTTGAGGATGACAGTGCTGAAGACAAAGCACCAAAACAACACCGTATAAGTGAGTAATTAAATATAATATACTAGCTGACCCGGCGAACTCTATTCCGCCTTAAAGGCAATAAAAATGTGATAAATGAAGAACCACTCGACAGATTTTAAGCAAACTTCACATAAACCAGATGGTTTATTTGAAATTTTTAGGCTTTATTTGGACTAATTAGCAGATGCTAATTAGTCCAAATAAAGCCTAAAAATTTGGTTTGGATAGGTGAGCCCGTTCTTGAGTTATAAAATAACAACGAAAAGTGGCATTGAATTTTATATATAGATAGATACTATACTATTAAAATTTATATTCCAAGAAACAAACTTACGACTATACAGTATTTACAAAATGTACATTGTCATATAAAATACATAAGAAACAGTTGAGCTATCTACAGACCGTTGCAAACGATCTATAGATAGTTCAACTGATCCAAATCAGTACCAATCGGAAGCGTACCCAAGACACTGGCTGCATTGCCGCGCTGAATAGCAATGCTGATACGCTGGGCCAGATACTCACCAGCCCTCGGGTCACGCGTCGCTACGACTAGACGCCCAGAAATAATTTTGAAAACGCGATGGGCCTCGGTACCCCACGGACCTAGAGTCTCGACCCCAAGAGGAGCAAATATGTATGCCCTGTCGAGACCTGCATATTTGCGTCTCGTCTATCCCCTTAGATACTTAGATTAGATTAGATATATAACATAAAAAAAGTTTTTTTTTAATTGTTAAACAACAAACAAAAAAATATATCATTATACATTTTGTACAATAGGAAGTCCAATCGCTAAATAATAAGATCATTTAACAATGTTATAATACTGAACCCTATTAGAGAAATATTTGCTTACAATTTAATTATCGCACAACTTCATTTTTAATTTTATTTGACGACCGATGTGGCGAGGCGGGCGAAGGACCCGCCTTGGTATAAATGTTTGAACCATCGCAAATATTTTGTTCCAGGTGTTCTGGGTATTTTATATTATGTATGATAAAAATAACTATCTATGTAATGTATTGTATTAGTTATGTCAGTCTTCTAGTACCTCACAAGCTCTGCTTAGCTTGGGGCTAGATGATGTTGTGTGGATTATCCAGCATTATTTATTTCTTTAATTTCTTCAATTTACAGTTGTAATTTTGTCTTTTACAGCTTTATAATTAATGCAAATAGTTAATTTCTAGTTTGGTATGTAATAATCGTGCGGATTACGAATAATCATTCACTTTCCATACATAGCATGTTGCAGAAAATTATTGTTTTACTTCAGTGGCTTTAACACTTTCTGCTTTTCTCAGAACTATATGAATTACAGCAAGATTTATATCAATACTTGAATGATGATTAATGCTTTGATGAGTTAGTTACCTTAGATGGATAGATAAATACTTTATTGTAGGTACACACACAATTGAATAAATACAATACAGTAAAAACTTACATAGAACTTATAAGTACAATGAGCGGGTTTATCGCTAAAAGCGATCATTTCCAAACAATCTTTGGGTAGAATAGAAATATGTACTTACCTTAGTTGGTAATGATGGGAAATACTTTTAAGGTTTATTTTAATTTTGTTTGTAAGTACATAATTATATAACTTTTTAGTGATCAGTTTTAACAAAGATAATTAAAAAATTATGAACATTTCACACATCACATTCTAGACCCAAACTAAGCAAAGCTTGTACTCTGAGAACTAGACATACTTACACACATTTTTTTTGTAAATACATACATAGAATATTATTATTATAGTAATATCCTGACACATTTGCTCTGGGTGGGGATAAAACCCACGACCCACAGCATGGAAGGCAGAGCCACTACCAACTGAGCTGTGACGCCTGTCAATGACAATGATAAGTCACTGAAAGCCACAGAATTTTCTTTCTTAGAATTAATCATATTATTATTTTATTATTTTATTATAAGCAATTTATCAAAGTGATAGATTTATATTTCAGACTAGACTTTTATCATAAAACCATTTTGCAAACCGAATTATTATACACTGTCATAAATCATTTGACTATCAAAAATAGTCTAGTGTTTTTGTTGATGGTAAATGTGGTACTTTGCAGCCACACTCAGAGGCATACATATATAAAATAATTAGGTATATGAAAGCTAAAGCACAACTGAAAATATTAAGATACTAGCTGACACGTGCCCACTTCGTTGGGGATAATTTTTATTAAATAAAAAAGTAAGACATATGCTGTCGTTGACATGTGGCTTTTTTGTAGGCATTATCAAGCTCCACATCTTTTCTCTAGAACACTTATTTCATAGTTAAGCGCAGCGTTCGTAAGAAACGCTTTCATTCGACCGTTTTTTCTCCGATTCATTTTGCAAAACGGACTACCACGTAAAAGCCTTTTTATTTTTCAGCAATAATGTAACTTTCTATTGGTGAAATATTTTTTTAAATCAGTTCAGTAGATCCCGAGATTACCCCTTACAATTTAACAAATACACAAACTTTACCTCTTTATAATATTAGTAAAGATTAAGTAAGTATATTATATTTTTTTTTCCTAACCTATCTCGTCCCACTGCTGAGCAAAGGTCTTCCCCAAATCCTTCTCTCTGCTTTCCGCTTTCGTCCATCAATCCCTCTCGAAAGCATCGAGGTCGTCCCGCCATCGCCTTTTTGGTCTGCCTCTGCGCCGCCTTCCGTCTTCAGGCAGCCACGGTGTCACGATTTCGGACCATTTCTCTGGGTCCATCCGGCTAATATGACCTGCCCAGTCCCACTTAAGCCTCGCGGTTTTATTGTCTACATCTGCAATACCAATGAGCGAACGCAGCGTAGTGTTTCGCACTCGATCGATGCGCTTGAAACCAAAGATACTACGTTCCATTGCTTTTTGGCAAATCTCGAGTCTGTTGGCGTTTAAGCGTAAGTGGAAGGTCGCCTTTCATGTGTTCCTTCATGGATCAGTAGCTCTTCCAGGCGTTCTCGATGCGGCGATCGATCTCCTTATCCCGCCTGTTTTCGAAGCTCGCTAACTGGCCTAAGTAAATGTATAAATGTATATATATAAAAAAACCAAACCATCTAAGTAAATTATGATTTTGTATGAGATTATGAGCACCCCCTTGAATATTTAATATTTTGTTTTTAAATATTTATTCGTCATTAAAGCGGTAATCGGATACGCAACCCTAAATAACTTATTAAGATAACTCAATATAACGGAGCTATTGCTAAATACCGACCGACTTATAACACATTGCCAAAACGCACCGATAGCGCGATCTAGGATTTGTGCACAGTAGCGCCATCTAGTGGTAAACACAACAAATTTCAAACTTTACTCGATTTGAGTATTCAAGTGCGACGGCGCGATGGCTTATTTCATGTATAAGTTTGGTGTTTCTATACCGATTTCCTTGATTCTTTTTTTATTGAATAGGTAATAATGTTAACTTTTTTAAATTAGGGATGAGTGAGAGTATTATAAGCGTAAGAGTAAACAAATATAATCAGATTGCTCCGAACTGGTAAGCTATCAGGAGTTACACGTGTTATTGTGAGTCAACCATAAAAGATAGACATATACTGTTGTGGGATATTTTTTAGACAATTTTATGTAGAATATTTCCGTCATACATGATTTCTATGTAACTTTAACCATTAAGGCTGCACACGCGAAGGAAGCTTAGAAAATAGAGTTACTTCTCCCGTTTTCCCTTCACTACTCTGCTCCTATTGATTGTAGCGTGATGAAAAGTATCCTATAACCTGCTTAGGAGTATAAAGAATAATTGTACCAAGTTTCGTTAAAATCCGTCGAGTAGTTTTTGTTTCTATAAGGAACATACAGACAGACAGACAGACAGACAGACAGACAGACAGACAAAAATTTTACTGATTGCATTTTTGGCATCAGTATCGATCACTAATCACCCCCTGATAGTTTTTTTTTAAATATATTTCATGTACAGAATTGACCTCTCTACAGTTTTATTATAAGTATAGATAAACGAATATTCAACAGGCGTCACACAGCTCAGTTGATAGTAGCTCTGCCTTCCATGCGGGTCGTGGGTTCGATTCCCACCGCAAATGTTTGAGTTATGAACATAAATATTTGTTCTGTGTCTGGGTGTTTCTATGTATGTATTAAAAAAACAAAATGTATATAAGTACATATTCTATCAGTAGTCTAGTTCCCATAGTACAAGCTTTGCTTAGTTTGGGACTAGAATGTGATGTGTGTTATTTTGTAAATACATATATTGAATACATAGTAACACCCATATATATTATATATTTAGATATATATAATATAGTTAGTCGCGTCTTTTTCGAGATCACGAAATGGCTATTTCTAAACACAGAAATATTCATCATTGCATCATGCATGATCATCATCATGGATGAGAAGGGCCAAAGACCGGGCTCAGTGGCGCGTCTTGGGAGAGACCTACGTCCAGCAGTGGACTAATATAGGTTGTGATGATGATGATGATGATGATGCATCATGCAAATATAGATCTTTTGTGTGATGGAACTAAGTTGAGTGTCGTTAGATCTATATCTATTCCTACTCTTTACAAAAACGTAACATTCGAAATTATATTACTAGCTGTCCTGGCGAACTTCGTACGATTTTTTTTTCTGAGAAATTCTCTTCATATTTTTTTCCGTAAGAATATACAAAGTATTAGAAAACTACAAAAAAAAACAGCTAAATCGGTCAAGCCGTTTTCATGCTATGTCGTGACAACGGAAAACGGGTTTCATTTTTATACATATACATATAGATATATCATCATCATCATCATCATCAACCTATATCAGTCCACTGCTGGACGTAGGTCTCTCCCAAGACGCGCCACTGAGCCCGGTCTTCGTCTATTCTCATGTTGTGTTTGCCAGCTACACTCCGTAGATCGTCGCTCCATCTCGCCGGAGGGCGTCCTACATATATAGATATTATTTAAATATATATACTTAAATAATATTAAGTAGCATCTCTGAGTTCCTCCATTAATCTCTACCTAAATAAACAAAGATATTATCTGTCGCTCGATCTTAGAATAATAAATTGGATATTTATGATATCTTGTAATATACAACTACTTAGTTTCTGTTTGACTGTTTATTAAAACATATTATTATTTAATATGAATATCTATACTTTTAAAAAAATATTTTACCCCTAAAAGTGTCATACGATTAAATAAATAAATAAATATGAATATAAATAATATACATAGACCCCTGACTACTTAAATCGGTAACGTCTAAAAAAATTAAAGACATAGATTCGACCCAAAATCGCTCTGTATAAAATAAAATGGGATATAAGGGCAGGACAAAGAAGAAGAAGATTCAATGTTATAAATATATACTTATTCATCAAGTACATTTCACACATCACACTCCAGTCTCCCAAACTAAGCAAAGCTTGTTGTATTATTTTTTTGAATAAATTAAAACATAGAATACATTAGTAATACCTACTGAGACCCAGAACAAACAGTTTTACACAAACATTATAATCTCAGTGGGGATCGAACCCACGACCCACAGCATGGAAGGCCAACTGAACTGCGACGCCATCTAATATGATTATTAAAAAAAAGTTCAATGTAAAAAACTCACGTATTTTAGTACTTACAATGATATAAAATATTCAATAATGTTGTATAAAGAGCATTATTAAAGTGTCGAAATGGGTGTTAATTTAAATGAATAAAATAACCATTATCAAACAAAACCGCATACTTTGACTAGTCTATATAAACTTCGTAAACATTATAAACGCTAACTACATCAATAAGCCATAAATATTATTTCAGATAACAACACTTTTGGGAATATTTAACGACATTGTTGGAAACTACTACCGAAATAAATCATTTTATTTTTACAAAAAATTATATAAGTCTTCAATCGACAACGTTAACACACACTACGTACTTCTTCTTCTTCTTATCGTGTCGATGCTACAACTGTAGGTATTCTGTTGTAGCATCGTGTTGTAAAGATTAGCCAGACTAGACCAGTGTCTAGTCAGTGTGTAGCGCACACCGGTAACAGCTAGGCACGGTAAAGCAGTCTTTACCGTGCCTAGCTGTTACCGGTGTGCGCCACGAGGAGGCTCTTTCCACTACGTACTAACTATAACACTACATAAACCCCTATCGTATAAAAAGTTAGCGGTGTCATTATGTCACCATTATGTATGGTAATGAAGACATTAAGTCTGCGCTAACTCTTTAACTCTTTATAGATAGACCGTAAAGTTATACTAAAAACACATTTTTAAAATTACTAAATAGTATTAATCTAAACTTAATGAAATATATATGGGACCACCTCTGAAGGATCTTTCAAACTAACAAATAAATCAAAATTGATTTGCAATTGGTAATTAATGTAGTAGGTAATATCATAACATAATTATACAAAAAAAACTTGTGAGTTGTCAATGGTCACCCGGATAGAATGAAGTTCTTATTTTAATAACTGGCTTGCTTTCTGACGACCGATGTGGCACGGCGGGCGAAGGTCCGCCTGCGACGCGGAGGTTGCGGGTTCGATTCGCGCATTTATTGTATTAAGTATGTCAGTCTACTAGTACCCATAACACAAGCTCTGCTTAGCTTGGGGCTAGAGGATGTGTGGATTGTCCAGCATTATTTATTATTATAAATTTTCTAATGGGAACTGATATTGTACATATTCAACTTTCTTTGCAACCGGACATGAATCGATTTGACACTAAACGCTGTTGAAGCAGCACTAACGAACAAACAACATAACCGTTTCCATTTTTTCCATTAAAACCTTATTACAAAGGTATAAGACTCAAAATCGCGATGTAAAGATGAAAGATATTGCGTGAACGTGCAGCACTAACCATTACCACCTTAGTACATGGAAATAAGACTTAAAATCGCGATGAAATCCTCTGGATAAAAAATATTGCACGTGATACTGGACGTAATACAAAGTTTAAAATACGTTGCAATTATGTTTGTAGCCTTTATCTCGATGTAATAAGGTTGATATTTGAATGTAGAGTGGATTGAAAGAATGTTTTTAAGTTGTTAGCATTTTACAGCTAGTTTGCTGCATTGTTTAATCCAATGAGAGATTATTAAGACTACCTCCTATCTTGATAAATAACGATTCAGAATTACCACTTTTATAAGTCACTATTATTTGACTAATTACAAAAAAATCTTATTAAAAAAATTGTTTGGCGCGTCTTGGGAGAGACCTACGTCCAGCAGTGGACTGATATAGGTTGATGATGATCATTAATTAGCATTTTTTTTTAAGTTTTCTGTGGTTTTGAATATTAAAAATACCATATAAATTTGATTTTCAGGAAGAAGACAGAAGAAGAAGGTGTTTCAAGCACTGATTCCAATGTTGTTTGGAATGAAGACGACAGGAGCCGCCATTATTGCGTTCACTGTGGTCACAGCCCTCACGATGAAGGCATTTATTGCCAGCAAACTAGCCCTAATGGTCACCATGGGCATGGCAGCCAAGAAACTATACGAGACTTACAGCACTGGGTGAGTTTTTCTTTACTGGGCGAGTTAATCGCTATTGCAAATTTAAAATTAAAAGTAAAATGCATGATAAAAAACAACTAATTAACTAATACAGTATTTAAAAAATGTACATAAATATAATACATAAGAGAGAGTTAAGCTATCTACCGCAAACGATCTATAGATTACGCAAATGATCCAAATCAGTATCAATCGAAACGAAACATTATTTATATATGTATATGTAACTTCATTTAAATAATTTAATTTATGTTGTTGACGTAAAATTGTTTTATGCATACTAAGAAATTAATAATAATGCATCTACAAAACAATTGTTTTTGTTGAATTTAAAAAAAAACAATAAGATATTTGATAAAAACCCGTATAAAAGTCTATTGACACATAATAATAGTAATCTATAGACATACATTTAGACAATAACTCGAAGATTCTTTTTGTAAGTTTAAATCAGAGAGAAATACTTAAACGACAATGTTTTTTGTTGTTTTCAAATCTTAACAAAGAGCTTTCAATTTTTCGACAAATTTCTATTGTTGTGTACAAAATATCAAAGCCTTTGAAGAAATAAGTAAGTTCAAGGTTATTTAAAGTCCTTCTTTGCAGTGATTTATTTTATTTTATCTTAATTTGACATTTGTCATTTTATTTTTCATGTACTTAAAATTGAAACAACAAAGAAATATTTAAAGTTATGACAAATTGTTTTATAGAAAAACAAGAGCAGAACAGAAACAAGAGTTATACCTCTTTTTAGTTGTAAATTATAAAAATTATATTGAAATTTTGTTTCGATAACATTTAAATCGTTTTGATAACATTTAAGACTAAAAATGGGCAATCTCACTACGATCCTATGATCTTAAAATCATAGTTACCCTTTCTTAGATTAAAGGTACAAGAAAAAAACAATGAATGTCAAAAAAACTAACAATTAGCTTGGGATTTTGAGGTAGCTTTTTGGGCAATTGGGCGTTTGCACACTGTCCGATAACGACACGTCAATTATTGAACCTAAAAAATAAAAATATCGGAAATATCGTGAGAAAACCTAAGAGGTGGGCACAAATAAGAGATTCATGTAAACGTATCGTAACGGTAGCACATTCAGTGTCCCGATCGTGCTAAATTGTAACTGTAACGTAAACGGTTCGTCTAAGCAGCATCTAAGGTTCACCGTTTGCGTTTTAATTTAGCACAACCTGAGCTCTTGATACGCGCGGTGACGCTGCAACGTTCGGTAGTCGAGCGTCAACGTGTAGTGTCACTCGTATACCACCATTTCGATACGCTTGCGATTGCTACATTTATTGTGTTTGGGCCTCCTTATCCCTCGGTGCTTGTAATTCATCAAATTGTTTGTAGGTACTAATATTATCTATTTGACGTTTTCTTATGTGTCGTATCGGAAGTGTAAGAATGCATTTTAAATAAACAGGCATTATATTCTTACTAATACTCTATGATCGCTTAATTATTGTGTGTTGAATATTAATATGAATAAAAAAAGCTGTTATTGTCATTGTAAAATCTAATGTAAATTTATCTAGATTAGGTATACTACTCATAAGATATATGATTGGATTACTTCAAAAATTATGAAGCAAATGCATTAAAATTATTAGGAACATGAAAACTATGTAAATAATTTATTTTATTTTATTATTGAAGTAATTCAATTTAAAATTACTCAAACGTACTGTCAGCACCAAATTTTGACTTATGACTTTTGACAGTTTTTACAGATATTTTTTAAACTTAGGTAATTTCCAATATTTTACGCTCTTTTGTTTTAATGTGTTAAAAAAATATGTTAACAGCATTCAGTTCCGTTTGTGCCACTTCTGTAAATAAGCAGCAAAAAGTTTGAATTTCAATAATGATCGGCTTATAATTTTTCCGTTTTTTTGTGTATAAATTGTGTTAATGTAATAAAATTCTAGAGCATGACTTGATTGACTGACTGTATTCTTAGACATGCACTGATTGACTTTATCCTCGGTTTTATGAGAAATTGTACATTCCTTGTGATGTACACACTTAAAATAATCATAATTTAACAAATTTACATAATCTAAATGTTGAGAAGAGCTATCTGCAGACTTTGGAAAAAACCTTTAAATAACTCAAACCTTCTGCCTTCTGAAAAAAGTTTGATTATTTTACTGAATATCAAAGTCTAACTTAAAGTAAAATTAAATTGATATTCAATAAGCATTAGTACCGAAAAATATATAAATTGATTTAAAATCACTCTGACAAAGCTTAGAACGATAATTACCTAAACGAAGAATAGGTCTTGATATATAAAACGATTCTGAGAACGCTTCTTTTATAAACAAAAATAACTAAAAAAACGTGAAGTGAATGTATTTCTGACAAAGAAATCATCGAAAATCACACACAAGACAATTCGCTGACATGATATCACTTAAAGTGCTGACGCTTCATAATAAAACATTTGATGGACTGACACATAACAAAACCGACATTGGACTCCGACCTGACTCCTGTTCCCGACCGGACCTGATTGAAACTCCTGACCTTCAGTTCGACTCAACAGAAACTGACAACTTTGATGACAAAGCACACATTCAACAAACACTAAACTCTCTATTCTTTGTATTCCAGTGTCGGTTTACAAAACCATCCATATCTTTATTCGCAATATCCCATCGATTTTCCGAGCGCTTCATCGCACGCATACTCCGTTGCCGGAGTGAGCCCACAATTCGCGTCACAGGAGATGTACAACCCAACAGCAATGGCTGCACAAGCACACACGCACGACATCTTATCACAAGACGCAAGAGCTCAGCAGTCGCAACAAGCGCCCACACAACTCTTTCTAAACTCAACAAACGCAGAACAACGATGGGACGGTAAGTCAGCTATACTCAAATACCTGGAACCGATTATCAGTACCTTTAAAAACGTCATCAGTCCCATCACTAACGTACTCTACGGCGCTATGCCGACAGTCAGGGGTCTCAGTTCCGATGTATCAACTGCTACAAACGTAGAAGCAGACGCAGCGGAAGATATCAAAAAGCCAAAGGAGTTTTTAGTGCCACAACCGAGATTCATTAGAGCTCAGAGGAAAAATTTTCGGAAAACCCGAAATACACCCAAAAAACACACTGAGTTGAAAATCGATTTGGACAGGCTTAAACACAATAAAGACTTGTACGATTATATAAAAACTAAAAAATACAAATACAACTATCCAAATACGTACTACTATCCTAGAATAAAGTATGCTATCAATCCTAGCTCCTTTCATTCGAAACCAAACAACAGTAGACTAATACCGTACAGAAAAATACAAACATCTGTTAGTTCAACAACAACTGAACGGTATTTACCTTTTGTAGACACTGATTGGAGACCTGTTTTAGTTCCAAATAATGTAGTGACTCAAAACAGTACCAATAATTTAACTGGCAAATATAACAATCAGGGTAAAAAAGCCATGCGGAGATTTTTTCGCAAAAAATCAAATCTGAAGCGACGTAAACGAATAAAAAGAGATCTATCTGATAATCTTAACTCAAAACAAGTATATAAAAATGAGAAACGAGGAGTTTTTGATATATTCTCAATAGTTATTAATGATATTATGACTCTATTTGAGCGAACAAATGATTATGATCACACAAAAGCATATGTAGGTGATAGCTTAAAGTCACGCAAAGTACCAGCATACTACGCCACAGCCTACAATGTGCTTATCTTGAGTGTTGATATTCTTGATAGTTTACTGGGTGTTGGAAAAGACGTGCATAATTACTATAGTATAGGTAAAAAGAAAGCTACTTACAAAAAAATTAAGAAAACTAAGAAACAAAATAAAACGAGTATTCCGTGCCGTAAATACAATGAAAATATAGATCGAAACGTAGATATAATTAATAACACTGCTAGTGGCTCTGAACATGCAAATACAACTAGAATTATAGTTAACAGTACTGCAGCGAATGAGTCTGAACAAAAAGATACAACTAATATTTTAGATGTTGTATCAACACATGATGTTACAGAAAGCCCAAAACCAGATATAACTAAAGAAACTGAAAATATTACAGTGTAATTAAACTAAATATAACACTATGTATACTGCATTTATCAGCATTTATCGGTTATTTAATATTGGTGATGGTATCTATTAGTTCTGAAACTTAAGTGAAAATTGTTATTCTAGCCATAAACTTATGTGAAGAACTAGATATGGTAGCTATTGTAAATATCAATGAAAATGTTTACACTATGTAATGACACTAAAACTACAGAAAATTATACTATAATCAATATATTTTTTATGAAGCAACTAATTGGATAATCAAAAAAATCTTTTCTGTAGTATTAGTGATCATAAATAACGCAACAACTATTATGAATATTACCTATATATATATTTGTTATTGTTATATGCGAATGTGTCAAGAAAAGCTCAGTAGCATATCATAAAATTTACGATGCCAACATTATTTTATTATATTAATAATTATTTTTGTATAATTTTAAAGAATACATTGGCTATTTTTGTGTACCAGAGAAATGAGCACAAATAAATGTGACAATCGTAAACGAAGCGAAACAGTGACGTATTTGACGTTTCAAAGTTACTGCATTTTATATTAACTGTCACATTTATTTGTCTCTCTGTTAGTTTGTCGATGATTTTCAGCTACTGAGCTTTCCTTCTAACATTTGAATTGATATTTTCAATGATTTATAATTTTGTATCATTATGTGCAGGCTTCCGGAGACGTCCAATGTTCTATGGACAATCACGCGCTTCTTCAGAGTCCTATTCGGGTACCCAATGATCCCGCCTCTCAATGACGCCCAGACCATGGCCATGCCTATGTATGTTATGCCACAAATGTATGGCCAACCCGATCAAATGTATGTTCAGCCAGAACAAATGTATGGTCAAATGAACATGCAACCAACGCAATAACAAAATTGGACATCACTTCAGGATCAAGTGGCGGCGACAAAACGCCAAATGTCAGATTACCACGACTTGATCCGAATTGAACCTTTTCACGGGAGATTTATAAGACGATTGATTTGACAGTTCAGAGTGTGACACTATAGACCTGTCCACAGTATGCTCAGCGCATGCGCGTCCGCCATGTTAAAAACGCGGTAATATGAAAGTTTCGGGCACTTTTTATAGAAATGGCTGGGCAACAAACATTATCACCTTTAATAGTGCAATTAAATGAAAAATTAATTGACGGAGCTTCGTTAGTGTATCCTACCGTAGAAGCCCACAACTGTGTTCATTTACAATGATGGTTAAAATACCATGGTCGTCCTCAAGGAGGAAATAAAGCCGAACTAGTTGAGAGATTAGGATAATAATAATTAAATAATAATGAGTGAAAGTATATACAAAAAAAATATAAATATCTTAATATAAAAGAAATGAAAATAATAAATAAATAAATAATGCTGGACAATCCACACAACATCATCTAGCCCCAAGCTAAGCGGACCTTGTGTTATGGGTACTAGAAGACTGACATACTTAATACAATACAAATTACAAAGGTAGATATTTTTTTATTATACATAATTATAATACCCAGAACACCCGGAATAAATATTTGCAGATCGTACAAACATTTATCCCAAGGCGGGAATCAAACCCGCAACCTCCGCGTCGTATGCGGACCTTCGCCCGCCGCGCCACATCGGTCGTCAATAAAATATGTAATATAAATTCTCCTGAAAGGATTTACTACGCGTATCACTGCGGCATACTCCATAACAACAACGTTTTTTTACCTTTCCTTAAAGATAAAATTATATATTTTAATTAAAATACTTGTAATATAATTTTATTATGTATGCACAATAATTTGAATTGAACTGATTGTAAAATTATGTTTATTATTACTGGTTTTATTACTATTTTCTTCAAAAAACGTGCACTTCTCATACATTTTTAAATAAAGTGCCCGAAAAACATGGCGGAAGTTGGAGCATGCGCACAAAAAATTTTCAACTATTTGAAGGCCTATTGATCTTTGACGAATGTATAGAATGACAGCTGTCAAATCGGGCTTCTTATATCTTTCCATTAGTGGTAATCTGACATTTGGCGTGAGCAGACGTATTGTTTTAAATTGCTGGACTTTTTGCAAAAGTTCAAATTTCTTCCGTTTTGGCGCTGTCCAGAGTTTGAAGCGATACGTTTTGCTTTTTAATTCTTAAGACTGATCTACTCTTATCTACGATAGTGTGAGCCCGTCGACTTTAGATTTAGGTAATTTATTTTTATAATAAGCGTTGTAATAAGATTTATTTATTCAGCACTTAGAAAATTAAAATGTTAATAAGTTTATTTTGTTTTATTTATTTTATACTAAATAATCCGTACAACTACTGCTTAATTTTAATTCCAAGTCTAAGTATTCGTAATTATTCATGGATATTTTATACAACACCATCTAGTGCCATGCTTAGCAAGAATTCTTATATATTTTTTCTAAATACATTATCATCATCATTATCAAAGGCTGCACTTCTATAAAGCTTCTTCAAAAGCCTCTAAAGCCTACTCCAAAATATTACAGAAATAATATTGATGTTCGACATCACACAAGTGTTTATTCTTGATGGAGCTCAAACCCACGACCCACAGAATGTAAAGCTGAGCCACTGAGCTGTGACGCCTGTCAAATGACGCTTCATTTTGATAAACAACGACATGAGAAAACTGAATAGGCAGCTAATTAATTAATAATAATCAGTATTTTCATAATTTAGTATAAAAGAGACATTTTCAAAGATAATATTATTTGAAATTTATGTTTTCTGATGCTAATAATAAAATCATTTACGCTCGCTTTGAATGATAATTTTAGGGAAAATTCCACGTTTCAAATAAATCATACCTACATTTTCATGACATATAACATTAGAAAGGCGTCACAGCTCAGTTGGTAATAGCTCTGCCTCATGCTGTGGGTCGTAGATTCGATTCCCACCCAGAGCAAATGTTTGTGTGATGAACATAAATTTTGTTATGTGGCTGGGTGGTGTGTATTTACAAATATATATTATATATACTTACATAGAAGTATTCTATCAGCATTCGAGTTCCCATGATACAAGCTTCGCTTAGTTTGGGACTAGGGTGTGAGTTTTAAAATAAAGAAAAGTTTGTACTATGGGAACTACATTGCTAATAGAATTCTATACGTACATCTTTTTCGTAAATATATACGTAGGAAACATAGTGATAAACCAGAACAAATATTTATGTTAACACAAACGTTTGCTCTGGGTGTAAATCGAAACCACGACCCTCTCTACTACAACTCTCGCTACTATCAACTGAGCGACGTATCAACGGCATTGAATGTGCCGGGAATGGTGGCCAAGGGATGCTCGTAGACCAAGAGGCAGACCACCAGCCCGATGGTCCAAAGACATTATGGAGCGAGCCGGGAATCAGTGGATGAGAGTCGCAAGGGACCGCAAAGAATGGCATAGTACAGAGGAGGCCTATACTCAGCAGTGGGTGCCAACGGGCTGAAATGATGATGATGTGCCGTGAATTGTCCTTTTTTTATGATTTTGCCTAAGGACTTGTTCAGACGGATCGTAAATCTTTTCCATTTTCTCAGTCTTGTTAATTATATACACAGGGTTATTATATTAGTTTCAAGATCTATTTTCTACACACGCTTCGTATTAAACTTACCCTGTTGTAAAATAAATAGCAATAGGCTATGTTTGCTATAAAAGTAATAAAGGCGCTATGCTGCAACTACGTTGAGCCACAAAAGAAATATTAATATGACAATTATATACATAGTGCACGCTTTGTGGAAATATACATTAATAAGCTATCTTCTCTTATGAAGCTTCTCTTATGAACATGAAATGTAGGTAGGTATACCTTATAAAGTACTGCGCTGTGTAACCTTTACTCCAAGTACGAGTTTTTGCACACACGTTTCGTAGAGACATAATCGCTGGCCGCCACCCATCTTTAGCAATAGGCAGAACTTATTTAAAGATATAAATATTTTATTAGTAGGTAATCCAGGTCGCAAAGTGAGTTTAGGGCTAGGTCTATGAATATTTATCTTATACATATTATATTAAATTTCATAAGATAATAATTTATTTATTTATTAATAACATATTAATAAATATGACGCAGCCTAAATGCTTTCAAGTCCATCTTACCTAAGATCAATCTACTTGAAAATTCTGCGAAAATATTCTTTAAATATTTATGAAGGCTAAGAGAAAAATTGAAGGTGAATTTAGACTCATTTTTTTCTAGTCTGCAGACAGACAGAATATGTTATTGGATCTTTTGCGGTTTCTTGCTATTAGTAACTTTATTTATTATATTAGATTATTTTGAATTATATTATAAGGTAATATTATACAGCCCAATGAAAATCGTCGGAGCAAACGGATACTGGAGTGGAAACTGCGGTTTGGCAAGCGTAGTGTAGGAAGCACCCGGCGAGATGGAGCGATTATCTGAATGTAGCGCAACACAACGTGAGAAGAGACGAGACCGGGCTCAGTGGCGCGTCTGCAGAGACCTACGTCCAGCAGTGGACTGATATGGGATAGTGATGATGCTGACCCACTGTGGCGTATAAGCTTCAATCCTCAAACTCTTTGTACTAGTAAACTTCAAACTTCAAAATCATTTATTCAATAAAATCACAAGGATCACTTTGAAACGTCTTACATACTAGATGATTCTAGGCGCCAGTTCGTCGCGACCAGTGTCTAGAAGAACTGGCAAGAAACTAGACCTGGATTCTAGCGTTTTTTTCATATGATCCTTCTTACAATTGTTTAACAAAGTTGGAGCTAGTTCGTCCCAAGCTTGCTTGTCTTCTAAATAGTCAGATATTTTATAATATGCTTTTGATAAGAGTTTTCGTTTTATTACGTTTTTGAACTTGCCAATCGGCAATTGACAAACATAGCTTGGGACTATGTTATAGAAGCGTACACATTGCCCTTTAAAAGATTTATTTACTTTGGTGAGCCTAGTAATGGGAACGAGTTTATCCTTATTTCTTGTGTTAACATTATGATTGTCGCTTTTTTTAGGAAAAAGATTAATATTTTTTCGAACATACATTAAGTTTTCGTAAATGTACTGACAAGGCACTGTCATTATGTTTATTTCCTTAAATTTATTTCGTAGCGAAAAAGTCTTGAAGTAACGTGTACTGTCTTATTTATGGTTTTTATGTCTTATAATGACAACAAACGAAAGAATATAAATAAATCAAAAGTAGTCTTATGGTCTATCTTATAAATAGTTAGCGCAGACTTGATGTATTGATTACCATACGTAATGGTGACATAATGTCTACGCTATCTTTTTATAAGATAGGGGTTTTGTCTTTTAGGTTTAGGCTTACCTATTCATTAGTATATTATCTTATTTATCTATCTTATTTATTTTATCTAAACTAAATATATAATTAGGCTAAAAAATTACAGATTTTTCATTGATTAAATCTTTTTAAAAACTGATGTTGACTGTACTTTGAAGTTTATGAAACAAGAACTAAAATAAACCAAGAATAATTAGAAAAATAACTCAAAATTAGCCCTAATCCTATATCTTTTTTTAAAAGATATAGGATTAGGTTTAATTATAAGTTAATATGCATTGTTGTATTTCAACTATTTACAGGAATTATATAGGTTATGTTCTGAGTTATGGGTAAGTAAATAAATAAATAAATTCAGTGATCATTCATTTTAATTCACAATAAATACTTGTTAGTACATTAATATTTAGTATATAAATTATATATTATCGTCAGACCAAACGCTGTCTTGGTAAATGCGAAATTACATTGCTATGTACAAAGTTAGTACATTATATAAATAAATAAATAGTTATTTACATTCGTTGTTTTTTTTTTACAAAACCAGAGAACTGGAACATTGAAATCGAGCGTGTTTTTTTTTTATATATTTTGCCGAGTTCCCTGATTTTTTTATTGATAGAATTATCACACAGTCTTTTACTTTTATGATAAGACAATGTAATATTTCAAATATTCTGTGTGCTCTTGCCGTTGTCTGTCTTCGTCAATTTCATCATATCGTTTTCATTTTATTCATGACTGTGACCCTGAAAAAATCAGAATAAGATTAGATATACATTTCCATTGTTATAACTAGATGGCAGTAAAAAATCCTTTCATATTTAGTAATTATTTTTTTTTTGTTAAAAACAATTTTCTCTGCAACCGAATTCATCGGTCGATAACTCGGAAAAATTATAAGTTTCAATTATTTTTTTTAGTATTTAAATACCTGATTATAATAACTATCCAGAGCATTTTCGTCAGCATACCGGTACATAAACGCTATGAGATACCGCAATAGTGTTAAGAAAGGAAAATCTAAAAAATATCAAGAAAATATTTGTAAAAGATATCAGATAAAAAAATGTGCAAGAAATGGAGATCTAGAGAATAACTAAAGAAATGTTATATGTTATGTTGAATGTTATGAACATTTTGTTCTGTGTCTGGGTGTAACTATGTATTCTATGTGTGTATTTACAAAAAAATATATAAGTATTCTATCAGCAGTCTAGTTCCCATAGTGCAAGCTCTGCCTATATTCTATGTGTGTATTTACAAAAAAAAATATGAATATTCCATCAGCAATCTAGTTCCCATAGTACAAGCTCTGCTTAGTTTGCGACTTGTAATGTGTGAATTTTCCGTGAATATTTATTATTATTTATAAGTGGTTGTGTAGAAATAGCTTAGGTATTCATAAGTCTAATATTAAATGAACAAACAAGTAACAAAAGGTTTCACCCTTGTATTAATGTATTCATTCGTATTTAACATGTTCAAAGGATTTAATAAAATAAATACATCGTTTATGCCACGTAATTCAATGAACTGTACTTTTTGTGAGAATTTTTGGAGACCCGCAGAGGGGTCCTTAATTTTTAAATTAGATTTTATTTTTTATACTTGTTTTTTGTTAATATTTTTTAAGGAATAATAAAGGCTTCTTTCTTTTCTTTATTTTTTTATTATTATTTCTTACTCCACATTATTCTAAACCCTGTACCTAGGTATAACTAATCCACTTCTTAGGTTTAAGATTAATTATTTATGATACGTAAAGAGTGTTACTTAACGTATCATATAAATTACTTAAGGTTTTAATTAATTACTATGATGTATTAATTACGTATTTGTCCCTTCGGAATAGAAATGAGTGCAAAATTACTGAGAAAGCAGAAATTAACTAAAAAAGAAACAAAAATTGATATTTTTATTCGAGTATGCATACATGCATATAGAGTTGCCTTCAGTGCAATAATTAATTATCTATTTTGTAATTTTCCCATTTTCCAGATAACGTGGGAGTAACATTTCTGGAATGTTCTTTTATGATATTCTAGAAACTGTGGGCAGGATTATATTTATTGGACGTGGGTGTTTCTTCATCAGTTTATGATGAACTAGCTGACCCGTGCCCACTTCGTTGGGCATAATTCGACCGTTTTTTCTCCGATTCACTTTGCAAACGGACTACCACGTAAAAGCCTTTTTATTTTTCGGTATTTATATAACCTATGACACTCAGCAATAATGTGACTTTCTATTGGTGAAATATTTTTTTAAATCGGTTCAGTAGATCCCGAGATTACCCCTTACAATTTAACAAATATACAAACACACAAACTTTACCTCTTTATAATATTAGTATAGAAGTATAGATATAGATTTATTATAAGCTGGACTTTTAAAGCAGTTGCATATAAGTACCTACCCTCATTTTTTGGTATTTTTTTAAAGTAAGTTTTATTATTCTATTCAGTCACGCGTCTCGATCATGAAGATGTTTCAGTTTATGTTTGTCATAATATTTGATTATTTAACAATTTTAATGGAATAGTTGGTCGTGGGTTCGATTTCCACAGAGATCAAATGTTTGTGGTGAACATTAATATTTGTTCTGGGTTACTATGTATTCTATGTATGCATATACAAAAAACATACACCAATAGCAACAACTATGGGAATTAAATACAAAAAGCAATTTAGTTCCGATAGTACAAGCTTTGCTTGGTTTGGGACTAGAGTGTGAAATGTCCAAAAATATTTATTTATATAAATTGAATAAGTTTGCCATCTAAACTGTATTGTAAAGGACAATGCCCAGTGGGCTATGGGAATCTGTACCAACTTGCATCAATTTGAATTTACTCTCAAAGGTCTAATTTTTATTTACCTTTTCGCTACCAACAATATTTTTTTCAGTGTCTAACCGCATTTCAAAATATTTAAAAATGTATTTTATTTTATTTTTTTATCATGTTTGCCTGCTCAGCTAAAGCTTACTTGGCAAACAAGATTTTTATTCAATGTCCACTCACGAAAATAGGTGACAGCTGGGATCGGAACAAAATAGTTGACGTGCGCAGGGCTTAGTCCGAGCTTGTATTTTAAATCTCCCTACTCTCGAGCCGAGTATCGTCTCTCGGATGTTCTTGTATTTTTGTATGGATATCCGAAAGACGACTCTCGGCTCGAGAGTAGGGAGTTTTAAAATGCATGCTCGGACTAAGCACTCGGAAGTAGGAAATTGATAATCAGATTTTGTATAATTAATTTTAATTTTCTAAACCCGGTTAAAAAAGACTGTTAAAAATTAACAAAGAACACATATAAATAAAATATTAATTTTGATGATAATTAGCTTGTGACGCAATCTGGTACAGGGTTTGGGCAATGTTCTTTAAAACGCCAGGAAACCGTCATAATTAAAAAAATGCTGCAGAAAATGAAAAGCTGTTGTAACTGCTAGAAGCTAATTTTAAATGTCCATAGACATTACACTAAGTAAGTGCCAAAGTATAAAAGTACCAAAAACCAATAAAAAAAACACTCCAGACGTTAAAGAAGTGAAAAATAGCTCATTATATATATATATACTAGAAATGTGAAAATAACTGTAAGTCTACCATGAGTTTTTACTATACTATATTTACTATACTCGCTAGCGTCTGTAGTTAAAAATGTATGAAGATTTTTACAGCGCCTCTAGCGGATAGTTGGGTACTAAAATTCGTCATACTAATATTGACGTAACTACTGTAGTAAAGTCAGGCGATTTTACTGTGACAACTCATGGTAGAGGTACTTACTGAAATATAATGTGATAAGTCAAGTTCAATATTCTAATATACCTGAGAAGTTCTTGTCAGTGCCGTGGTGCTAGAATAGAAAAAAAAAATAATGTGATGAATTTTAATATAAAACATCCATTTTGTTGTCTTCAAAGCTTAGAATAGTCTTAAGAAATCAACATTTACTTCTACAATGCCTTTAAAAAAATTAGAATCGTAGAAACGCCCTCTGGCGACAATCTGCGCAATGTAGCGCACTGGATGAGAAGAGACGAAGACCGGGCTCAGTGGCGCGTCTTAACACCTACGTCCAGCAGTGGACTGATATAGTTGATGATGATTATTTCCACAAATAAACAAAAGGCCACTACTAATTTGAAGAACATGCTTGACATGCATCACGCTTCAGTTCAAGCAGCAAGTGATGACTGACGCTAGAAACTTGTGCGGTGAAAAATGTTTGATAGAATATCAAATGTGCGTGATGACGAATGTTGCAATCAAAGGATAGAAGAGTTAGAAAGAGCGCACACTCACGACAAAACAGCTTAAGACTGGACATTTGATTATGGGTATCGAAGGCCCGAGCACGAATAAATGACAATCGCAAACGTCTTAACGGTGGCGTATTCGAGTTACACTACGCGTTGACGCTTCACCGCCGAACGTTGCAGCGTCTCCGCGCAGTGTCTTGAATGTGCTAACGTTACGATACGTTTACGATTGTCACATTTATTAGTGCTCACTCTTGTTTACCCGTTGTCTACCAGTTGACGTCATTCTCTAGAGTGACGTCAAACGTCAAACGTCAACGTCAGTCTGTCTTGTCGTTGGTATGCGCACACCATTAGTAAGAAAAAACAGTAATAAGTTGTAGAACTTTATTTAATCTACCTCTCTTGAAAATAGCTTCTTAAGCCCGATGATTGTGGCTAGGAGTAGAGCGATTTTGGAGATCAGGAGAGCCTTCCCCACCATGAGGGTGAGACCTTTGAAGGTCAAAGCTCCTAGGAGACCGAACTTCATGGCAGCTGCAGCTAGGAGTGGACCCATGTTCTTGTTGCGCTGTCTACCAGTTTCCACGTACTGGTGGGGCTTAACTGATACATCTGAAACAAACAAGAATATTTTTTTTTATTTAACCTATTGTGCCCCATTGCAGGGTAAAGGTCTCCCTCAAACTCTTCCATTCATCTCGATCTCCTGCGTTTATACACCATTCCGTCGCGTATGAGTCGAGATCGTCTCTCCAACGAGAGAAATAAAGAAAAAATAAATTAAGAATAAATTAAAACTTTAAAAACATCCTCGGCATAAAAATAAGTCAATTAGTAACAAAGTGTTTTAGTAGTCTCATCGTTTTAGTATATAATTGATACCTTGTATATCTATAGTATTCTACAAGTGAAGCCTTTTCATTTGATACGCATATTGAGTATATTATAAAAAAAATGTCATTCGCTATTTTCTAGCGGCATGTTTGCCATCATACAAATATTTCTTTTTTGTAGGGATCGAACTTGGTTAATTTATGAGTGTACTACTACTATAAATGTGATGTTCTAAATCTAGTTCCAATTCAACAATATTTATTTAGTTTGGATCTAGATAGCGTTGTGTGAAATCCATGAATATTTACTAAGACGTTCTTAAATGCATTAAATTATCGTTATTAATACGTATTTATTTATTATGTTAATTGCAGTCGGTTTTCGTTTGATTAAACATATTTGTATTTCGAATATTATGTGTATTTAAAATATATATTTACTAATTTGTTTTTCGCTAAATTTTACTTCTTCGAAATTTGAGGCATTTTGTATACACCGGTAATTAAATTTTCGCCAGTTCGTAAGTTGATTGAAGTTAGATAATTAGAATGAAGCACTCTTCTTATTAAAACATCTTGCAAATTCCGTTTTAATGAGCTTGTTTATTCATCATTAATTTTTGCAATAAATAAATAAGTAAACCGTAACGTTGCGGATTTTTATTAGTTTTGTTTTTTTTTCTTAAAATAAAAAAAAATTGTACCTAATAGATAATATTATTAAATATCTTTATAAAATGTCCTAAATATAATAACAAGACGAAGTTGCAGTTAGGTAATAGGCTAGTCTAACATAATTTGGAATACCTTAAAACCTAAATTTTATTTAAATTTTACCTAAACTTATTATCGATACTTACACAAAAAATACTGTTTTTTTTTTGCGGATTTCTGTACTCAAAACTAATTAGGGCTATGTTATTTCAATCATTATTTTTGCCAATTTTATTATAATAATATTTTTCCGCCTACAGCTATATTTCTGTCAAAACATTATATTGTAAAGAGGTTAAACACGACTAAAAGGAACATCAATAGCCTTTATCTATTCAAAGGTAAAATATCGTACGCATTAAGCAACTATATTATAAAAAAACATTGTATCTCGAAGAGTCTTCAATAAATAAATAAATAAAAATCAAATAAATATTCGTGGACATATCACAAATCACACTCTAGTACCAAATTTAGCAGAGCTTGTACTATTGGAACTAGATTGAGAATACAATACTTTTTTTGTTTTAACATATTTACTTAAAATACATAATATGTACCACCCAGACATCTGTGTCTGGGTGAGATGAGCAAATGTTTGTGTGATGAACATAAACATTTGTTCTGACAAATGTGTATGTCCACCACACAAACATTTGCTCTTTGTGGAAATCGAACCCACGACCCACAGCATGGAAGGCAGAGCTACTACCAACTGTAGCTCTACCATGAGTTTTAACAATCAATACTCGCTAGCGTCTGTAGTTAAAAAAATGTATCAAGATTTGTACAGCGCCTCTAGCGGATAGTTGGGAACTAAAATTCGTAAAACAAATATTTACGTAACTACTGTATTAAAGTCAGGCGATTTTACTGTGACAACTCATGGTTGAGGTACTGAGCTGTGACGTCGTTCATAGCTCATTTTCTAACAGTCATTAATATCAAGGATCGAAATGCGCACGTAATCTTAACAGTGATTAGAAAAAATGTTTTTATGTAATGAGAAAAGTTGTTCATGTATTTAGACAACTACGAGACGTGGCTAGCCTTGAATCTTTGAGGTCTGTGTATTTTGCACTATGTCAATCTCTTATAATGTATTGCATCACCTGCTGGGGATCTGCTGCTAAAACCGTACTCATACAATGTGAGAGAGCTCAACGCTCTGTTTTTAAAACTATGTTAAAAAGACCGCGCAGACACCCAACCGCGGATGTATTGTATATCAGGAAAGTGGGATGCTTCGTGTACGCAAATTGTTTATTCTAAAGACATTTTTGGTAATGCACAAAACAATTACTTCGTGTGAAACCTATAAAGACGTGTTAAGCAGAAGAATTTTTAGGCTTCCTAAACCCCAAGTGTTCACGACATTTGCTCAACGTTTCGGTGAATCTATAAAAACCCATATCTATAATGCTGTAGTAAAACTTTGTGTAGGAAATTCTAAAATAGGAGACATGTCACCACGTCAAGTTAAGCTCACTGCAAAAGTGGCTATTAACTCTCGATTATGATTATACAGAAAGCATTTTGGCACATTTAACATGATGTTCTTATATTAAAAATTTAGTTTTTAGATATAATTCATTTTATAAAAGAAAAAACACAAAGTGTATGTAACTTATTACATTTACATATAAAATACATAATAAACGGTTGAGCTATCTACAGACCGTTGAAAACGATCTATAGATAGTTCAACTGATCCAAATCAGTACCAGTCGGAAGCGTACCCAAGATACTGGCTGCAATTAAAAATTAGTTATACCTATTGGATATCGGGTAATTTAAGAATTTGAATTAATTATTTACTGTCAACTTTTAATTAGTCAGACGAGGCTAACATTGTTATACAGGTAAAGGAAAAAAGGTTCCCGCGATACAGGCATTGTGCCTAGTGCAGGGGTCATTAGACATTGTTCAGTTTATATAAACTCTCTGCATACTAACGCTCTAGTTAAGTTTTTTTCTTTTAATGTATTTTGTAGTAGTAAGTTATGCAGTAATAAACATATTTTTCATTTTTTTTTCAATAGTTTTCCTAGTAGGTATTTTCCGTAAATTTGATATTGTTTTGTTTTTGTTGGTTTTTCTGGCTTGTCAAGCCTTTTGTCTTTTTTCATTGTTCTAAAATATTAAGCCAGTTTACATTAGATAATTAATAAAATAACAGCCTAAAGATAATTAAAATGAGTATTTTATATACAAAAAGGAAATCAAATCTGAGGCTTATTTGATGCTACGCGGTTACTTCTCCATTAATTACATTTCTTCCAGAAATGATTGAAGACGTATTCTGTGAGACAACTGCGTCCATCACTTTGAAATGTCAAAGTACAAGCTGTCAAATCGCATATAGGTACAAGCTGAAGAAGAAGAAGAAGAGGCTTAGTTTTCATTACAAACGGGATATTTACCATGATTTGTGAGTTTGATTATTTCCTGTTATTTCGGCACAGTTGCATGCGCCATGATCACGGGTCGAACTGAAGTCTTTGCAAGTAGATATTAAAGTCATTGGCAGACATACCGGTCTACCCTCTTTTGCACTCTTTTATTACGAACGATGCTACCTATGCTGAGGCTTTTATAAAGCTTTATAGTAGCTTTAGTTTTTTCATAATTTAGATATTAATTTCTTATAATAAATGTACCTATATCATCTTTATTATCGTCAATACATAACATATAAAATAAGTTATTTTTTCCAATGTAAGTGACTAATAAATAATGACAAAAAAGCCGCACCTATTTGCCAACACATGTACGCCCTTAAAAGCTTAATTAATGGACAGCTCTGTAAAGTATCCGGTTTTATACTCTCTCGAGCCATAGACATAGATAATAGACTGAGCTTTTCGTACCCAGACAGCTCAGCACCAATATATATGACAATCATAAACGTTTTTAAGATGAAAATCATATTAACGAAGAAAGTTATGAATGTGAGTGTGGCTGGGCGTGCAAGTAGAGGTAGGCCGAAAAAGAAATGGTTGGATTGTGTGAGAATATGAATGTGAGAGGAGTAGATTCAGAACTGACGAATGATAGGAGTGATTGGAGAAAGAGAACATGTTGTGCCGACCCCACTTAACGTGAGATAATGGCAGGGGAATGATAAACGCCATAGAAGTGGCCAAATTTTAGGAAAACACTGAGTACATCAACACGAAGAAGAAGAAGAAGGGGAATGATGATGAATACATAAGTGACACCCATATCTGTCCTCCATATCCGTGTGTATGTTAAATTGTAAGGGGTAATCTCGGGATCTACTGAACCGATTTTAAGAATTCTTTAACCAATAGAAAGCCACATTATTGCTGAGTGTCATAGGCTATATACAAAACCGAAAAATAAAAAGGCTTTTACGTGGTAGTCCGTTTTGCAAAGTGAATCGGAAAAAAAACGGTCCTAACGAAGTGGGCACGGGTCAGCTAGTAGTTAATAAAGATGTAGATTGCTCATTCTCTATGGCTATGGCCAAACCACTAAGTTTAAAACCGGTAATGTACGTCAGGTAGCCACGAGTAAATAGGTCACGAACACCACAGATGTATTTCATATGTCGAGTCCTAAATTGTTACTAATTAGTCTCGTCCAGTACTAATTTAGGGTTAAAACGTGTATTTACATTTATGTCCTGAAATATTTTTATCTGTATTTTTAACCGACTAAAAATGGAAATTTTAAATAAGACTGAATATTGTTTTTGAGTAACAGCTTTTAATTTTTTTTTTGAAAATTTTAGTTGCATGCATGTACTTACTATTTTAAATAACGTCATTTTTGAAGTATCATTTAAAAAAATAAAATAAATAACTTCAATCAGCTAGTGTTAAAAATCACGCAGACTACTTTGATATGTTTTTTTTCCATATTAAGTGTTCCATATTAAAAAGAATCATCTAAATCAGTTCATCTAGCAATATACAACACATAAAAATATATTCGAATAACAACCTTCTTATATTAAAGTCAGTTAAAAATAGCTTTAAATGACAACTAAAATTCGTCATACTAATATTGACGTAACTACTGTAGTAAAGTCAGGCGATTTTACTGTGACAACTCATGGTAGATACACAGACACGTGTATAATATTTTTTTCAGCAATTCGTAAAACCGTTTGTGAACGTGAATAAAAAAGAAATTAGTTTTTATTGAATGGGCGACACAAGCACATAACATATACACTTGAATGAACAAACAATAAAATAATATGAATCTGTACACATGTGAGACAAAATTTTATTTCTACACTACGATTGCTTTTTGAATATAAAAACCTTAGGCATATACACATCTATTTTAAGATCTTAGTAATAAAAGTTTATATACAACTTGTTTTTTTATCATTTTATTTAAGTAAGTAGGGGAGACCAAGGAGGGTTGTTACAATTTTTACTTAAAACCACATATCTCAATAAAGAAACATAGCACAGTTATCAACTTTATGTCTATATATAGAGCAATCTTTCCTTTATCAAAAACAGTCATGACAATAAATGCAAGTTGTAAGGTTTCTGAGAAAATCTACCAAAACAGAAACAACTCAAACTGTAACAACTCTCCTAACACCGAGGTAAGTTGTGACAGGCACCAAGGTAAGTTGTTACAGCTGTTTATCAATACTATATTTGATAAATAGGATGACTAATATAAGAATTATAAAACACACAGCCTTTAAAAATACTTAAATTATCATTTGGCATAATTGTTGAGACTACAGACATTAAGATTATAAGAAATAAATATTTTTAAGTAACTATGGCATCATGACAATATCAGCCACTATAAAATATGTCAAAAATCTTAATGTAATCCAATCTATTATGACAGACGTACAGCAGCTCACTCCTAGTGCCATTCTCGACCAGCCTTTCCACTCCTGAACTGAAACCTTTTGATTGGATTGCTAATGACATAAAATTCAAAGCAAACAAACTAAAATAGGAGAGTTGTTACAGCGTGTCACAACTCTCCTAGGTGTCGAAAATTACGACCTGGTCAGAATAAACATTCATAATTTCACAACAACGTAAAGGATCATCAAAACAACGCCACTATTTGAAACTTCAATAACCCTACAGTATACAAAAAAATAACATAACCACCTAAATTTAATGTGTCACGATATAAATATAACCAAAATTTTGACAAAAAAAATACTTTTCGGCTTTTTTTTCATGCAGACGTCGTACTCGGGCAACCATTTGCCTGGTGCCTGAGACACTTGTTTTATCAAAAAGCGCATCTAAAAAGAATCAATTGAGTGGCATTGCCAGCTCACTAACGATCATAGGTTCCGAGAAATCGGCCTTGTAACAACTCTCCTCTGTAACAACTATCCTAGGTCTCCCCTAACCTATTGTGTAATAATAACCCGCTGCAGGGCAAAAGTCTCCCCCATAACTTTTAAAAATCATATACCTACCTACACATCTATTTTAAGATCTACGTATTAAAAGTTTTTCATAAAGCTTTTAAAAAAGTAATTTTAATGAACCAAAAACAAGAATGCCGCCAGCAGCGGGGCAAGGCCCAATTAGTCATTATATTATTATTATTATACTACCTAAAACCCGCGATGTTGCTATCGTTATATTTTTGACAACTCGCACAATGTCTATAAATTATAGCCTATGTCTTCTTCTGATGTTAAAACTACATTATTGTAAAGTTATATCAAAATTCGTTCAGTAGTTTTTGCGTGACACATCCGTATGTATAAACTTTCACGTTTATAAGATTAGTAGGAAGGATACTAACGGCCGGTTTCTCGAACAACTCGATCAGAAAATAATCAACGAAAAAAACAAATAATTACTATGTGTCAAACTCGGATCAATCGTGATTTGGGTTTCCAGAAAGCTTTTAGGAAACCTCGTACCAAAATAAGAGCTCAATTGTTTGGGACACACAACAATACCTCTATAGTATTACCTGTGATTCTATCCGTAGAAATCGTGCGGCATTTAAATGGAGCAATTTGGAATTTTATTACCTTACACTTAGAGGTTATAATGGCATAAATGGGAATGCTTACGCGTTGCGTTGTTTCAAAGATGGGATTTGGAGACATTTCGTGATGTTATTTGCTTTTGCTGGGATTAGTGGTAAAGCTTCTGCTTACTAAGTGGTAGGTTACATTGGATTATTTACCTATAACACAAATATAAGTATTTTATGTCGATTTCATGAGTATGAATTTCATTTTTATATGCAGGGACACGATTTTAAGAACGAGGTTTTATGTTTATATTTGCTATGATTAGAATGGCGCTGCAAAATTTGGTTGAGCTTAGAACGCGCTATCGTTATGTTTTCAATGGCCAAGTGTATGAGCCAAGGAATTTAGGATTCTGAAGGACTGCAGGAACTGATTGGGTCTTGTTCATTACACCATCGGGGATGCTAGAACACTGCTGCCAACCCAAAGTCCTTCTCCGTTACTTTAAGGAGTTGGGCTAGCTGGGGTGAGGTTAGCGGGGGGACAATGTACAATACACCCCATTGTAGGACGTCAGTGCCGATCTTATTTCCCCAATTAGAATCAGAATTAGGATTCCGAAATTAACTCTGTATGAAAAGTATTATTTGCTTTGGTGCGTTAGTGAGATTGTTAACTATCATAATTATTTGCGAATCGGAGTGTAGTTTAGTTTACTGGCTTCTTTCAGTTAGTATTTTTTTACACTTAGATCCAGTTTTTGTATTGTCGATTTAACATGGGCCAGTAAAAACATGTTTACCTACCTGGCAATAATATTTCGATTTGAAACACAATTTCGAACAGAAAAGGTTTATTGGTTTTGGATGAATTCCTCATTATTGTGCAAAAGTTGTTTAATTTATTGAATATTTGATGGATTGGCATATAAAAGCAAGCAATTCCGGAGATTAATTTTTTCAAACATTTGCTTGACAAAATTAATGACTTTTTCTTATGTCTTTTACAATTTTGAATTGTAAAATACATTTTCTGTGAGTATATTCTTCATATAAGCGGAAGCGAGTAGCGGTATTACTCTCGCGCACTATTTGCCGAGTTGTGGAGGTGTAGTCTATACGTTCGTGCAATATATTTGATGTAAATACATTAAAGGCCTTATTTGAGCATAGGCCTTATTCGTATCAAGTAAGTAAGTAATACCTAGTAAGTAAGTAATTTAAAGTTTGCAACGTTTCACATCAGAAATAATAAGAAATATATTGTTAACTCGTTATTATAAAACAGTTAAAAAATCATTCACCAACTCCAAAAAACCATAAAAAACTCACCAACGCCAAAAGTAGAATCTCGGTCCTGCTTCCCAGCGACCACCAGATCAGCATTCTCCAGAATCCTGTACCGCAAGGACCTGGTGGTGGCGAAGTTCCAGAGCTTGTCTACAATCAGCTGTTGCGCCTGGTCTTCTACTGATACTCCAGCCCTTGCGAGAGATTCTGGCTTGATCGGGAGTTCTGCAGCCATACCGTGGCTGAAATTGGCAACAAATGAAATTATTATTTTGGTATGCGATATTGAACCTTAAAATAACCTGTAATAAAGCTGCTTGTTAAAGAGCTCGTCCAAGGAAGTTGTACCACTATTCCAATATAGTAAAGGAAAAAAAAATATTCAATAAAATCACAAGGATCATTTAGCGTCTTACATACTAGGTCATTCTAGGTGTCAATTCCACGCGACCAGAGCCTAGAAGAACGGGCAAGAAACTTACGGCCTGGTTCCTACCGTTTTTTTATACGATCCTTCTTACAAAGAATTACAATTAAACCAAATTAAATACTAAAGTTCCAGTGCGGTGTCAATTTAACTTAGTAGTAATATGGCATATATATAGATAGTAGTTAAACAATGACGCAAGAATTGATGTGTCTTAGAATAAAGGGTATGTTTGTTAGAAATCATAGGCACATGAGATATAACATAAGGAAATGAAGGACATTATAGAATGATGGATGAAGGGTGAGACCTCACAAAGCTCGTCCGTAACATACGTGTTCTGTGACATCATCCATCATACATCAGATGGGCTTCAGATTGTAAATAAATTATCCAAAAAAACTTGAAATATTATAAATTATGTTTTTTTAAGCTGTTGCATAGCTTCTATCGCGTGCTTTAAGCGTGGAGACCAAATCCAGAAATTCCGTAACGAAAATAACCTAACACTGCGCATGCGTAATCCAGCAAAAAATGCTATGTTATATCTTTATCGCGGCAGTCCCCGAGTGCCACCCGTCTTTTTTTATTTATAATACGCCTATCATCACATTATTAATTCAAAACAAAATTATACTAAGTATTAAAAAAAAATGTTTTTTCCTACACATATCATCGAAGATCATGACGTCATCATTGAGCTAAGCCAACGCGGCCCGTAGTTAGCATTATAAAAAGTGTATTATATCATTATCCCTTTTTTTTCGTTTAATGGGCATTACCTATCATCGAAGATCATGACGTCATCATTGAGCTAAGCCAACGCGGCCCGTACTTTGCATTACAAAAAGTGTATTTTATCACTATCCCTTTTTTTCGTTTAATGGGCATTACCTATCATCGAAGATCATGACGTCATCGCTGAGCTGAACCGACGCGGTCCGCAGCATCTTGTCCACGTAGCTGACCAGCTCGTGTGCTATGCACGATGACATCTCTCGCGCCATGCATTTCGTGCTAAGGCCTCGCTTGAGGCTCTCTTCTGAAGGCTGTGCCTAGAAAAAAACAGCTCAATATTAATTTAAATCACGTTAAAAATCTTCGTTTATAATAAATTAAATAAATTTATTTTTTTAAGCTTGTGCATAGCTTCTATCGCGGGCCTTAAGGGATTCCGTAACGAAATACCCTAACAAAAATAACCTAACACGCGCATGCATAAACCAGCAAAAAATGCTATGCAATAGGTTAACCACGGCAGTCCCCGAGTGCCATACGTCTTTTTAATTTTTAATTTGAGAGTTTGAGGATTAGAAGGTTTCGTAAATAAGTGAAAAGCGACCTTTAACGTAACTTTACTTATTTTTGTATCACATTGCACACAAAAACACTAACAGATAAAAAACAAAAGGAAACAAAAAAACTATTCAAACTCAAAATTCGTTTATATTCGTGAAAAATAATTATAAAAATCGATTTATAATTGGCAGAGAAATCGTGTTATATACCTACATACGAAAATAAAACCGAATATAGAACCATTTATTTTTCAAGTTAATTTAAAAGTATACCTTGCCAGCCTACCTACCTTTAAGCATTGATAACTATCATGAAAATCCGCACCAATTTTAATCCCGCTAAGCCGGTAAAAGCTTCGATTCAAAATAGCCAAAGTGGACGAAGGTGACAAAGTGATGACGTCACGATAACATGGTGGCAAAGAAATGACGTCATGATAACATGGTGACAAAAACAGGTCACAATAACTCAAGTGCGAGTATATGATGATCAATCATACGTTCTTGACGTTCAATAACAATGTATTTTCGGCATTGTGGAAAACTCGAAATGTGATAAATTGATTATGATAAATACGAATTTATTTTTGGAGTCTTTATATGGTTTTGTTTTTTTATTAGGTTGGAGTTTATTTGTTTCCACTCGTATCGTTCTTGTCGGTTTATTTATAAAAAAAAGAGTGTTATTAGTTATCATACTTTATAGTGATCCTTTCAACTCGAAGTTTTGTAAAATAGAGAATTTTCATATTGTGACACTTCAGTTTATTAATAATATTTCACACAGTACAAACAAATGACAAAAATAAAGTGCATTCATATTTTAACTTCACCCGCTCCAGTTACGAATGGTTTTTGACATTTAAAAGTACATGATTGATGGATACTTTTGACATTTCATAAAGTACTTGATTGACGGTGACGTTTATTTGCATTTCATATTTAATGTTTAACTGTCAAATGCATTCATCCAGTTAATATATTTTGTAAATAAATATTATAAAAAAAACATTAATTACTAAGTTTACATAAATAAGTTTAAGGACTAAGTAATTAGGATAAAATAAAAAAATATTATCTTTTGATTTTCATCTTTTTCGACGATTTAATTAATTGTTTTATTTATGCGTAGGTTCACGCATTGAAGCATTGACAACTTCAAACCAAGTTCAAAAAGAGTTAAGTGACAGAAACGTTCAACAGCCCATTTGGTCTGATATCAGGCGTGTATCAGGCCAATCCGCCTGACAGCTGTCAAAAGTGTAGCTACGATCTACGTCGATAATTCAAGCTCAAATACGTTCGACGAAGGTTTCCTACCAAAACATGATCCACACGGCATAGGTTAAACACATGACTTTTCCTAGGTAATGAGGTGTCAGTGTCAAACGCACTAGTGCACTACTTTCTAGTATAATTGATCTAGACATGTAATTTGACGCTTGGTATGCAACTTTCTTAGATATTGAATTCCTTGAATCGACTTGTTTTACTTTTACCATTGGGTTTCAAATAAAATATCTAAAGATGATATGAGATAATAAATTTATTCAAAAACATACGACTATTACACAAAATGTGCATATTTACGAAGTACCTACATAAGGAACAGTTGCTAACAATCGATACATAAATTGTGGGTCGTGGGTTCGATTCCCACCCAGATGTTTGCGTGATGAACATAAATATTTGTTCTGTGTCTGGGTGTCACTATATTATTTATTTATTTATTTTATTTCTTAGGAAAACAGTCAGTCTTATAAACTATATCTAAACAAAAATGATATCTCTTGATAAGTTCTCTATATCTTAAGTATGTATTTACAAAAAAAATGTGTAGGTATAAGTATTATAACAGCAATTTAGCTCCCATAATACAAGCTTTGCTTAGTTTGGGACTAGACTGTGATGTGTGAAATGTCCATGAATATATATGTCGACGCAAGACCTTCAAAAATTATAATTTTAATTACAAAAATAATTTAAGAATTATTCATAGCTGATTTAAGATTTGATTCGTTATTAAAACTAATGTAATGTCTTGATACAATTAGTCTAGGTAAGAAAAGATGGGTGATTGACTGTGGTTGTTTAGTGAAACCATAGGCAATTACTAAATAATTAGGAAACATTTATTTTAATGATTGTTAATCAATGATAAATTCATATTTTGATTTGTCAACAATAATCATTCAACTAGCTTTAGTTTTCTTGAGCGTAAATTAAATGCAGTCATAAGCTTGAATCCGTTTTCTAGTTGAAACATTAAAACTTCATTCTTTTAATGTTTTAACTGAAAATAAAATAACTAAAAATCAAAACTAAATTTTAAAATAATTGTTAAGAATTTACAATAGGAAATTAACGACCGTAAAATTTGTTTAAAATATTGTGATTAAAAATGGCTATTTCCGGAATGCCTTCTTGTGTTGAGTGGCGTGAGCGGACCGGCATTATGGTGTGAGCCTCGACGAGAAAAAGTGGTGTTAACTTCTTAAGAGATCTTGTGAGTACCTAAATGTAATAATTATTATTATAATAATTAGGTTTGGTTTTAGGACTATTTATAAGGATTGTTTTAATAGTTAATAAACTTAAAGAAAAAGACGCTGGTTTCATTATTTGCAATGAGCGAGCCTAGTGATGGGAATAGTGACGTCAGCCCTGCTGGCGGCACTGTTTCTAAAAACCCCGTTGGTAGAACTCCTTCGTTATATATTTATTTATACTTTCTCTCATTAATAAGTATCAAACGCTACTTCTAAGTTGCTATCCACTTTTAAAACACATAGACTCAACAATTGGACCGTGATTACCAGCGAATCATGAACGTGTATCGAAGAAAACTAATTGCCTACCGTATAACGACATGCCAACTTTCTTAACGAACATTCAACTAATGTGAAAATTACTGTTAAGTGTTCGATAATTGTCGACGAATAAATGTGAACAATCGTAAACTTATCGAAACAGTTAGTCCAGTCAAATTATGGCTAAAAACGGATTAAATAAACATGAGCGTACACAGTTTGGGGGTTTTTAGGATCGATAGGGGGGTGTATTTTGAGCATAAATTCCAATTTGAGGGGTTGTACTAAGGTCAGCTCAAGGTCATTTCGATGGAAACGCGTTTAATTCGATATCTCGAGAATGGTTAGTGTTAGGCGAAAAATTGTCGAGACCTTTTCTTTTCCAAACAAAATTTACAAACTTTTTTATTTGAAACTTTTTTTTATAACATTAATATTTTTCAACTTATTACTCCCGCAAGGCAAAAATTTTACTTTTTTTCCATTTTTCGTCGTTTTCTTCCCAACCATTCAATTTTATTAAATTTTACCGATCATCGAAGTGTAGATCTTTTAATTATGAACAATTTTGTTCTTAAACTTTTTTCCGTAATGCCAATACCTTCGGAGTTATAGATTACTGTACCAAGCGAAATCCGCGCCATTGTCGCAATATAAGAAGGTCAATCGATTAAATGATTTAAAAATTAGGTATTTAATTAGGGTAAATTTTTGGGTTAATTTGGGTAAGAAGTAAATTAACAATTAAAACTGTTTCACACTTTTATTGATAGAAAAATAGGTTATAAAATTCGGATTTCGCTTGGTACAGTAATCTATAACTCCGAAGGTATTGGCATTACGGAAAAAAGTTTAAGAACAAAATTGTTCATAATTAAAAGATCTACACTTCGATGATCGGTAAAATTTAATAAAATTGAATGGTTGGGGAGAAAACGACGAAAAATAGTAAATTTATTGCCTTGTGGGAGTAATAAGTTGAAAAATATTAATGTTATAAAAAAAGTTTCAAATAAAAAAGTTTGTAAATTTTGTTTGGAAAAGAAAAGGTCTTGACAATTTTTCGCCTAACACTAACCATTCTCGAGATATCGAATTAAACGCGTTTCCATCGAAATGACCTTGAGCTGACCTTAGTACAACCCCTCAAATTGGAATTTATGCTCAAAATACACCCCCCTATCGATCCTAAAAACCCCCAAACTGTGTACGCTCATGTTTATTTATTTCGTAATTTGACTGGACTAAGTGATGTATTTGAGATACACTGCGCGCGTCAACATCAGCTTTACTGTCGAACGTTGCAGCGTTAGCGCGCAGTGTTAAAAATACGTTACGTTTACGATTATCATGATTATTAGTGCCCAGCCTAGTGTAGTGTAGGACGCACCCGGTCTCGCCGGGTGCTGTAGGTTCGGATTCCTACCAAGAACACGCAATTGACGTGAGTGACAGAAAACGTTTGTATCTAAAAATATATGCTATGGAGTGACGATCTGAATGTCAACATAACGTGAGAAGAGACGAGACCGGGCTCAGTGACGCGTCTGCAGAGACCTACGTCCAGCAGTGGACTGATATAGGTTGATGATGATGAATTGTTAAGTAACTTCCTAACCGTTCAATTTAATGTTTGTTATTAATGATCTCCAATTTAATGTTTCTAAACATGCTTAAAAGGACAATATTTACGAAAAACTTTGTAACTGAACTTCCGGATACTTCAGTAAGATGAGCTGAGGGATTTTATTAATATTCTATAACTTATTTAATTAACTTTGTGTTGTCAATATTGAAGTAAAAGTAATTAACGCAGTTTATTTGAAAATTTTCCATTTCAGGTTAACCTACTAGTTACTAAATAAAACATAAAAATTTAACGATGCCTGAAAAATTATTAAGTGTTTTTGTTTTAATTAGGTATACTTTGTTCTTCAATTCTAGAACATTTACTTCATAGGTATATATTTTAAGTTAAAACTTCACTTCTAGTCTTACAAATACTTCTTTCTACATAACTCACGAATCACGACAAGTCAAATCCATTTGTTTTATTAGAATCGCCCGAAAAAAAATAAGAAACCAGGGGGGTATCCTGACAACTGAAATGTTTTTGAACTGTTATTTGATCAAATTGCAGTTTAGTTTTCTTCTTCGTCTTTTATTTATATTTTGAATGATCGATTTTCATACCGTTTGATAGAATTAACGAAAAATCAGGTAGCCCATTCTCAAATCAGGTAAGTCATGCTTCAATCAGGTAGGCCATGCTCAAATCAGGTAGGCCACGTGCTAAACCGCGGCATTGGCGTCATTTTTAACAGCTCAGTCATAATTTTATACAGCTCAGTCACGTCAGTTCACAAAAATGCTACGGAATACTTATGAGTTACTATAGTAAAATCATTGAAAAATGAACTGCAACTGAAAGTAGGTATATTCGGTCACGCAAGTTTCCCCTTGCTGGATAGCCCCCTAGGAAAAATTCCAAAAAAGTATTCCAATTTCCAAAATCGTTTTATATTCAAATGACTCACCTCATTGTCGATTCCACTGCACCTCACGATACCGAAAAGTAGAATCGATAACCAGATTGCGGTATTCATTTTTATCGATAAAATTTTCACACCACTAGTTTGAACTAACTTAGTATAACACTTTTTTTTTCGTTTTTCAATTGTCAGCAGTGTATCACTGCTGTGTATTTGTGAAGCAAATGCAGTGGTGTATCACAATATACTGTTATATATCATAATGGTTGACTGCACATGCAGTGGGGTAGTCTGTTACTTGTCTATTGTAACTTGACGGCTGACGTTTGATGGTTTAACTACTTTTTTAAGCTATTGCATAGCTTCTATTGCGGGTCTTGAGCGTTGAGACTGAATCCAGAAATTCCGTAACGAAATAACCTAACACTGCGCATGCGTAAGCCAGCAAAAAATGCTATGCAATAGCTTTACCGCGGCAGTCCCAGAGTGCCACACGTCTATTTTCAATTACAAAAGAACGAAGATAAAAGTTACTTTTTATTGTGATAGGTTTTGATTATTTATGTTGATTTATTTATTAAAATAAATAGATATACGAATATTAATTTATAATGCACTTACGAAAAAACACAATAAAGTGAGAGTGGATTTTAAAAGTGGATTTTAAAAACGGAACCAAAGTCGTCTTTTGATGTGTTGGTTACAACCAAAAAAGTTCACTTCTACAATAATGTCATTATAAAAAACCAAAATGTCAGTTATCAAGATAGCATATACATACATATATACATAGCCTATAAATATTCTAAGATTGTTAAACTGTTAGTTTCATTGCACTTCGTATTTGCGTAATATTATTTTCTTTTCTTAGGATTAGAAAAATCTAATCTTTGAAAACTTGAACTTATTCTATTAATTACAGTTTTAAATATGTGTAGTAATAAAATAAATGACATATTTTGATGTAAATTTTCGCAGAAAAATTTAGATAAGTAAATAACTTCTTTTCTAATGGCTGAAATATATTCTAGAGTAGTTTTATTTATGAATAATTAAAGCTAACTGAAAATATGGGTTGCAAGAAATATGAATAGAAATCTAGTGATACTATTATCACTAGTCGTAATGCTATCATTACCACTAGAGGCACGGTAGATACCTATCTCAAATCTTTAGGTACCTGCAAGATGTGTATGAGGTGGTATTCAGAGGCACGTCCAAACATGACATTTAGCACACGTTATTAAGAATTACTAAAAATATAAATAGAAAGTGTAATAAGTGAACGCTTAATTTGATCATGACAAAAAATATGAGTTGTTTTATTAAATTTCGTTCAGTCATTTATTGTTTATCAATTATATTTATTATATTTTTTTAGTAGTTTTAGTGATATTTAGATTTTAATTTATTTGATAATCTAACCTTTGAAGTTTATTAATAAATTTATTGTCGGTTGGTTATCTATTTCATACTTTACATTATAATTACCAGAAAATAAAAAAAGTAAACGTGATTAATCCCCAATTAATTTTAGGAAAATTGGAGGATTTTTAATGATCATTAAAAAAATAATCCAAGTTCCCTCCAGGTAGTGATTTGTTTATAAAAATATTATGTATTACAAAAAAAGTACCTATAAGTAAACCAATTAGGTTGCCGATTTTTAACGAAAATAATATAATCAAGAAGCGAAAGGATTAGCAAAGTAGATTAGCATTAAATACATCATTTTGCAAAACAATATTTTTTTGATATTCTTACATCGTCATCGTGGGTTCTATTCCCACCCAGAGCAAATGTTTGTTCGATGAACATAAATATTTGTTCTACGTCTGGCTGCTACTTTGCATTTTATGTACTTATGAATAAAAAAGAGTACATATCTATAAGTTTGGATGTTACTTAGTATTGTATGTATGTAAAAAAAAGTATATAAGTATTATATTTGCAATCTAGTTGCCATATTAGATTTGCTTTGTTTGGGACTAGAGCGTTATTTATTTATTTATCACTATGCTGGTTATCAAGGTTAATATAAAAGCTGGTTCATTATGTAATGTATGGTATGTAATTAGTGACGTAATTACCTCTCAGCCCCTATAATAAACTCAGATATATCTTCAGTATGCGGTCACGGTCAAACCTATTACAAAAATACTAATCATAAAAGTAACGATTTTTTATATAAGTAGGTACATATAAGCAAAAGAAACGGTTAAGATATGGTTATCCAGATTTCGAATCAATGTATAGATGGTTTGTAATTTCAGAGAAATAAAATACATAGTTTGCATAGTAATACGTGACATAGTCAAAGTCAAAAGTTACTTTATTCAGTAAAATCACAAGGATCATTCAGAATCGTCTTACATATTAGGTGATTCTAGTTGCTAGAATATTAATTACAATCACACAAATTATACTAACAATATTTTGTAGTAGTTAAACTGTAAATGGTACATACATATGTGAAAATAGTCTGTTGTTCAAAGCGTAGACCTACGTTTTGAACAACAGACTGTTTTCAGACACAATTATCTAGTAATATCTAGAGATAAGATACGTTTGTCTGTGTTGTTGTTATTATAGCTTCATAACTATGAAGCTATAATAACAACAACACATAAAGTTACGCCTTAAGATATATCGTATATAACGCCTATCTTAAGGCGTAACTTTATGAATAATATTGTTATGTAAGTTGCCTTAAGAGCAAACAATATTTCAGTGCCCCTACGGCACCGTATTCTCGGATTTCATTTAAATACCTATAAGAGCTAAGTCAATGGACAATGACGCAAAAGGATAGAGAGTTTCTAGAAGCTTTTGAAATGTGGTGTTGGAGAAGGATGGAAAGAATAAGCTGGACAGAGAAAGTAACGAACGTAGAAGTGTTGAGTAGAGTAGGCGAGCAAAGAGCCCTCATGAAAATGGTTGAGAACAGGAGGGGGAAGATGATTGGCCATCTTATACGACACGACAACCTCATCAGTAACATCATAGAAGGAAAGGTAGAAGGAAGGAGAGGAAGAGGAAGGCCGAGGATCAACTACATGAGCCAAGTAAAGATGAAGGTTGCTCTCGTGTCGTATAAAGAAGTCAAGGAGGCGGCCCTGGAAAGGAAAAAATGGCGTGACTTGCATTAATTACGCAGACAAGAGCGTAGCTCTTTAATAAGAAGAAGAAGAGCTAAGTATATTGTATCTACCTATTGTAATTTATACTCATACTGTATGTAAATATGAATAAGCTCATCCCAGCGTTTGTTATATTTTGGATAATTCACAATATTTGTATAATTCACTATAAGTATTATATTAATAAATTAAACTTATGTGTTATTCTGATGTATATGCTATGTTATTCTAAGTTTAATTAATATCCGTTTAGTAGTTTTTGCCTGAAATAGTAACTATATCCATCCATCCATCCATACAAACTTACACGTTTGTAAATAAGTATTTCATTCATTTATTTATTTGCAAAAAAACATGTTCGATTTTGGTACTAGATGTCATAGTAAGTATGTAAGTTCACATATTTTTACCGAATTAAAATGGTGTGCAAAAATTCTAGCCTTATATCTAGTAGGTACAGTCACGAGCTTTAATTTGGGACCCTTTTCCATTAAATGTTGTTAGAACATTCATAATGCAATAAGGTCGAAACTTCAGTATGACGTATGACATACGTTAGAATATTAGCACTAAATAACGTCAGTTTGCCACACGATATTCAACCTTAGGTGGGTCCCAAATTAAAACTCGTGACTGTACCTACATATTATAATTTTCAGTAGGAAGTAGTATCCCTCTATCCCACTACACTATAATCTACACGTCTATAGATCAGTCTCTACTCTCGTAAACACAATCAGTAGCTCTACCATGAGTTTTTACTATACTATATTATACTATACTCGCTAGCGTCTGTAGTTAAAAAAATGCATGTAGATTTGTACAGCGCCTCTAGCGGATAGTTGGGTACTAAAATTCGTAATACTATTACGTAACTACTGTAGTAAAGTCAGGCGATTTTACTGTGACAACTCATGGTAGAGGTACAGTCTCTACTCTAGTAACCGTGATCAGATCATACAACTCAGCACGCATCACCACTTACGGGTTGACAACCGCTAAGTACGTATCCATGCGTACATAGTGAGATCCTCGTCGCATTACATTGGGGAAACTAGGTAGAAAAAAAAATACTTTCGAGACATTTGATCTTATAAATAACGCGATGGAAAGTAACACGGCCGTGTAGACACGCAATGAAATACCAACTTAGCAATTATCAATCTATTATGTATGAGAATAATCATGAGATATGAAAAAATTATACAGGGTGGTGCGAAATATTACAGTAAATATTACAATAGCGCCATCAAGAGGCAAACAAATAATTTTAAGATACAATTGTAATCTTATAAGTGAACTATGTGTTTATGAGAAAATAAATGTGTATACCTTAAAATTGGGTATGGAAATTAAGACTTTTTCCTACTGACATTTCAATTGAATATTAAGTGTCTTTTTTATTGATATTTCAAAAATAGCCACAAAATAAAAATAAAATATTTACTTAGCTGAAAGTACAAGACAATTTCAGATTACGAAAATTTAGTTAAAAATAAATTTATAATACTTGAAAGCACAAAAATATTTTGATAATGCGCTGATTTATCGCTTATAAGTGATTTCTACCAGACAACCCTGAAAATTGTAATAGTTATTTGAAAAAGAGTGCAATTACGTTCAGATAAAACAATTTAAAATGTTTTTAACAATACTATAAATGTTGTAATATATTTGAGATAACTACATAACTTCTTCGGTGAATATTTTAACAAGGTACATTTTTTTTTCGAAAAATATCTCCTTGTTATTTCAATAAAATATACACCGGTATATTTTACTGAAATAACAAGGAGACTTTTTTCATATTATTTTGAGCCACCCTGTATAATGTACAATCTATTTACTTTTGCCTTTGCATGTGGCTCTCGTGGTCGGTTTCATTGACACCTGTATACGGTGATAAAACTCAAACTCAATAATTATTAATTAAAAAACATGTAAACAAACAACACGTTATTTTATATAAATACTTTTTTTTAAATACATATATTATAAAATCTCTGGTTAAAATCCGGAAAATTTTCATAATGTAAATAAAATATTCAATGCTTGTACTGTGGGAACTAGTACTGATGACTATTGCTGATTGTATAATTTATAATTTTTTTTCGTTAATACATATTTACATAGAATACATAGTAACACACCGCACAAATATTTATGATCATCACACAAAAATTTGCTCTGGGAATCGAACCCACGACTCACATCATGAAATGCAGAGCTCCCAACTGAGCTGTGACGCCTGTTAAATAAATAATATTTTGAAGAGAAACAAAGTTTTGAATTTGAGATTTCCGGAATCTAACAAAGTTATTAGTATAATTAGTATTGTATGTTTGTCAAAGCATAACTTCCAAAGCACGTTTATTGAATCTGCATAATATTTGAGAAATGAACAGGTAATCAGAATTTACTGGCGAATATATTTATTAGTCAAAATAAATTAAGTTACCGACTGATAAGTAAAAATACATTATAAAACGGTGAGACGGATAGAGTATCTATAAAAATAAAAATCATCAAATCTAATAAGAAGCAAACAAAAAAACAAAGATATAGAATTCCTAGGACATTTTTTTTTAAATGTGTGTCTATTTCGAACAGTTGATTCAATCTGTACCTACCTATAGCATATTTTCAAACTTTAAATATAAGATAAAGATTTTATTATAAAGGTATGTAAGGATTTTATTATAAACACATAAAACCAGCAAATTTTCAGGAATAATGAGAATCTAATTAATTAAGTAATTAAGATAAAACTAACTGATATAATTAACAAGTGAAAGCAAATACTGTGGAAGGTTATTTTTAAAATGTATTATGTAAATGTCAAATGAAAACAGGTCAATTTATAATGGATTTTTGGCTACTTTTAATCAATTAGTCTACTTGATAAATAGGGATCAAAACCTCATTTTTGATTTCAAAAATAAGATAAATAAAAATAAATGCTGGACAATCCACACAACATCACCTAGCCCCAAGCTAAGCAGAGCTTGTGTTGTGGGTACTAGAAGACTGACATACCTAATAGGTATAGGCGACAAAGAAATTGGTTTACCACTTTTGATGACATCTCCCAGTAACATAATTATTCGCTAAGGATTACAGATTGACAGATTCTGACGTAGCAGTTATTAATCTGTCAAGCGAAAATAGCCCTTGACGTTTTGTACGTGCAAATGATATTCAGCCTTAGAGTGGTAAACCAATTTCTTTGTCGCCTATACATGACATAGATAGATATTTTTTATTATACAAATAAATACCCAGAACACCCGGAATAAATATTTGCAGAACATACTAGCATTTATACCAAGGCGGGAATCGAACCCGCGACCTTCCGCGTCGCAGGCGAACCATCGCCCACCGCGCCACATCGGTCGTCAAAATAATCAGATTTTTTAGGAGTAAAAGAACTAAAAGCCCATCCACGTCTGAAAGGTAATAATGCAAGTCTGCACAATCAGCTCGACGAGCGAGTGCATCAACAATGGCCGCCACAATGGCCGCTCTGTAGTGAAAGCTTTTTCCATCGGTTTGACGGAACTAACCCACTACTATGCAGTGTGATGAACAATCATACATTTTTACAACTTTTAGAACGATGTTCCATATCGCGCGTTGCGAAAGGGGGCTAGACAGAAAATTGGAAATTAAGACCTAAAGTTGTAACGACACTTTTTGCTACAGTTGTAAGCCGTGCGGCGTGCGCGTGTTGAGAGACTCTCTCGCAATCTCTCTCAAAGAAAACAAGCCAGATTCGCATTCGCATTGTACCGTGTGGTGTCGCGACGAGTATTTTTGTTGAGTGTATACCTACAGGTTTTTTGTACATAATAAATGTTAAAAACTAATTAAGCATAAAGAGCATCCCAAACTAAGCATAGCTTGTACTATGGGAACTAGGTTGCTGATAGAATACTTATTTACTTTTTTTTTTTAATTACATAAGTACATAGTATGTATATAATATAAAGTATAATACGTCAAAGAGGTTTTCATAATTGGTGATTTATAAATATAGCTAAAAACCAAAATAAAATATTGTTGTTTGTTCTTAGCAACAGTGTGTCACAACTTTTATTATTCATGATTATGAAAATATTTCCAATGAAAAATGGCGTATCCGAGTCGCGTTACTGAATAAAGACGAAAGTCTTGAAATTTGCACTGCTAATACGTATATGCATAGTTTTTAGGGTTCCGTAACCAAAGGGTAAAACTGGACCCTATTATTAGACAACTTTCTATCTGTATGTGTGTCACATGAACTGTAATATGCAAATGACACAAATGATGTACTTCCGTTGCCGTAATAACTACACCAAAAAAAAACCAAATGAAATGTACATTTTACAATTCAATTCTCTCATCCAAAAAATAGTTTTCTTGTTGGGAACCCTTCGTGTGCAAGCCGGACTCGTACTTGGCCAGTTTTTTATTAGATTATTTACAAAGTAGTATTCTACATCTTTTCCGTGACAATCTTCTATACTTATAATAAAACTGTAGAGAGGTCAATTCTGTACATTAAATATATTTTCAAAAAAACTATCAGGGGGTGATTAGTGATCGATACTGATGCCAAAAATGCAATCAGTAAAATTTTTGTCTGTCTGTCTGTCTGTCTGTCTGTCTGTCTGTATGTATGTTCCGTATAGAAACAAAAACTACTCGACGGATTTTAACGAAACTTGGTATAATTATTCTTCATACTCCTGAGCAACTTATAGGATACTTTTCATCACGCTACAATCAATAGGAGCGGAGTAGTGAAGGGAAATGTTGGGAAAACGGGAGAAGTTACTGTTAGGAATAGATACTCCTTTAATATCTATCACCAACCTTAATGTTACCATAGCAACCAAACGTTGTTGATTGTCATCAATGTCAATGTCTTCACTTGACAAAATATATTCTTTGCAGTTTAAGTTAATAATATTCGTTTATTTATTGTAACTGGTTTTACCCTATCCTACAGTACTTATATCGACTTTAACATGGTAGCAGAGCGTGGTTAAGGTACCCTGATGGTTCTATTTTACTGCATCAAAAATCATACATCGCTCGCATATTGCAAAGGATTGGCATGGAGAAATGTAAGCCAGTGCCAACATCAATTTTAAAAGCAAATAATGCTCAACATGTTAATGAAGTTTCAATGAACTTCCTGTACCGTGAAGCTGTTGGATCACTAGCTTATTTGATGACAAGCACGAGGCCTGACATAGCCTTTGCTGTCAGTGTTGTATCTCGGAATTTAGATAAACCCACAAGGGAGAACATCATCAATATCAAGAGGATAATGCGTTACTTGAAAGGGACTATAGAAGAAGGCATCGTTTACAAGCCAGGAAATAGTCATAATTTAGAATGTTACAGTGACGCTGACCACGGAGGTGATCATGAAACTGGAAAGTCTACCTCAGGCATTCTTTGCATGTATGCTGGAGGTCTAATATCCTGGAATAGTAAACGCCACAGCACAGTAGCGATTTCATCCATCGAGGCAGAAATAGTGGCAGCAAGTGAAACTGCTAGAGAAATTATTTGGTTTCGAAAGGTCATGAAAGATATCATTGGTGAATTGGTCCAGCATCCCTAAGTGTTGATAGCGAAATTATTATTAAATTTAGGGTAAAACTAGACCTTATTACTGAGTTTTTGATTTCTGTCTATTATCAATTCTATAACTATCACGAATAATTAATATTAAAGGGGGCTTATACATAAACGTGATTTTTATTTATTCGATATTGATTAGGGCAACGGGAGATAGATACGGTACGGAACTCTTCGTGCGCATTTGCCCGGTTTTATTAATAAGTAGGTATAGATACTAAGTTTTCCTTCTTAGACTGCTCTTTTTTCTCTTTCTCTCATAAAAAGATGGGTTATAGCAAAATCTCTTAAAACGGCACGCGGACGAAGTCGCGGCGGGAACAGCTAGTAATGTAATAAATTAATAATGTTTCGATAGAAAGTTGAATGTTTTTGAGGTAACATTTTTTACGACACTTGAACAAACAGCTGTTGGGCTATTTGGCCTGATCAACGCTTGATGGTGTCCTGAAATCAGGCCAAATGGACTGTCAATAATATTATGTACAAGTAGGTATAGAAGTACCTATGGGTGTTAAGTTTGATAATAATTTTGTAAAATCTCATTAGTATTATTTAGTTAGAGTATAGCAACATTGCTGTTATTCAATCACTTATTTTATAATAGCAAACAGTCTTGTGATTTGATATTAGTAATCTTAAAGGAGTTTTATTATTCTGATAATATTTGAATATCATTAATAATGGAGGCATAGAATGATTCTAACGGCCGGTTTCTGAAACGTTGATCAACCAAAAAATCAAATTACAATGTGTCAAAACTCGGATCAATCGTGATTTCGCGGTTGCTCAAAAACTTGTCATCGGCGAAATATTTAACAACAGATTAGTTAACATTAAATGAAACCAGTTTTGACACATTGTAATGTGATTTTTGACACATTGTAAATTTGATTTTTTAGTTGATCAACGTTTCAGAAACCGGCCGTAAATGATCAGAGTGATATTAGGTAGGTACTCCATAAAATATGCATAGATTTGATTTAAATTGACACTGCAGTCATCTTATTTATTCACGCGCGGAAACCTTGACAAATCCCTTTTGAAGTACAACTTGGGTTCTTCAACTTTAACTCCACTTATTGTGTCGTTTCCGCCCTTAAAGTTTATAACAACCCTTAACGAAACAGACGTGACTGGATCTTTAATTACTTAATTAAAAGAGGTACCTACTTTATGATTAAGTTGCTTATACGAGAAGCTTGATATAGAAAAGTGATTTGAAAATAAGGACTAAATTAATATCAATTAGTGTGTTTCATTTGGATTTATTGAAAGAAACAAAGTATTTTAAGTAGGTTATATCATGTTAGTAATTTGAATTTGAAATGATCCATCCAAAATATTCAAAATATAGGTAAATAGACACAAATTAAGAAGAAAAAAATTCCGTAGGTGAATAAAACACATTAATACAAATTTTCAAGTATATAAATGCACAATGTTTTAATTACCCTAATTAAATACAATAAATTATTAAAATCTAAACTTAACGTACTTTACACTAAGTAATTTTTTAGGCAGTAAATATTTCTTTGCATATTATTATATAAAATAAAAAAGTTTTAAACTGGCTATATATTTTTGTACCTTCTTTACAAGAAACTATGTTACATAGTTGATGTTTTGAAGTAACTTCCCGCCTTTTTGCATTTTCCTACTGAGTTTGTTAATTCCAAGAAAGGTCTATTTCTTTTTTAAATCAATACCGGCTGCGCAAATAAGATACTATATAGCTACATATTTTAAATTCTTAACACTGACGCACAATTTCATGTTTTCATGTTCTGAAAATCATTCTCAAATCTAATGTATTAATAATTGTTTATTTCCTATACATTTTAAAATAGACGTTCATATTTTGTACCTACACAAAAATTAGGTTAGATAGTTCTAATAAGCCATTCTTTTAACAAAATAATTAGTTTATATCAATAGCATGTCTACGCCACGGCTCCCGGTGCGGTTATATAGGCAGGTTGCGTAGGTCTATGCTTCAATGAGTAAGCTCGGTTCGAAGGCCAGTCCTTGCCGTATCCTCCACTGGAAGAGTAGGAGAGACTGTTCCCGTAGTCTGCACTGTAGTCGCTGGCATCACTGCTGCCGAAGTACGAGTAATGTGACATCGGATTGTGTTGATGATGCTGGAAACAAGAAAAATTGGTACAGAGATTTGAAGCTTGAGATAGGTTGAAAATTCAAATATACACGGACAATACACATCCTAGTCCCAAACTAAGCAAAGCTTTGGGAACTAGATTGCTGATATTATAATTATTACATTTTTGTGAATTCATTCATTCATTTATTTATTTGCAAAAAAACATGGCAGATTTTGGTACAAGATGTCATAGTGGGTATATAAGATAACATATTTCTACCAAATTAATTTGTCCAAAAATTTTAGTCTTATTTCTAATTATACTTAATTATTATAATTTAGTATAGTTTTAATACTTAATTTTGATTGATAACATTGAATTGCAAAATACATACATAGAGTATTTAGCACCCAATTAAAAAATATAATATAAAGTACTTTTATATCACAAACAATGTTTTAAAGACTAAATAACGTTGTTTGAAAAGACTGAAAATTATAATTCTCTATGAAATCATAAGCAAAGCCTTTCCAAGAAACAACAAGTTGTTACGCTATTTAATAACCCATCCAAATAGCGTCACAAGATTTAAAAAAATAAAATCTTTTGAACCAAAACTGGGTTACAATTCTGCCCCAAACCCTTTGGTGTATTCGTTTTGGAATCCTTTGTGTGAGATAACAGAAAATAGCAGAAAAACAAAATGAAATTGCTTTTGTTTCAGCGTCGCGCTCGAATATCCAAAATATCAAAGAGTAAATGTACACAGATCTCGGATTCTAAGTCGAAATAATGAGGGTCGCCATTTTGAGAGTTAGGTACCTCCTTGTTGGCGCTAAAATTTTAATCCAAACTATCAGTCAATCATCAGTCAACTATCAGTCAATATCAAACACATTTCCATCAGTTTGTGTGATGAGGTAATTCTTTGTGCATTCGTGTATTTCATTATGCTGGACAATTCACAACATCACCTAACCCCAAGCTAAGCCGAGCTTGTGATAAGGGTACTAGAAAACTGACACACTTAATACAATACATTACATAGATAGATATTTTTTGTTGCACATATATCCAGAACACCGGAAATAAATATTTGCAGATCGTACAAAGATTTATTCCAAGGCGGGAATCGAACCCGCAACCTCCGTGTCGCAGGCGGAACTTAGAAACGAGATTATTAAGAACAAGATTATCATTCAATGCTTTTCAAATGTAGAAAAGACAATCGTAATAGTAAAAAAAATACGCAGGTTTACTTAGTTACATCAATCGATTGCAGTATTATTTTGTGAAATATTAAACCGTTATCTATACTATATATGTATGCTATATACTATAATAATATAAAGAGGTAAAGTTTGTGTGTTTGTATATTTGTTAAATTGTAAGGGGTAATCTCGGGATCTACTGAACCGATTTTAAAAATTCTTTCACCAATAGAAAGCCACATTATTGCTGAGTGTCATAGGTTATATAAAAAACCGAAAAATAAAAAGGCTTTTACGTGGTAGTCTGTTTGCAAAGTGAATCGGAGAAAAAATGGTCGAATTATGCCCAAAGAAGTGGGCACGGGTCAGCTAGTGGCATATAAAATTACAAAATACAAAAAAAACTATGGATAAAAGAAAAAAAAAGCTTTATCAATACAATGATATCAAGGATTAATACTTAAAATGCTCGGCTGAGTACAAAGTTATCAATAAAAGCTCTTCAAGTGTTGATAAGGAGTTTAACTAACTGGAAACTCGATAAATCAATGACTCATGATATTTAAACGATAGTTGTGACATCTAACTTTTAATAATCATTAAAAATATATAAATAAAATTAAATTAAATCAATAATGCTGGGCATCATCATCTAGCCCCAAGCTAAGCAGAGCTTGTGTTATGGGTACTAGAAGACTGACATACTTAATACAACACATTACAAAGAAAGATATTTTTTTTATTACAAATATATAATTCCCAGAACACCCAGAATAAATATTTGCAGATCGTACAAATATTTATCCTAAGGCGGGAATTGAATCCGCAACCTCCGCGTCGCAACCGGACCTTTGCCCGCCGCGCCTCATCGGTCGTTATAAATAAATAAAAATAAAATAAAATAGCCTTTATTGCTGTTAACAACTTACTGCCTAAATTAAATCTATAAACTTATTACTAATATCCTTTATCACTAACCTAATCGGCAACACGGTTTTTGTTGTTTTTATTTTCTGTTACAGCTTGTCTTTCGACAAAGGTCTCCTCTAAAAGTTTCCATTTATCTCTGTTTCTTGCACTTTGAGTCCATCCTGGGCCTGCTCTCGTTATAAATACTTGCTGGTAATTTGTTAATTCACAAAAGTTATTAGACCTTCTTAATACGATGTTAAAGGTATAAAACTCGACCGAAAAGAATTGTTTATGTCTGTAAATCTTTTATAAAGAAGTTACACCCTATTAAGCATCTGTCATACAATTTGGCAGTTCAATCTGGACAGGTCAGTGACCACAGTACGAATAACCAGGTGAAGACCGTGTTTTACTTGATGATGTAGTGTTCCGTACAAAATAATCTTTGGGTCCGGACAAAGTAATTCTGTACAAAGTAATCTTTAGGGTGCCCACCGACGATAGGTAGATAGATAGATAGAAAACTCTTTATTGTGCACACACACAGAGACATTTCTTATTATACTAAATTTATCTATTACAATGAAGTACAATGGGCGGCCTTGTCGCTATGAGCGATCTCTTCCAGGCAACCTTGGGATGGACTCAACTGTATGGTCTCAACTGGACGATAAGACAGTAAGATTTATCTAACACCTGAGCTATAACTAATACCATGTGTGCAATAAATAAAATAAATAAATAAATCTTACGTCACTATCCGATATCAATAGTTAAATGTCAAGTACCGTGACTATGAAAGACGTTTTGGTTTTGGTGTGCGCTCTCTCCTTAACGGCCGGTTTCTCGAAACCCAAATCACGATTGATCCGAGTTTGACACATAGTAATTATTCGATTTTTTCGTTGATCATCGTTCGAGAAACCGGCCGTAAGGTTCTTAACCTTATGTGAGAGTTGTAATAGAACTAAGTAGTTTTTTTATGGAGACCAATGTATGATGAATTTTTACTTGTAAGAGTTTTAATGACATTATAGTATCGAAAACCGGTATAAATGTTTGTACGATCTGTAAATATTTATTCGGGTGTTCTGGATATGTCAGTATGTTAGTCTTCTAATACCCATAACACAAGCTCTGCTTAGCTTGGGGCTAGATGATGTTGTGTGAATTGTCCATCATTATTTATTTATTATTATTATTATTCAATAACGTTTCCAGCAGACTGGTATCAAACCATATAAAAAAAAATCAGGTAGAGAGGGTTTCGTTTTTACAAAACTAGACTGAACCCTAAAACAATGATTATAGTTATAGACTGTGTTTACCGAGTAATTTACTCCGCCACGGGCCACGGCCCACTGCTTTGTCGATTTGTGTTATGGGAAAAGAAATGGCCGATGGAATTAGATAATGGGTAATGACAGATGTCAAAGAGCACGAATAAATATGATTATCGTGTAACGTGTTTAGACACTAAAATAAGTATTTATGGACATTTAACAGATCACGCTATAATCCTACACTATCTTGTATTATGGGAACTAGATTGAAATCTGATAGAATACTTATGTACCTTTTTTTTTGTAAGTACATATATATACACAGAATACATGTCAGTGTCACATAACAAATATGTAAGTTCACACTGCACGCTAACGCTGCAACGTTCGACAGTAAAGCATCATCGTGTAACATCAGATGTGATTGCGGTATATTGGTTTGCTATAATTGCATTTAAAAAAATGTTTACGATAGTGTATCTCAAAGACGACTCTTTCAATTCGTTATCATTTTAACAACTTTGATATTAAATCGAGGGCATTACCTACACAAAAATACACAAAATTATTGTTTAAAATGATCTATAGAGCTGTCATAACTTTAAGCTCAACTGAATCAAGACCCAATTAATTTCCATATTTTTGGAGAATTTTCAAAATGAGGTTATAAAAATGATAGATGGTTGACACTTAATGATCAATATCTTGAGTGAGATAATGATATCGATTGATAGCTTGATTATAGTCCCATATAGATTATAACGCCATCTATTGAGTGATTGTAGTACTTATTTATTTGTATTTGTCTGAAGTCACAGAACTTGGGAAATTACAAAAGTTGTCTGGAAGAGATAGCTGCCAGCGTATTGTTTTGTGCTTACTAAGAAATAATTATCTATGTAAGTAGATACCTATTAAAGTAAATTGAGTAGCCAAAATAGACTAATTAGTAAAATGCCGGTATCTTGGTTACCCTTCGATTGGTACTGATTTGGATCAGTCGAGCTCGATCTATAGATCGTTTGGAACGATTTGCAGATAGCTCATCTGTTTATATGTATTTTATGAATACCCATGTACATTATTGAACTGTAATAGTCGTAAGTTTGTGAATAAATCTTTAATTCACAATTTTATTACTGGTAAACATTTTATCTTATTATCTGAAAATTAAGTGGTACCTTGCAAGCCTTCAAAGTGCTGAGCAGACTTGGTAGTAGTAGTGCTGCAATGAGCAGTAACTTCTTGATCAGCAACACCGCCAGCAAGACAGGGATCAGCATGAACTTGATCTTGATGGCCGCCAGCAAGGTAAGAAGTGGGATAACTATGGCCAGTTTTTTCTTCTTACCGCGAGCTGGAATATAGATAAATAAATATTCGTGAAAACACTCTAATTCTTAAAGGTCTTGTACTAAATTGGTGATAGAATACTTATATACTTAAATTTTTGGTAAATACATACATGCAATGCATAGTAACACCCAAACACAACAAATATTTATGTTCATCTTACAAACATTTTTATGAATCAAGCAAAAGTTTATACGATGAGATTTAAATAAATAATGCTGGACAATCCACGCAACATCATCTAGCCCCAAGCTAAGCAGAGCTTGTGCTATGGGCATTATAAGACTGACATCCTTAATACAATACATTACATATATAGACATTTTTATTATACATAAAAAATACCCAGAACACCCGTAATAAATATTTGCAAATCGTCCAAACATTTATCCCAAGACGAATCGAACCCGCAACCTCCGGTGGACCTTTGCCCGCCGCGCCACATCGGTCGTCAAATTTTGACTCATGCAGCAGCTCAAGTTTACTTAGATTAGTTTGTTTGACCTACATTTCGACCTACATTTTTGACCTCATCTCTCTGGAAATTATAGCAATTTGTATCGATTGTTAGTTTCGGTCAAAGTGTTAATGAGTTCAAAATTCAATTTGTGTAACAGTTTCAAATCTGGAAATTTACACTAATATTATACACAAGAAAGATTTGTAATTTGTGTGTGTATGTTTGTAATGAATAAACTTAAAAATTACTGCACCAATTTCAAAAATTCTTTCATCATTAGAAAGCTACATTCACCCTGAATAACATAGACTATAATTATTGCTAGAAAAGATTATGCATCTTTACTAAAACTTTGGTAATGTAACCCAATGTCCACCCGTGCGAAGCCGGGACGGGCCACTGGTTAGAAATAATCACATGTATTATATCTGACTAAACTTTTATGAATGAAAATACTTCCCAGACGAGATAAACTTCGATAGACTTAGAAACTTTAAGGTAAAATATAAACTTGCGTCTATTCAAAACACGAATGTATTCAGAAGTTCTGAATACATTACATAAGATAAAACTTTTGAATACTCTTGAATAAATCTATATTAATACACAAGGCTGCTATTCAATGACAAATTAAATATAAATAAACTTTTTTAAATAAAATTGATTATTTCGGACAACTAAGTTTCTTATTTATAAGGGCACTAGAAGACTGACATACTTAATACATTACATAGATATATATTTTTTTTAATGGGATGCAAAGTTAGGAGCGTTAGTTAGTTCATCACAATACGCAAATAGTTTTTAAGCAATGTAATCAGAACGGTGTGGTCACTTCGCCCGGGTGAAAGCTTTACTGCGGTAACCCACAACTAAGCCAAACAGAGCAAAAACAGGGCGTTTACCATACCCTAACGTTTAAGTTAGGGCTAGATTTAAGACACAATTTAAAATATTTTTTTTGAAAAGTTGCCACTACCGAATGATATCTTTCTTGGTGGTTAAGTCAGCTTTACATAATGGCAACTTTTAAAAAGTTGATTTTAAATATTGTTTTGAGTCTGGTACGTATTTCGTAAATGTTTTGTTTTTGCTGTGTTAAAAAAAATCGCTTACGATTGGTACTGATTTGGATCGGTTGAACTATCTATAGATCGTAGGCAACGGTCTGTAGATAGCTTAAATGTTTGTTATGTATTTTATATGTTTTAATACTGTAATAGTAAAATCTAAAAAAGTTGAGTGCTTCGGTAACTACAAAGTTATAGTCAATAAATTAATCGAAAGTTTTTTGTATGAGATTTGTTCGTAACGATTTAACTCAAAACTATTTAACCGATTTTAAATTTTCTTTCTTTTTTAATAATGTATTTATTTTTATTTTATATTAAAAAACTTTATTCATAATAATATAGTCAAAGTCAATAGTCAACGTAGTCTTTCAAACGCAACGAGCCGAAACTTACAATGCGTATGAAGTCGCGTGTGACAGCTAGTGTGTCAAGCTCACCATTATCATCCAGAGTCTCATCCTCCACAGTCCTGGCACCTTCCGGAAGGTTGACCCTCAAGCCTTTCATCTTGAAAAACTCTTGAACCAACTTCATGAAATACTTAGCGACCTCCGCCCATTCTGACAAAATGCTCTTAGGTTCTGACATCACCTCTTCTGTCACTGTCAGATTTTTGACAGTTGCATCATCCAATGGTACGAGGCTGATCATCTGGTTTGCTTTTATGGTTTTGTTTGAGGTCATGTCTCCGAAGACGGTTTTTTTTGCTATTTTTAATGCTTTGTATTTGACGCAGGATAATGCTTCGCCACGGAGGTAGCAGCCATCTTTGACGTAACGTAGGTAGCCGTCTTCGGCAGCTTTCGATTGATGGATGATCAGAATGATGAGGGTTAGGAGAAATCTCGAAGTCATTTTAGCTTCTGAAATGAGAAAATACAATTAATAAAGTCTATACTGACTCGTGTTAGAATTTCAGGCTAATTAGTTTTTTTTATTAATAAATTTTGTGATATAGGTAAGAGAAAACCTAGTTCAATCGACATCGACTACATTAATTACGCAATATTAAAATAAATTAAAAAACTAATGAAGTCTTCGAAAATAATTGGCTAACATATATATAGAATGTAGGTTAAATAAAAATACATCATCATAGCTAACATTGATATTCAAACAAAATCCCAGTTAGATTTTTATTAGCTTGAAATAACACGAGATTGTCAGTATTAAAGAAGATCATTACAAAGAGTTGTTGATTTATACTAAATTTTAAGCCATTGTGTCAGTCCATTAAATTGTACCATTGATGGTACAAGTGACACAACTTCTTTTTCTTAATAGTACCAGCATTTAATTTAGTTTATTGTAATTTTCTATAAGAAGGATCATATAAAATAAAAAAAGCGGTAGGAACCAGGCCGTAAGTTTCTTGCCCGTTTCTAGGCTTCGCGTGGAACTGGCACCTAGAATCACCGATATGTAAGACGATACTAAATTATTCTTGTGATTTTATTGAATAAAGAAATTTTTGACTTTGATTTTGGTACTTGTGACAATTCTTATTATTTGTAGTAGTCATCATAAATAATTGATGAAAACACAAGAACTTCTTCAGATATTAGGTAGTGAAACATTTTGTGTAGATTTAAGCCTGCACACACAAGCTTAAATCTACACTAAACTCTAGTTATATTATATATCTATTAAAAATAAACATCTTGTTTACCGAAGTTGCAAAGTTTGTTCAGATATTTCTCATTACTGAGGGTAGAGCGCGAAGAAATATGACAATAATAAACGTAACGTATTTAAGATACACTGCGCGCTAACGCTGCAACGTGCAACTGTAAAGTCGATGTTGACGCGCAGTGTATTTCAAATACGTCACTGTTTCGATACGTTCACGATTGTCAGGTTTATTTGTGCTCATCCCCCTGAGATGTAGCACCTGCCCAGTTTGAAACTAATATCATTAAACGGAGATCTAACATACAATCAATAATAAACTTTAAACAGTAATTTTGCTCGTGTCTCATTTGACAAAGAAAAGTTAGAGACAGAAAGACTATTAATTTTTATTTCATTTTGTAAATACTGTAATAGAAGTTCGTTAGTATCTACTATTTATTTTGATTTTGATTAAAAATATATGTTGGTAAAAAAAATACTTACGGCCGGTTTCTCGAACGATGATCAACGAAAAAATCTAATAATTACTATGTGTCAAACTCGGATCAATCGTGATTTGTGTTTCCAGAAACCGGCCGTTATTATTACTACTGTAGGGAGCACTTTAAATAAAAAAATAGGAACTATTTTGATAGTAATTGTCGGACATAATTAAAAATGTATATTTTTCATATGAAAAATAATTGGAATTCAAACGTAGACGTATTTACATTAACTTTTCAATATTATTTCCTGTACAACAAACGCTGAAATATAATATTTACTTACTCATTAAACTACCAAAATATTTTATTAATAAAATTCATTTTATTTAATCAGATATACGATAATGGAATTTAGTATTATAATCACCTTATTTTAATCACTTTTATCTCAAAACACACGTTTTTTTATATCCACACAAAACACTTGCACTAAAAATATTTATTAAAACTATAAAAAAAGATTTATAATTTTCAGAATATTGCAAATAATAAAAAAAGTCAAAGCTGCGCGTGCGTCGATCGCAAACTGATCAATGTCAAGAGCACGCTTCTGATTCGCTATTTAAATGATCTACAAACGTCAGATCTACCACGGAACTACGATACGGTTGACTTGACTCACTCCTAACTTACTGGCTAACCATGCATTAACCTATTATTTTTCAAAATAAGAAAATCGCATGTATTTTTTTTTAAACCTCCCCACTCCCCACAATTGTTGCCAAAGTCTTGCCCTAAGTAAAAACTTATCCCGGTATTTGGCGATATTCCACCAACCTTTTTCCTAGACGTCCAGGAAAAGGAGCGTAGTACAAAACATATTTTCAAGGATTACCCAAAAAGCACTAGTGTTATATAATAATACATCATCTTAGTGTTTATATGTTTCTTTCAAAATATCTCAATTTCCATCGTACAGATTTTTTCCATAAATAAAATGCAGCCCTTTACAATCTTTTTCAAGCGTATTGACATCCTGATATTTTTTTTGTAGTGGTCCACAGACTTACAAAGTGCCCATTCTCTTTTCAAAATTAATAATAATACTAAATAAATATTCAAAATAATACGTCATCATCGTTTTTTTATGTTTATTTATTTATTTATTTTTTTATACATGAATATAATATACCAACTCATATAATATACCAACTCTATTTTATTCGCACATCAGAGATCATCGTATTCGATTTCAATTTTCCCTTCGTATCATTTTCACTTGCATTTGTCCACACATGGGTGGTTCTGAAAGGGTCAGTCAGGTCATGACCCTTTGCCAAAGGTCATAACGTCAATAACTTTATATTAATACGAATATTTTGTTTTCTACAAACCTATAATAAAAAAAATATTAGTTACAAAAAAAGAAGGATAGATATAACTCTTTACTTAAAAAATTACAGATAACAAAATAAAAAAACATGAATAATGGTTACACAATGCGCGGTCTTAAAGCGATCTCTTCCAGGCAACCGAAATACACGTTGACTTGAGAACTTCCTCCGTTTTTTTTTCGTCGGTTAAAATACTGATTATTTTTACCGACGAAAAAAAAAACGGAGTAGGTTCTCAAGTCAACGTGTATTTCACTGATTAAAATACTTATTTATTTTTACCGTGTTTTCGTCGGTCAAAAAGAACCAAATATGAATTATATATAATAAAAAATTGATATATCTACATTTTCTTATATATGAATACATTAAATATAAATTACTACGTATATTTTGTTCATTAATATGGAGCATTGAGATGACGTCTGATAGAGGTGAGTGGAAGAAGAGGACGTGTTGTACCGACCCCACATAATGTGGGACAAGGGTAGGAAGATGATGATGAATATGGAATATGATACCCCTATGTTCATAATAAAATAATATTAACAGTCATATCATATCACTCTGCTTATCATAATGACATTGCGCCCTACATAAATAAGGCTGGAGGAAATGATTAATTGTTTGGTCTAAATAACAGCGATTTGATTAATATTTTTATACTCAGTAATCAAAAAATATATAAGTATCATTCCTATTTTTTCTCCCTTAGCCTTAGTTTTTTCCTTCAGTGTAAGTCAATGTGAAAGTATTAAATAAAAGAACTATCAAAATCGGACTACCCTTTAAAAAGTTATATATAAATGTAGATAATTTATGTATACATTTACATTTAAACAGGTGTCACAGCTCAGTTGGTAGTGACTCTGCCATCCATGCTGCTGGCTGTGGGTTCAATTCCCACCCAGAACAAATGTTATTATGTATTGGGTTACTATGTAGGTATTCTATGAAATGAAATGTCTTTATTTTGCCTGAAGTATGTTAAAAAAAATATGGTAATTGGAGTGTTTTTACAAATTTACAAAAATGTGTCTTAGTATTTTATCAGCAATCTAGTTCCCATAGTACTAGTTTTGCTTAGTTTGAAACTAGACTGTGATGTGTGAATAAGTACATATAATTTAATATTTAATTTATAATTTCATTGTTTTTCCTTTTACGTTGTAATTGCGCATAGCTTTAAAGATTTATTTAAATTGTGATCGAGTAAACAAATAGATGTAACAAATATTTTTTTGGAATTAATAATTTTTTTCATCTTATCGTCTCTATTAAATTATTTTAAATCTCTTCATCTTGTATCTTAAACCAGATCCAGATTACTAAATTAATACGAGAGAAGACATAAAACGAACAATCTTCACATTCGGGTCCATTTGGTCCCATTTGGGTACATTTGGGCCCACATTTTCAAGTTTATGCCTCAAATCTTGTCGAGGCTGAATTCAAAGTGTTTGTTATGTTCTACTGTCACTTTCAGAAGTTTACTCAAAATATTTTTCTTTCCTTATCGGGTTTATTATTATTTATTTACTTTTAGCGGTGTCTTAAGAGGTTTTCTTCGTATGAATATGTCAATTTATTCTGCAAAGCAATAAGTATATTATTTCTGTACATGAAACACATAACACTTTGGGTGTTATGTAATTCATATTATAAACATCAGGGTTTATCACACAAAGTAAACGTTATCGGTGGGGATCGAACCCACTATTTATTTATTTAACTACCCTCAGTATGAAAGGCAGCGCTACTACCAACTGAGCTGTGACGCCTGCCAATGAAAGAAAGAAGTATTTATTGGGGTTTATCAAGTTGTTTTGAAACCAATTCTTAAAAAGCTTTTATTTTTAGCTCAATTGCTTTTAGTAAACAAGAACGGTGGAAAGATATTTGAGAATTATTCATAGCCAATACAATAATGTCGCTTTTAAACGGTTCATTTCATAATATCATTATGATCATCCTATATCAGTCCACTGCTGGACGTAGGTCTCTGCAGACGCGCCACTGAGCTCGGTCTTCGTCTCACGTTTATTGCGCTACATTCAGATCGTCTCTCCATCTCGCCGGGTGCGTCACTACGCTTGCCTAAACATCTCCACTCCTGTATCCGCTTACACCAATGATTTTAAAATTATAAAATAATAAAAATAAATGTTCATGGACATTTCACACATCACACTCTAGTCCCAAACTAAGCAAAGCTTGTACTATGGGATCTAGACTACATATTGAACAGAATTGTACGCAAACTGGAGAGTGTTTGCCGTAGGGCAATATGGCCGTCTATTGACATTCAACTAGCCGACTATTTCTTGAATCTATGTCCTAATGTATATTTATCATTCTACGTAGCAACTATTGATGTTAAATTAGACAATTATCGGAAAATTTTGGGAATGTACAGAAACTGTTTTGTACAGTTTCTGCACTTTCCCAGCAAATATAAAGAACCAATTTTAAAAATTGATACAGGGTTACACAGTAAATTATTGTTTATGTTCGCAAAATAGCTTAAACTAGAAAAGATATAACGGTTCAGCCGCAATAAAAAAAAACCCTAAACATTTGAATTTCCCTCTAGAGCGAGAGGTATCAATATTTTATTCTTTTATCGTATTATTTCTACATAAATAAGTAATTACGTAATTAGTAACCCTAATTATCTTAAAAAGTAAAGTAATTCTAATTTATCTTTCAAGTAATCTAGTTTATTTAAGCTTTCTGTTTGTTCTCTCTTTGTATTTCTGATAAAAGGTTCAGAATAACTTTGAAGTTTTATCTTTGTGTATATTAAGTTAAAGAAAAGGAAAAAGAAATAAATATCCAGGGATAAATAATAAAAAACATTGTTTCAGATTTAATCTATATGATTTATACCTTGGGTTACTTTTTACCCACACTCCAATGTACCAAAACGCCAAGATGTACATGGTTTTTTTTAGATACTTATATACTTGCCCTTATACCAACCTCAAAGTCTTTCCCCCTATCTTATAAAAAGTTAGCGTTGACTTTATGTCATCATTACGTATGGTAATCAATACTTCAAGTCTGCACTAACTTTTTATAAGATAGACCGTTTGTCTTTTGGAAAGACAAAACCGAGTTTGCAGATTGAGCCGCAGATAGATTAATTTGTCGTTTTATGTTAATTAAAATAGTTCTTAATTATCTTATTGTGATCAATGTTAGTTCCGAACTCATTTAATGATTGCAAGTTTTCATATAATAAATAAATAATGCTTTAAAATCCGCACAACATCATCTAGTCCCAAAGCTCTGGAGCTTGTGTTATGGATACTAGAAGACTGACATACCTACTTAATACAATACATAGATATTAATATTTTCCATCTGTTCTTACAAATAATTGTATTTATAAAACTCAAGTAAAAGTTAGTAATTATTAGTATTTCTCCCATCGTTTTAAAATTTCTCTACTTTCCCTGTATTCGATTTCATCTGGTATGAAAATGAGTTTAGACCACTATTTATAAAATTGCGTAAATGCAGCAATTTTGTAGAAAATCTGAGCGATATGCACGAGCACCTATCATGGGAAATAATTCGATTCGTGCGACTTCGTGCTGCAATCGCACTAACTGGGTTTCAAGAAATCCGGTATTTTATATAATTATAATGATGTTTATAGCATTCTAAAGCACGCGCCTCCACCGCGTTTACGCACAGGCAAAAATTGTGTACAGATACAATAAAAATAATTTGTTTTAGGTGATTGACCCCCTATCTTATAAAAATCATAAAGGGGTATGAAATATTGTGCTTTAAAAAGACGCTTAAGGCATTACTTGTAAACAGATGTTATTACAGTATAACCGAGTTTTTAAATGATGATCTAAAATTAGAATAATTAATTAAATTAACTATAAGACAAAACGACTGCCCATCCTATTGTAAGTATTATCGTATATAGGTACCTACTGTATTATTTGCATGCCTTTAAAGGTGAGGTTCCAGCACAAGAACAATTCTTATTATTAATTAAAACCACTGTAAACTTTAATTCTACCAAATAAATAAATGAAATGAAATGAAAAGTTAGCGTTGATGTTATGTCTCCATTCCAGTAATCAAGACATTAAGTCTGAGCTAACATTTATAAGATAGACCGTGATGTTTAGTAACATACTGATATGCTTACGAAGAATGGCTGGATTTGTTGGTCTACTAGTGCATTATAAAGTTAGACGTACGTTCATTGTATGAATGGTTTATCTGTGGTCATCTTTAAATGAAACGTTTGTTTCTGCTAGTAACTTACTCTGTACCACTTCCATAAAAAACTTGAAAAAAAAAATGAATGAAGAAATATCACATTAATTTCACAAATACAATTTATTTAGACTAACATCTACAGTATTTACAAAATGTACATAGGCATATAAAATACATAAGAAACAGTTGAGCTATCTACAGACCGTTGCAAACGATCTATAGATAGTTCAACTGATCCAAATCAGTACCAATCGTCGCGTACCTAAGATACTGGCTGCATTAATTGATCTAAATATAATTAGTAATAATATTAAAATACAGTTATTAAAAAACCGATGTAGATACAAATACCTGATATGTAATTTTAAATTTCATTTAAACTCTACTAGCATATTAAACTAACCTTGCCAAAGCCTTGCCAAAAGCCTTTGAGAATATAATAAAATAACTATTTCGAATAACTACCTATCTCAAATTTCTAAGGCTTGTAGAAATTCAGTAAATTGACGAAATATTTAATACTACGATACAAGAGTATGTATTTTAGTACAAGGAGAAACTATAATTACTACACGTTTCGGGAAAGTCGACCCTTACCCTAGATGGTATTTAAAATAATACAATACTTAGACATTGTTGAGCCGAAGTTTAGACTATTTTCAGTGTAATTAACGCTCAGTGTAATATAAAATATTTACACTGAAATGTTTTTTTTACACTAAAATTACATACATTTTTTTTTACATTTTCAATTGTGTTATCATAGAAAGATCATATTAGTTTACTCGCCCGCGTAGTGAAATAGTGTATTTGTCAGAAACATAAACATAAAAATAATATAGGTTTCACACATTTTACCAAACACATTGGCATACTTACAAATGACATTTTTTTTCAAATTTATGTAAGTTACTAATAAAAGTTACTAAATTAAATTAGATTATTAAATTTAAAACATTACATAAAATTATAATTATAAATCCATAAAAAACAAAGTCAACGAATACCTATCTATAGTCCATAATGTGTACATTTTTTAATACCTAGTTACTAAATACTTTAAAAGTCAATAGAACATTATATTTTTTTTTGTCAGTGATGAGTCTTGGAAGTCCACCAGTGAACTCATATAAGTTGAGTATTCAAAATGTGTTGTAAGTAGATGTCAAAAGTTTGACAATAGCACTACCAACAGAAATTTTGATATTCTAATCATATTCAGAAGTTATCATGTTTTAAACGTTCAAGATGAAGTGAATTCCATCTCGATTGGAATACACTCATCATTTTCAGCGAAAATCTGATAATATATGAATATATGATGCAATATTAAAATACTGTATATACTTAATGTACCTACTCGTTGAAACTGAGAAATCGCAAGCAATTGAAATAAATATTATTTATTGCTTTGTTTGAGTAAAGTAAGGCTTGTGACTCATTGTTAGATATAATATTATGAATAACATGTTTCTATGTTTTGATGTCCATAGTTTTTTAGGAGGTGGGCGTTGGTGGCTACAGTAAACTACTGTAGTTATCATCGCGCCTTTATTTGTTTCTGTACCACTGTAAACTGTTCCGAAAAATTAAAAATAAAACGAGGAGTGAGCGTATGCTCACTCCTCGTTTTATTTTTAATTTTTCGTAAACACATAATCGTAAACGTATAAAAACATTGACGTATTTGAGATACACTGCACGTCAACATCAGTTTTACTGTCAAACGTTGCAGCGGTAGCACGCAGTGTGTTCTAAAAACGTTACGTTTACGATTGTCACATTTATTCGTGCTCAGTCCTCTGTATATTTTTGTATAGCTATAGCATATCTCACACTGGGTGCAGTAACGGGCATTGTTTATAGATTGCACACACGTTTATAGTTCCCTTCAAACGGAGTCCGTATTTTATTATAACTAGCCAAGTTGAAAGTGTTTCTAAACACTTTGTATAGTGCTTATACAGGGTATCCTAATTAATGTGGTTCTACAAAATAACTATATAATAATTTAATTAACATTTGTAAGTATTGAAAATAGTCTATTCTTATCTCAGCTTATTCTACGTTAATTATTTTTATAAAAAAAAACAAATTTCTAAACAAGTTTTCTTTCCGTTTAAAAATATTATAAGTACTTAGGTAATGTTGTGCTTGGAACCTATCATGATAGGTAGGACGACACGTACCTACCTACAAAAAGTTATCGTATCTCTGACTGCCTCTTAAGATATCCATAAAATTTGTTATTTTTTTTTATTTTTATAAGTAAGTGATGATTTTTATTTTTCATTTTATGACCGTAGGCCGCATTTAACATCAGATGTGATTGCGGCCAAGCGTTTACCTATAATGCATAAAAAATAGATCATGTTATTGTGATTCTTCATAGTTCTTGGTCTTTTACTGTTCATATATTTATGTATCAAACAAACTGAATATTGAGACACCCTGTAGTTATTTATAACTAAAACCAGGCTTTCTATGGTTTATTATATTTATTGGTTATGAGTAGGCGGATTTTGGGTGAAGTATGTTTAGTTATTCATAATCAAATTACTATTCACTATGTTTAGCATATCTTATTAACTTTTAACGTATTTTATGAAAAATATTGTGCCATATATACGCTGTTTGAAGGTTTACAGAAGTTGGGACCTTTCTGAATAAATATAAATAATAAAAAAATGATTATATTTATCTGAGCAATGATATTGTAAAATACGCTGCGATGTCACTGTACTTTTGTTAATAGCGTTGGCGCTGTGTAACTCCAATACAGGTTCGCGTAACCTGACGACTGTTAAATTAATTAATTCCAATACATGCATGTTTTTTATAAGTAATATAATAAATACCTAGGTAATTTTACATAAACAACATTAACCTAATCTTTTGCGAAAGATCATTAATTAACATTTATTTTGACAAATAATCTAGTAGGTACCTTTAACTCACTGTTTAGTATAAAATGTAAATATTTAATACCATTTTTCTCAGTAAAATATTTATGTTATAAATGTTTTAAGGAATAAATTAATTAAACCTTTAAATGTTTTAGAATGTATCTCCCAGTACTATTACCCCTACTAATGATACTAGTGACAGTATCGTGTAAGAACTATCGACCTCGCATAGTAAGGTACCCAAAAGATACCCAGTTCTGGGCTACAGACTTCTTCGTCAAAGGATGCAGGAACTTCATTGAGAAATGTCCAAAGCCTTATAAGTAAGATATTATTTATTCACAAACTTACGACTATACAGTAATTACAAAATGTAAATTTACATATAAAATACATAAGAAACAGTTAAACTATCTACAGACCGTTGCAAAAGATCTATAGATAGTTCAACTGATCCAAATCAGTACCAATCGGAAGCGTACCCAAGATACTGGCTGCATTGCCGCGCTGAATAGCAATGCTGATACGCTGGGCGTATATAAATTATTTATTTATAAATAATTATATGTATTATTATTATAATATTTGAAACTATCACGGTTTTAATAGTTTTCTTTATAAACGGGATATTTACCATGGTATTGATGGTATCTCGGTTATATAGAAAACTAAGTGAACCTTGTGGTTTACGAAATGCTACTCATCAAAGTAATTTATGTAAACTTTTAAAATGGTAAATAAAAAAAAAAAAAAAAAAAAAAGTAAGTATCGTGCTATACATTTTAACAAGAACACCAACCATATTTTGTCTTTTTCTTTCATTTGATGAGTAAAAGAGACAATGACAGATCCAAGGCAACATTTTGAAGACTTAATATTGCCCTAAATGCGTATACCTACAATCAAACTCTTTTTAATAAGTAATTATGTAAAATGTAAATGTTTTAGATACCAACACATCTGCGCGCGAAGTTACGATGGCGAATACAGAGACTTTGACAACTACTGCTTCATGCAATATGAAAACTGCAACACTTGGAGAAGTAAGTAGTAGAATAATAATCACGGATAATTCACACATCAAACTCTAGTCCTAAACTAAGCACAAAGCTTGTACTACCGAAAAACTGAAATGCAAAAAATTATAGGTACCTATTTATGCTATCCTAATTACAAAGTTTTTTAACTTATGTAAGTAAACCTAGTAATTTTAAGTCACCGCGTGTGTGCCCGATCGAATTGCTGTCTCGCTGACATTAATGTAATTATCTCGTATCCTCATAAACCTATATCAGTCCACTGCTGGACGTAGGTCTCTCTCAAGACGCGCCACTGAGCCCGCGGTCTTCGTCTCTTCTCATCCAGTGTTAGCTAGCTACACTCCGCACATCGTCGCTCCATCTCGCCGGGTGCGTCCTACACTACGCTTGCCTAAACGAGGTCTCCACTCCAGTATCCGTTTGCTCCAACGGTTGTCGGTTCTTCGGCAAACATAGTTGTTATCTCGTATCACGATGTACGTAATACGGAGACAAAAAATCAATCTAAAGGTTGACTTCAGAACCTCCTCCGTTTTGAAGTAGATAAAACAAAGTTTAGACCAAAATGAGGTCTAACTATCCACCGTCCAGACAACTTATCCAAAGCCTTTGAAGTTTTAGATCTTTAGAATTTCCATCTCACCACTATCTTTTCTGTCTTTCTTTACGTCTACCATGAGTTGTCACAGTAAAATCGCCCGACTTTACTACAGTAGTTACGTAAATATTAGTATTACGAATTTTAGTACCCAACTATCCGCTAGAAGCGCTGTACAAATCTTCATACATTTTTTTAACTACAGACGCTAGCGAGTATAGTAAATATAGCATAATAAAAACTTATGGTAGACCTACTTATCTCATAAAGTTCCTAACAAATCCCACAGAACAGCAGATAATCGTTTGAATCACATTGCGCGTCATCCTTTGTCTTTGTATACAACCGCGCGTAAAGATGCCCTATCGCTACGCAGTGTAGCTCAAACAATACATAAACTATCGATTCTCATTTGCGGGGGTCTTAAGGATTTTTGTATGCAGACATGGCACCTTAAGGATTCCTGGTGCACCTCTGAATTGCATTTACCGTCGTCTAGACTACACCGCTTATAGCTGTTAGCACAAACGTGTGAGATACTGCAAAACAGTCTAGTGAAATTTCATAAAAAATATATTTAAGGGTTTTTGTTTATCTTTTAAGGTAATTTTCTGTGAAACCGAGATACTGCTTTCACCCTTTCAAAGTTTACCTCTTTATAATACATTAATTAATGTAGATATTAGAACAGTGTCATTGTTTGATGGCATAAATGGTATCATTGTGGCTCCGATTCCCTTTTGCAATCCTACTTCCTGTTAATTCTAACACCCTACTTATATTATATATGCGAAAGTTCGGATGTATGTTTGTCACTCTTCCACGCAAAAACCACTTAATGGATTTTAATGAAACTTTACAATAATGTAGTTTATACATCAGAATAACACTTTACTATAATTTATAAAGATATTTTGCGAATTGTCCAAAATATAACGATAACAAGACAAAGCCGCGGGCATCAGTTGGTATGGTACAATAATAATAGAATCACAAAATAAATTGAAAAACATAAAATCAAAGTCATTTGAGTAACCTTTTTGCCTTTGACAAACGACTTGCGTATCGTATATTATTATTCACCCTTGACGATGAAGATACTAGAAGATCTAATGTTGCCCGCTCTCTAATTACCCCAAAGTTCTGGTACTTAGTTACGAGTTTGTCCCATAAACCCTCGGCTCAATACTTACATAATTAACACAATATGGTCGTATAATACCCTCATATTTTGGTTATTTTAATGATTGGCTTATTGTATCAAAGTCAATTTAAATAATATTTTACAAAGTGAAATCCGAACATTAAAATATACAGAAATTATAATGAGTGATTAAAAGGATTATGTATTATTATTTTTACTAGCATATAAGATTATTTTAATAAATAAGTTCCGCAAAATTTAAATACATGTATCATATGATATTCTAATACAACATTGTTGGTAGTTCCAACGAACAAAAACCATGATTAAAATAAAATAATAATTTACAATACTTTTTTCAGATTGGCATGTCTTCAAAAGAGAAAAGTGTTGAATTCTGTATGGGCTAATTAAATAAATAGTTTTGCTGACAAAGTTTTTTTTATTTTGAGAACTTATACAAATCCTAATACCTACAAAATAGTACAGAATGTAATTGAGGTCATATAATAAATATACTTACATTCATTTAGGACCTAGGATGCCACAGACAAACACACAGACAAAACGCAATTAGAATTACTATTACAAGATTATTATTATACAAGTCGCTTTAACTAGGTGGGCTTATATTATGAACATCTAAGAATAAGCAAAGGAAAATGGGCACTTTGAGCCACACCTAAAAAAAATATCCCTCAGGGTTGCCACATAGTACGTTTAAAAGAGCTTTTACAGGCCTACCTTATACTATTTTATGAAAAAAAAACCATGGAAATCGAGAATTTTTGAAAAAACTATTTATATATTAACATTTTACTCTCCTACTACTACTTCAAATTTAGCAGGCCCACAAAAATGGGCCACGCTCCGTAGATAATAGCCCATTCTCCTTTATAAAGTAATGTTTGCCTATGCAATATAGCTATACTGGTAACTTTATATTGCGACAACCCTAGTATTTAATTAAATTGCTTTAACAACCCGGTGTTAACTTCTACGTAAATTCGTTTTTTATTAATCCATTACATAAAGCCGATTAAAAAAGTAATTACTTTATTGATGGTAAAAGTGCAAAAAATATTTAAATATAATTACCTATGTAACACAGTTTTTTAACCAGCTCAGGAGCCTATATATGGATTAATCTTTTTCTGTGCAAACATTTTTGTCAATAAAACATTTTTTACTATTTTTAAAATTAATTTCTCTTGGGACTTAAAGTTTTTAGATAGTGTCACATTTTTTATAATTTTATGTTGAAAAAAACCTAATATGTGGTTACTCAATTTCGTAAACTACAACATATAAAAACTTTCTAATCTTGTACTGAATTTCATTTTTTTTTTATTTAAGATATCTTGGAAACTACTGACATTTCTCATTTTATCTAAGTATTTTAGACTAAGTTGAAATGTCAGTAGTTTTTAAGATATCTTGTTTAGAATAGTTTTCAGAATATTTAAATAAATCTACTTTATATTTCATACATTTTAACAAGTTTTGTTTGTTTATAAAACTGTTTAACAAATTGAATTTTTGCATTCAAAGTGAATACATTATTAAGATTATTAAATATTTGCATGAAAATATCATTTTCCGACGTTTGTCTCTGCATTTACTGCAAGAGTGCCAAAATAAAAAAAAAACAAAAGAACAATTCATTTCTTTCATCTTTCAACTTCAACTGGAATCACAGCTTACTTATATATAACTGGTTCAACAAAATAACATATAAACTAACCTAAAACTATTACAGTACTTACTTAAAAAAAATATTAGAAACAGTTAAGCAATCTGCAGATCGTTGCGAACGATCTATAGATCTATATTTCCACTGGTCCAAATCTGTAGGAATCGTCGCGTACCCAAGATACTTGCTGCATTGCCGCGCTGAACAGCTGCTGATACGCTGGGCCAGATACTCACCAGTCCTCGGGTCACGCCTCGCTATGACTAGTCGCCTGAATGCCCTGAATGCCCTGATAGAACGTTGACAAAAATTTACAGATAAACTCAAAATTTAACCTTTGGTAATGGTTACATAGATATCATTCATTCAACCACTAGATAATACCTAACAAATGAGAGCTATCAATGAACTACATATATAAGAATGAAAAAAATACAATATAAAACAAGCATGTTGCTTTCCAATTTGTGAGTCGTGGGTTCGATCCCCATCAAGGATGGTCAATAGATGTTTTTTACCTACTGTCTATATGATTTACGAATAATGGTGACATCCAAACTGTGGGTTGGATGGTGGGTTTGATGGGTTCGATACCCATCAAGAATAATTATTTATTTTATTTATTTATTTATAACCAAATTTTACAAGCTTAATTAAGTACTTATTTACTATAATTATTATATTATATATTATGTCTAATATTTTCGAAACAACAACATTGTTTTGATTTTTTTATTTGGCGTGCTAAGGGCCTGCGCAGACCGGGACGGCATGGCAAGGGATTTTAATTTTTTACTAATGGACATTAAACCGTACTGTTACAGAAATACGACATAAATTGCTTTGCTTTAAAATGATGTCGTTCCGTTCACTAACTTCCGTTAAGTGAACTAGCTGTTCATTATAAGCTGCACCACAACTACGTGAGGTCAAAAGATCTTTTATAGAGACTGGCCATCAGTTTCCCAGCTCATTTTATGGTCGCTTTTTATTACTAAAATGAGTGGTATTTATCACATTGTACCACTATCCGGTTTATTCTACTAGTTTACGAAGAGTTATTTAAGCTCTTAGTTTTTAAAAGTGCTACCAACGAACCTCGAACCTCACTCGTTACAGCGAACCTAATAGTCCAGTCAAAATAGACATTCCAGTTTGCATTAATTCCCAACAAGCTGGATTTTTGTACAGGCCTTGAATACGTCATTACAAATGATATGTCAAAAGTCCCCATCGATCCCGCTTGTGCGTTGTTTTTTATTCGAGGTCAAAGGTCATAAATTTGCATTTTTTGCGTATATCTCGGAAACAACGAAAGCTATCGAAAAGTGGTTCAGGCAAAGTTTGTACATCGTAAAATTGTCTACAAAAGTGCTTCAACACTTTTCTTCTACAAAGCATCGTTTTCGAGATATAGTGACTTTAGACCGCAGGAAAATCGTCGAAGATGCTGCGTTTTTTTCATTTCAGCCGTTTTATCTGCTTCATTGCCACAGAACATACAGTATTTCTTGAAATTTACTGAAAGGGGTGATGGGTTCGATGGGTTAGTCCTCCTCCGAGGTAATGGATCCTCTTTTTGTTTCAAGAAATAGGTACTGTTCGTTCTATGGCAATGAAGCAGATAAAACGGCTGAAATGAAAAAAACGCAGCATTTTAGTAGATTTTCTTGTGGTCTAAAGTCACTATATCTCGAAAGCGATGCTTTGTAGAAGAAAAGTGTTGAAATATTTTAGTAGACAATTTTACGATGTACAAACTTTGCTTGAACCATTTTTCGATAGTGAATATGCTTAGTTCTAAGTATTAGCTCTAAGTACCTTTGTTATCTTTTATCTTAAGCCTATTTGAACAATAAAAACATTTATTTATTTATTTATTATTAAAGTTCTCTGTGTAAAAATAATTGGATTTCACGAAACTCTCAAGCGTCAGTCAGTTCAAAATATATTGACAGTCACAGCTGTCAGACCAGCTATTGAGCAATTGTTAATATGTTTTAACACTCAGATCTCCACCTTTTTGTTAAAAGATTTAGAGTGGAGACCAAGGACGGGCCATAGAAATGTGGGCCGTCAGAAAATAAGGTGGACCGATGACCTGGTCAAAGTTGCGGGAAAGAGCTGGATGCGGAAAGCTCAAGATCGCTCAGCATGGCGTGCATTGGAAGAGACCTTCACTCAGCATTGGGTGGCAACAGGTTGAAGAAGAAGAAGAAGAAGTTAAAAGATTAGTAAACATAAATCACCATAAACTCCGACATTAGCAAAATCGTGGCAACCCTAGCCTGCGAAAAGCCACTAAGAAAAGAAGAAGAAGTTAATATGTTTAACTTCAGCTTGGTTTATACAGAATCTTGATACATACAAGAAAGGTTAAAAAAACTTAATAACTTTTGAAATTTTTGAATGCTCTGTCACAGCTGTATTGTTAAAAGTAAAAAATCTTTAATCTTGTGGTTAAAAGTAATTCCGGAAAGTGTTTTCAGCATTTTCACGCTCCATTAATTTTAAAGTCTAAGTTATAAGTTTTTGACAGTGACAGATTAAAAGATTAAATTTTTACTCTGTGTTCAACTTGAATGGAAAATTCTAGTTTGAAACAAATTAATCCGCTAGAGTAAATAAAAAGTATTTATTCACAAACTTACGACTTACAATATTTACAAAATGTACATAGGCATATAAAATACATAAGAAACAGTTGAGCTATCTACAGACCGTTGCAAACGATCTATAGATAGCTCAACTGATCCAAATCAGAACCAATCGTCGCGTACCCAAGATACTGGCTGTATTGCCGCGCTGAATAGCAATGCAGATACGCTGGGCCAGATACTCACCAGCTCTCGGGTCACGCCAGTAAATTGAAATGGGTATCTAGTAATGATTCAAACAATGTGACAGATGATTTTGCCAGAGTGAATTCGAACTGTCAAAAAAATATGTAAAAATTGTCATTAATATTTATAGAACTAAACCTTTTTGAACAAAACTTATTACTATTTGAATAGAAATCTAAAACGAATAGTATTGTCCTATAGATCTAGATTAAAATTAATTGATCAAAGAGTTAAAGAAAAACAATCTCTTGCTCAAAGTAAAACCGATTGTTCGGTTTACAAAAGGCATTTAATTGTGGCTTGGGCTTCCCGACGTGTTGACAGTAAGCAAAATGAAGAATTAAATCAAATAGTGATCTATAAAAACAATAACTGTTGGTAATAATGGAGGTACAAATACATACTTGGCTTTTATTTCATACAGCAGCTTTACGAGTATGGAATGCAAAAATTTAACCAAGATCAAACAAGGCTAGCAAATAGTAGGTAAAAAGAGCCGAAGACCGGGCTCAGTAGTTATTACAATAAATAATATTAATTTATTTAATTCTTCATAACACTACTTTTTAAAACATAACATAGTACCTTCAAAACGGGTAAACTGTTAACTCTATACCTAATTTTATAACATCTTTATAACTTTAAACTGACTGTGTTTAAACTGTGTACATACACAGTTATACAACTAATATATTTATTTTAATTCGTAAAAAAAGCGGTGATCGTAAAAACACATAGTTTAATAGAAACGTTGTTAACTGCTCAAATCCTATGTGGTCGACCACTTTCGAGTAACATTTTGGACAAAGGTGCGTATCGGAAAGAACTTCAACGTGTACAGCAAGATTGATGACGTCAGCCATCAAATCAAATTGGATGGCTGTCAGCACGTCCGGAAGCTCCATTACACCAAACGAGATTCGTGACCCCTTATTCTAAATTTATAAAAAGGCTGATTTTCTGTTTTGTTTGAAACAGAAAATCAGCTTTTTATAAATTGAGGCACGTTTTGGCGATTTAAATAAAATTACTGCAAAAAAATATATTCCTGGTTTTATAAATAGTTAGTTATTATGAATGCGTGTAGATATCAATAGTCGTTTTACCATAATTTTGATATTGGTAGAATTGCCTGTCGGGCACAAGCCATATAAAGTTTCTTGCCCGTTCTTCTAGGCTCTGGTCGCGTGGAACTGGCACCTAGATCACCAGTATGCAAGACGATTCTTAGTGATCCTTTTGATTTTATTGAATAAAGAAATATTTGATTGTATGAAACAAGAAGAAATGAAATGAAAAAATGTTTATTTCTGTTACCAAAAATACTTAAAATTATAACAATGTGGATGTCCACTTATAAGTATAAAAATACTTGTCTTAGAGAACATTAAATTAAATTAAAATAACTAATGTCATCATTACTTAATTAAATATGCATAACAAACAAATTCTTTACTGTGCTGACTTTATAGTAAATATTATATCAAATTATCTTGTTCATTGGAACCAGTGATATTTTGTCTTTCTATAAGACTATAAGTTTTTAAAAGAAAAAAGCTTCAATATTCTAAACATTTAAAATACTTATTTTTAATAAAAGTACCTACTTATTTATTTATTTATTTTAAAATTTCACACATAGCGTTAGTGCTAGGACGACTTAATGCTAAGAACATTGTCTGCCAGTCTTCCTGGATGTGCAGAAAGATGGTGTGGCGTGTTATACCTAACGATAAAAACAAGTTGTACCTAAATATATACCCACCTAATCCTACTTATTATTATTAATAGTAAAAATAGATACTAATACATATAGTATACCTATACCACAGGATCTGTTGAGTCCTCGAAATGGAAGACTATTAATGTTTTATCGTCAAATAAAGGAACACGTAAAACTCCCCATAAAACTACTTAGTAATGGTGTCTGGAAGAGAATACTTAGACAGACTTTTTTGTTTCACTCAAAATAAAAATCAAAATCAAAAAAACTTTTTTCAGTAAAATCACAAGGATCATTTAGAATCGTCGTCGTACTTATATACGAAACGGGAAAAAAACTTTTATGCTTACTTTTACGTTACTATAAGTAAAATAAAGGTTTTTATGCATTACATTTATTATATTTCTTTCAGTCAATATTGCTAGTTAGTAATAAATAAATAGACAATAGTGTTTAGTTTTAATATTTCAGTCAGTAACTAACTACACGCGTCCTAATTAGTCTGTTTTATTTTTAGAAAACTCTAATATTTAATCTAAAAAAATGTATCAATGTAAGTATACAATATTTTATCAGGAATCTGGTTCTAAGGACTAAATGGCGTTACGTCAAAAAACCGAGAATAATAAAATCAAAAACATAGTAAAACTCAATCATATTTATCTTTCTTAAAAACAATATTGAGTGGTAGACTATCTAATTATTCATATTGACCGTTGTAATTCAAAAACAATATTGAGTGGTAGACTATCTAATTATTCATATTGACCGTTGAAATTCTTCAATACCCAATCTTTCAATACTGGTCTTTATTATCTATACATTAAAGCTCATTGTTCATTGATCATCGTTCTATAGTGACACAAGTTTGATGAGCTGACGATACCACTCAATATCTCTTGACCTTTTGATGTGGAGATGACTTTGTAGATGATTCTTTAGATTTTAGTGTCTTAAGCATACAAAATCTCTTTGGTACTGTGCTAATATATAACTTACTAGCTGACCCGTGCCCACTTCGTTGGGCATAATTCGACCGTATTTTCTCCGATTCACTTTGCAAACGGACTACCACGTAAAAGCCTTTTTATTTTTCGGTTTTTTATATAACCTATGACACTCAGCAATAATGTATCTTTTTATTAGTGAAAGAATTTTTAAAATCGGTTCAGTAGATCCCGAGATTACCCCTTACAATTGAACAAATATACAAACATACAAACTTTACCTCTTTATAATATTAGTATAGATTTAGAATGTAAATAGAGCATATTCAAACAAACTTACGACTATTACAGTATTTACAAAAAGAACAGATAATAAAATACGAAAGAAATGATTGAGCTATCTGCAGATCAGTACAAACGATCTATAGATAGCTTAACTGATCCAAATCAATACTAAATGGTAATGCCCGTGAAGTAGTGACCTGCACGTATCCCTCGTCGTCCGTGTCGGGTATGTGATGCCCGCGGTGTAGTGACCGGCACGTATCCCGCGTCGTCCGTGTCGGGTATGTGATGCCCGCGGTGTAGTGACCTGCACGTATCCCTCGTCGTCCGTGTCGGGTATGTGATGCCCGCGGTGTAGTGACCTGCACGTATCCCTCGTCGTCCGTGTCGGGTATGTGATGCCCGCGGTGTAGTGACCTGCACGTATCCCTCGTCGTCCGTGTCGGGTATGTGATGCCCGCGGTGTAGTGACCGGCACGTATCCCGCGTCGTCCGTGTCGGGTATGTGATGCCCGCGGTGTAGTGACCTGCACGTATCCCTCGTCGTCCGTGTCGGGTATGTGATGCCCGCGGTGTAGTGACCTGCACGTATCCCGCGTCGTCCGTGTCGGGTATGTGATGCCCGCGGTGTAGTGACCTGCACGTATCCCTCGTCGTCCGTGTCGGGTATGTGATGCCCGCGGTGTAGTGACCGGCACGTATCCCGCGTCGTCCGTGTCGGGTATGTGATGCCCGCGGTGTAGTGACACTGCACGTATCCCTCGTCGTCCGTGTCGGGTATGTGATGCCCGCGGTGTAGTGACCTGCACATTTCCCTTGTCATTCAAGTCGGGTATGTGATGCCCGCGCTGTAGTGACCTGCACTAACCTTGTCGTCCGAGTCGGGTATGTGATGCCCGCGGTGTTCCTTCACGAAATTTCATGATGAGAGTAATCGAATACAAATTATGTTTTTCCTGTTGGTATTTATAAGCCAGTAGATTAAAATAGAAGAATTGTGTGAAACGCCTACGAATATAATATTATCGCAAGAATGTTTCCACTAAAACGTGAAATATTCCTACATTCCTAGAAACTTGGTATGCCACATCACATACGTCGAGTATTAGAAAATTTGATTTACCTACAATATAAGTACTAAGTATATAAAACGTTCTCAGTAGATCATCATCATCATCATCATCAACCTATATCAGTCCACTGCTGGACGTAGGTCTCTCCCAAGACGCGCCACTGAGCCCGGTCTTCGTCTCTTCTCATGTTGTGTTTGCCAGCTACACTCCGCAGATCGTCGCTCCATCTCGCCGGGTGCGTCCTACACTACACAACGCCTAAACGCGGTTTCCACTCCAGTATCCGTTTGCTCCAACGGTTGTCGGTTCTAAGTAGATGTCAAATGTCAAACCTATAAAAAGTTTTTTATCACCCCATAAAAGCTAAAACTCAGCAAAAAAGCGTAATTGGGTAAAAAGTTACAAATTCCAACATTCAATTTCGTGAAACCTCTTTTGAGTGTTTTACTAACTTCTATTTATATTGAGTTTGTCAAAAACTTTGTGACCGGCGTCACAGCTCAGTTTGTTCTGCCTTCCATGCTGTGGGTCGTGGGTTCGATTCCCACTCAAAGCAAGTGTTTGTGAGATGAATATAAATATTTGATCTGTGTCTGGGTGTTACTATGTATTCTATGTATGTATTTATAAAAAAAAAGTAAGTATATTAAGTATTCTATTCCCATAGTACAAGCTATGCTTAGTTTGGGACTAGAGCGTTATGTGTGTAATGTCCATTAATATTTAAGTAAGTATATTTATTTACAAATTTACTTGCCCAGATGATATTTGCTAGGAGTTTTGTTAAACGCCTACTCAAAAGCCTACACAGGTTTATAAATAAATAAATAAAGAATTAAAGTTGTATATAAAAATGTTTTTTATTAATATAATATTGTCACAATCTAGTACCTAATGATATGACTCAACGTTCTTACTTGCTACTAACTATATGTGATATATTAATAGACATAACTTTTATAATTAGCTCGGAAATGTTACAATGTTGTATCTTTAGTAGCTACAATTTGACAGACACTTTTTATTGAGTTATTTATTTGCGTTTAGTCACTTCAATCTTCTTCTTCCTGCCCTTATCCAACTAGGTGGGGTCAGCACAACATGTTCGTTTCTTCCATTCTCCTCTATCATCCGTCATCTCAGTATTCACTCCTTTCACATCCATATCATTTTTCACACAATCCATCCATCTTTTCTTAGGCCTACCTCTTCCTCTATATCCATCCACATTCATACCTAGCACTCTTTTCGTCACATGACATTCTTCTCTTCTCATAACATGTCCATACCACGCCAACCTGTTACTCCTCATTTTTTCAGTCACTGGAGCTACTTTCAGACTTCCCCTTATGTACTCATTTCTAATTTTGTCCATTCTTGTTACTCCACACATCCATCTTAACATTCTCATCTCTGTAGCATGCACTCTTTTTTCATCCGTCACTTTCGCTGCCCAGCACTCAGATCCATACAATACGACAGGTCTTATGATAGTTTTATAAATTTTGCCTTTAAGTGTAAGTGGCATACGTGGATCACATGTTGTGCCAGTGACCTGTCGCCATTTCATCCATCCAACATTCATTCTGTGCTTAACGTCACGGTCAATTTCGCCGTCGTCCTGGAATAATGAACCGAGGTACCGGAAATCGGAACAGACTGGCAGAGGTACACCATCTAAGGCTATTGTGGAGAAATTGGACGGACCACCAAAGTCACAAAACAGATGTTCTGTTTTCGTCCTGCTGATCTTCAAGCCTACATTCTCCAATCTCTCCCGCCATTTAGCCAGTCTGTTCTGGACCCCAAGTGCATTTTCTCCGACAAGGACAATGTCATCGGCGAACAGCATACACCAGGGTGCTTCATCCTGTGTGCAGTATGAAGCACCCTGCACACAGTCACTTCAATCATTAAAAAAAAATTATATAAGATAAAGAATTTAGTAATAAACTATTCTATAAGGTACCTACAGATTAATTGAATTTTGAACAATAAAACGCATTCAAATCTAAACTTAGGTACTGTCTATGACTAGAGGCCACAAAATAAATTATTCTGGTTTTTTTCGCAGGTTCAATAATCGAGTAAAAGCAGATATAGAGCAATAAAAAACCCTGTTATAGCAAATACGTGGAATAAACCCTTGAAAATCAGTAATAAATTCAGAAAATTATGTAATAAAATAAACGCTTTACACCCTGTATCGGACATAAAAAATTCAGCATCCAATACAGGGTTTCTTAGCCTTTTAACTGATCGAAATTCTGGAGTGGTCGGGTCCAAACGTGAGGGTTAAATTAGGTATTAAATATTAAAAACTTCTAAACCTTTCCTTAACCTCAAAGGTTTGCTGGAAGAAAACTCTTTTAGGGTTAAGCTCGCCTTGGTACATAGCTGTTTAATACCTAGTCTGTAAGTTATCTGTGTGTACAATAAAGAATTAAAGAATAAAAAGAAAGCAAAAAACCCCGGAATATATTTTTATCTTACGATAAACTGATTAGTCAGAATCAAAAAATATTACAAAATAATTGAAAAAAATAAACTTATTGTTTTGTTATTCAATATATAATATTTAATATATGAAAAAAAATCGTACAACAAACACCCCGCAATTCACATACTTATATTTTCAAAAACAACATTTAATCAACGTAAAAATAGCTTTTACTTCCAACATTAAAGTGTAATTTACAACGATACAAGCGCACGTTCGGTACAAATAATGCTTCGTCAAAACAATGAATAAAATTGTCATTCACGTTACGTAACACCTCACTGTTACTAAACAGATTGTATACATTCGGAACTGAAACGACCCAGAGTCACTATCGCAGTCGGTTTTCAGGCAGCCAACAGACAAGCGTTCAGTCTGAAAACTCGAGCGCCCGTGGACTGACGTCTCACCAGCCCTTAGCTTTACGAAACTTTACGAAAAAAAAAACCGGAATAAAACCTTCACGCGTTACCTTCCCTTCAAATTTCAAAAAGTATTTACTTATTCTACTTCTATTTGACACATTCTAAATTCTAATCTAAAAAAGAACTGTATTTATTTTTTAGCATGAGTGTGTTGATGGTTACAAAAGTGATTTGACATTCAAAATAGGTGGATTGGAGTACAATGTTAAAGATGATACCTGGATTAGTCCCCAGCGTTTGTGTTCTGGTGTCAACGTGAACTGGACGTTATGTTACTTCTATATAAGGCGATTATTGGTTATCCTAATGCCGTTTTATGATGAAATGGTAAGTCATTTGATTACTTTATGCTTTTTTATTATTTATTATTATTTTTAAGTAGAAGAAGTCTAAGACCACGAACACTTTGTCAAGAGTGTTGCGACCAAGAGGAAGAGAAGTCTAGGTTTAATTAGAGTAGGGAAAAAACATAACCAAAGCATTAATTGGTGCTTTGCCCTAAGAGCAATAAATATTATTTTTTGTACCTTTTGATAATAAAAAATTCTAGACCTCAATAAAACAGTACTACTCAATAAATCCTTTAAAAAATGTTCATTAGACACTGTAGTACCTAATTAATGCCATGTGATAAAAACCACACCTCAAAAAAAACCGTTTTCTAATAGTTATAAAAAATGGTTGAAGGTCGATTTTTTTTAATTGATTGATCTATTATATGGCTTTTAGTTATATCTAGCAAAAAAGTAATTAAATATGAGTTTTGTTTTTTAAGAAATTCAAAATCACTGATTTTTTTCCAAAATGTTACAGCCATTTTTTTAATTATTTATTGTAACTGTAAGATTTTTATAGGTTTTATAAATAATAAAAGCCTCTGCCCAGCATTGGGACGATATAGGCTAGAGAAAAAAAAAATATCTACTTGAATAAGAAAATCTTAAACTCAATCAATATGTTGGCTAACATCAAGATTCTAAATTAGTTCTAAATCTAGATCCACAATCTCATCTAGATTTAGAACTAATTTAGAATCTTGATGTTAGCCAACATATTGATTGAGTTTAAGATTTTCTTATTCAAGTAGATTTTTTTTTTTCTCTAGCCTATATCGTCCCAATGCTGGGCAGAGGCTTTTATTATTTATAAAACCTATAAAAATCTTACAGTTACAATAAATAATTAAAAAAATGGAATTTCAAACTTTAAAATCAAATTAGGGAAATTAAAAAACAAAAACTTGTTTGTCTGTTGTTGAGTTAGACAATTTAAAAAATGCACCAATGTTACGTCTTATGTGTTCTAGTTGGTCGACAAATCCAACTATTGTTTATAGGTAACGTGTCAAGACAGTGACTCAACAACCTAAGAAAAGAACAAAACAATCTAGTTTGACAGGCGTCACAGCACAGTTGGTAGTAGCTCTGCTTTTCATGCTGTGGGTGGGTTTGATTCCCACCCAGAGCAAATGTTTGTGTGATGAACATAAATATTTGTTCTGTGTCTGGGTGTTACTATGTATTCTACGTACCTTTGTATTTAGAAAAAATATTATATAAGTATTCTATCAGCTATCTAGCTTTGCCTAGTTTGGGGCTAGAGTGTGATGTGTGAAAAGTCCGTAAATATTTATTTCATTTAATTGTATCTATTCACCATTTCTGCATGTGAGTGTAATGGCTGATTTACACGTATCAAGTTGTCTAGAAATTTACTACATTTTAACTTTATTTTAAGTGACTTAATCCGTGTAAACAGTGAATTTAGTAAGAAGTTGCAAGTTAAAAATTAGTTGCAACTAAACAAGGTAGAATAGAATTTTGTCTATTTTTCGGTTTAGTTGGTGGGCGTGGCTAATCACTTGACACGTTTGGACAGGCAACATTTAGTTAAATTTAAGTGAAAAGCTTGATGTTGGTCGTCCGCTAGGGGTGTATTTGTTCTGTGGTCGTCCATCTTGAGCGAATAAATGAGTTTAACTAGTTATTTAGTATTTTTACGTGTAAACGGTTACTTAAAATTAAGTCGCTTGAAATTTAGTTACAATTTAGTTAAGACTTGGCAACTTAATACGTGTAAATCAGCCTTAAGCGTGGTGGAGATGTGCATTAGTAGGTATATCTCTACTTTACTACAAAATGACCTAGCCTAGATACAAGCTATTTATTAGCATCTATCTTATAATACTAGAATCATTCTAAGAACGCTAAGTAGCATGTTTTGTTTAACACAAGTCCTGTACCTCTACCATGAGTTGTCACAGTAAAATCGCCTGACTTTACTACAGTAGTTACGTAAATATTAGTATGACGAATTCTAGTACTCAACTATCCGCTAGAGGCGCTGTACAAATCTTCATACATTTTTTTAACTACAGACGCTAGCGAGTTTATTAAATATTGTATAGTAAAAACTCGTGGTAGAGCTACTAGCCCTAAAAACAAAAAACAATCGCACCATTAGTAAGGCACTCTTGAATGCGGACAATACGTTGCGCTACAATTTTGGGTTAACATTTTCCCCGGGTAATATTTCGCCCGGTTTTGTAATAATAGACCGTGATTACGGGAGCCGGGTAACCGGGATTTTTACCCGGATTATTGTGGAGCTGGGTGAAAATGTGCAAATTGTAAATGCTTACCTGAACTATGGATATATTTAGCTTGGGGTTACATGGAATATCGTTTTAATCCATTAATTGAAACTAGATTGCTGATAAAATACTTGTATATTTCGTCGTGATCGTCGAACAAAGACTTATGTGACTTTACGTCATTTTTTTTTTATTTCATTAATTTATTTACAATTTTGTACTACGTCGAATAGTGAAACAATTTTTTCATTTTTCCTAATAGTTATCGAAATACGCAGTTGAACATAGGCGCATTTGATTTTATGAGCGTAGTACAACGACTTATGTGTAGATCCGCCGTTGTTCGGCGCTTTACTTTGCCCCCCGCAACCCTCTCGCGCGTGACGTATCGTTCAATCCGTCTGTGTTCCAGGCAGCGTATTACAAGGTTGCGAAAAGTCATTGTATGTTTTATACTAAATTAATTTTATATTATTGTGTATTTTAACAAGTTAAATTGCTCTAGATGGCTAGTCAGTGGAACAACGACGGTCTGTCAGATCCGTCGTTGCTCTTGGTTATTTAAAATTGTTAGTTTCCCGAGTCTCGATTAGGCCGTAACTATAATTGGAATTACATTTTAAGTTTATACAGTAACGAAAGAGTGATTTTAGTTTGATGTATTTTTTGGTGACGGATCACACAGTGCGTCGTTGTTCTATGCACTGATTGAAGACGGTTGGTACAATCCGTCGGTGTTTTACGGATAAACGGATGTCGGATGTACCAAACCGACGTTACTCTTCGGACTGATTTTCAAATACGCCGTTTTTGCTTTAAATTTACCCAATTAAAATTAGTTTTAGATATTTTTTTTTGTTGTATAGTATGAATTTTTGATTATCATTGCCATATATAAATACCTAGCCTACCTACTTATTATTTTTTCAAAGGAACGAGATTTTTCGCCGTTACCATTTTATATGTAAGCGAAATATGCGAGATATGTAGATACCCCAGTTTCCGATGAAAATTTTTCATGTTTTGCAAAAGTGTGGTTGTGATGTTTTTCAAAACAGGCAACAAGTCTTTACTGAAAAACTACAGACCGATTTCACTCTTGAGCCATGTTTACAAACTGTTTTCCAGGGTTATTTTGAAAAGTCTCGCGCGAAGACTTAATGAGTTCCAAACCCCAGAGCAGGCAGGGTTTCGCAGAGGATTTGGCACCATAGACCACATTCACACAGTGCGGCAGGTTATACAGAAGTCCGAAGAGTATAATCAGCCGCTGTGCTTAGCGTTTGTGGACTATGAGAAAGCCTTTGACTCTATTGAAACCTTTGCTGTTCTACAGTCTCTGCAACGATGCCAGGTGGATTGACGATACATCGAAGTGTGAGATGCCTTTACAATGGCTTAAACTTGCCAGAACCAGCAGTTTGAACCTATCCAAATGCGCCGCGGAGTAAGACAAGAAGATGTCATATGAATGGGCAATTAACATCAATGGCGAATATATCTCACACTTACGGTTTGCTGACGACATCGTCATATTAGCTTAATCGTTGCAGGATTTACAACAGAAGTCAAAAAAGTCAGAAGTCAAAATTCACGTCAGTAAAATCACAAGGATCATTTAGAATCGTCATACATACTAGGTGATTCTAGGTGCCAGTTCCACGCGACCAGAGCCTAGAAGAACGGGCAAGAAACTTACGGCCTGGTTCCTACCGTTTTTTTATATGATCCTTCATACAAAGAATTACTATTAAACTAAATTTAGTACTGAAGTTCCAGTGCGGTGTCAATTTAACTTAGTTATAATACAAATAATATACAGTCATGTCAGGGACATGTTAATGATTTAAAAAATAGAATAAGAAAGCTATACGTAAATTAAAAAGACAGCACACGCTTCGCTTCACATACAAATATACTACAATCTATTAGATGAATTGAGATGATTCAGATGCTGAACAGTCTAGCTGAAGCCTCACGACGGATTGGTCTGGGCATGAACTTGGATAAAACGAAGATCATGGTTAATGATCGTATTAACCCAGAGCCAATAACCGTTGCCGGAATGCCTCTTGAATTTATGCAGGAGTATGTTTACCTCGGACAGACACTGCGGCTTGGTAGACACAACTTCGAGAAAGACCGAGAATTCAGCTGGGCTGGGCTGCGATTGGAAAACTTCGTCAAGTCTTATCGTTATCCATCCCTTAATGTCTGAGAACGAAAGTTTTCAGCCAGTGCGTCCTACCCGTTATGACCTATGCTGCTGAAACGTGGACACTGACAGTGGGGTTGGACCACAAGCTGAAAGTCGCTCAGTGCTATGCTCGAAATTTCTTTGCGAGATAGAATCCGGAACGAAGTTATTCGCCCAAAAACAAAGGTGTTCGACATAGCTCAAAGAATTAGCAAGCTAAAGTAGCAGTGGGCCGGCTGTGTTTGCCGAAGAACCGACAACCGTTGGAGAAAACGGATACTGGAGTGGAGACCGTATTCAGGTAAGCGTAGTGTAGGACGCCCTCCGGCTAGATGGAGCGACGATCTACGGAGTGAAGCTGGCAAACACTGAAAGAGAAGAGCCGAAGATCGGGCTCAGTTGCGCGTCTTCGGAGAGACCTACGTCCAGCAGTGGACTGATATATGTTGATGATGATGATGATGATAATGATATAAAAAACTATTAGAAATAAGAAACATTATATTATAAATGTATCCTTAAAAGACTGGCTGGTACATACAATGTGTCTACCTACCTAATTATATAATTTTCTTGGAGACCCACCCATTTTTGTAAGTTTTTTATTATATTTACATTACCTATGTGTTATTAGGATAAAAACAATGTCTGTATCCCTTAATTTTTCCAATAAAATAAATTATTTTATAAAATACTAACGCTGTTTTTAATCAATATTCTAACATGCGTCAATTAGTTTCATACGCATCTGACTTTTTAGAAAATTTAGGCATCTTAGGAATTTATTTTGTATGCTATTTTGTAAAAGCCTATACACATAGCAACTTGTCCAATTTTCATGATGATAGGAGTAACCGTTTTAAAGTTATGACATAAAATGTAATAAAAAAACTTTAAACTGCTCTCCTGTAAACCTAGCGTTTTTCACATCCGTCTTTGTTCGACGATCACGACGATTTGTGTTTTTCTATGGCAGAAATGAATGTTCTTTTTAAGGATTGAACCCAATTTATTCATTATTTTTTTCGCTTTTATTTTATCTTATTATCATTGTTTTAGATTTTTGATGATTATTTTTTATTTTAAAGTTCATACGTTCGCAATTAATTTAATCAAGATCTGACCTTTCTTCGTAAGTACTTAGATATTAAATAATTACTAGTCAATGTCAAAATTCATTATCATCATCATCATCATCATCATCAACCTATATCAGTCCACTGCTGGACGTAGGTCTCTCCCAAGACGCGCCACTGAGCCCGGTCTTCGGCTCTTCTCATCCAGTGTTTGCCAGCTACACTCCTCAGATCGTCGCTCCATCTCGCCGGAGGGCGTCCTACACTACGCTTGCCTAAACGCGGTCTCCACTCCAGTATCCGTTTGCTCCAACGGTTGTCGGTTCTGCGGCAAACATGGCCGGCCCACTGCCACTTCAGCTTGCTAATTCTTTGAGCTATGTCGTACACCTTGGTTTTCTGACGAATGACTTCGTTGCGGATTCTATCTCGCAGAGAAATACCAAGCATAGCTCTCTCCATAGCGCGCTGAGCGACTTTCAGCTTGTGGACCAACCCCACTGTCAGTGTCCACGTTTCAGCAGCATAAGTCATAACGGGTAGGACGCACTGGTTGAAAACTTTCGTTTTCAGACATTGAGGGATGGATGACGAGAAGACTTGACGAATTATTGATTCATTATCATATTTAATTAAAATATATTATTTTTTTGCTATGGAAAATGAAACCCAATGAAGTAAAATATACAAACAAATCTCTTTTAATGGTGTAGGTTTTTTGCATTAAGCGTACTTTTCCTTATTATATAAGTATTTGTTCTTAGATTAAGGGGTTTTAAGCATAAAACCAAGGCTTAAGCAAAAAGTGAGGTTAGGAAGGCTAATAAAGTTAATAGTATTTTTCCTTGAAAAAAATGTTGACCTATTTTTTTAGTAGGTCTTTTATGGTGTTTTTATTTCATAATATTTCGTTTTCGTAACGAATACGGATGTAGAAGTAGAGGTAGGCCGAAGAAAAGAAGGATGGATTGTGTGAATGATGATTTGAGTAAGAAAGGTGTTAGCGAGACGGTTGTATATTGTATATATATTGTATTGTATATATATAGAGGAGAGTGAAAGATGTACTGACCATAAGTGCGACAAGGAATGAGAGCCTGATACTGTTCTGGTACCTAGAAACCTAGATGTAAGATGATTCAAAGTGATACTTGTGATTTTCTGTAGGTACTGAAGAAAATATGCAGATCCACTAAGAAAACGATTCTGAATTTAAAAATCGAGTTTGTTTGTGTATTATGCGTATCACGCTTAAAACACTGGACATATTTAGATGAAACTTATACAGTTTGGAAGTCTGTTTTTTCGGATAAATTGTGATGAATAAAAAAAAATTTTTTAAAAAAGAATTTCACATTATCTTATTTGTTTTAAATCAAATGTCTTATACCTTTCACTTACTAAATATTCCTTGTAGATTAACCTTATTCTGTTGCTCAGAATTAGATAAACCTTTCTAAATCCTCTGTATCTAAATGCTTTTACAAGTTCTACGTTATTTATAAAATAGACCTTTGTTGGAAGAGATACGATTCATTTTTGAATAACTTGTGGATAATAAACAATACAATAGGTAAACTCAGTTGAGAAAACAAATAAACTGTAAGATAAACTAATATTTGCTGAAATACTTATTGGTTTTATATGTATACGATGACCATTATAATGATTATGATGATTATGGCAAGCGAAGTGTAGGACGCACCCGGCGAGATGGAGCGACGATCTGAATGTAGCGCAACACAACATGAGAAGAGACGAGACCGGGCTCAGTGACGCGTCTGCAGAGACCTACGTCCAGTAGTGGACTGATCTATATCAGTCCACTGCCTCTCAACCTATGTTGTTGATGATAATATACGGTTACCGCTTCATAACTGACATATTTTTAGAATCAAGTGTTTCACAGGTCTAGACAGTTACTGCTGCCTGTTGTGGATTCGAATTCCGACTCAACGCTAATAGATCAAAGATAGCGTTGGTGTAAATCTTTGAATACACATTTATTTTTATTAAATTGAGTAATAAATACAATTGGAAAAAACTCACTTTGGGGTTGATACGCCAAGATATTAAGTAAGTAAGTAAAAAATGACCAGAACAAAAATTCAGTGGCCATTGCAATAATCTCTATATTTTTATGCAGATTAAAATAAATCCTCTGTCAATAATGCTGGGGCCACATTAGCGGGCTACGGCGAATATTCGTGTTAACGCGATGTATGTGGCCGGGTACATCGTGTCATCGCGTAGTATTTAGACAAGAAGATCGCCTATACCCGAACGCGATGTTTTTGTCGCGCCAACACGATACGAATATTCGCCCGCTAATGTAGCCGAAGCATTAGAGGAGAGTTTTATCGCTCATACAATGTTTATCATTTGATAAAATATTTTGACTTTGTTTTGTTTCGAGGTCAAATCACAGTGCAAATCCAAAATCCTACATTTTTTCGGACGAAACTGCAACAATCTTATTTTCTGAAAATTTTCAGGGAATTTTTTAAATATGCTATTAAAATCTGGCGCACGGAAGGTTCCGTATCATATCTACTTATTGCCGTTATCGAGAATTAACAAAAAAAAACACGTTTTTGTATGCAAACCCCCTTATATATTTATTTTATTCTGTTAATATTTGTTGTTATAGCGACAACTAAAATGAATCATCTGTGAAAATTTTAACTCGATTATATTTGAACTATTACTTAAGATACAGACTGGTGACAGACGGAGAGCGAAGTCTCAGTAATAGGGTTCCACTTTACCCTTTGGGTACGGAACCCAAAGAATTACTACCTAAGAGTATCACATTTCAGATTTAGTGTTTCCGTAAACTTCCTGTAAATGCAGAGCATAAAAAACCTTTAAAAACTCTGACTAGGTTTTTTTTGTTTGCTTCTTTATCAAAACATTACGATGACGTCACAGCTCAGTTGGTAAGTACCTACTAGTCTTGTATACATTTGTGTGTTGTCAAAAGTCAAAGTCAAAATTTTTTTTATTCAGTAAAATCACAAGGATCATTTAGATGACTAATGTTGATGACTAATATTGATGTTTGTTTTGTCTGTGTGTTATATTATCTATGTATTTTTGTCTGTATTTATATAAATACATACATAGTTTGAGGGAGGATGCTTATACCCAGCAGTGGGCTTATACAGGGTGCCTTTGATGATGATGATCTAGAAAAGAAGAATTACTAGTTGTGCTTAGTTCAGACTAATATGGGAGAGAGAGTAGAGAGAAGAGAGAGAGACATTTATTTGACGCACAATGAATGAATGAATGAATGAATGAATGAATGAAAAACGCTTTATTGTACACAAATTACACCAAAACAAAAAATACAAGAAGAACAATAGTTAGAATATAAATGCACAATGGGCGGCCTTATCGCTCAATAGCGATCTCTTCCAGGCAACCTTTGGATGGAGAGGACTAGATAAATTTAGAAAAGGGGTCGGGGGTGTATGCGGTTAAGGACTTAGCTATTGTGGAATATTATATTAATACAGGTACAGTCACGAGCATTAATTTGGGACCCTTTTCCATAAAGAGCTGGTTCAGACAAGGCGGCTTCCGCGCGGAAATCTGCCAAAATCCGCCGAAATCCGCGCGGACAGGTGTGAACGAATGAATAGGCGCTAATGTAATAAGACCTGCGCGGTTGACCCGCGCGGTTTGGAACCGCGCGGATTCCGCCGTGTCTGAACCAGCTCTAAATGTTGTTAGAACATTCAAAATGCAATAAGGTCGAAACTTCAGTATGACGTATGACATACGTTAGAATATTAGCACTAAATAACGTCAGTTTGCCACACGATATTCAACCTTAGGTGGGTCCCAAATTAAAACTCGTGACTGTACAACACATTCAAACAAATAGTAACAAACACACATAAAAACAGAACATAGTATCAATATTTTTATATGGATCTTAGTAGTTTTTTAAAGAATAGTTATTGTTCAAGTAGATCGTATCTTTTATCTGTGTATCTACCATGAGATGTCATAGTAAAATCGCCTGACTTTACTACAGTAGTTACGTCAATATTAGTATGACCAATTTTAGTACCCAACTATCCGCTAGAGGCGCTGTACAAATCTTCATACATTTTTTTAACTACAAACGCTAGCGAGTATAGTAAATATAGTATAGTAAAAACTCATGGTAGAGCTACTGAATCGTCAGTATATTTTCCCTTACTACTATTATTTCAAGTGTTTATCTCACTATTATCTGTGGAATTGCTCAATTTTCTTGTTCATCGATTGTTATCTACTCGTGTTTGAGGGTCCGAAATATATACAGGGTGATTTTTTGAAAAAAACAAAAAACGACGAAATATTAAATCCGGAAACATGTTAGTTAGTAAGTTAGTTAGTATTTGTTCAGTTGTAAATAAAATCAAATTTTATGATACTGTACTATACATTCAAAATTAAGTCATAATTAATAATAATAATAATTAATTAAGTCATAGACACTGTCCAACCACTCTCTTATCAGTTTGTCGAACCCATGATCCACAGCGTGGAAGGCAAAGCTACCCACTGAGCTGTGACGTATATGATATTTATATATTAATTGTATATATGATATCAATTGTAAAGATTTAGACTGTCAAAGATTGCACTGCTACTGCATCATGTTTTCTATAGGTGTTATCTTATCATATACAAAATAAACTACAAAAAATATGTCAATAGAACTTTGATATATTAACATCATTAGGATACTCGGTGCAGTACCTAAACACATCAATAAAATATATATTTTTTATAAAAATGAACAAAATCTATTTAAATCGTCAAAAACAAGTAATAAAACACATTTTTAATTATCAATTGGCAGAGAAACGGCGTCATAATACAACAAATAAATCTACGGACAACTTAAAATAAGAATCTTTGTTTATAAATTGGTTAATAAACATTATGTATTATCCAGCAGACTAAGTAGGTTAAGAAAGAAAAAAATATATTAAAAATTCCTTATGCTTAGAATAAAGCATAAATTATTCAGATATTTAAGTATACTGTATAATATACTAAAAATGAATAAACTTTAAATCTTCTATAACACTAAATACATTAATAAGACCGTTAAATAAATTTTAAAGCTTCTAGAATAAAAAATAAGTGGAAAATGAAAAGATCAAAACCACATATTTCTTTGATAGGTAGTTCAAATTCTTCCTAAGTGCCGACACGTATTGTAAATATTTATAAATGAAAAAATCTGGCGTAGCTACGATCAGGTAAACAATACCTACTATACCGACGAAATCAATACAAACTCAAAGTCAAATATTCTTTTAAAATCGCAAAGATCATTTAAAATCGTCTTATACTAGGTGATTCTAGGAGCCAGTTTCCACATGACCAGAGCTTACTTATTTAAACTACAGGAACTAGAATTTCTAATGGAATACCTACTTTTTTTTTGTTAATACATACATACATTTTACACATATCATATACACCAATCATACTAAACCTGAGTGAAAATATATGTAGACACACAAAAGACGTGTATGTCTACGTATTTTTTCACTCAGCAAATTACACTTTTTAAAGGGATGGTCTACGAACGAGTTTTTTTTTTACTTATCTTGTCTCATATTCCAGGGCTAATGTTTGCGTTGGCTAAAAGGCTGTCGCCATGGAATAGGTAGTAGTAGACTGAGGTAGGACATTGTATAATGCTATTACAAGGAAATGAAATGTTTCATATTTTTTTATCCGCTAGGCATTTATTCTTCCAAAAAGTAAAGGAACAATGATATCTTTATATAAATTTTTTAAAAATATATAAGAAAATTGTTAAGCAGATCGTTGCAAATAAATCTATCAATATCTATCCATCTGTACTATATTCAAACTTTAAAAGTAACAATGTTTGCTAACATCACGCGTTAACTACTGAACCAATTTTAATGAAACTTATATAAATATAGAGCCTATATTTCAAATGCAAACATGGGTTGTTTTATTGCGGCCAAGAACTAGAATTCCGAGATACAGCTTGACTTTTCTTAATCAAAATCCATACGCTACAAGGGCTCATTTAATAGTGGTGACAGATATTTGTTGGCCTGTGATAATCTCAGGTGATAATAGTGCTACGTTCATAATGAGCATTATACACATGCTTTAAAAAAAAAAAATATTGCAACCTCATAAGTTGTATATTATTTAGTAACAGAAAAATGAGCTCGAATGAATGTGACTGTAATGTGTTATGTGAATCGTAAAGTATTCGATTCACATTACACGTCAAACGCCAGCGTGACAACCAAACGTTGCACGATCGCGCCGCCGTGTGAATCGAATACGCTGCGTTACGTTTACGATTGTCACATTTATTTGCCCTACAGTTTAACCCAACATATTAATATGTGAAACAACAGAACATTGATTATATTTTATTTATACATATTTTAACGTACGCCCATGATTTAAGTATCATTTTTCAAAGCTTGCCTGAAAACAGGCTTGAATTATCAATTGTTATCTAAACACTACACTCATCAGACGTTTAGTAATTTAGTGCCCAACGTAATTTAATATTATCAGTCTAGATAAAACTACATTATATCAATAGATATTTCCTGTTATTAAATAAAGGTTTTTATATTTCGTACGAAAATGTCATGAATTTTGAAAAATTGAACAAAAATTTTCTTTTTTTAGCGCTTTGCCTAGTTAGTTAACGCATGAAGTGGGTTCGGATCCGGACTTCTAACATTAAGGGATGATAAAAAAAATTTAAAACATGCTGTCAAAGATAGTAGTAAAAACTATTACTTTCATGATTATTTCGGGGTGGCATAAAATTAAAATTAATATAAGGAAAGGGATTAATATAAGGAAAATCGAAATTTATTATTCTGAATTAAAATACACCTTTATTACAATCATATCTTTCAGATTCATTCAAGTAAAAAAACATGATACCATAAGTTTATCTTTTAAAAAACCACCCTTGTTATAACAATAAAACCCATACAAATAAAAACATTTGTAAAATAAAGTTTTAATCCCATAAGCTTATTTTCCCTCCATTTTCTCCCGAAGTAAGTTTGCATGACTTAAAGTCCTACAAAGGACATATTACCATAAAAACGACGATTTATGTAAGTTTAGGCTGAAAAAATCTACATACAATACACAAAAAATGTGAACCTTATTTCTGTGTGTTAAGGTCTATTAGGAATTTGTTTGTTCACGTCTTATCTACGGGTTCATACTTTGGGGGCGACCCAAATACGGATTTATTGTTTGCGTGAAAAGTGAATCTCAAATTACTTTTTAAGGCTCAGCCACACTGCTGTCAACATGAGACTTTCTGTGACCTTATATTATCACACGTTACCTAATATTTTACCTCGATCATATTAAGAGAGTGTAAGTATAAAATAAATATATAAAATGTCATTATTTTGAAGCCTTGGTCTATACAGAAAAAGACATAAAGTTCAGTATAGTTATTTAGTCATAGGATAGACCAATTAATATTAAAAATTAGCTAAAGAAAAAAAGAGTTAACAAAAAACACTATATTGGTGGAATTGATCCAGCTATTCCAAGAACAAGAATTATAAAGTTAAAGTAACTTTAAAGTTGGCACTTGAAGTAAAAAAAGTTAAAGACATTTCTTTAATGTCCAAGATAAAGAACATTAAGTCTCAAAGCAATAAAGATCGTTTGATTGAATTCTAATTGTACTTTTTATTCTAAAAGCCTACTTTAAAGCTTTTAAGTCACCATACCCAGACCCAAAAAAAAAGTACGGCTCATCAAATTTGTGTAAATTGTGTACTTCGCTGTATTCACGATTGCTTTAATTTGATAAGTATAATTAATCTTTTAAAAAGGGTTGACATTCAGATCTTTGGGACCGTGAAAAGGGAACGCCGATGATCGTAAATTACATCACTAAAGACCCGACTTTAATATATAGGGTTAACCATATATTACAGTTATTTTTATATACCCTGGCACATTTTCGTGGATTGATAACCAGATTAGGATTAATAAGATATTCGACAGAAAACTAAGGTTTTCGACGTAGCTCATTATCAGCTAGCGTATAATGTCAACTTAACCAATACTGTACCTAATAGCCGAAGTAGGGATCCCTCTCTACATACTAGTTATACTTAGAGCGAGGTGTCAATGCCCAGACTTTATAAAGGTTCTGTAACATAAATATGTATTAGTAATTTTAGAACTATATTTTTTTTCCCTAACCATACTTTGTAAACCTTTACACAAAAAAATGGTTGTTTGTAAAGTCGGTTTACTGACGATAGTTGAACGTGACAACCTCACTTCATGGAACGCCTCAGAACGCCTCATGAGTCATGTTTTTTCGTGCGTGCAGCCGGCTCTATCGAATTATAAGACGTTGTCACGTCAAAAATAATCATTTTTTTATCTTGATTCTGATGCTGAAGTGGCAGTAGGCCGGCCATGTTTGCCGAAGAACCGCCAATCGTAGCAAACGGATACTAGATGGAGACCGCGTTTATAGGTAAGCGTAGTGTAGGACGCACCCGGCGAGATGGAGCGACGATCTGCGAAATGCAGTTGGCAAACACTGGATGAGAAGAGATGAGACCGGGCTCAGTGACGCGTCTGCAGAGACCTACATCCAGAAGTGGACTGATGTTGATGATGCTGATGATGGGCCGGATTAAACGTAAATGCTTGAAGCTTGATGTGGACAAAGCTGTACGTGATATCACGTAAGCTACGTTGTAAAGCTCTTTTTATTGCGAGAGATTATATCGTCCGTCACCTGTGTTTAAGCACGAGTTTTAATACTTATTTTGTGATATTTTATTTAGATTAACTGACGAGTAAAAGTCACCATAATTTTTTAGTTTAGATTAATATCTATGTTATTGTTAGTGGAATCTATGTTATTAAAATAAAGGTTTTAACACATTTAACATAAAAATACGTAAATGTAAATACAGTAAAACCCGCTTAAGACGATTTCTCAGGGACCCTACCAAAAACGCGTCTTAAGCGTGAAAGCGTATTATGCGGGATAGAAAAAATAAAACGTTCTACATAGTCTACATACTTACTTACATATTGTTCTGTATTATCTTATAATGTAATATGTAGGTATTAAATTATACATTTATAAATTAGTACATTAAATACGTAGTGTAGTTATAATTACGTCATTTGAAATAATCGCTTATTTTAGTTTGACAGAAAGATTTTGATGCATTAGTAATTAAAACATTTTCAACATAATTTAACTTTTGCAGTGCGTCTTTGCTTTGATCTAAAGACGCTACATAGCATCTTAAAACATTAACAGCTGATAATGCCTGGGCGTTTGACAAAACCGGAGTTGACTCATCTTCATCATGCCTCATTTTGTGTGCTATTCACATTCTCAATTCTTATTGATTCAGATTTCTCACCGTATGAAAATGATGGTGCCAAAATATCCAGGAAATATCCAGGAAAATCCTGCAGTATCTCGAGTTCTTCTTCTTCCAACACGGGCGGGGGGGCTTTCTGAGGCTCGCGTTAGAACGCTCTGCTAGTGACAGACGGCTCGGCTCGGGCGTATTAAACGGGATGACGAATCGTATCAAGCGTTAATAAATGTATGAAAATATGTCTCAAGTTGCAGGGACTGGCGTAAAGTGGCGTATTATGCGTGAAATCGTATTAAACGTGATCGTCTTAACGAGGTTCTACTGTATAAATATATACATACAATTTAAACTAGATAGCTTATAATACATTTTTTGATATTTTAATAAAAATAAAAAACATTTAACTCAACAAACACGATTCTTAAATGTAACCTAATAACAACTGGACTGAGTCTGCCTTAACCTATTAAATAAATAATTTTCTTATTTCCGAATACATAAAATATTGTTATTTCTAAATCAGAATAGTAAAATCTTAAAAATTGTATAATCGGTCATGCAGCCCATCTCAAGGCTACAAATGTTATCTCAAGTGACTTAATGCACTGATAAGATCAAGAAGAGTGTGTCTAGTTAAGGCTAGTTTCGAAGTCAATAAAATCTCCTGTACATTTAAATTGACGGATTTTTCATTATATTAGAAAATATAAATATATTGACATAATAAAAAAATATTTATTTTATAGGCATTTTACATGCACTAGTTCCAAACGAAGAAAATCTCGTACTACGGAAGCTAGATGAATAGGTACTTATAATAATGATAGAAAAAATATGACAACATAACGTATCTGAAGAGTGTCGTATTCGAGTGACACTACGCGTTGACGCTCGACTGCCAAACGTTGCAGGGTTACCGCGCAGTGTCAAGACACAAGCAGCAGAAGCAGATTCAAAAATGAGTACCTCTACCATGAGTTGTCACAGTAAAATCGCCTGACTTTACCACAGTAGTTACGTCAATATTAGCATTACGAATTTTAGTACCCAACTATCCGCTAGAGGCGCTGTACAAATCTTCATACATTTTTTTAACTACAGACGCTAGCGAGTATAGTTTATATAGTATAGTAAAAACTAAGGTAGAGCTACTGTTATCAAGTGTTTTTTTTCAAGTAAAGTCAGCTAATTGTCAAGTCGACTGTCATTTGTTTTAAAGGAATAATACAATGTTGTTATTTGAAAGCTTCGTCCTGTCAATGTCTTAGTTACTTTATTACTAAGTAGAGGTAGTTAAACTGAAAGTAGCCAGATGTCAACTTTTATGAGCGTTACAAACAGTACTTCTCGTAAAATAGCAAAGCCGTTGATATGGGTTATTTAAGAAAATGTATTTTTTATTATACCTACTACTACTGTATGGTGTACTACTTGACGTGACTGCCTGATTACTTTAACTTTAGTATAATTTGGAATATTTTAATAAAACGATGCGTGTAAGTTTTAATGACAATGCGTATAATGGCGTAATTTTTAGTAACATAGACAAATCATAGAGGGGAAGAGAAAGTACCTACCATAGACAAATAGTAGAATATTTTATTGACAGACACGTAGATCACGAACAACTACATTTTAGTAGCAGTGGCAGTAGAACTCTCTTTAAAAATATGTTTTAAAATATACATTCTTACAACATTGACAAGCTTATTTTATTATACTTATTTTATTACTTATTTTATTGATAAGCTTATTTATTAAGACGATTCTAAATGATCCTTGTGATTTTACTGAATAAAGTAATTTTTGACTTTGACTTTGACTTGACTTAGAATTAGATAATAATTTTAAAATAAGAATTAGGTACGCGTTGAAATATAACTAGCGGCTATAATATAATATCTTGTTATCGTGAAAGTACAAAAAAATCATAGTACAAGTATAAAAACAATAATGTTGGTAAGTTTATTCAATACATTTTAGAATGGGTGTTACTATGTATTGTATGTATGTATTTAAAATAAGACATAATTCAAATATTAAAAAATTAGTTATTTATAAATCGAGTAGGTACATACCCGTTTTCCTCAAAAAATATCCATATTTTATATTCAAAACTATCTATAATAACGTTAAGAAGTAAATTATGTGATAAAATATTTAAAATCAAAAGAAAAATATGAAACTAAATAATACAATATATTTTCGTAGAAATAAACGATTTCCTGAGTGTTTCCAACATAATAAAATTTCTACTTTATGTGAGAAAATGTAAATTTCGGTAAAAATAAATGCAAATGACATAAATGTCTAACGGCTCTCGGTAAATTATGTGTCAGTTGTGTCACACGGAGCATGCGTCAGTTGTGTCACGCAGTTTATTGACAATTTTTTTTTTTCTGTTGCTCCCACATAGACATAGAAAATAGATAGATAAAAATACTTTATTGCACACAACTTTAATTTACGACAATACAGTATTTACAAAATGTACATTGTCATATAAAATACAAACGAAACAGTTGAGCTATCTACAGACCGTTGCAAACGATCTATAGATAGTTCAACTGATCCAAATCAGTACCAATCGGAAGCGTACCCAAGACACTGGCTGCATTGCCGCGCTGAATAGCAATGCTGATACGCTGGGCCAGATACTCACCAGCCCTCGGGTCACGCGTCGCTTCGACTAGACGCCCAGAAATAATTTTGAAAACGCGGTGGGCCTCGGTACTCCACGGACCTAGAGTCTCGACCCCAAGAGGAGCAAATATGTATGCCCTGTCGAGACCTGCATATTATTATTTGACTTTAATTTAAACAATTAGGAACTTAACAACTAAACTCTGTGTAGCCTTATTGCTAACAAGCGATCTCTACAAGGCAACATGAAAGACACTAATATAAGTATATATTTTACACAAGTAGGAACGTAAAAACTACTACAACTACAATACAGGTAGCCTTATCGCTAACAAGCAATCTCTACAAGACAACGGGAATGTTCTACAATTTAAACAAAAATTTAGTAGAACATTATTACTTTATATTGTAATAAACTTCTACTAAAAAGTGTAAATATACCACATTAAATCATAACATGTAAATATTATAAATTATATATACTATCTTTCTATATGAATAAATTGATCGTTATTTCTTCTAAAAGATAATATATTTAACGTTTATAGATATTCATCAAAATATTTATATTATACGTGTATACACTGAATTAATTTTTCATAGTATTTCATTATTTTTGATACAAAACAGAAACGGTGTGTTATTCTCAGAAAGTTGCAACGAGCTAACGATAATTGATTACTGATGAGAACAGTACCCCAAGTACGAGTTTCTGCACCCACCGATTTTGTATGGAGATCCAAGCAGCGCCCCTAGCAGATTTCTCGAGAAGCTTGGATCTCCATACAAAATCGGTGGCGCTCGGCGATTGCGTCTCTACGATCTGTGTGTGCACAAATTCGTACTTGGGGTACCACCGATTTTGTATGGAGATCCAAGCAACGCCCCTAGCAGATTTCTCGAGATGCTTGGATCTCCATACAAAATCGGTGGCGTACGGCGATTGCGTCTCTACGATCTGTGTATGCACAAACTCGTACTTGTACAGGTGGGCTGGTACAGTCAGCGTCATTAGTTAATCAACTTGTTTATGTTCGCTTCATCATCGCACCATTATGTACGATTTATTGGGTCTCAACTCAACTCATCAATACTTATAATATACATCTACACTATAATTTTGTTAACTAGCTGGTGCCTGCCATTTCGTCTTGCTATCGTTATATTTTTGACCATTATAGCCTATGTATACTTCATTATTGTAAAGTTTATTAAAATTTATTCAGTCGTTTTTGCATGAAAGAGTAACTTACATACATACATCTAACCATACAAACTTTCGTGTTTATAATGTTAGTAGGATATTATTAAGAAATCGTATAAAAAAAACTATGCTTATTAATGCTCGTTAATTAATAGGTTTTAGACCACTTATCACACAAATATAAAAACCGCGTCTAGGCAAGCGTAGTGTAGGACGCACCCGGCGAGATGGAGCGACGATCTGCGGAGTGTAGCTAGCAAACACAACATGAGAAGAGACGAGACCGGGCTCAGTGGCGCGTCTGCTGAGACCTACGTCCAGCAGTGGACAGATATAAGTTGATAAAGATAATTAAAACTTACTTATTTCACAACGTGAAAGGAATATCCAGCTGAGATTTATCAAATTGACGTCATCAATAGGTACCTACTGTTTATATCTATGCAATTATTTACTGAAAGCTTTATTAATGAGTTGAGTGTTTTACAAAAGCACGCTGAGTCAAAATGAAATTAAATGGGTTTATTTAGACATGCACAGAACATGAGAGGAATATATTTTAAACGAACAAAATCGACTTTTTTTAACAACATCATCATCATCTTCTTACCCTTATCCCACATTATGTGGGGTCGGTACAACACGTCATCTTCTTCCACTTTTCTCTATCAGACGTCATATCAATGCTCACACCTTTCTTGGACATGTCATCATAACAGTCCATCCATCTTTTCTTAATTTATTTTTTAACAATATTAAATAAAATACGGAAACTCTAAAATATACTAATTCGATCAGAAATATATTTATATGGTAGGTATTTCTGTAGCTCTACCATGAGTTTTTACTATACTATACTCGCTAGCGTCTGTAGTTAAAAAAATGTATGAAGGATTGTACAGCGCCTCTAGCGGATAGTTGGGTACTAAAATTCGTAATACTAATATTTACGTAACTACTGTAGTAAAGTCAGGCGATTTTACAGTGACAACTCATGGTAGAGGTACTGAAGTATGATCTACTAAACTACTTAGCTTAGTACATAGCTTGCGTAAAAAAAACAAAAGAATAACAAAATCATAAATATTTTACCATAAAGTCAAAAAAAACTTTTAACAATAAAAAACTAAATTGCGTCTCTCTTTATCTTTGTAATAAATTCCGACCGCTTTTTGGAACAAGCTTATTAACCTAATTTATAAGAAAAGTATTTTTTCGTTCATTCAGCGTTCATTGAGTCCCACTTCTGGTTAGACATGACGTTTATTTAATAAAGCGAAACAAATTGGTTCAAAAGGCATGTTTTTGTAACAAAGATAATGTTCTCAGAGAATAATGTTGACTATTACGGTTTTGAACATTTTTTTCTTTAGAAATATTATGTACAGTCGAATTGAGAACCTTCTTTTTTGTACATGGCGAAAAGTGTTATCACTACACCAGCGTTGAAATTGGGTGCTTGGAAAGAGCCTCCTCGTGGCGCACACCGGTAACAGCTAGACACGGTAAAGCAGTGTCTAGTCTGGCTAATCTTTCCAACACGATGCTACAACAAAATACAGTTGTAGCATCGACACGATAAGAAGAACCAGCGTTGATTTTTTTTAATATTGTTTGAAAATAGTGTCACCACACATATTAATAGCATTTAACACGCAAAAAGTAAGCAATTTGGTTATTTAGGTAAGTATAGTTGAATTTCCAAAAAACAATATCTGAAATATTTTGAATGCTGATATTTCATTCATCTCTCATCACATTCATATTTTTATTTTACGATTTGTTTTTTTATCGTTCCAAATAAAAGTGGTTAAATAGCTTAGTATCACAGTTCAAAGATTACTCCATAAATGAGTAGGTACCTGAGTCTGTGACTACCGATATAGTAATGTAGTATTTTTTTTTAATTCATTCATTTATTTATTTGCAATAAAACATGGTAGATTTTGATACAAGATGTCATAGCGGGTACATATTTTTACCAAAATAAAATGGTGTGCAATTTTAGTCTTCTAGTAGGTACATGTTATAATTTTAATTAAGTATAGTTCTAATAGTTTTAATTGATAACATTGAATTGCAAAATTATATAAATAAAATAGTACTTACCTATTGTCAATAATTGTAAAAGCGACACGAACCCTTTTGCAGAAAATCTGAAATCGAATAAAAGCTTTCAAATATTAACCACTTTTCCAACTCAGTACAAAGCTAAGGTAAGTCGCAAAACATCAAAAAAAAATATAACAATAAGATACACAATAAAAACCCGTGTAATTTTATATCTTTTTTATCTGCTCTTTAATATTTTATTCTCATTAAACCAGGCATCAAGTGTAACCCATTGAAATGAAAAGACATCTTCATATTCCGACTCAGATCTCCCTATTCAAGATACGGCCCGTCTTTTCACAAGTGCCAACCCAAAAATCCTTAGAAACGCTGACTTATTTTTCTGAAACTTGACCGGTTCGTTGAGTGGATATCGACCTAGATACATAAGTGTGCGACTCTTCAATCTTATCCTAATAGCCGTTACATTTGTTTGAGTGGGCATTATAAAAAAAATACCAAGAACGGGGTATTTGATATTTGCGATTTTTTTCCCGATGGAGGCAAAGTTGTATGCGTTGATAGCAAGTACAATTATTCGACAGGCGTCACAGCTCAGTTGGTATTGGCTCTGCCTTCTTCGTGTGGGTCGTGGGTTCGATTCGCACCCGGGGCAAATCTTTGTGGGGTGAACTGGTGTCTGGGTGTTATATGTATTCTATGTACCTATGTACTTTGACGTAGCGATGTCGTTTGAACCAAATATTATAGTTTTTTCATTTTTTTTTAAATGAATTTCTCGATATAAAGTTGCCAGTGAATCGACCAAAGTGCGGTTGGCGATTCGAAAATTGTTGCAAATCTATGTACCTACATTTAGAAAAATGAAGTTTATTTTATTAGAAACAATACCTAGGTTTATAAGTCAAGTTTTTTTTTATATTTTTAATAAAATAGGTATACCTACATTATTATTGTTGCATAAAAATACAGTTGCTTAAAACACGGTTTTATAAAATTGTGATTATTAGACTTCTTTTTAGTTTTACTTACAATTGCCACTTAAAAACATAACAAAAAAAATGATAATTTTTGGTGAACTTAACATACAAATATTATTTTTCCGACTACATAAGTAATACTAAAATATATGTACAAATATACAAGCACTTCATAGAACGAAACTACACAGTATTTTTGAATCCTACTGAGCAGTGCTCATTTCATGGTTCAGACGAATATTTTTTGCTGCGGACCACAGCTATAAAGTTTGGAGTACAACGAGAGTTTATCTTTTTTTCTAGTTTTATATTTTTACGGTTATAAATACGAGTAAAAGTTTTATTAGTTATGAATTTTGTTGAAAAACTTGTGTTATTTCGTAGTATAAAGATAAAAAAGTAAGTATAATTTATTCACAAAATAACTTACAACTATTACAGTATTTACAAAATGTACATAGGCATACAAAATACATAAAAAAACAGTTGAGCTATCTACAGACCGTTGCAAACGATCTATAGATAGCTCAACTGGTCCAAATCAGTAGCAATCGGAAGCGTAAAATACAATACAATTACAATACAATACAATCTCTAACTAAAGTTACATGAAGTGAGGAAAAAAATACCCCCCCCCCCCCCTAATGTAACCCCCCGTTAGCTTTATGTCATCATTACGTATGATAATCTATACGTCAAGTCTGCGCTAACTCTTCCTAAGATAGTAAGTAAGTAAATAATTTAGTCCAAAAAAGTTTGAAGTAATTTTTTTTAATTATTCTTATTCATGATTTTTTGATTCTTCACTCCATTATTTTATTCAAATATGTTTTTCAAACAAACTAATTACAATGACAAAGCTTGGTACGCGATGTGTGAAATGTCTATGAATGTTTATTATCATATTATCTTTGATATTGATCTTTTGCTACGTAAAATAGATAATTTAATACATAGATTAGTGTTGACCTATCGCCCTGTTCATCAAAAGAGATTTAATATAATTAATTCGGTGGAATTTACCATTTTAATTAAGACATCTACATCTTTCGTTTGTTGAAAATAAATTTATTTTTAACCGACAAGTCAATAAATACGAGTTTCTTTGTTTGAGTGGTTTTAATACGCTTTCATATTACAAAAGTATACTATATTTTATAATTTGTATGTTATATGCTTATAAAATCTTACCTACATATTTTATTTTAATTATTAATTTGTGCTTTTATTGTACTACTTACTAGCTGTTCCCGCCGCGACTTCGTTCGCGTGCCATTTTAAGAGATTTTGCGATAACCCATTACTATCTTCTTATGAAAGAAATGGATGGTAAAATGCAGGAAAACTTAGTATTAGTACTTATTAATAAAACCGGGCAAGTGCGCACGAAGAGTTAAAAACGACGTAAAAAAATGTGTTTTTGTATCTATGCCTTCACAGACACAATTTGATGTTTCACATACATTATGTTTCAAAACAAGCAAACATCAATCACTATGATCGATTATAGACAGACAACCTTTTAGCTTTGATAGAAAATATTATTTATATCATTATATAAACCGGAAATGTATTATTCAAGTTGGATTGTTGCCATTGTTCTTTGATACAGAAATAGATAACTTTGACGACCGATGTGGCGCGGCGGGCGAAGGTCCGCCTGCGACGTGGAAGGTTGCGGTTTCGATTCCCGCCTTGCACTCTTAAATGTTTGCACGATCTGCACATATTTATTCTGGGTGTTCTGGGTATTTTATATGTATACTTACTAAAAAACATCTATCAGTGTAATGTATTGTATTAAGTATGTCAGAGTACCTACCCATAACACAAGCTCTGCTTAGCTTGGGGCTAGATGATGTTGTGTGAATTGTCCAGCATTATTTATTATATAATATATTTATGTATTCTGTTTCAAATCAAACAATGATATTGATATTGCCCCAGTGGGGTCATAATCGGCTGTAATCTTAAATTAAGACCTATAATTGTAACCTACATGATACAATAAACTTTATAAATTAAAACTATCAAATTTAAAAAAAAATTATTAAGATGTGTAAAATATTACCTCGTTTTTGGGTTTCTAGGTATAGCGTTATAGAGGTAGCTGGTAGGTCTCCAAAAACACGAATATTTTAGGACATAAACTCAATCTGTCATGGAAATTTCTAGAATTAGTTATTTAATCAACATAAGCAAACAGATAACTTTATTAATTAACTTAATAAACTTTTATATGATACATTTAATGATCTAAGTACGCAAATGAGCTCGTTAGCGTTTTATTTAAAAAGTTTTAAATGTGGCTCTAACAAGGTTTCTACACAGTCACCGATACGATATTCGAAATTAATAAGACTTACAAGCAATACTTTCAGCCCGTGTCGACAGTAGAACCAATGTTTTTGTATTAAAATACAATAGACATTTTACACAGCGCCATCTAACGGCATATCTGATGTTATTGCAGGCACATTAAACTTTTGTTATTTACCTTCTAAAGTACAGTCTCAAACTTAGTTTTTTTTGTTATTTTGAGAAATTTTTAAATGGTCTTCATCATCAACCTACTTATGTCAGTCCACTGCTGGACGTAGGTCTCTCCCAAGACGAGCCACTGCTCCCGGTCTTAGAGATAAGATTCTAGGAGCCAGTTCAACGCGACCAGAGCCTAGAAGAACAGGCAAGAAACGACGGCCTGGTATCAATCGTTTTTTTTTAATTAAATTAAATTAGAAATTAGAACTAAAGACGTATTTAGTTCGTCAATAATGGACCAACATGGTAGATATTGTAGTTTGTAAAGTTTGCAACTTTTTGTTCCGTCCGCCATCTTGTTTTGTAAATAAAATCGGTAAGCAAAAGCCGATTCGACTTTCCAACTCAATCAAAGTTAACTGAGCTGTACAAGAGCAAGCAATTAAAATAGGCAAGTAACAAACAAAGCATTTTAGTGTTTACTCGGTCCATAGCACTTTATCAAATTGATTGATCTTTGCGAACTAGGTATTGGACTACATTCTGTTTGATAAATCTTTACTGTAATGTCTTCGCTTAAATGTCAGGATCTGGAGCTTAATTTGATCTATCAAAGTCAAAGTCAAAATTACTTTATTCAGTACAAGGATAATTTAGAATCGCCTTACATAGGTGATTCTAGGTGCCAGTTCCACGTGACCAGAGCCTAGATGAACGGGCAAAAAACTTACGGCCGGGTTCCTACCGTTTTTTATGTAATCCTTCTTACAAAGAAATACTATTAATCTAAATTAAGCACTGAAGTTCCAGTGCGGTATCATCGTGATCATCAGTCCCTTGTTGACAAATGTTCTTTGTTTCGATAAAGGTCATATGACATTTGCTTTTAATTAAAATATAATAATTTCTAATTTTTTTCGGCATACAATTTAATTAAAACAATTTTATAAACAAACCTTGGTCTGCCTACCTTCTATTTGCAACTCCCTCAAACACGGTTCTGTTGTACCAAATTTCATTGTAACAACAAGTTTTAACCATATGATCGCAATAATGAAAAAAAAATTTCATTTTTGAAAAAAAAATATTTTTAAACTTAGTGGGCCTCAACCTAACTATTTAAGTAGTCCAAGTCCCAACGGTTGCATTTGACCCAGTTATTAAGAGTCGAGATTCAGATCAGAAAGTTGGTTGAATGAAAAAGCTAGTTCTGCATTTTAGTTTTATATACTTAATCGAATTTGATTTAGCAGATACGATACTAAAGCTTTATACGATATTAAAATAATTTGTGTAGAATTTTGGTTTAAGGACTAAAAAATTGTTTGCACTTATAAAAAGAAAATTCGATTTCTAATCAATTAGTTAGAACAAACATAATTGTTTGCCATCACACTAGTAGGTACCTACACAATTTCCAAAATACTTACTTACTTAAGTTGAGCTATCTATAGATCGTTTGCAACGGTCTGTAGATAGCTCAGCTGTTTCTTATGTATTTTATATGACTGTAGCCACGTACTATTTCAGGACTCCTTGTTCAAATATAAACTCCAGTAAACTTCATAGGACAATTTATTTTCTTATTCCAATATTTTACAGACTTTTATGATCTTAGCTTATGACATGTCACTCGCTTGCGTGCCAACCCTCGAATGCCCCTGACTCTCGAGGCTTGCTTATTTTCTTAAATTCACAGATAGTTGCCAGTATTAAACAGAAACGTACATAAAAAGTATGAATATCTACTGCTATACGACCTTATTTCTAAAATATTTGCTGTCCACAAATGCAAACCCTTACATGACTATGTACATTTTGTAAATACTGTATAGTCGTAAGTTTGTTTGTGAATAAAGTGCCCTTACTTAATATATTACCAAACATTTTATTTTACTTTATTTGTAAATAAAACAGTTCCTACATAGCGTATAAAGTAATATTAAAAAAATAGTGAATGTAGTAAATTCCGTAACGAAATAACCTAAGGAAAATAATCTAACACAGCGCATGCGTAATCCAGCAACAAATTACTAAACTTTACCGCGGCAGTCCCCGAGTGCCACACGTCTTTTTATTTTTCCTTTAATTGTTTTTTCTTAATTTCATTATTCCTGGAGGCGTGATAACGTACCTTTAAACTTTATAACCCCTGAATTAGGAAAATGTATCATAATATACACATCACTATCAGTTATCAGTACACATGAAATGTTTACAACCCCTGCTATTCGAATAGCAGGGGTTGTAAACATTCGCGGCGATATTCCTAAGCGCGCTATAAAACACGGCACGGAAATAAAATGTTTACGTGTTTGCCAAGTAGCCAAGTGACAAATATACGTGACAGTTTTTGCACACCTATTTTAATAAATAAAAAATATTGGCGGCCATTGTACATGAGGAGATAGGTGTAGTATCTCCTACGAAAAGGGAAGATCTTGTTGTTGATCTTGTTCATCATGTAGCGATATAGATGGCGCTACACACAAATCACAATATTTTAATAAAAAATATTCAAGGACATTGCACACATCACACTCTAGTCCTAAACTAGATAGAGCTTGTATTATGGGAACTGGATTGCTGATAGAATACGTAAATACATTTTTTTTAAATACACACATAGAGTTTAAAATTATTGCATGTCGGTCATCGACGAAGTGCGTGATACATTATATACATTATATACCTACTACAATAACCATATTTTACCATACTTCAGACAAAATAAAGACATTTCATTTAAAAAACACCCAAACATAGAACCAATATTATGTTCATCACACAAACATTTGCTCACGGTGGGAATCAAATCCACGAAACTCAGCATGAAAGGCAGCGCATCTAACAACCGAGCTGTCAGTCTGTCATATTCGTCATGACTTTATCTATTATTTGTCATGCTTCTCCTTCTTTAGAGAAAGATGATTCGTGAGAAATCTATTTCTCTCACATTCATATCAACTTTTACACAATCCAACCAATTTATTCTTCAGTCTTTAAACACAACTTACACGTCGAGACGCCCGTTCATAACTTTCTTTGTAATAAGAGTAATTTCTTGATAGTAAATCAGTATTTGAAATTAATGATTTTGGTAAACAATGTTGCAGTAACATAGCATGACAAATATAAATAACTTGTCGATTAGGGTATTAAAAAGACCATTATTTCTGATTGCATTATTATAACACTCTTATATTGCATATTTAAGCTCTATACACCTTCATTTGCATATTATAACTTATTACGATAATAACTGCTTAAGCGATATAAAAGAGATTAGATTATGGGTTGAACTTTTTACGGGGTTTTCATATTAAAACCTTTAAGCTATTTCATTATTTTTTCAACTAGAAAATGAAAACTTAGTGTATTTATTTTTATTTTCATATTTATTTAATTAAACTTTCTTCTACATTTTCATCTGGCTTCAAAAGAGGAGGTTTATTTTACATGTACGCGAGTACTGTGCCGACTATAATGATTTTGATGATACTTTATTTGATTGAAAGATATTTTTTTAACTTTTTAAAGAATCGAAATCAAGAAACTTTTTGAAGATCTCATATTATTTTCAATATGATCTGACCGGTCTTTAATGTTAAAAACTGTGTTTTCGAAATTTCTTATGTAAGTTACACAAAAATGATTTTGAAATCGTTTAAAAATCTATCAAACATTCTCTTAACATGATAATTAGATAATAAATATCATATTGAATATAAAAATATTCGAAATTGTTATTGTGATTGTACTGATTAGAATGTTTTCTTAGCAAAGTCAAAGTCAACAATTTCTTCAATAAAATTACAAGGATCATTTATATAAACAATAGGCTTTAAAAGAAATAAATTCTATCTCAGCTTTATCAGAATCTAGCACTCGGTCCTCGGAATGCAATAAAGAGTTCAATATACTTCAGCAGATATATGGTGCCAATAAAATACTATGAGACACAAATAAGTAGAGATAGACATGAGAGAAGATAGAGAAACATGTAGAGATTTCTCTCTATCTTTCACTAGACACAAATAAGTCGATGATAACGTTGTAATAGATGTGAAATGTGGCTGCCGTCATAATATTTAAAAAAAAAAAAAAAAAAAAAAAAAAAATTGTAACAATACGATCTACACATACACCCATATCACACAAAAATGAAATAAAATAAAACAAAAGTCAAAACATTAATAAAAGACAATAAAATCAAATTAAATACAATTTGGATCTACGTTAATATAGGTAGCACTACCTACGTATTTATTTTACATATTTTACAATATTTGCTACTGTTTCTTATTAACTAAATTTAATATCAAATTATGTAGTGGAAATCTTAATTTTAGCTTTCTTATACAGGGTTTTTGAGATAGGTGGTTATGGCCGAGTCCACGAGAGTTCCGTATCCTAGAAAATATTTTTAGCAAAAGCAAACAAAACCGTAATTAATTTTAGTTTCAAAGGGCTGTGTTATCTTGCCGATTGCCGATTTCTAGATCACGCTATCGAAGCGTTTTGCGTGTCGCGCTAGAAGTTATGAAAATTACTTATTCAAAAAGTACTTGTCCGATTTTCATGAAATTTATATAGGACAACCTCTGGAGTATGGCATACCGTAATAATACCGTTATAATCATCGAAATCGGCAAATCAAAATTAGCAAAGAAATCGTGTTACATACTTATGTACAAAAAACAATCAAATTTGAAAAATGTTTTTTTTAACCGCTTTTTTAGAAGTTGCTTAAAAAACCCTGTATTAATGAAGCAATGGTTTATAAACTAAGTTCAACACCTTTAACATCATTATAATAAAGTTCATTACTAAACTTAGATGATCTAAAACTACTTACCTAAATCTGACCCTGGATTGAACTGAAACTTTGGATTAAAACTTGACCACAAATAGTAAGTAGTTAAGTACAGTTTTGGAGACAAACAGTGCAACTTTGGTTACAACTAGTTACAGCTTAAATCAGTTTCCGTTTAGTTTTAAAGGATTAATTCACGAGCAATTGAGCAAAATAATTAATAGACTTAAGATTACAATTAGACAGGCGTCACAGCTCATAGTTGTAGTAGCTTCACCTTTCGTGCTGTGGATCGTTGGTTCGATTTCGAATAACCTAAGTGAAAAGTCTAAATTTTTATTGATTATTGAATAGTGAAATCGAAGAATACGTATTTTTTTAATTACAAGTTGGCTATCTCCAAATTCTATGCGTGTAAATAAAAAACAGGCCAAGTGCTAGTCAGACTCGCGCACGTTGGTTCCGTACGTTATTATAACATTATTTTATTATGATTTTAAATATGTTGTTGTAGCGGCAACATCAATCTATAAAAAATATTTTACTATCACAGTTCATAAGGTTCGATCTGGTGAGAGACGAACAGACAGTCAGACAGACAGCGGAGTCTCAGTAGTAGATTCCTGATTTTCCATATGGGTACGGAACTCTAGAAAGGAGATTGATGGTATTGTAGTTCCCCAAACAAGCCCTACTACTTTACGAGACAGCTGTTTATTTTCACAACACATTCTGTATTTTTGTTTTATCATTGCTTTTTTTTTATTTATTTATTCTTCTAAATCGATGGTTTGGTGTTATTTATAACTGAAGCAAACTTTACCTTCAGGAAACATTAAAGATTGTTAGTATTGAGAGGAAAACCATTCAAATGTTCGACAACCGATGTGGCGCGGCGGGCGAAGGTCCGCCTGCGACGCGGAGGTTGCGGGTTCGATTCCCGCCTTGGGATAAATGTTTGTATGATCTGCAAATATTTATTCCAGGTGTTCTGGGTATTTTATATGTATAATAAAAATATCTATCTATGTAATGTATTGTATTAAGTATGTCAGTCTTCCAGTACCCATAACACAAGCTCTGCTTAGCTTGGGGCTAGATGATGTTGTGTGGGTTGTCCAGCATTATTTATTTATTATTTATCTATTCTTGTTTTTGTGTATTTGTTTAAATTGTAGATACCTGTGAGGTGTGTGCTAAATATATCTCTCGATTCTAGACGGCAAGTATGTTCGTCACGTAAGACTTAACTTCATTTATCGTAATGTGATTTAAGTCAGTGATAGCATTGTCTTCAATAAACGTGCTCTGTAAGCAATACATTCGTAATAGTAACATCTGTGGCTCTACCATGAGTTTTTACTATACTATATTTACTACACTCGCTAGCGTCTGTAGTTAAAAAAATGTATGAAGATTTGTACAAGCGCCTCTAGCGGATAGTTGGGTACTAAAATTCGTCATACTAATATTGACGTAACTACTGTAGTAAAGTCAGGCGATTTTACAGTGACATCTTATGGTAGAGCCACTGAAGGTTAAAATAAATATAACAATCGTAAACGTATCAAAACGTTAGCACATTCTCGACACACGACTCTCTAAATTCTAACAAAAGATAATAAAATAGCTTTAATATATAATAAATAAAAAATAAAATAAAAAAAACATTAAGTTCGGCATTTTTTATTGGTGGACATGGGATAGCATCAGTACCCCAAGTACGAGTCTGTGCACACACGGATCGTAGAGACGCAATCGCCGAGCGCCACCGATTTTGTATGGAAATACAAGCTTCTCAAGAAATCTGCTTGGGGCGCTGCTTGGATCTCCATACAAAATCGGTGGCGCTCGGCGATTGCGTCTCTACGATCCGCGTGTGCACAAACTCGTACTTGGGGCACTGGTTGTATTATTCTTCGACCTTTTTTGTTGTAAGCGTTTCCAATTCCAGGCACATTCAAGATCTGCGCGGTGACGCTGCAATGTTCAGCAGTCGAGCGTCAACGCGTAGTGTAACTCGAATAAATAAATAATGCAGGGCAATCCACACAACATCATCTAGCCCCAAGCTAAGCAAAGCTTGTGTTATGTATTAGAAGACTGACATTCTTAATATAATACATTACATACCTACTTAGATATTTTATTATACATATAAAATACACAGAATACACCGTGCAGATATGTTTGCGATCGTCACATATATTAGTGCACGGACTCAAATGTTAATTTCGTTCATAAAACATTGTTAGAAGTAACATCAGGTGGTCCGTTTGTTACATCACTTATTCTCTTAAAAAAACCGATTTATTTTCCTAAAAAAAGGTTAATTAAAAACAACGTCAGGCCGTTATTGGTCCCCAAACAATATTTAAAAAGGACGAAATTTGAATACCAAATTACTCATTAGCAATAAAAGTCATAGTAATTAGCAGTCAATCACATGATTAAGCAATTAAGCCGGCCATTGCTAAATAAACATTATTTGTGTGGTAAATTATAGGAGAAATCATTATGAGAAAAAAAGACGTGTGGCACTCGGGGACTGCCGCGGTAAAGCTATTGCATAGCATTTTTTGCTGGATTACGCATAGTGTTAGGCTATTTCGTTACGGAATTTCTGGATTCGGTCTCCACGCTCGATAGAAGCTATGCAATAGCTTAAAATACATTATGAGAAAATGTCAGACCCTACTAACTTTCGACCGATTTCAGTACTACCAACATTTAGTAAAATCTTTGAAAAACTTATGCTTCTACAATTACAAAGACATTTTGAAAATAACAATTTACTTGACACAAAACAATTCGGGTTTACGAAGGGACGCTCAACGACCGACGCAGGCATTGAGTTGATAAAACATATTTTTGAAAACTGGGAGCAATCAAATGACGCCTTGGGTATATTTTGTGACTTATCCAAGGCGTTTGATTGTGTGCATCATGAAACGTTGGTCAGGAAACTAAACCACTATGGTGTTAGGGGTGTTGCTCTGGAACTTCTGTCTTCTTATTTAAGCAACAGAATTCAAAGAGTTGACGTAAATGGGAGACGTTCTCCGGGATCTGTGGTGAAAATGGGTGTACCACAAGGATCAATACTAGGACCGTTTTTGTTTCTAGTTTACATCAATGATCTACCACGAGTAGTTAAAGATGATCACGAGATTGTACTGTTTGCAGATGACACTTCACTTTTGTTCAAATTGGAACGACGACAAACAAATTATGACGACGTGAATAATACAATCTCAAAAGTTGTAAACTGGTTCAATGTAAACAACTTATTATTAAACGAAAAAAAAACTAAATGTATACGATTTGTTTTACCAAATGTCACACAATCGCTAGCTAATGTCAAAATTAAAGATGTAAACATAGATCTAGTGGACACCACAGTGTTTTTAGGAATAACCTTAGATAATAAACTTCAATGGGGCCCACACATAGACAAATTATCGAAAAAGCTTAGTTCTGCAGCATATGCAGTCAAAAAGATCCGCTTCCTTACAGACGTGGACACAGCTAGACTAGTTTATTTCAGCTACTTTCATAGCATTATGTCATATGGCATTTTGTTGTGGGGGAATGCTGCAGATGTAAATACCGTATTTGTGTTGCAGAAGCGAGCTATTCGTGCAATCTATAACATGGGTCCCAGAGAATCGCTACGAAATAAATTTAAGGAAATAAACATAATGACAGTGCCTTGTCAGTACATTTACGAAAACTTAATGTATGTTCGAAAAAATATTAATCTTTTTCCTAAAAAAAGCGACAATCATAATGTTAACACAAGAAATAAGGATAAACTCGCTGTTCCCATTACTAGGCTCACCAAAGTAAATAAATCTTTTAAAGGGCAATGTGTACGCTTCTATAACATAGTCCCAAGCTATGTTTGACAATTGCCGATTGGCAAGTTCAAAAACGTAATAAAACGAAAACTCTTATCAAAAGCATATTATAAAATATCTGACTATTTAGAAGACAAGCAAGCTTGGGACGAACTAGCTCCAACTTTGTTAAACAATTGTAAGAAGGATCATATGAAAAAAACGCTAGAATCCAGGTCTAGTTTCTTGCCAGTTCTTCTAGACACTGGTCGCGACGAACTGGCGCCTAGAATCATCTAGTATGTAAGACGTTTCAAAGTGATCCTTGTGATTTTATTGAATAAATGATTTTGAAGTTTGAAGTTTGTACTAAAATACAAGTATTTTAAATAAAACGTTAAGTATCTTAAAATATAGTGATTTAAAAACAGCTAATCATTAGCATAGATATGAATAAACTATGATTACTTATAACTAAAATTTTCAAATAAGAATCTAAAAAAATAAAAGCTAAAAAAAATCTAAGTCTAAGTCTAAAATTTGAAAAAAATTACACCTAACTCTGCATTTTTATTGGTCAACACAGTATAGCATGTGGTTGCATTATTTTCGGCCTATTTTGTTGTCCAAAAAGACATGTAAACCAAAAAGTTTGGCTTACTTGACCGTGTAAATACTCCACGGTTTAAGAAATATTGTATTCATTTGGGTATTCCTGACTTGATAATCTTCATCGCCTATTTATTTTTATTTATTTATTTATTTATTTCTTGGAAAACATACAGTACTACAATCACAATAAATACTTAAAAATAGACACATAAGACCAATTACAAGTTTTCACTTATAGACATATGATAGGGTATAGAAAGCACTTAGGTACAGATAATAATAACAAGAGTTATATAATACTCTGCGTACTCATCTTACTAAGAATTCAAATAAAGTCTAGAAGATCCGTAGTTTTAATCTTGTGTAGGCGTAAACAGAACGCTAATATTTATTATCCAGAGTATTTCAGGGTAATAACAGCAAAATAATGTAGTTTCCTGTTACAGGAAAAATTGTTTGTTATATATTATTTAATGTAAAAATAGAAAAGTAGTTATTTTTTTGTGATTATATGTTTATATTAAATGTAAAATGTAAAGCTGTGTGAATAAAATAAAATATTTAAATTGATTAGATTTAAATAGGACAATATTTTTGGACAAGGACATATTTTACCCTCTTATTGTACGTCCGGACTGGACAACTGTATAAACTTTTACTACTTTACAAATAAGATCTTTTATGTACCTACAACAGTTAAACATCTTTATCTTTTTTATTAGATTCTCTATCGAAACGTATATTTTAGCCTAGTTTATTTGTAAGTTGAGGAATACAGTTACTTCAAGTGTATTAATTAAAACTTCTTGTAATATAAATATTCTTGGATATTTCACACATCATACACTAGTCCTGAGCTAAGGAAAGCTTGTACTATGGGAACTAAATTGCTGATAGAATACTTATACATTATTTTTGTAAATACAATAGTATACATAGTAACATCCAGACACAGAACATATATTAATGTTAATTTATTTCTAGTATTCTAGATCGTTTTTGTTCATATTTGTAAAAAAAAAAGTGAAACTGCTGATGACTTTTGGATAACCTTGCCTAGTCTAGAAGTATGTAAGTTTTAAATAACCCTGTAGGGACTTATGTACTCTTCTAAATATCTAATAGACCTGTGGGACTACGCCTATACAAGTTTCGTTAAATCACTTATCGGTAAAATAACTAAGTTAGAATTCTGCTCCTAAATCTATATTAGCTTTGATCAATATTGAGATATCTTTTATATTGTGAGCTCGATTTATTTTTCTTTCTCTTTCAGTAAATATTATATTATTTCTTACGGTAATTTGATTTTGCTGTTATTAAATTATATTTACGTAACTTGTTATGTAATTGGATTTTGTTATTTGATAGGTTGTACCGTTTTGGGTATTTCTTATTTACTTATTATATTTATTATCGGGCGATTTGGTTTTCGTCATTTTATAATTGGCTTCGTTTGGGACTAGAGAGCGTTGTGTGTATAAAATGTGTTTGATTTTTGGTTTGATTCAAAGTTTATTTATACTAAAATCAGGGTTAGTTATTTGAATCAAACAGAATAACGAAAAAAAATATTTTATAATAATTTTGCTTGGTTATGAAGACTGTCAGTATTGACTGTAAATAATGGAGCATCTTTACAATTTATTTACTTATTATTATTATAGAAAGTAAAGTATTATTTACTCGTAATACCTAAAATATAGCCTTATAACTTGTATATTTCTATATTATCATTAAAAAGCTTTGAACAGAACCACTTTTGAAACAAACGTATATTTATACAATGCTTGAAACAGTTGAGCTATCTGCAGACCGTTGCAAACTATCTATAGATAGCTCAACTGATCCAAATCAGTAGCAATCGTCGCGTACCCAAGATACTGGCTGCATTGCCGCGCTGAATAGCAATCCTGATACGCTGGGCCAGATACTCACCAGCCCTCGGGTCACGCGTCGACAAGACTCATAATTATAAAATTTATTTGCATTAAATTTGGTTTCCAAGTCAATGGAAATGAATGAATGGACAAAATTAGAAATGAGTACATAAGAGTAAATATGAAAGTAGCTCCAGTGACTGAAAAAATGAGGAGTAACAGGTTGGCGTGGTATGGACATGTTAAGAGAAGAGAAGAATGTCATGTGACGAAAAGAGTGCTAGGTATGAATGTGGATGGATATAGATGAAAAGGTAGGTCTAAGAAAAGATGGATGGATTGTGTGAAAAAGGTTATGGATGTGAAAGTGAATACTGAGATGACGGATGATAGAGGAGAATGGAAGTAAAGAACATTTTGTGCCGACCCCACCTAGTGGGATAAGGGCAGGAAGTTGAAGAAGAGTAAATGTGGTTTCAAAGTCACCTCGCTAATGATTTGGTTGTGATAAACAATTTTGTCGCTGTTATTTTCACGTTTTACCTTAAAATTACTCATGTTTATCTTGCTAGCTATAATTTTGGTTAAAAAAGTGACGGCTTTCAACAGAAGTAATGTCTTTAATTTAACTCATTATTTCTTGAAAAAATAAGTTTGTATGTTGTTTATTTATTTTTTTTTCTTTTTCTATTTTATCCTCTTCAAGCACTCCCATTAATTCCACACTACACAAGGGTTAGCTGGAAGAAAATGCTTTTTAACAATAAGCTCGCCTATATAGGTAGATGCATTTGTTTTATAATGTGCAATAAAGTATTTTCAAAAAAGCCATTTTATAAAAACATCCAAACTGTGTAAACTTACTTATTATTGCGTAAATGATCTTGAAAATGTAAATTCTTACCCCCTATCTAATAAAAAGTTAGCATTGACATTATGTCACCATTACTTATGGTAATCAAAACATCAAGTCTGCGCTAACTTTTTATAAGATAGACCGTTAAATAGTAGTATTCTTCCCACAATTAGGAAACCTCATTATAAATAGTTTAAGTAGCACGTGTTAAGGTGACTTGGGGGAGACCTTTGCCCAGCAGTGGGACGAGATAGGTTAGCAAAAAAAAAAAAAAAAAAAAGCACGTGTTAAGGTGGTGTCTGTTTACCCAAATAAACTAAAAAAGTTTGATTTTTTATATCTTCATCATCATCATCCGCAGCCAGATTTCGTCCACTGCTGGGCATAGGCCTCCCTTTTCTTGTGCCACTCTCCACAGTCCTGTGCTAGTTTCATCCATGTGCGACCCGCCACGCTTTATATCATCAGCCCATCTCGCTGCTGGACGGCCAACATTCCTCTTTCCTGTCCTTGGTCTCCATTCCGTAACACTTTTATATCTTATCTCATCTTAATTTGCAAAAATGTGGACCAAATTAACTGACAACAAACAAATACCGAACAAAAAATTACAAACATAATATAATTACACGCGGCTTATATAGATAAAAATATGCTCTCACACGCTGTCTGTCTGTCATATAAAACTGGCATATTTATTCAAAACATTTGATAACATCGGTAAAGATAATATTTTCAACAGACTTTAAAATCGTATGAAAGAATTCATTGTATCCGCAATATGGCGGATATTGCGGATTTGAAATTGTGAACCAATTTTGATAATACTTTTGTGTTTGATAGATCGAACCTACCTCAGAGTGCTATTAGTCCGAGGTTGCATTTAAAACTCTCTACTCTCGAGCCGAGAGTCGTCTCTCGGATATCCTCTTATTTTTGTATGGATATCCGAGAGACGACTCTCGGCTCGAGAGTAGGGAGTTTTAAAATACAACCTCGGACTAGGCACTCAGAGGTGATTCCATATTAGTATAAAGATCTGACTAGTACTTTTTAAGTGATTTTTAAAACTTAACTAACATAGATGATTGTATTCAGTTTTTTTTAAATACATATATAAAATATATTTATTTAATCGTATATTTGTACCTAATCTAATTACCCTTTTCTATTGTTGCAGGGACTAGATCCCACAATGAACCTTACCCTGAACGCTTCCGCAAAATGGCTGATCGAAGCCTCCAGAGGTATCCAAGACCCCAACGTGTTGCTGCAGAAATTCTCCCAGAACAGAAAGGTCGATGACCCGACGAGAGCGTTACTCCTCACTTTTTATGGCATCCTGGTAGTCATCGGCGGCGTCGGCAATGCTCTCGTTGTTATATCTGTAAGTTTATATTATTTTTGACAGGTGTCACAGCTCAGTTGGTAGTAGCTCTGCCTTCCATGCTGTGGGTTGTGGGTTCGATTCCCACCCAGGTCAAATGTTTGTGTGATGAACATATTTGTTCTGTGTCTGGGTGTTGGTATGTGTTCTATGTCATGTATTTACAAAAATATATTTATGTAAGTATTATATCAGCAGTCTAGTTCCCATACAAACTTTGCTTAGTTTAGGACTAGAGTGTGAAATGTCCTAGAATATTTATTTTATTTTATTACTTTAATATTTATCACTACACTCTTGGTCTTTCGTGTCAATGGAAAACACAAAAAAACGTCAATGTATAGGCGACCAAGAAATTGGTTTACCACTCTAAGGCTGAATATCATTTGCACGTACAAAACATCAAGGGCTATTTTCGCTTGACAGATTAATAACTGCTACGTCAGAATCTGTCAATCTGTAATCCTTAGCGAATAATTATGTTGCTGGGAGATGTCATCAAAAGTGGTAAACCAATTTCTTTGTCGCCTATACCTAAATATATTAAACAGATTTAATTTAAAGGCACATCTGCTGCCAAATGCTGAAAAACAGGGACTAACTGAACCTACTAAATCACTCGTTGCACTGGTGAAATATATCTAAAATAAATAAACTCGTTAAATCAACTAAAATCTGTAGTTGTTGAATTCGTCTGTACACTGTTTAGTTACAAGTGAAATGTTTGCCAAAACTTTAAAGACATTATCTAAATAAAAATGCACTAAATAGTCTGCAATTGGCAAGCATTCAACTATTTTAATCGTTTTAAATTACCGACCGATAGTTTGGTCGGCTTTTTAATCAGTATGAAGATGTATGCAGATGCGCACATTACAGAGATTCAGTCTTCATACTGATTAAGATGCCGACCAAACTATCGGCCGATAAAAAGTCTGTAGTCTGCGGGGACTCTAAAGCTGATGTTGACGCGCAGTGTATCTCAAACACGTTACTGTTTCCATACGTTTACGATTGCAGATTTGATTGACAGGCGTCACAGCTTAGTTGGTAGCTCTGCCTTCCATGCTGTGGGTCGTGGGTTCGATTCCCACCCAGGGCAAATGTTTGTGTGATGAACATAAATATTTTGTTCTGTTCTGTTACTATGTATTTATTTATAAAAAAAATGTATATAAGTATTCTACCAGCAATCTAGCTCCCATAGTACAAGCTTTGCTTAGTTTGGGACTAGAGTGTGATGTGTGAATTGTCCGTGAATTTTTATTTATTATTTATTGTGACATTGTTGTGACATACATTTATGGAATCAGCCAATATTCAGCTTATCAACGATAACGTCTCGTGCCATCAATGAGTGTGCTGATACGCACAAAGGTCATGGACGATTTTCTATTTACCATCCTTTTTAGGGTTCCGTACCCAAAGGAAACGAGACCCTATTACAGAGACTGTCTGTCTGTCTGTTTGTTTGTCACCAGGCCGATATGAAACGTGAACTTTCACAGATGATGTATTTCTGTTACTGCTATAACAACAAATATTAAAAACAAAAGACGTCAGGCACTCGGGGACAGCCGTGGTAAAGCTATTGCATAGTATTTTTTGCTGGATTACGCATGCGCAGTGTCAGGTTGTTTTCGTTACGGAATTTCTGGATTCGGTCTCCATGCTCTAGGACCGCGATAGGAGCTATGCAATAGCTTAAAAAACTAGTAAGTAATTAAGCTAAGTCATTAAATGTTTCTATCGGAGTGTCTTTTTTTTTATTTACTTAAATATTTAACTTATTATTACTTGGAATCTTCAAATACAGTATGCTAAAGTACCTCTACCATGAGATGTCATAGTAAAATCGCCTGACTTTACTACAGTAGTTACGTCAATATTAGTATGACGAATTTTAGTACCCAGCTATCCGCTAGAGGCGCTGTACAAATCTTCATACATTTTTTTAACTACAGACGCTAGCATGTATAGTAAATATAGTATAGTAAAAACTCATGGTAGACCTACTGAACAAAGTGAATATACCTAATACGCCACAGGGTGTTTCATTAATTTCACAGAACTTATTCGTTATGACAAGCACGTTTTTTATTTCCCAAACACAAAAGCTTTCTAATAACTCAGCAGATGGCAGCACATGGGACCTTTCATATCACGCTTGTTACTGAATGCCTGTCGTCACGTTCCATGTTACAAAGTTGTTACTTTTTGTAACATTCCCTTCGTCTTGAATATGAATATGGTAATAAATAAATAAAAATATTCACGGACATATCACACATCACACTCTAGTCCCAAACTAAGCAAAGCTTGTACTTTCCCATTGCTGGGCAAAGGTCTCCCCAAAGCCTTCCACTTATCCCGGTCTTTGGCGACACTCCACCAATCCCTCTCCTGGGCGTCCAGATCATCCTTCCAACGCCTCTTCGGCCGACCCCGCCGATATGATAATTAAATATTTTTTTTGTAAATACATACTTATTATACATAGTAACACCCAGCCACAGAACTAATGTTTATGTTTATCACACAAACATTTGCTATGGGTGGGAATCGAACCCACGACCCACAGCATGGAAGGCAGAGCTACTACCAACTGAGCTGTGACGCCTGTCACTAATAGCCACTATTACAGCCTCCAGCTGCGATCTGTTTATACATTACCTCAATTTATTTACTGACAGCTTTAAAAAAGTACTCCTTTTCGAAAATATATAGCGGAAACGTAGACACGGTAACATGTGGTTTTAAATATGTTATCGTTTACACACATTGTTTTATTATTCAGTTCATTATCAAGAACAGCTGAGTTTCTTTGGTTTGTAATAGTTCTTATGTTTTCAATTTTATATTATTTTAATGACCAGTATTTGAAACATAGATAGATAGAAGATAGAAAATACTTTATTGCACACCACAACTTACATTTAAACATATAGAAACTTAACAACTAAACTATGATATACAATGGGCGGCCTTATCGCTAAAAAGCGATCTCTACCAGACAACCTTGAACGGAGACATAACTAAATAGCTATGCTTAGTTTGAGACAAGATCGTGATTTGTGTAATATCCGTGGATATTTATTTATATGTAACTTAACAAAAAAAGCGAAGAACAAAGATGAGTGGAAGGACTTGGCGAGACCTATGCCCAGCAGTGGGATGAAATAAAAAAAAAGATTTAAATTAAGTAATTTAATAAAATTTTGCACGGCTTGACGAGGCGGAATGTATGGAGTATTGATTAATTTATGACTAAGAACTATTTTTACCTACATTTTATGTTAATAAATAAATGATTATGATTACCGTCTTGCCTTTACTGTATTGTTCAATAACGGAAAATAATCAAACTCACAAAACATTTTCATCAGTTTCAAATATTAAATCTCTTTTTGTTCCAGGTTGTACGAAAACCAGTAATGCGTACTGCTCGCAATATGTTCATCGTCAACCTAGCAGTGTCCGATGCTTTGGTCTGCTGTGTCGGCACTCCTCTCACCCTCATGGAACTTCTCACCAAGCACTGGCCGTTACCAGACTGGCCCAGTCTCTGTAAGGCCTGTGGAGCTATTCAAGCCATCTCTATATTTGTGTCTACTATATCCATTACTGCGATCGCGCTGGATCGATATCAGGTAACTACAACTAGAAGACAAGTGTGCTTTTTTCAGACTGACCTTGATGGCTTATGGAGCATTCTAAGCCATGTACTTGTATCAATAATATCCGTGATTCAAAAATAAATATACCGATTTAGACTTTTCATTTACACACAATACGCTACACTGACTAATCTGTCACACGGAGCAGTCCAAGCCATCACACTAGTGTGAACAAAATGCCGAAAAGGTTTCACTATAGTTCAATTTTAGACTGACATATTTAAGATTCTGGAGTTATTTAAGCCAATTATTTAAAAACATTTAATACAGAATAAATGAGGCAGCGACTTTTTACTCAATAAGATAGAGATCAAGCAGATGGCCCACCTGATAAATGTCCCTAATCTTTTTAATAATAAAGACTTTCATAAGGAAAGGTTCTATTTAAGTAAAATTCGAGAATATTCTATCGGGCCTTGATTGTTCCTTCCTTATTTATGAAATAAAGACATCTCTTTAATTAAAATTTAAGCGGAAGTTCATAAGTCAGTCTTTTCAACACAAACTACAATACATAATTTATTAGCTTATTTTCATAAATAGCTTTATTTAGTAAAACTATAGCGTATTATAAAAAAAACCATAAATAAAAATCATTTACTTACCTTGATCTTTATTAAAATAAGTGTAAGTTAGGAGAAATTAAGAATTGATTCTACCTATTTAGGTATGTATATTGATGAGTAAAGTCGATGATTTTGTAATATTTTATTTATAACTAGCTGACCCGGCAGACTTCGTACTGCCTCGATAAATAAAGTTCAAATTGACTCTACATTTTATTTAGAAAACGTTTGTTTGGGAAATAGAAAAGGGCTATTTCGAGGGTTTTCCTGGCAGTTATTCGAATCTCTCTTACCTTTTTAACCTTTCCTAGACCTCTACGAACATTTCAAGAAAAATCCGTTCAGCCGTTCTCGAGTTTTAGCTAGACTAACGAACAGCAATTCATTTTTATATAATACTAGCTAACCCGTGCCCACTTCGTTGGCCATAATTTTTATTAAATATAAAAGTTAGACATCTGTCGTTGACTTTTTTGTAGGCATTTTCAAGTTCCACATCTTTTCTCTAGCACACAAAAATTTATAAGGCAGCGTTCGTAAGAAACGCTTTCATTCGACTGTTTTTTTTCCGATTCACTTTGCAAAACGGACTACCACAAAGCCTTTTTATTTTTCGGTTTTTTATATAACCTATGACACACAGCAATAATGTGGCAGATCCCGAGATTACCCCTTACAATTTAACAAATACACAAACTTTACCTCTTTATAATATTAGTATAGAAGATAAATATAATAATACAAGCGGCCCGTCCCGGCTTCGCACGGGATATTTTCCCGCTTTCCCGCTTTTCTGTTGAAATTTTTCTAGAATTTTCTTTGCTATAAACCTCACGAAGCCGGAGACCTTTGCAACGAATGCCAAACTGTGGAAATCGGTTCGTGCGTTTTGGAGTTATATCGTCAGGAAGGAAAACCCGACTTATTTTTATATAGTAGAAGAGATATATAAGTATTATAGTAGGTTATGCTGTGTTTGACGTTCAACCTGTTTCAGGAAATGTTACGACCCACATAATACACGATTTGTGACTATGTGGGTTTTCTTGACCTCTTTCAGAGTATTTATAGCTTTTGCGTACGGTTTCACTTGGTCTCTAAATACAGGGTGTTACATTAGTTCTTAGAAGCTTTTAACGACATTTACATGACACAAGTCATGACATTAAAATAAAAAAAATGGATATTTCTAAGATTTTTCATCATAGATCACCTCTTACATTTTTCTTAAAATTGACTTATCTAAGTGTCTATGTGTGTATTACGCTATAAAGTCAAAGTCAATTTTTTTTTTATTAAGTAGGTAAAATCGCAAGGATCATTTAGAATCGTCTTACATAGGTACTAGGTGATAATTATAGAAAAAGGTGTTCGCACTAACAGCCAAAATTATTGCTTAGTTACAACTTTAATTAATACTCCTTTTTTGTGTATGATATCATATAAAAACCGATATATTCAATTTTTGCACACATAACACGTGCAAATGATGTCATATAAATTGTGATAATTTAGAAACAAAACAGAATAAGATTATAATTATATCATCCTAAATTACGTCACAACAGTTGCTATGTTCAATTTCCGTCATGTCATGTCACTCCCACGTACCCAAAAATAATAGTACAATAATAACATTATATGTAGTAACTACAAGCTGTCATTTGCCTTAAATGGAAAAACTTGGAGGAGGCCTATACCCGCAAGGGGCCTTAAGCTGGCGAGCACACAGCACGCTTTAATTAAGTAGTGTAAAATTAAATTATACAGTATATTAGTAATTAGATATAAGATAAAACTTTTGTATAAATACTTAAGGAAATAAAAAAGGCTTTATTATTATTATAACTACAAGCTATATTGGTGTGGGTGAGAATGTTTATTATTTTCACAACTCATTTAATTTTGTCAGTTTTGTATTTACAGAAGACTATACAGTATTTACAAAATTTACATTGTCATATAAAATACATACGAAACAGTTGAGCTATCTACAGACCGTTGCAAAAGATCTATAGATAGTTCAACTGATCCAAATCAGTACCAATCGGAATTTACAGAAGTAGATCTTAAGACGCAAAGTAGAAAAAAAGTAATGATGCTTTCATTTTACTTATATTCACATACATGCTTTACATATATAAATAAATAAAATAATTCTAAATAATTAAATAAACTTTCATTATTTATTTATACAACCGTTTGTATAAACTTACGCTTACTCGATCAAAAACCACAAATTTACAAACAAACAGACAAACATTTTTTAGAATACATTAAGAATTTACGAAACCTTAATATTGGTACACTTGGCTGACTCAGTAATGTTATTTCTGCTTTCTTTCAACCTTATAAGACGCAGCTGTTGCCGAAAATTATTTTTCATTTTCTTACATCGCAGGTACTGACTTTCAGGAAAATACATTGAGCGGAAACTTCCAAAACTCTCGATAGATGGAGTTTACATCAAGCCTGTCAGTTCAAGCACAGATTCAAGACTGAACTGAAACGTATCTCAAGCACATCAAGCTACTTAGACTGTAGTTTGAGAGTACTTTAAACACACTTGTGTTTCGTTGATACAACTACGATAAGATAGGTGACAGACGCCGTGTCATGCGTCACAAAATTCGAATTTTGTTCAATAATGAAAATATATAAATATTGTTTTAGGCAGACAGAGGTAATAATAGTATGTGAACTTATTTTTTTTTTCAATTTTACAAACTTAATTAAGTACCTACTTACTATAATTAGGTAGATACGGGTGTAGGTAGGTACAAATTCGTACACGTAATTGTCTGAAACTAGATAGGTTTATCTAAATATATCTAAATAATAAAGTGCGTATTATAATAGTACTATAGGTGCGTATAAACAAACAGTTAACAAAAAAAAAATTCTAAAAAAAAATATTTTACATTCATTATTATTAAGTATATTAATCACTTCTTCAAGCGCCATCTTTATCAATTAGCAAATTAGTGTAAAAAATACCATTTAGAAGGCTACGTAAACCAAAACAGTTCGAAAATACATAACACGTTCAAAAATAGTACGATTGCCAGTTAAAATAAATGTATAAACATATACATTCACAGCTCGTTACAATACCGGATTCGAATCCAATCCGAACGCGTTAACAGTCTCGATAACAGTTTCTGGGAATAGAACTAAGATCTGTTTGTATGACGTTATCCTGGTTTGGCAAAGGGATTTCAAGTTCAACAGTGAGGGCTGCTGATTGGTAGCAACAACATTGTAACCTATACTATCTATAGATACGGGTACAAAAGTGGGCAATCGGCTATCGGAAAAGTTTACAATCATGGTAACCTTCATACTAAATAAATAATGCTGGACAATCCACACAACATCATCTAGCCCCAAGCTAAGCAAAGCTTGTGTTATGGGTACTAGAAGACTGACAAACTTAATACAATACATTACATAAATAGTTTTTTTTTATTATACATATAAAATACCCAGAACACCCGGAATAAATATTTGCAGATCGTACAAACATTTATCCCAAGGCAGGAATCGAACCCGCCACTTCGGTCGCGGCATACTGTATGCATAGGTGTCTCAATTCGAATTGTGATGGTTGTCATCTGTTTTTCTTTGGCACAATGAATTTATTATATCCTGACTGGTTGGAAGTCACGTTTGACCAGAAGACCAACTGCGTAATATTACAAAAGGAATAAACCGAAACCTCTGTTTGTAGAATCTGGAAACATAATTCGAATCACACGCTTAATTTTACCACCTATTATTTTATAAAGAACTCTACAAAATAAAAAAAAAAACAAAAAATAAAAATCATATATTTCAAAATTACAGTGTCGACTTAGTAATGTGTGGGATGTCTTTTTTTAAGTCGTGAGACCTGTATTAAAAGAGTCCCCTCTTAACTGTGGTCCAACTTTTATGTAATAAATAGGTACACTTCAAAAGTTTTTTCTTATAACTTTGATAAGGATCTGATAAGAATCATTTTTTGATTTCATATTTAAAAAAACTATTGAACCAAACAATAAATATAATGGTAATATTTCAAACATCGCTGTCTAGTTTCAAACTAAGCAAAGCTTGTATTACGGAAACTATATCACAAATAATGATAATTTTATTAAAAACAATAAACAGTCCATCTGTCAGCTCAATATTGATTTCACTTCATTATTATCTGTATATCTAGTAGAGAGTTTCGTGTAATAAACCTAACAGCGCACTACAGATAACAACTTATCATGTTACTTGACATTTTGTTCTGTGTTCAAGATTATAAACACGCTACCTATCACTACAAGCAACTGTAGGCCTAGCCTTTTAAAACCAGGTTTTAAATCTCGTTGAATTTCTATAGTAACTCATCGGTATTCTGTGGCATTTCTGGTAGACTGATATGAGTGTGACGTTATCATTGATAGGATTACAGCTCAGTCATATCAGTCAAAATTGCTACGGAATACAGATGAGATGCTATCGAAACTGAACGTGATTTAAAACCTGGCAGGTTTTGAGAGGCTAGGATATGACAGGCGTCACAGCTCAGTAGTAGCTCTTCCCTTCACGCTTATAGGTATAAGTTTAATAAAAAAAAAAAGGTAGCACTCCGGGAGTGCCGGCAGAAGTGAAAACTTCAATATTAACGTTGTGTTTTCACTTTTAAGTTTTCACTTCAAAAATATAACCACAGACGTCATAATGACAATGACAATCACAATGACACAGACACATTCGCGCAAGCGCCCTGTGCCGCCTAAACAGAGCACACTCAGGCACGGTAGAAAGAGTGGGAGATACTAGTTCCTCTCCCTTTCCCTCGATCTTACGCTTTTTATCAACGTCACGTGACCCTGACGCGAGTTTGAAAGTTTTTACCCACCCAGCGCCGCTAAAGAAGTTTTCACTTCAAAAACCAAATCAAAAACACTTTATTCAGTAAAATCACAAGGATTATTTATAAGCGTCTTATATACTAGATGAATCTAGGTATCAAAACCTAGTTTAGACGTGATATTCTGTCGAGCGGCGGCCATGGAAACGGCGGAGCAGGGGGTGCTAAGAATCTCCGGGTTGAGAAGAGCCGAAGACCGGGCTCAGTGGCGCGTCTTGGGAGAGACTTACGTCCAGCAGTGGACTGCCATAGGTTGATGATGATGATGATGATTCTGTCGAAGCAAAAGTAAAGCTACGATAGAATCATCAATAATACGAATACCTACATAATTAAGTAGGTCTGGAAAGTTGTCCATAAACTAATCAAACCTTCGTTGCAAAACTGTCAGACAAGCTGTCAACCACGACTGACGTAGGACTAGCTTAAGTTTCCACTGTCAGTCTAAAACTTTAGTCTAGCACTTATTTTGCTAGGTTATTGTATCTCCTTTAGATATTAATACAACGTTAAGAGACAAATGGCCCAAAAAACTGCTCTATTGATAAAATCTTTGATTAAGTCCTTGCCGGACTAAACTAAAGGGTTTTCCTAGTCAAAGTTTTTTTTTTGCATCACGTACAATTTGAACTTAAACTACAAGAAGTCTACCTAAGAAATAAAAGCTCACCATTGATTTTTTGTTCTTGATAAATACTAAAAGCTACAGTTCATTTATTCTGGTTTTAGGGTTAACCAATATACCTAATAAGGCCTTCATAGTTTATCGTAACTTTTGAGTCATCGTATCGTTGAAACCCGAACGCTGGCACTTCATCGAAAATAATCTTTTTCGAACCACGACTTACCCCTTGAGAAACCACGATACGTCAGCAAGGGTATACAATGTACATTAGGGTTGCAACCCTTTAGAGTACGGCTTTTATTTTTATGAACACAGTTTATATGTTCGGGAAAATAATCAATTTTATGGTAACATCGTGCGAGCGTTGTGAAACAGAGATTTGAATTTCATGTAACTTTATAAGAGTGGAAAATCAAAATGAAGATATGAAAAAAGTAAATATGCAGTAAGTAAGTAAATCTACTAAGTAAACGATTTTGAATCAAAAAATAGTTTGTCTGTTTGTTTGTTAGAGTTTGAAGCCCAAACCACTGGACTGATTTAGATGAATCTTATACAGTTTAGAAGCCTTTTTTCCGGAATAAAACATGGGCTAGGTCTTATTGCAATCATAGACTTGAATTCTTAAATATAGCTTGACCTTTAAACCAAAAGCAGGCACTCGTACAATCGAGTTTCAGCTAGTTTTATTAATAAAATCAAAACCACTTTGTGTAAAATTGACAGGATCATTAATAAGCCAAATTGACATAATTTTCACCAGAAAATCCTCAAGTGTTAATCAGGTCAAATGCCCTGACACCTGTCAAAAGTTTAAGTGCTTGCATAATTTTATCTCAAAAACACTCAACATCAGCTTTCTAACGTAACATGACAATCACGAACAAGGTTATTTACTGATATCTTTCAGCTTAAATTTACTTCACATCTATTGACAGGTGTCACAGCTCAGTATATCTGAGCTATGACGCCTGTCAAAAGCCCTGGGGGGGTATCCTGACAACTGAAATGTTTTTGAACTGTTATTTGATCAAATTGCAGTTCAGTTTCCTTCTTCGACTTTTATTGATATTTTGAATGCTCGATTTTCATACCGTTTGATAGAATTAACGAAAAATCAGGTAGGCCATGCTCTTATCTAGTTGGTCATGCATAAATCAGGTAGGCCATGCTCAAATCAGGTAGGTCACGCCCTAAACCGCGGCATTGACGTCATTTTTAACAGCTCAGTCACGTCAGTCCACAAAAATGCCACGGAATACTGGTGAGTTACTATAGTAAAATCATCTAAAACTGAACTGCAACTGACAGGGTAACGCAAGTTTCGCACCGTGGGTGGTTTGATCTTTCTATTTTAAAAAGGGTAAAAGTACGTAGACAAAGTACCGGGAGCAAGTTCTGAATAATGTTGTATGATACAAAATGTTATATTTTGTTCGAAAAGAGTTGATTACACTGGCTTAGCCGGTATTCCGGCCTGTTTGCCCAAAAAGATGAGAATTTGTCTTTGAGTGACGAATTTGTGACAAAGAGAAGTGGGATCACGAAAGTAAGGCCCTCGCATACCTAATTTCCATATTTTAATTTAGTGGAATATTATATTCCACTTTGATATTATATCCAACTTTTCAGACGCATGAGTCGGGTTCCTAAAGTTCTTATTCTTTGAAATATTATATTAGCATAAAATAATGTTTTGCATTTAAATGATTTAAATTATACTTGCCAAGGATTTCTACGACCAACAAATGGTAGGAGATTGTTCGCGGTCATCATGAGTAAATGAAACAGTCTTAAATACACAGTATTTTTGCGATAATCAGAGAAGTGAGTACATAGAAATCTGACGCAATTGAACGTATCATAACGTTACATTCAAGAAACACGGGCGCCGATAGTGTTGAATTGTAACGTAAACAGTTCGTCTAAGCAGCAGCTAAGGTTCACAAACGTAGGTATTTTGGGATCGCGATGAGCGTGTAGCCAAACACGCTTAACGATCGAACCTTTGTGAGCCGAAGATTGTGACATAACCACTGCCACACGAAGGGAAAAAAAATAGAACGGTCAGCCGTTTACAGCGATACGAAGTTGCACACGCTACGTTCACGTTACGTTGGTGAACCTTAGCTGCTGCTTATACAAACCGTTTACGATACAATTTAGTACGATTGGGGCAATGGTGGAGTTGCAACGTTTGGCAGTCAATCTAACGTCAACGTGTCACTCGAATACGATACCGTTTCGATACGTTTGCGATCGTCACATTTATTCGTGCTCGGGCCTTTGCACTTTGCAGTCAAGCCGTTGATTTGATGGGAGTTATGATTTGACATAACTTCTCGATAAAACGGAAATTCATCAAAGTAAAACCCTGTACCTCTACCATGAGTTGTCACAGTAAAATCGCCTGACTTTACTACATAGATAGTAAATTTAAGTATGACGAATTTTAGTACCCAACTATCCGCTAGAGGCGCTGTACAAATCTTCATACATTTTTTTAACTACAGATGCTAGCGAGTATAGTAAATATAGTATAGTAAAAACTCATGGTAGAGCTACTGGTTTATCGAAAAGTTATGTGAAATATCTATCGACACGTTCATGATCGCAGAGATGATTTGTTTAAGAACAGCGGCTATTATAAGATATATTTGTTATTATTATTGTTTCGTTGTAGAGACCGTAATTTGTTTTTCTACAGGTTTCTTTCTCGGAAAGTGAGATCGAAGAACCCATGTGAGCATAATAGTTTTAGATTTAAAAGTGACTTGAAAATTATTTTTCTTAAAAAGGATAAAAACGAATAAAATTCAAATTAGTTTTGTCTGTGAAATTATTTTTTCGAGGTATTTGATCTAACTTAGATGTTTTCACTTTATACACGAAAACGTAAAATCTAGTGCGTGACTTTTTATTAATAATTTAGTGAGAAACTTTCAATTTGTATAAAGCTAAGTTTTGTCGAAGTTTAAAAACTTCGCTTAAAAACCTGAGGTATAAAATATTTTCAAACTATTAATTTAACTAAATTCATCTTGAGACTGCGGCAATTAATTAATTTCACTTGATCTGAAACAATATAAGTAAAGTTTACACCAATTTCATCAATAGCTTTTACAAGAGCATCTTTAGATTTTCCAAAGAAAACTTCAAAGCCGAAATAATTATTGTTTTAATACCTTTAATATATTTTACCTTCGTTATGAAAATTAATAGTATAACCAAAATTAATTGCTATCTTAAATTAATCGATTGGGCGAAGGAAGCGAAAAGTTAACTTTAGCAAATCGGTGTTAGTGTAGTTTGAACATAAGTTTGGAAATTCGATGATAGTTATTAATTACAAAGATTAAATGATTTACGAGGTCAAATACGATGATTACTAAGTTTGTTTGCATAGAGTTACAAAATCACATCAAATTACAATTGAAGATTCTTATTATGTACATCGCCCACTATATGGAAATATTTGCCAAAATATGTATAGAATAGAATAGAAATAGAATATTTACACTTAGAACATAAAAAAAAACAAGTTATCTAAGTACAGATATGTAAAAAGGTCACCACTCAGCATATGCTATAGAAGCCTACAAATCCTGAAAAAGTATTTTTATGGTTTTAACGTACTTTGTTTGTCCACAGCTGATCGTGTACCCAACACACCGAGGTCTTCAAACGATGGGTGCTCTCGTCACTATGTTCGTAATCTGGGTGACAGCGTTCACCCTCGCCTCTCCTCTCTATATCTTCCGAAACCTGAAGACGCACAAACTAGGCCTCATCGGAATGGATTCCCTCAGTTTCTGCATTGAAGATTGGCCCATCGACAACGGCCGAGCCATCTACTCTGTCTTCAGCCTCATTTTCCAGTATCTTGTCCCTGTCTTAGTAGTAGTCATGGCACACGTGCAAATACATAGAAGACTGAGAGGCAGAAGACGGACAACCAGAAAAACGCCAGCTATACTCATAGCGATAGCTGTAACGTATGTTATTAGCTGGTTACCTTTGAACGTGTTTAATTTAGTGGCAGATTTTAGCGAGGAGCCGTTCATGGATGAGAAGACTATGACAATAACATACGCTGTCTGTCACATGTGTGGGATGTCCAGTGCTGTATCAAACCCTCTTCTATACGGGTGGCTGAACGACAACTTTAGAAAGGAGTTTGAGGAGATTCTGTGTTGTTGTAAGAAGAGACAGATGACCAAAAATCCAAGGAATAAACACAGGAAAATGGATACTGAGTTAACTGCCTTGGCGCAGATGGAGCACACTGTCACAACCAACACAAAGACGTCACAGTGCTCTCAAATTTTCTGACTAAAGTCGTGCTTCAAATAGCATGAGGTCAGCATCGAAATGCAAAGCTTTTGAGCTGATATGGACTAAAAATGCTTGTGTACATAGTTCCTTCTCCATTGTATATTCCTCTTAACTTCAATTCTTGTAAATAAATTTTATTCTGTAGATAGAAAATTTGTGAACAAAATGTTTTTCTTTACGTTTTAATGAGCCCAAGACGTAAAGAAATAATATTTAAAAATGTCTAAAAGTTTTTTAATAAAATTGTATCAAAAAATACTTGCCGTTTCCTTGTTACCATTTTTTTATTACAATTGCTAAATTTCGTTGAATATTTAAAAAAAAATCCCATCTGCTTATATTCTTATTTGACTGTAACTTTTAGAATGGAATAATTTTATTCGTTGGTTTGCCTCATTACGAGTTTAATTAAAAACGCTGATTCTCATTAGTACTTGTTATGGTTCGTAAATTGAGATGAAAACGAAGCACCAACTTTAATAGTGATTAATACTTATTAATCAATTAATCTCAGCCTCTTTGCTGACTATCGCTTCTAGATCTTATTTTATATCGTAAAATAGTCTGATTAATTTGATACCATTATCTATGTCTCGAGAAGTCTTTGTTTTAGCTTTGCTGGGTAAGTTATTTGCGATACAAAAGCAGCCAAAAACATTGATTTTAGACGCTTTTTAGTGCCTTTTGTTTAAGGCTTAACTTGTTAATTATAGTCATTAATTATTTAGTCAGTAAAATCACAAGGTTCATTTAGAATTTTCTTTCATACTAGGTGATTTTAGGAGATTGATACCTTTAAACAAATAATTAATAGTGGAACTACCTATACCTAAATAGGTAATAATAATAGTTCACCTATACCTAAATAGGTAGTTCTGTACCTAAATAGACATTTAAAAAAATTGTCTCATTCTTTTGTTTAATTTATTTATTTTATCGTGTTATTTCATAAACCTATATCTAGTGTGTGGTAAATCTGCAAATAAATGTCTGTCTGTCTATGTTTATGTCTAAAAGCATTTCTAATATAGAATGATGATATTTGCTTTCTTAAGCATTTCTGAGGAATATTTGGAAGACGTACTTACACAAGATAATTGAGTAGAAACGAAGGTTAAGTAAATAATAGAGTAACACGACTCGTAAAACGAGAAGTCTGCTAAATGTAACGTATCTACAAGCAACTAGTATCAGTCTTCTAGTACCCATAACACAAGCTCTGCTTAGCTTGGGGCTAGATGATGTTGTGTGGATTGTCCAGCACTATTTATTTATTTATTTATTTTATAACTTTAAATGATGATGAGCTAACTTTAAATGACTTACTGCACGCGTTGGTTAACACTGTAAGTGCAGTAAGAAACTGAAATAAATAAATAAATAATAAAGCAAATTCTGCATTAAAAAGACGAAACTGAATATACATACATACTCAGTACTTAGTCCAGATATAATAAAGAAAAAATTCACGGACAATTCACACATAATCTAGTCTCAAACTAAGCAAAGCTTGTACCATGGAAACTAGATTGCTGATAGAATACTTACATATTTTTCTAAATGCATACATAGAATACATAGTAGAATACAGCGACGACCGATGTGGCGCGGCGGGCGAAGGTCCGCCTGCGACGCGTAGGTTGCAGCTTCGATTCCCGCCTTAGGTTAAATGTTTGTACGATCTGCAAATATTTATTGCGGGTGTTCTGGGTATTTTATATGTATAACAAAAAATATTTATGTAATGTATTGTATTAAGTAAGTATGTCAGTCTTCTAGTACCCATAACACAAGTTCTGCTTAGCTTGGGGCTAGATGATGTGTGGATTGTCCAGCATTATTTATTTATTTATATTTGAACCCACAACCTTCAGATCGGAAGGCGAGGTTACTACCACTAGACCAGCGGTGCTTTGGTAATAACCTAAAGCATTGGTATTCTAATTGTATTCTTCTTTGAAAAATAAATGTCTTAAAATGTATTACAGTTTTAAAATATATGCCAGTAAGGACTCTAGATGAATATGCAGATTTGGACGTAGGCTACCGACCCATGCCTTCAGAGCTAGCTTTCGAAATGCAGAACAAAACTGAATACGAGCAGAAGATGGAAGAATGTATGATAGACTATGTTTTATGCAAACGGAATATTGGAAACAGGTATAGTATTCTATAATAACTGTTAAAATATTATCGGTAGGTAAGCTTATCATTTATAATAATGCCGTGGATCGTTTCGATTCCTATACAATGTTTGTGTGATATGCGTTCTGTGTCTGGGAGTTACAGAGTAATTATCTACAAAAAATTACTTACTTATCATCATCATCGACCTATATTAGTCCACTCAGTGTCTAGTCTGGCTAATCTTTTCAACACGATGCTACAACAAAATACAGTTGTAGCATCGACACGATAAGAAGAAGAAGAAGTCCACTGCTGGACGTAGGTCTCTCCCAAGACGCGCCACTGAGCCCGGCCTCACTTACGTCGGTCACTTACTTATTATAAGTATTCTATCAGTAGTCTAGTTCCCAAAGTAGGTACAAGCTTTGCTTAGTAAGGGTGATTTGAACTTTCAAATCACCCTTACTAAGCAAAGCTTGCCGTGAATTTTAATTTATTATCTCTATGAAATCTGAGTTTGAAATCTGAGATCTGCGTCTTTGGCGACATTCCACCATTCTTTATCCTCGGCGTCCAGGTCATCCTAGATATACGATACGATTTAATAATATTTTCACTGTTATAAATATTATATTAATATATTTTAGGGAAATACCAGTCTGTGGAGATAGTACCCACCTTTATAAAAAAGGCTTCAGGACCATATGTGACTTGACGTATGAAACATGCAAAGGGTACGGAGGTAAGTTTGGGACTAGAGTGTGATGTGTTAATTGTCCGTGATAATTTATTTATATTATTTTCTCTTTGAAGTTGTTTGTTATCTAAACTAATCTAAACTAATAATATAAAGAGGAAAGATTTGATTGTTTGTTTGTTTGTTTGCATCGAATAGGCTCCGAAACTACTGGACCGATTTCAAAAATTCTTTCACTGTTGTGAAGCTACATCATCTGCGCTGAACATAGGCTATATTATAATGATATTTTTTATATAAGCTACCCGTGCGAAGCCGGGGCGTACTACTAGTTTAAAATAGAGTTGATAAGAGGAAGTTCTCGATTCAACCGGTTGATACTTTATTGTTTTATTAGGCAATTTTTTGGACTGATTTATGACTTTTTTTAATGCGAGTCCTTCTCTTATAATTTCCAGTTTTTATGGAATTACATTTAATAATGCAAATAGAACATTTCTTGTCCATGTCGATTGTGGTCGATTTTTATTACATAAACTGATTATTCATACTTCAAATAGGTGCCGAATTGAACAGAACGTGCTCTGATGCTGAACTGCTGAAATGCTGAACGATAGAAATACCTATAGATTCAAACTATTCAAACAACACATAAAAATGCATTAAAAAAAAACATTTTAATATTCAGAATGGCGTTATTTACACGATGGTGAATGCTAACAAAATTATTTCTCAAATTAGTTAAAACAAGACAATTTCATTAAGTATTTATTATAAACTGCCTGCGACGCGGAGGTTGCGGGTTCGATTCCCGGGTTTATTTTTAAATAAAAATAATTGTAGAGTTTAATAAAACATTGATAACTTCAATACATATAATATGAGTGTATTTTTGTAAATAATGAAACAAAGATTATATGCAAAAAATAATATATTTTTAAATATAAACATAATAATATTTTCTAAAATCTATCCAATTACTTTATATAAGAGTCCACAATGATCGCCACTTTAAAACAAAAAGGTAAGTACTTCAGGGCTATCCAGCAAGGGGAAACTTGCGTGACCGAATATCCTTTCAAATGCAGTTCAGTTTTCGATGATTTTACTATAGTAACTCATCAGTATTCCGTGGCATTTTTGTGGATTGACGTGACTGAGCTTTATAAAATTATGACTGAGCTGTTAAAAATGACAATGTCAAAACTGAACATGATTTACAGGGTGCCGTGATTACACGACGATGGAATACACAATCACGGAAAACACAGCCCGGAATTAGTGATCATTTTGATCATCCAATTCCATGGTTGACAAAATGGACACCAATTCCGGGCTGCGTATTCCTGGCTGCGCTTTTCGTGGTCGTGTTTTACCGGGTTGTGTTTTCCATGGTTGTGCATTAACCGGACCCCCATCAATTAACAGTTCAAATAAAGTTCAAAAACATTTCAGTTGTCTGGATACGCCCGCTTATTTGAATTGATTTCTTATTAACAAAACAAATTGTTTTGATGAAGACACAGTGAAATGCTTGTAATTGGTGATTATTTCACTAATTGTAAAGATAACCTTCAATATCATTATTCGTTACTTAAGAAATGGTACTTCACCACTTTTCATGCTGTGGGTCGTTGGTTCGATTCCCAACGAACATTTTGTGAGATGGCAAGCGATATTGTTTTTGTTTCATTGTAAAAAAAAATTATTTAAAGTAGTATCTATATTATTACAAGCTATTTACTATATTTATTTTGAATACTGAGGACAACACGAATAAATTACACAGATAAAAACTTTATTGTACTTAAAAAAATACAGAAAAGAAACAATATTAAAGTAGAATGAGGGTTTTTCGCCTAAACGTGACAATTGCAAGCATATTGTAATGGTAATTATACATTGCGCGGTTTCGCTGGACAGTGCGGCAATTAAGCTACCATTGACGCGTAATGTCTCGAATCCGTATCGTAGCGAACTATCAGATTTATTGGTTTACCTCTAATATTTTTTAGCTATTACATAGCTTCTATCGCGAGCCTTGAGCTTGGAGACCGAATCCAGAAATTCCGTAACGAAATAACCTAACACTGCGCTTGCGCAATCCAGCAAAAATGCTATGGAATGAGCGATTTTCCAAATGGCTTTTAAAAATAAAAAATAGTTCAAAAATAGTCGATAGATGGCAGTAGACAAATAGTGTATCAAAATCCCTCTCTTTTTTATCTGTATAATCTATTGGTAGCTCTGTCGTGTAGCTGTCATTATCACCCTGTCACGTCCGTTTCGGTGTATTCAGCGTTTTGATAAATTTTGTTTGCTTTTAAGGTAAGTGATACAAATAAGGCCTACCTAATTTCAAACACTCAAAATTTGATAAATTATTCGAAGAAGGTGATAAATAAAAGCGTGGACTTCTTTTTTGGTTATTATTTTATTATGAATTAAATAAACATTATATAATCTTCAATAAAAAATCAACTAAAATGAGATAATTGTAAAACCATAGCTTTAGGCCTTTTTAAATACTAGCGACTTAATTAAGCCTACATATTTAAAGTATAGGAATATTGTTTTTAAACTATCAATCATTATAAAATTATGTATTTCTGAGTTTTTTATCACGTTTTCATGAGACTTTGACGTACAACTTTTTAACTATGTGACTAAATATTATACTTAAATTGCTTGTCAGATTTGAAGTCGTATATTAACAAGAAATAAAGAATACTATAATCTATTCAAACAAATATTAGAAAATGAACATATTTTCTCAAAAATATTATTATTAAATATTTAAATATGAATTATTTTGAAACATTTAATAATAATTAAAAAAAATATTAAGCCTATTAAAAAAAAAGGCCTTATTTCGTACTATATACCTCATACATGTATAGGCAATAATTAATTCACATATCATAAATAATACAAAATAAAGAAAAAATAACCTCGAGGTTATCGAAAAAATAACCTTTTCGATGAGTCATAATGTAAACCGTGTAATAACTTGAAATAAAACTCTAAAAATACCGTTATAAAATACGATAGAAATTACGACAAATTAATAACACGCAATGAAAACGGCCGTCGTCCACAACAACCGACGAGCACAGGCGTTGTGATCGTGAGCGGGCCTCTCGAGCACTATTTGCCGAGTTGTGGAGGTGTAGTCTATACGTTCGTGCAATATAATATTTGATTTAAATACACTAAACGACTTTTTCGCACTATAGGCCTTATTTGAGCATAGGCCTTATTTGTATCAAGTACCTTATTTTAGCATTCGTGTACCTTCTTGTGGATTTTACTTTTGACGACAACAGACTGTATACTGGTTTCTGATTTCTGCCACGATTGAAGACTTTTAGCTTTTGTCAAACAGTTTTGAATTTTTTCTAGGACAAAAATTTCACACCACAGATAAAATATGAAAACTTTTTGTGTTGACAATTGACATTGAAATGCATTTCACGTTGAGCGCCATCTATCGTGTATTATAAGAACACTCCCTGGAAAATCGCTCATTGCTTTACCGCGGCAGTCCCCGAGTGCCACACGTCTTTTTTTTTTATTCTTTGTTTGTGTTGACCATCGACCGATTAGCATCTGTTCCTCTTAATCATGCTCCATTCTGAAAACAAATTCGCTATAATTAAAATACAAAACTAGTAACTCACATTTTTATACGTTCAATGAGTGCGAGCGAGTCAGATACAATTATTAATTTATTAATTATATATATCAGTTCATATTGCAGGCAGTATAATGTTTTTTACCAAAATGTTTTTTATTATTGATCAGAAGAGTCACTACGCACATTATTTATTCACACTACATTAATTATAATAAAATTATACAAAACGCCTGCCAATTTTCACTTAGCTAAACCACAGCTAGGGTTGCTATTCTCTTTCAAACTTTATAATGTACTTTAGGGAAAATGCTTTTGTTTAAAATCTCTTGACAATATCCTACTTGAATAAATAAATAAAATAAATAATATAAAAAAAGAATGTCAAATAAGATCGCTGTAAATAGCCGATTAAGATAGAACTTAGGTACTAACTTAATTTAATATACTTGGGTATCTTTTTCAACCGTTTGAAGCCTTACAGTCTCTTTATCAGTATTTATTTTTAGCGTGTATTTTAGTAATTTTAGTAGGTACCAATTTAACTTATAAATATAAAACGATAAAAAAATCTAGATTTTTCATTGGCTGTCCTTGTAAGTACCTATTAGGGTGAGTATGATATTTTACCAATATCAAAAGTACAAATACCAATAATAATAATATTAGATAAATGTTCCTACTCATTTAGCTAAAGATATTCTTATTACACAAATAAGTAAAAAAAAAACTTACTTCTCCAACTATTGCAATTTTCAAATTCCATTTCGCAGTAATTATTGAAGGTTTTGTATTGGCCATCGTAGTGCCGAGCGCAGATAATATCTTGTCTGAAAAACATATAAATATTACATGTGGTTAGTAAAAGTAAAAATTGTTTTTTTGACAAATTATTTTGTTACAGAATAATTTGAATCCATATGCTCCTGTAAAAATAAAAACTGTGTTACAGGAGCCAATAGTAGAAGTAGTTTTTCAAAATAAGCAGGGCTTTGCTTACAGCAATCTAGTAACCATAGTAGGTGTAGCGCCATCTATATCGCTACATGGTAAAACTACATCGTAGTGTACGCAACAGACCAACAGATGGCAGAAACAAGTCCTAGATCGCGCTTACGAAGTTATCACGGAGTTTGAACATAAGTAATATATAATAAGACCCCGAGCCAAAGGTCGCTCGGCGTGGAAGATCTTCCCTTTTCGTTGGAGATACCACACCTATCTCCACAGTAGGCTTACTGTACTGTACTATTCACTGTACTATAGTTGTACTAAAGGCATGTAATACTAAAGGTATGAAAACATAGACGCTTTACTATACCAATGTACCTATGTACTGTGTTTTTATTAAGTATTTTATTATTTATTAAATAGGACATTCAACGAAAAAACAAATCTTAAAGGTCTTAAATCTACGTGTTCATTAAATTAAAGAATGCCACAGCATGCACAAATATAAAAACTTAACTAGACGCGTCACGCACGTATCTACGTAACGTGACGCGTCTGCAGAGACCTACGTCCAGCAGTGGACTGATATGAATGATGATGAGTTTATCAAAACAAAGGAAACAAAAAAAAGATCTGAATTGTTTCCAAGAATTACTCAAACAAGAAATAACCTTGGAGTGAGGTATAAATACCTACTTCCCTTGCTTTTCCCTCTTAAATGTCTCCATGGTAACAACAAAGATACTTCTAATTTAATTTTGTTTTATTGAGTTCCTTTAAAGTAAGTATCTGTTATATTCTTTATTTATTCGTGGAATCGGAATTTTAAGTCAATTTACATAGACATTATTTTTTATTTTATTTTAGGAGATGGGATACCCAACACTGGTTTACACTATACATTTAAAAGAACATCAATAATAATAAAAACTAAGTGCTCCTTTAATTAAAGGGTACCACAGCATGCGTACAGGATCAAGCAGCAACTTATACTAAATTAAAACTAAGTAAAACAAGTAGGTACGAAAACAATGTATTATGTACTGTTCTGCAAGACTATCTACTAATATTATAAACGCGAAAGTTTGTATGAATGGATGGATATACCTATGTTACTCTTTCACGAAAAACTACCAAATGGATTTTATGAAACTTTCCAATAATGTAGTTTATACATCAGAATGACACATAGGCTATAATTTATTGAGATATTAAGCTAATTGTCAAAAATATATATACAATATATATATATAAATATATATAGTCTCCTATAGTGTCCTGCCTACTATATATATTTATATATAGTGGGCAGCGAGATTTGGTGATGGCAGGTGGAGTAAGGCCTTGACAGAATAGTGGCCTAGAGACATACAAGAGGCCTTGGCAGACCAACAGCCAGATAGATGGACGATATCGTTGCCGTACAGGGTAGGACCTGGATGCAAAAGGCCCAGTTCAGGAAAGAGTGGCGTTTGAGGGAGGAGGCCTATACCCAGCAGTGGGCTATTACGGGCTTTCTATGATGATGATGATGTCAAAAGTATAAAGATAGCACGACGAACTCGCGGGCACCTTAGTATTATTATATACTTATGGGGCGTCTAAACGGGCTATATTTTACGGCAATTTGTGGCTGCAATACTGTGGCCGGCAACATTGCTACCAATACCAGCCACACTATGCAATATTTTAAGGATGGCCCGGCATTATAGCCACATATTTTTTGATATGTCAAAATGTTTTTATGTGTAGCCAGCGTGTGGCCGAACATCGCTGACTTGTGTTAATACTGTTAATTGTATATTGATGGCTTATATTATTATTGTCATTCATTAATTGTGGCTGGATTGTGTAAAAGAGGATATAAATGTGAAAGAAGTCCTATTGTAGCCAATTGATTGCTCAGCCGTAAAATGTACTAAAATGTTTTATTGATGGCTGGGCAATGTTTGCCAATAATTGCAGCCACAAATTGCCGTAAAATATTGCCCGTTTAGACGCCCCATTACGCAATGTCAATATAATTCCAGTGTACAAACATCATATTAACAGCTATATAAAGGAATCAGTGATTTCCTAGCAAACTAAGGGCCTTTTTACACATATCTTTATGATGTGTATAATATGCCACCAAGTTATAAGAAAACCTGCTCTTTTATAAAAAAGCTCGCTAATTTATTATGCGTCAAAAAAGCGTCAAACAATTATGCGCTGTAGACTGATTACAAATTACAACTTATTATGGTAAAAAATGATAAAAACAGTGAGCTTTTTCTAAACCCTTTGACAATTATTTAATAGTGTAAGTAAGTACCTAATTATTATCTATTTTTAGCTTAAACGCACTGAAACTTCAGTACTTAATTTAGTTTAATTGTAATTCTTTGTAAGAAGGATCATATAAAAAACGGTAGGAACCAGGCCGTAAGTTTCTTGCCCGTTCTTCTAGGCTCTGGTCGCGTGGAACTGGCACCTACTAATCTAGGTGATTAGTATGTAAGACGATTCTAAATGATCCTTGTGATTTTACTGAATAAAGTAATTTTTGACTTTGACTTTGACTTAATGAGACTAATCAAGTAGGGACTATTTTTAGTATAATGAAACAAATCACGTACGAACTCCACTCACTTATAAGTCTTCGGACAGTCCTTAATGAAAACAGCGCACCCTTTATCAATGAGATCAGATTTCCTGAACAGTGTTTTTTTCGGGTAGAACCGTACTTTCCAGGGCCTCGTGTGAGATTTATTTACGTAATTTGATGACGTCAGTATGCTGAAACCTTATAAAAAATCGTTATAAATAAATAAATATTCACGGACATTTCACACATCACGCTCTAGTCCCAAACTCAGCAGCTTGTACTATGAGAAGAAGATTGCTGATAAAATACCTATACTTTTTTTTGGACATTTTTTTTATTTATTCCATTTTACAATGCCATTAGGTTTCAACTAAATCGACATAGAATACATAGCGGCAAACAGACAAAGAACATATATTTATGTTCATCACACAAACATTTGCTCTGTGTGGGAATCGAACCCACGACCCACAGCAGAAGCCTTTCTTTGATCTGTTGTTTTCTGACAAAACAAAGGGTAAACTATCATGACCTGAGGGCAGAGTACAAATAAATGTGAGAATCCTAAACGTAACGTGTTAGATACACTGCGCGCTAACTTTGCATCGTTTGACAGTAAAGCGAACGTTGAAGCGCAATGTACTTTAAATTAAATTTCGGTGTAATTGTCACATTTATTCCTGCTCAACCCCTGACCCTTTTCCGGTTTAATGCACTTTATAAACTTTGACATTTGTATTTTACCCGTATATAAATGAGGACCGGTGGTCAATACGTCAAAGAGTCGACAAAGCTCAAAGAATTAGCAAGTTGAAATAGCAGTGGGCCGTGTTTGACAAAGAACCGACAATCGTTAACGAAAACGGATACTGAGGACGCGCTTAGGCAAGCGTAGTGTAGGACGCACCCGGCGAAATGGAGACGATCTGCGGAGTGTAGCTAGCAAACACTAGATGACAAGAGACTAAGACCGGGCTCAGAGGCGCGGCGCGGGAGAGACCTACGTCCAGCAGTGGACTGATATTGGTTGATGATGCTTATTGATTTTAAAGGAGATAGAGTTTTTACATTTTCCTAAACAACATTAATTTTTTTTAATTTCCTTTTGTTTCTTATTGAGTAATCCCTCTCATATGGAATTTTAGTTTATATAATTCATTTTTTAAATAGATAATAAATATCTGCATAACACACCTATAACATCTAGTATTTAATTTATCTACACAAGTGTTCTTTAACGACCACAGAAAAGAGGAGACTGTCCTTACAAAGTTTACGTTTTGCTAAGTTTGAGACTAGATGGCGCTGTAAAAATATACATGAATATAATGTATTTATTCACTTCTCTTACCAGCCAATATAAAAATAAACAAACAATTCTGAAACATTGCTGGCGTAATTGAAACTGAAGGCATAGCTGGAAATTCAATTAAAAACCAATATATGATTGCAATAACCATATCGAAGTTTTTTACGAGTAATACTATTTAATTAATAAATTATAAGGAAAAATCATACGAAACACGTACGCTTACTTTTCAACCAACTTCAAAAAAGATGGTTCTCAATTCAATTGTATGTTTTTTTTTTGTAGTGTGAGACTACAAATGAATATGATAATCGTGCACATTTAAGACACACTGCGCGCTAACGCTGCAACGTTCGACAGTAAAGCTGATGTTGACGCGCAGTGTATCTCAAATACGTGACTGTTTCGATACGTTTACGATTGTCTCATTTATTCGTGCTTACCTCACTGGTAGTCGAGTCGACTGACTAATTTACTACTGACGTTAATAAATCTAGTCTCACATAACATGATCAACTAACAAAATCACCTAACACCTCGGATACGCTTCCGATTGGTATTGATTTGGTTTAGTTGAACTATCTATAGATCTTTTGCAACTGTTGATAGCTCAACTGTTTCTAATGTATTTTATAAATACCTATGTACATTTTGTAAATATGTACTGTAATAGTCGTAAGTTTGTTTGTGAATAAAGGTAAACATGATTAAGGCGACGGGTAGGGTGATATTTTTCATAATAAATAAAAATGTCAATAACTTCCAAATTTATTATTTATTTATTATATCTACACACACGTTAAACTTGTAACGCGGCATAGTTTTTGCCGTGGTGGTTAAACTCTAGACAGTCAGCGTGGCAACGTCGCAATTTCAACTTCAAAAATGCTGACAACGACGCAAAACACATAATGAGCCGCGCACAGTTCGGATAGTCAAACTCTAAAGCAGCGCCTTATGAATATTTGCGAGCACACAGCAATCAAACACTTATAATTCCTAAGGCGCTACTCTTCTTCTTCTTTAAACACCTTATTGTAGAAATGTTTTTTTTTTTAAATCACAAGATACGAACCATAAGAATAGCTGTGCTGAGTTTGGTACCAAACAAATCTGCCAACTCATAAAAAATGGGATCTAAAACTACACTTTTGCAAAAGGTGTTGGTACTAAACTTACATTTAAAAGTAAACTATATCCAAGAGCACACATTTTGATTAATAACACACTAGTTCAATATATGTGTTATAGGAAATAATAAGTTTCACAACTCCACATGCTATCACTTTTTCTGAAAACAGTTTTCGGTTTCCCCAAAAACACGCATTTGGCTATACCCGTCACCTTAATAAAAAATAACATATATACGAGTTGAACACATTTTATTTAATATCACAGCCAATTAAAACCTTTTTCTTAAAGCTAGTTTTCATTAGAATCCTTGCCGATCCTAGCAGCTTTGCTGATCACATCAACAGCTGGACCGGCGCTGATGACAGCATCTCGAACTCTTTGGCCTACTCCTTCCTGTACAAAAAAATTTAAAAATTTGACTGTTTAGTTTTTAGCAAAAAGTAGCTTTTTTTCTAATTTAATATTTGTAAAAAAAAACTGATGACTGATTTGATGACTTTAGTTTTTTTAGCAAAAAGTAGCTATTACTTTTACTTATTTAATATTTTTCCTTGTTTTATTGTTATTAATTTTAAAGGTTTTATTTTACGATTCAAATTGAACATAATACAATAATAGTTGATGTTTTGAAAACTTCTATATTTTTTTGTTTTATTTTTGATAAATTTCAATTTAAATATTTACAATAATACATCACATTCTAGCCCCAAACTAAGCATAGCTTTACTACGGGAACTACAAATTTTTTATACTTAGGTACCTATTATTAGGTCATTTTTTGAAAAATGCATAAGTACTTTATTACTATAGAATACATGGTAACATCCAGACACAGAACAAATATTTATTTAACACAGAAACATTTGCTCTGGGTGGGAATCGAGCCCACGACCCACAGCATGGAAGGCAGAGCTACTACCAACTGAGATGCGACGCCTGTCAACTTGTTACTAAATTACATGTTTGTAATAACGTCTAAGACTAGATGAAAATATATCTATTTATTATTTAGTGCGGGGGCCATAAGTAATTTTTATGTCTTCTTTTATGGAATCTATTTTTTGGTAATGTACATGTATTATGGGAAATGTGTTAAAGCAGCAAAAACTTACAATTTCCTTAAATAAGTCCCACGCTGACACCGAAGAGATGACAAACACACACAGACAGACAAACAAAAGAACCTTCGTAGTGTTCATTTTGAATGGTTAAAGTATCCTGGATGACGTTTGAAATGTAACTGATGCGTTTCTCGAAATGTTTTCCCTTTTATACCACTCTTCTGCTACTCTGTCTAAAAGTTCTACCTATAGAAACGTTACGATTTTATGACTTATTTCTTTAAATATAAAGTTCAATGTTTTTTGAAGACTTTGAACAAAAGCATTACCTATAGAGTAAAATGAATTTTATCTTAAACAACACTGAGTCAAGTTTTTGAATTTATGATGAAGAATGTCTTTAATGATTGTATTATACCTAAGTAATTTTAGTTAATAATATGTTTTATACAAATATGAAGAAAATTGACTGCAATCGAAATCGAGATGTAATAATAAATACTTACTATATTTTTAAGGTTTACTCAAAAAGAATTGATTAGATTTTACAAAATACAAATAGGTACAAAATGATTTTATTGTTTGCAAAGAATCACATCGGTAACAGTTTTGGGGATCTCCTTTTAAGTAAGAAATACTTGTGTTAGGAGATCCCGCTCTTGCCTGGGTACATTTGCTTAAACTACAATTAGAAAATAAAAAACATTTAGTACAAATGAAACCAAAGAATTTAGTCTAAAGAGCCTGGGCAGCAGGTGGGACTCTATTAGTAAATAGGTGAAGTGAGAGTATGTGAGTGTGGATGAAAGTTTATGAGCTTAGAAGATCAGAAGATTAGATATTATTCATATTTATAAAGGACCTTTGATATATGATTTCTCAGAAAAGAAAATTAATCAAAATTGCCTCTTAATTAACATTATGATACATATCTACGACCCCGTTGTTTTCAAAAAGAGAGTTAATAGGCACCTTCTGGGTGGGCTCGCTCCATCGTAGACCTCATCCTTGCACTTGTGTGAGTTTCGAGGTCAAGAGCACACCCATTTTAGCATAAAATAAATAAAAAAAAAACGTATAAACATACCTACAGTCGAATTGAGAATATCCGTCTTAGAAGTCATAGTTAAAATAACTAATATTTCACACAACGCTAAACTAAGGTTACATAATATATTTTTTTGCGTGCATTTTTAGATGAACCAAATAAATTAAACGCTTGTACATATAACTTGTAAAAAAAAATGATGAACATTCTTAAATGCACGCGCCTCCACCGCGGTTACACTTTCATGGAAAAAATGGCGTACAGATACAATACAAATGAATTGATTTTTATCATCGGTTGTTTACCGTCTTGACGTTACCATTAAACAATAAATGGATCTGTCAGCCAACACGAGAGTTTTAAAAGAAAGGCCATGCATGGACTTTCAGTTTGTATGTTTAAAAAATACACTGAATAATACTATAAGATTTATTTATAAGCAATTAAATTAATATGCCTTATTTTCCGTCATAGCAAATAAACAATAATGTCACCCATACAAGCTTTGCTCTCTGGTTTGGGACAGTAAAATAAATAAATAATGCTGGACAATCCACATAACATCATCTAGCCCCAAGCTAAGCAGAGCTTGTGTTATGGGTACTAGAAGACTGACATACATTACATAAATATATATTTTTTTGTTAAACGTATAAAATACCCAGAACACCCAGAATAAATATAATATAAAAAACCCGTAGTAGTCGGCTAAAATACCAACTTACAACATGTGCGAGTTAACTGCGTACCTCACTTAAATACACACGTTATTTATTTATTTATTCATAGGCAACGCCAACAGCACACATAGTTAACATTTTATTTATCTCGTACAGGCTAACTTATACTATACAATGTGTGCCAATTACAGGCATGCACAACATTCGTAATAAAATACACGTTATGACGTCATCGTGACGACACACTCGCCCGCGTGCGAGAACGAGCGAGCCGTTAAGATGACGTCACAGCGTGGAGTCCGTTGTACAGTTATTAGGTTCATTCGGTCATAGGGACCTTCCCGCTGTCTCGATATGAGTGATTCCCCTTAAACAAAGGCGCGAAAATTATACAGTTATTTAATATATGATAATGAAATATTAATGAGTGTTAGGTATCAATTGATATAATAGGTGGAAGGTTATCGATACGCGGCAAAGTAGAACTTTGCCTGCATTTTTGGTTTTACTAAATATTTTATGTCGCATGCCTGATGATTTATGGGCTAAGCAAACGGCTACCTCTAACTAATAGCGGGCAGGCTGGATGCAGTCTCAAGTTATAGGTAAAAGGCACTGGAACAAGTGCACACTATGTTCACTTGAGTGCCTTACCTTGTCTACATTCAAGCAATAGTATAAATGTAATATAAATATATATAGCTTTCATTATTTTTTACTATGTAGGTGAGTATCTATTTATATAGAATTAACATTATGTACTTTTTATTTCTATTTTTAAAATATGGCTGTAATACCTTATAAGTGAGCTGAAATAAAATATTTGATTTGATTTGAAACCACAGAGTGGATCCCTCGACATGCAAGGCGACGGCGTGGAAGACCCAGGATGAGATGGCGGGACGAGCTGGACTCGCATCTAAGCACGTAGCCTGTCGCAAATCGCAAAGAGTGGAAGGAGGGCAGGGAGGCCTTTGCCCTGCAGTGGGACGATAGTGGCTAAATAATAAAATAATATAAAACTAAATATTTCTAGGGTTATTTATTTATTTAGGACAACCAACAAAGAAATCACAATCAGAATTAAAAATTAAAGTAAGTGGGCTTATAGCTATGTGTTTCTTCAATTATAGGGTGCCACGGCATGTATTAAAATCCAGACCCAATTAGACAAAAATATATACAAACAAAATGGTTCAACTTTCTGAATAACAAAAATATAACTTTAAATTAAACTATAAATTAAAATTACTGAAAACAAGAATGAAATGAAATAACATATGAGAAGGCGGAAGAAGGTTCCGTACCCAAAGGGTGAAACGGGACCCTTTAATAAGGCTACGCTGTCTATTTGTCGTCAGGCTGTATCATGATCCGTGGTAGTTAGAGAGCTGTTTTCACAAATATTTTTTTAACCGCTATAACAACACGATGGCGAGACGAGCTCGATTCGTATGACAAGGATTGGTCATTAACAGCCCAAGACCGAGATCAATGGAAGGAGGAAGGGGAGGCCTTTACCCTGCAGTGGGAAAATTCAGGCTTATAAATAATAATAATATAACAACATACTAAAACCAGAGTCAAGTAAAATATTTATACAAAAAACGTGATACTTTGAGACGGGAATACGGGATCCTTCGTGCGCGAGTCTGACTTACAGTTAGCCAGTTTTTTTATAATTTACCTACAAATTTACCGTAATTTTAGAGTGTTCCAATTTCGATGTTTATCAAAGTAGAAAATCTTCTCAAAAATATTTTTAGAAAATTATCAGTAAGTATCTACTTAATTATTAAATTATTTGATTTTATAACTGTTTTTTGAAACGTCCAAGAAACAGACAGACAAACCAATCAATTGCAATGTTAATGTCTGTATACTTGGGTACTATCTTTATCTGGAAGTACTAGGTAGCCTAGATTTTATGTACATTCTTTCATATAGGTATTCCTGTCAAAGTATATAAGGCTGAAGAGCTTAGTAACTAACACTTGCATTGACTTCAACTCTTCCATCTTTAAGCATCGTTGTTACTTCAAATATTTAAAAAAACTATTTTATTTACTAACAATGAATTTCGCTAGAATCTTTTTCTTTGTATTTGTTTATATGTGTGCTATGGGTGTCGCATCAGCTAAACCATGGAACCCTTTCAAGGAACTTGTAAGTATTTTTCAATTGATTCCAAAAATGTTCTAAATTTTTTTTTTGTTATGTTACGCGGCGTCTCCGCCAATTTTAAACTGATTTGGATTTATTTGATTGATTGGTTATTCTTCAGAGGACCCATATAATTAGCAGATATACAGGATTAATTAGAAATGTATTTGTTTATAACTTTTTGATCTTCTTCTTTTCGTGTCGATGGTACAACTGTGTTATATATAATATATATATATATATATAATATATATATATATTATATATAACTTTTTGATGACGATTGAAGTCAATTTTGTTCGTTTTTGTAACAAATATAATGTAATTAATTATTGGTGGTAGTTTCAAAAGTGAATTTTGAGCTTAATTTAAACTTTCATCTTTCTACTTCTCTCTTTGTCTTCCAAAGGGAAACATTATACTAGATTCTTGTACCTTCTTACTAAACACGCTGAGTATGTGTTATTCAGGTTCACGTTGACTGGCACAGCTTAGTTGGTAGTAGCTCTACCTTCCATGCTGTGGGTAGTGGGGTTCGAATCCTACAGACAATAACATTTGTGTGATGAAGACTGTTATTTATATTATTTTTAGCGTTATGTTAAAAAAAAAAATAGTAAGTAGGTACTTATGTAAGTATCAGCAATCTAGTTCCTACCAGTTTAGTTTGGGACTAGAACTTGATGTATGAAATGTCCATAAATAAGTATTGTTTTTGAAGTGAAAACTTCTTTAGCGGCGCTGGGTGGGTAAAAACTTTCAAACTCGCGTCAGGGTCACGTGACGTCGAAAAAGCGTAAGATCTTATTTAATTTTTATACATTGCTCGTAAAACAAGAGACGACAAAAGAACACACTTGCGGTCACGCGACGTATGACTCAAACAATTAAATAGTGTTGTGGCGACATGACGTGACGATGACGTGGCGACATGACGTGACGTGACGATGACGACGAAGCCAACGAAGACACAGACACATTCGCGCTTGCGCGATGACGTGACGATGACGTGGCGACATGACGTGACGTGACGATGACGACGAAGCCAACGAAGACACAGACACATTCGCGCTTGCGCGAATGTAAGCGCGAATGTGTCTGTGTCTTCGTTGGCTTCGTCGTCATCGTCACGTCACGTCATGTCGCCACGTCATCGTCACGTCATGTCGCCACGTCATCGTCACGTGACGATGACGTGGCGACATGACGTGACGTAACGATGACGACGAAGCCAACGAAGACACAGACACATTCGCGCTTGCGCGAATGTGTCTGTGTCTTCGTTGGCTTCGTCGTTGTGTCACATTCGCGCTTGCGCGAATGTGACACAACGACATGACACAATCACAATGACACAGACACATTCGCGCTTGCGCGAATGTGTCTGTGTCAGTGTGTCTTCGTTGTCTTCGTCGTTGTGTCACATTCGCGCTTGCGCGAATGTGACACAATGACATGACACAATCACGACTGTGGTTATATTTTTGAAGTGAAAACTTAAAAGTGAAAACACAACGTTAATATTGAAGTTTTCACTTCTGCCGGCACTCCCGGAGTGCTAGCTTTTTTATTTTTTTAAGGAGCGAGCTGGTCAACGAGTCCGTGATGCTGTCATCAGTGCTGGACCTGCGTCCTGCAGTGGCCACTGTAGCTGGAGCAGCAGCTATTGCTAATGGAAAATAGATCTTATTATAAAGGTTTAGAGTTTTCTTTTCAACTGTATTGAATAGAAAATGTTTGTGTGACACAATTAAAAAATGATACCATGATTTTTTGTTTTTGACCAAACCTTTCACAAGAATCGGTACTCCGAAATATACTTAAGTAAGTTTTTTTTTACTCTTACTAAGTAAGTGAGTAGGTAAGTAAGTACAGTTTATTTTTGTTAAGTAAGTAAATTGCCTAAAAAATGAATGAAAATGAATTCATTAATTATAGGAGTAATTTTTAGTTCAAAAATACTTCTTGTTGAAACAAAGAGATAACAAAAATATTAAGATTAAGTATTTCTATATTATTTTAAGGAAACTAGAAACATCTTTCTTGCATTACTTAGAAAAAGCATATCTAATAAACCAATAAACATTTTTAAGACGTAAATCATCTGAGACGGGACTTTACATGCAGTTCAGTACAAACTATCTGCTATACTGTGGCCGGGGTTCCCTCGTGCTCTTTCAACCCGTTATCTTTACAAACTGTATTTGCATCTGAATCAACATTACTCAAGCAAAATTGAGTCTTATTATCAGTACAATAAAGTCCACGTAAAAGATGAGTAATAAGCACAGCATTTGCGGGATGAACAGTTTTCTAAGCAAAGTGTATTTGCAACTGAATCAACATTACTCAAGCAAAATTAAGTCTTATTATCAGTAACATAAAGTTCACAAAAAAGATGAGTAATACACAAAGCATTTGCGGGATGAACAGTTTAAATACCAAGACATTTCAAATTGGAACATCATTCGAAACATTGCATCGAGCAAGTTGACTGCGAGAAAAAAAAGTAATACTTCGAATTTAAAAAAATAATTTGAAAAATGAATTTCTCACGCATATTTTTCTTCGTGTTTGCGTGTGTGGTAGCATTGACAACCGTAATGGCGGCGCCTGAACCGAAATGGAAAATCTTCAAGAAAATTGTAAGTATTACTAGAAAAACCTATTATTTTTGTTGTTACGTTTAATTATCTGCATAATTTGTTTAATTGACTACGTATTGAAGTTTTTTTTTACGACTATTATTGTTTTCATAAACGATAAAAGTGGAATCAATTTTGAATATTTATTCGTCTATTTTAGAGGTCCCATATAGTTTTAATTACTTACTTAATACATTCTCATCAGTAGGTACTTGTTGTTTTATCCTTAAAAATATGTATTTCGTAAGACGTTCATTGAAGTCAACTTTTTCTCATTTTAGTTAGTAATATTATTTAGCCTTTTTACCCAAGTAAACCTAATTTAAGTTTCTCTTCGACCATTTTAGTCAAGTTGATATTCTAGACTTTTTTATCTGGACTTTTTCTATGACCCAACTCAATCTTATAAGAACCTTTTTAGAACTATTTTTTCTATGTATTATATACAAGTATGCAGTTACTTATTCTATTAGCAATCTAGTTCCCATAGTAGCTTTGCTTAGTTTGGGACTAGAGTGTGATGTGTGAATCGTTCGTGAATATTTATTTATACTTTTTTTTCAGGAACGAGTTGGACAGAATATCCGAGACGGGCTCGTAAAAGCTGGTCCAGCTATCGCCGTAGTGGGACAAGCAAAGGCTATTGGAAAATAGATCTTATCAACATTCAAATAAGGATGAAACTGCCGGGAAGATTTAGTCATTAAGTTTTAAGTATTTATTTAGGCTAATATCTATTTTATTAATAAATTTTGGATATTTTTATACTTTACTTACTTTATTTTATCCTTACCTACTAAGTTTCATTATTTCTTACCTTACTAAGTAGTTAGCATTTTTTTAGTTATTATGTAAGTATAGTATAAAAGAGGTAATTTTAATTATTATCTTCAGCTATTTAGCAAACCTCTACAGATACGTTGCTGGTTACCAATAAGACTAATTACAAAAGTCAAGTAGGTACTTATTTATTTGCAATCATCATCAACATCGGCAGCCCGTACTAGCCCACTGCTGGGTATAAGCCTCCTCCCTCAAACGCCACTCTTTCCATAATTTGCATCCAGGCCTTTTGCATCCAGGTCCCTGTACGGCAACGACATCGTCCATCCATCTGGCTGTTGGTCTGCCAAGGCCTCTTGTATGTCCTCTAGGCCTGTCAATATTTGCAATAAACAATTAAATAGAAATAAAAGGAACATTTTTAACCTGTTTATACATTTTGTTGATGAAAGTTAAGTACTATGTTTTTCATGAGTTTTGGACCAACAAAACTAAAAACCTCGAGCTTTTTTGCAAAAAGCTGTACGCAAACTCTTCTGTTTTAGGTCAAATGATTGGAAATTAAGAATGATCTTCAGGTGAAAAAAGAGTAGGTACTTAGTATAGCCAATACTGTGTTCAGCTATTGTCTTCTAACTAATGATATTCACAATCTACACTCGAGAGCAATGAATCCGGGTCACTTAAAGAATCCTAAAAATCTCGGAAACTAAAAATGCTAGGTTAATGCAATAAATTGTATTTAATAGACAATGTAATACTCCTTAAATGAAGGTATTAAAACTTCTTAGTTATTGTAAAGTTATATCATAAAAAAATCAAATTTGAAAAAGGGCCACTTTCGAAGATGGAACTACGAAATTACAGCATTTGGTTTTGCTTTTGTTTGTAATCCGTCATTTATGTGGGTACATAAACCATGTTGATAGTGCTCTATATTCATTATTCAAGCTGAAATTATGTCGCTTACGCCTGAAGAATGCACCAGAATACTTACAATGCTGGAAACCGGCCGGAGTCAGCGCGATACAGCCAGGACTGTCGGTGTGTCGCTGTCAACAGTACAAAGAGTTCTCCGACGTTACGAAGAAACTGGTTCTAACCTACGCAGACCAGGAACGGGCAGAACCAGGTGTACCACAGCACGAGAAGACCGATACTTGGTGAACACCATGCTTCGAAATCGCTTTCTCACAGGAACTGAACTCACCAATCAGTTTCGACGCCTCGGAGGAAGTAACCCAAGTGCATGGACAGTAAGACGTCGGCTTGCTGAATCTAACTTAAAACCCCTTAGACCTGCAAACGGCCCTAAACTGGAGCGTGGGCATCGTATTTCGAGACTAAGATATGCCCAGAGCCACGTAAATTGGAGTATTGAAGATTGGTCAAAAGTTATGTTCTCCGACGAATCAAAATTTATGCTCTACAAGCACGATGGAAGACACAGAGTGTATCGCAGACCAGGGGAAAGATTCAAGCAAGCATGCATCGAAGAAAAAGTAGCCTACGGTGGTGGGTCTGTACTTGTGTGGGCCGGAATTTCTTCTGAAAGTCGCACAGAGCTGGTGATCATAGAAACGGCTCTTTAACTAGCGTAAGATATGTGGAAGAAATCCTCAATGATCACGTTGGTCCATTTATGGTCAATTTAGGTGAGGATGCTATATTTATGCATGACAATGCCCGACCTCATACAGGTAGGATTGTGAATGACTACCTTCAAGAGATGAACATTACTCGTATGGAGTGGCCAGCGCGCAGCCCGGATATCAACCCGATCGAGCATGCTTGGGACGAGCTAGGCAGATGCGTAAAACAACGAAACCCTCCCCCAATCACGCTTCGTGAGCTCAAAATTGCTCTCACAGAGGAATGGGAGAATATTCCCCAAAATCGTATAAGGAACTTGGTGTACAGCATGCCAAACCGCGTAAACGCAGTAATGGAAGCACGAGGAGGCAATACGAAGTATTAAAATTCAAGAAAATCGGAATAAAGTTCAAAAATTTCATGTTTCCTATTTTTGTTTTAAGGAGAGATCAGCAGTTTTTTTCTTTATGTAATTTTGTGTTAATAAAATGTACGGTGACTCATATTTTTTTTACTTTCATTTAAGGAGTATTACATTGTCTATTAAATACAATTTATTGCATTAACCTATCATTTTTAGTTTCCGAGATTTTTAACATTCTTTAAGTGACCGGGATTCATTGCTCTCGAGTGTAGTTACACAACGCTACATTCTTTAAAACTGGCCAAGTGCGAGTCGGACGCATTAAGGGTTCCGTACCAAAAAAACACGTTTTTGAATGAAAGAGGTTCTTTATTTATTTTATTCTGTTGTTTAGTTATCATCATCATCAACTATAATACATTTGTGAAAATTAGTCCTAAATAAATGAGTCCTAAGACTCCGTCTGTCTGTCTGTCTGTCAGATAGGAATCTGTGTGTAAGATAGGGAGTAAAACGGAAACCTACTACTAATAGTAGGTTTCCGTTTTACTCCCTATCTTATAAAAAGTTAGCGATGACTTTAAGTCATCATTACGTATGTTAATCAATACTTCAAGTCTGCGCTTACTTTTTATAAGATAGACCAATACTATATAGGTACGAAACCCTAAAAATGAAGAACATGCATTAAAATTAGCCATAGACATCATACGTGTTGTTGCTAATTCAAACAAACAGGCGTAGAGCACGTTGTACTTGTAATGCTAATAGCTATTGTCACTGACTTGGCTCGTTTAGCTTTTGTTTTTATTTGCACCTACTTAAACGATTATTTTTTTATAAGAAGTATTTTTCAGTAAGTAAATCAATTATTTATATGCATATGGGTAAGACTTTCACAGACATGTGTTTGAGCAGGTAGCATATCTAGAAACTGCCTGGATACGGTGTTATCTACCTAAACTCACGACCTTTAGTATACAGAAGGTACAACTTATACTAACTGAGCAACCGCCTCTTTTGAGTTGTGCATGGGTAAGATCAAAAACACACCTTAAAGTTATTGAGATATAGATATAAGTATAATTTTAACTTTATTTTATAGTCTGTAAAAGATGTGATTGATAAGAGTTTTACATGTATCTGTGCTCACTCTCTCGAAATAAAATAGTGAATCAAACAAGTCGTGTATAATAATATATATCGTGTATAAAAATAATAAATAGTAAAATAATTAAACTTAAGTTATATGACAAACAGACAAGCAGACCCAAAACTTTAAGAGTTGTCTAAGTTATTTTGTTGAAGATACAATCTTAACTACCAAATCAAGTTAATTTTTACAGAAGTCATCAATACTGTCTTTAAAAGGCTCTAATTTTTTGTCTTCTACTGACTTGCATTGTTGAGACTCAAATTGTAGCTTTAAAAAAAAAATTTAGAATGTTATTCTTCAATATATTTTTTGTTTTTGTTTGTGCTGCGACGACTGTTTCAGCCATGCCTCAATTTCCACTGTCACCATGGAGTCCTTTTATGGAATTTGTAAGTAAATACGAACGGTCTTATAAAAAGTTAGCGCAGACTTGATGTATTGATTACCATACGTAATGGTGACATAATGTCAATGATAACTTTTTATAAGATAGGGGGTAATTGTTTGGTACTCATTCATACATAATTCTTCGAGCTGAGGTTTACATACTTTAGATGATTATTATAATTTATTTTAAGGAATATCGACTTTTAGATCTAATCAAGTTAAAATTTCTAATATAACTTTTGTTTCTTTTTCAGTTAAACTTTGGCCAGCAAATACGCGACGCGATCTTAAGTGGATCTTATCTCCCTTCCATGCCTGGTTCTTACCCTGGACCTCTCTCTTCCATGCCTACCAGCTTTTCTGACACTGGCTCACCTTCCATTCCTGATGCCGTCCCTGCAGGCTCTAGTACTTCAGCAGTGACAGGATACCCTGTTCCAAGTTTTGCTATGCCTTCTTCCTTGCCTTTTAGTCCTTCACCTCCTTTTATTCCGTCATACTTTCCAGGGATGAACTACCCTTTTGCAAGTCCTGATATGTTTCCTTCTCTACCTCCAGCTTCTCAGTTTTCTGGCGTTCCGTCCATACCTTCTCAGTTTTCCAGCGTTCCATCCAGTTATTCTGAACCTAGTTATCCCGTTTCAGCTGGTCCTGGCAGTCCATTTAATACTGGATTCCCTTCTATGATCTCTGGATACTTACCACCTAGTTCTAACAATGGCTTGACACCATCCGGTTCTAGCAGTTCTACTAGTTCTACCAGTTCTGTCAGTTCCAAATCTATTGATACTGTGGATGAGATCAAAAAATGAGACAAATGAGTCTGTCAGTAATGAACAAAAAATTTGATAAGTCAGCAAAATTGTATTATCATGGTAATGGGTAAATAAATTATTATTATTCTTTATACTTTCTTTTATTTCTATTTTGAATAAAATTACACAATCTAATAAAATAATAGGCTAAGTATATCTACATTATTTACTTTACATTCGTCATCATAACTATAATATGCTGTGAAATTAATTAATTAGGTACATACTTTATCTCCGGGACTTAACATGAGGTTTAATCGCCGGGGTTCTATTGCGACCCCGTTATCAATACAAAATGGCCGCACTAGACATATAAACAAAACTAACTTTTATCGCCACTGCATAGAGCTCAAATTAACAGATCAGAAACAAACACTACGTAGGCGCCAAACAGTATTTAAACTAAAGAGTTCTGTAGCAGAGCATCATTCAATCATAGAGTGCAAAGAGATCGAGAATTACTAAGTTTTATTAAAATTCAGAATGAATTTCGCGCGTATTTTTTTCTTCGTGTTTGCGTGTGTGGCAGCACTGTCAGTCGTGACAGCCGCGCCTGAGCCAAAATGGAAGATATTTAAGAAAATTGTAAGTACAAATTATTATATTTGTCAAGGTTGTCTGGAAGGTATCGCCCATAGTATATCCGAATACCGTTCTCCTTCTTGTTTCATTGGATTTTTTTTTAAAAGATCGCTTATAAATAGTGATAATATTGGCCATTGTAAGTATACCTCAATACCGTCTTTCTTCTTGTTCAATTTGTAATTTTAAATGAAGTGGTGTGCAATAGGTAAACTGTTTTCTATCTATCTAAGTATATTTAAAATAACATTTTGAGACTAGATTTTGAACCTAATTCTATATTATTGATTAGGTATTTAAGTAGGTATTTTCGTGATCATAATAATATAAAAAGTTATCAATCTGAAGTTTAGAAGCATTTATTATCAACAATCTAGTTCCCATAGTACAAGCTTTGCTTAGTTTGGGACTAGAGTGAGATGCGTGAAATGTTCATGAATATTTTATATTTTTTTCATATTTGACTTTGGTAAACGAAATTAATCTTTAAGATAATCTAAAATAAATCTAATTATTAGAATAAAAATCTTTTTTATTCTAATAATTTCCTAGTTTCTCATATTACAAATTTGTCTTAGTTTGGAGTTTGATGAAAAATCTTAGTGAACTTTGTGAAAAATCCATTAATTTAAAAACCTCTATTAGTTTCTATTTCTATTAGTCTCTATATGCTTCTCTATTAGTTTAGTAGGTTTTATCACACAATAACTAGTTTCTTTTTTTTTGTTCATACATTTATTCATTTTTTTTACAGGAACGAGTGGGCCAAAACATACGAGATGGCATCATCAAAGCCGGACCAGCAGTTGCAGTGGTAGGAAGCGCTGCAGCCATTGGAAAATGAACCTAATCTCTTAGTTATTAGTGCTAAAATCGCTTGAAAACCTAAGTCAATATTACTACTTTTTATTTTTAATTAGATACTAAGATTTTATGATAAGGAAATGTAGGCTGATGTGTCAACTGTGTAAATAAACTTTTTATAAAACCTACATTAATGTTTTTTTCTAAATGTTATTACAATAAAACATACATTACCTATGGTTGTCTAAAAGAATTCACTGTCTGCGATAAGACCGCCGATTGTCAGTTCCGTAATTAATCTATTTTATTATTTTCGTAATCCTTATTGTGTCCTCAATAAAGTTTTTTCAATATTTATTTATAAGTTAGGTAATTAGGTACATAATTATAATGTTAAGATTGGAAGTTGAGATATAAACCAAAAAAGTAATGGGCAATATTTTTATTTACAAACAAAATAAATATTAGCAGACATTTCACACTTCACACTCTAGTCCCGAGCTAAGCAAAGCTTCTATGGGTACTAGATTGCTGATAGAATACTTGTATACATTTTTTTTGTAAATACATAAGTACATAGAATACATAGCGACGTCCGATGTGGCGCGGCGGGCGAAGGTCCGCCTGCGACGCAAAGGTTGCAGCTTCGATTCCCGCCTTGGGATAAATGTTTGTACAATCTGCAGATATTTATTCCGGGTGTTCTGGGCATTATCTTCTTATAATAAAAAAAATATCTATCTATGTTAAGTATTGTATTAAGTATGTCAGTCTTCTAGTACCGATAACACACGCTCTGCTTAGCTTGGGGCTAGATGATGTTGTGTGCATTGTCCAGCATTATTTATTTATAGTCTTAGTTCTATTTTCCTACGATGGAGGATGCTTCTCCTACAACCGCTACTGCTGGTCCAGCTTTTATAATCCCATCACGAATGTGCTGGCCTAAATGTTCCTGAAACATTTTACATTTATTTATTAAGCTGTATCTATTTTACATATATTTACATTTATTGATTAAATAAATAAATAAATAAATAATAAATAATGCTGGACAATCCACACAACATCATCTAGCCCCAAGCTAAGCAGAGCTTGTGTTATGGGTGCTAGAAGACTGACATACTTAATACAATACATTACCTAGATAGATATTTTTTATTATACATATAACATACCCAGAACACCCGGAATAAATATTTGCAGATCATACAAACATTTATCCCAAGGCGGGAATCGAACCCGCAACCTTCCGCGTCGCAGGCGGACCATCGCCCACCGCGCCACATCGGTCGTCATAGAAATAGACGTAACAAAACAAAAAAATGACTTTAGTAGGTCCTAAACAATGATTTAGGACATATTTTACATGTTATAGCCTAATATTATTATTTTTATTAAATCTTAATTACATCTTTAGTCCATATTATAGCACATTCACTCACCTACCTAAAGAAATCTTTGACTTTGACTACATTAACAAAGTTTATAAAGAAAAACAATAAGAAAGTAAATTACGATATAAAATAACACAAACTAAAATAACATAAGTAGTTAAGGTGACTTTATAAGAATCTACATATAAAAACTCTCTAATAGCATACAAACATATTATTAGTAACTTACATATTAATAGTAACTTAAAATCAAAATGTACCACAGTCCACACCTAATGAATTTTGTGATACTGTATAAAGATACAGTATCACAAAATTCATTAGGTGTGAACTTGCCCAATGATAGCATTGGGCAAGTTTACAATAAAATGAATTTCTACATTAGATAAAACTATACACTGTACAGTCTTATAGCAAAATTTGTCTCGTAAATTATTTTAAAAACAATAAAAATATAAAAAAACTTACAATTTTCTTAAACCCTTTCCATCTAGGTTCAGGCGCTGCAGTCACCATACATATCGCCAACATAACGGCAGAAAGAAACAAAAAAATACGCGCGAAATTCATTCTCTAAATTCAAACTTACGATACGCTCCTTGTTAGAGATGATGCTCTACTTGATAGAACATTTCTTTTTATATTTTTCTCGATACTTGAGTATCGGTTTTATCGCAAATCAATAAGAGTAAGTGCAAATAAATTCTATAAAGGTGAAAGAGATAGGTGTTGTGAAATGCTAAAGTAATACGGGTTTTGCAATATTATTATCTTTTGAGTAAATACATGATAGTTTCGACGACCGATGTGGCGCGGCGGACAAAGGTCCGCTTGCGACGCGAAAGGTTGCGGGTTCGATTCCCGCCTTGGGATAAATGTTTGTATGATCTGCAAATATTTATTCCGGGTGTTCTGGGTATTTTCATACGTATAATAAAAAATATCTATCTATGTAATGTTATTGTATTAAGTATGTCAGTCTTCTAGTACCCATAACACAAGCTCTGCTTAGCTTGGGGCTAGATGATGTTGTGTGGATTGCCCAGCATTATTTATTATTTATTATTACTTAATACTCTTTTATATAGTATTTGCTAGCTGTCCCGTGACAGTACGCATTTACGCTTCTTTTTTAACCTATTTTAGGTATATACATATTTTATTAGAACAGGTTTTTTTTATCTGATGCTTATATTCAAATTTTCAGTGTTTTATCTCCAATTTTCATTGTGGTATAATATTATGTAGGGGAGCGAGGGGCTTGTTGTAACAGGGGTAAGTAGTAACAGGCTGTTTTCACTAGGATCTTAAACGCTATTAATGTATTTCTTTGACTCGATTTAATCTATAAACCACACCGCATCATGTTGCCATAGCCAATGTTCCGAAGGCCAGCGGAGTGAGCAGAAGTGTGCACGCGCTTCATTTCTGCCAGGTAATATAAAATTGTACTGTCGTAAAATTTCGGTTTGCGTTTTTAATATTGACTAATTTCAAATTTTGTATATCCTGATACCATTCAAATTTATCTATCTCTGATAATGTGTAACAGTTTTTATGATTGCTAAATTGTTTAAATAGTTATCTTGATAAATGTTAAAAATCATACCATAGGGTTAGTTGTAACAAAATTCCGGGGCATGTTGTAACGTTACAACATGCCATACATAAGTATAATACTTTGTTAGATAGCTATTAAGAAGAGATAATGACGAAGCATACCTTTCATATAAATAACTTGATTACTTACTGTGATTTAAAAGTGCCATGATGATTATAAGTAGTGTTTAACTAAATAAAACTGTTAAAAACTTCATTTTTAAGTGTTGATTACTAAAAAAAGTGTATTTGAGTTGATTTTTGATAAGAATTACAAAATACTTAATCAAGATAGATGTCATGAAAAAGATGATTTTGTTAAAAATATATGATTAGAGGTATTTGTTGGTTTTTTTTGGTCGTTACTACTTGCCCCGGTAGACGTTACAACTTGCCCCAAGGACGAGGTAAGTTGTAACACCGCACTTCTTCTAGAAAATAATTGATTGTAAAATAATGATCAATAGTTATGGTATTATTTTTACTTGATTTGGTAGAGGAAGAGTTACAGTATCCACCCTTTTTTATTTAGTAGAAATTTAATCAATAGATCTCAAGATATATTAGTTTAAATGAAAACTGTTACAACAAGCCCCTCGCTCCCCTACTTAAGTAAGTATTATTACTTACATAATATTCTAGCTCATAAACTTTATAAGCGTCATGTAAGGGGTTCAAGTTCATTAATGATTGTAAAAATAAAAAAATATATTTAGTTAAGTATTGTTTATTTACCTGGCTTAAAAAATAATATCACATTGACTTTACCTATAATTAAAATAAATAAAGTGACTTAGAATGATCACATAGTTCTCACAAGGACGTGCAATATGAGACAATGCACTATTTTCATATGAGACGTAAAGATATTACTGAACAAGTATGTCGAGGATGTGCTCTGTGAGGCAGTGTCATTCGTCCGCCGCTCAAACTTAAAGGTATTAAGGTATTATGGCCTTATGTTATTGTAATTATAACTTAAATATTATTTGCCAATGGCTTTAGCTTGTCCAATCACTTGAATGGCTGGTCCAGCTTTGATGATTCCATTCCTGACGTTGCGGCCAACTTTTTCCTGAAAACAAAAAAAAGTTTAGTAAGTACCTACTAATAGTTTAAACACATTCAAAATATATGTTAAAAAAAGACGTGTTGCACTTGGGGACTGCATTTTTTGCTGGATATGCATGCGCAGTGTTAGGTAATTTTCGTTCGGTATTTTCGTTACGGAATTTCTGGATTCGGTCTCCACGTTCAACGCCCGCGATAGAAGCTATGCAATAGCTTAAAATTATGTCAAGTGAATCTTCAGTTTTATATCAAACCGAAAAAAGTATCTACTTAAGTAACTAGTGCTTAGTTCAAAAATTATGTAAGTAGGTTTAACTTGTCAAGTAAAATATAATTTTTTGAGTTTTAGAATTGTAACAAACTTTTTAAACTTGCCATAAAAAAAACATTTTACAGAATCAAAACTACACTAAGAAAAAACAAAGCTTAAAATTCTTCACTCAAGCTCACTGTATTTATTATATATTCATCAAAAACTTACAATTCGTTTGAAAATCTTCCATTTTGGCTGAGGAGCCGCCATCACCGCTGTCAGTGCTACCACACACGCAAACACGAAGAAAAAGATACGAGAGAAATTCATTTTATTAAATTTCAATTTGAATGTTTGAATGTCAATGTCAATTCGATGACTTTGATGCGAATGAATAATGCTCTACCAAACGCATGCTTATATCTGAATAACACACAATAATATTCGTCATTTTACAAACTGTATTTTGAACTTTATTACAAGTGAATAAGAGTGATTTTATTGAGCACAGTGGTTTTTGAACTTTGTTGAGATAACGGGTCATTTCTGAGTAGTTTGGTCCACAGGGAACTACCGCTGTAGGCAGAAATTGTAAAGTCCCTTGATATGACTTTTTATATTAAGACATATGTAACCTTATCTGACCTTAGATGCGTTACTTAAATTATCTATATTAAACCTAAAACCTATGTTTTAGGTTTAGTATAGATAACTACTACTAGTGTCTGTGTTTCCAGAGTCCTATAATTTGGATATTTTTAAGAGACGAGTGAATAGGTATCTTCTAGGCAAGTGTGCTACATCGTAGACCGCATCGTCACTTAACATCAGGTGAGATCGCGGTCAAACGCTTGCCTATAACTTGTAAAAAAAAACCTAAATAACTCGATGTAAAATTAAAATAAAATCATTGTAGATGATGATAATTATTTGTAAGAAGGATCATAGAAAAAAACGGTATAGGAACCAGTTCTTCTAGGCTCTGATCGCGTGGAACTGGCACGTAGAATCACCTAGTATGTAAGACGATTCTAAATGATCCTTGATTTTATTGAATAAAGTAATTTTTGACTTTTGACTTTGATTGAGTTGGTATGGTGCAGGAATCGAACCCATATTTGTGTAAAAAAACTAAAAAGTTAATGAAGTTTTTTCTGTCTTTTTCTAGTAATGTTGCACATATCACGTCCACCGAGGACGTGTATTCCATCAAACTCCTTACAACGCCATCTAGTACCAAACTAAGCAAAGTTTGTAAGTACCACATAGGTAGATACTCATAATCTGGTAAAATTCTGAAAACGATAAATTCAACTGATTATACTTTCTAATCAAGCAAAAACTATAAATAACGGCCATTATAACAATAAAATGCAAAATATTTTGATATCGTTATAAATCTAAGAAATATTATCATCTATTAACATTCTAGGAAGCGAAATAATAAATAAAAAAGTAAATTATAGTTATGAACTAAAGTATTTTATTTTTTCACGTTATAATGAAAAAGGTTATTTAACGAGTAATTTATATATTTAAGGGTACTTTATATAACTTAGTACTCTTCATGACCTATACATACATATAATGTAGAATTTTTCCAGTTGGGTAATTTACCATTTTTATAGTTTTTTTCACATTCCCTGTACATTGGCAATAAAATATAAAAATATATCGACTCGGAAATTTTAGAAAATCGCCTCTATTAAGTAATACAGCTAACCAGTCTTACTTGAACTTCAAAATCATGGAAACTGAACTGAATCGAAGCTCATTTTATAAACTACAGTAAAACAGTTATTATTTAAAATTAATTGCAAACGTTCGATTCAATGCGATGAATCATTATAAATCATTTCGGTAGAGTCCCTTGACCCGTACTGTGAGGTATTCTTTGGCACCAGACATGACATCCTACTATTATTATAAACGCGAAAGTTTGTATGGAAGTGTGGAAGTTCTTTACACGCAAAAACTATTGAATAGATTTTAATGAAATACTATAGCTTATACATCAGAGTAACTCATAGACTATAATTTATAGAGATATTTAATAAATTAATATAAATATTCGTGTACATTTCACACATCACATTCTAGTCCCAAACTAAGCAAAGCGTGTTATTACGGGAACTAGACTGCTGATAGAATACTTAAATATTTTTTTGTTTGTAAATACTTACATACTTAGAATACCCAGAACAAATATTTATGTTTATAACACAAACATTTGCTCTGGGAATCGAACCCACGACCCACAGCATCGAAGGCAGAGCTACTACCAACTGAGCTGAAACTCCTGTTAAATTATTAATTGTCCAAAATATAACTATAATAAGACGAAGTCGCGAACACCAACTAGTTATAAAATCGTGACTCAGTATTAATTCAGAGATAGGGGTTTTTTATTGGTTTGTTTTTTTTTATCTCATTAGTTTAGAGTCTAGACTGAAGTGAAATAGGTTTATTTGAACAGGTGATTCAATCAGTTGGCACACTTACGGCCGGTTTCTCGAACGATGATCAACGAAAAAATCTAATAATTACTATGTGTCAAACTCGGATCAATCGTGATTTGGGTTTCCAGAAACCGGCCGTTAATATAAAATGTTAACACTAGTAACCAATGACTTTAAAATACATTGTACTTATATAGTTTTTTGTTATTTGTTTTTTATTGTAGTAATGCAGTATTTACAAAATGTACATAGTCATATAAAATACATAAGAAACAGTTGAACTATCTACAGACCGTTGCAAACGACCTATAGATAGTTCAACTGATCCAAATCAGTACCAATCGGAAGCGTACCCAAGACACTGGCTGCATTGCCGCGCTGAATAGCAATGCTGATACGTTGGGCCAGATACTCACCAGCCCTCGGGTCACGCGTCGCTTCGACTAGACGCCCAGAAATAATTTTGAAAACTAATTTTGTAGTAATTAAGTATTTCCTATCTATTAATATTATTACGTATATTGAATGTGCTCACTGTTCTGCTAGAAATTGGCTAGAATCACGTTTTATGGTTCAAAATGATTCTTGTGATTTTACTGAATACGTATAATTATATGACTATGACCAAAGGTGGGTTGGCTTACAATTTCCCTATATTTATCTTTATTATTCTTGTGGTAAGGGTTCATTTCCTATTTACCCTAACTTGGTCCAAAGTACCAACTTCCTATTGGTTTCATGGTTTAATAAGAGTTTAATACGATACGATACCGACACGACAACGATACGACAATGGCTTGATAAATTATATCGGTGTAAAAGTATTTTAAGCATAATAAATTATTTTATACAAAAATAAGGAAAACCGACTTCAAAAGTCATCAATAAGTACTTTATATTTATTCAAAAGAAGCAGATTTTGTTCAATTTATATTGGGCAAAAGATTTTCAAACAAAACTGAATCATGAAATTTGATTCAAAATTAGTGACAGGCTAACATACCACACAGAAAAATAAATAAATAAATAAAACATTCACTCGAATTGAGAGCCTTCCTCTTTTTTGAAGTCGGTTGAAATACAAGTTTTCTGCATTCTGGGTATGCAATTCGTTAGAGTTTTTTGATTTGTTTAAGATTTGATTGTATTTTTATATACCTACTTACTTGAATGAAAAAAAAAATGAACTACTTACAAAAAAGGTTCCTAAACTATCATGCAAACAACAAGTATCACAAAACGGGCTATGTCTCATAAATATATATTTGTGGTTTATATAATTAATACTTATTTATAAAAAAATATATATATCGGATAGATACTTATAAGCAGTTTATTTGTGACAAAATCTACTCTAAAATGTACAAAGAAAATACCAAAAATAGCCTGCGGAAAATGAGTTTCCTAGCTGGTTTGCTCCTGAATATTTTAAGGCGCTACGTATTTACCTGTGTTACGAAAAGTTTGTAAAAATACCTTGTAAATACACTAAGTGCTTTGGTATTTTAAACCAAGATTTTATTTATTTAGTAGGCTTTTTATTCTATTTTCTTATTTTTAAAATGTTTGGAAAACATCTTTTAGTTTTAAACATAAGTACTTACTTAATGTATTTTTTTCGAAAAATAAACAGTAACAGATTTTACTTGTAATATTCTTTTTAAGTTTTTTTAGTAAACTTTAGGATTTTGTTTTATTGACGCCAACGAATAACTTTTATTCATTTCGTTTACTTAATATCGTTAGGAAAATACGTTCTTTTTAGGGTTCCGTACCCAAAAGGTAAAACAGGACTGAAACTCTCTCCGACTGTTTGTCTGTCTGTCTGTCTGTCCATTCGTCCGTAGACTGTATCTTATGAATGTGCTATGTTTAAAAAGTTTCGCAAACAAACTTACGACTATTAGGTACAATATTTACAATATACATATATTATTATCAAAGACATAAAAAACAGTTGAGCTAGCTGCAAAACTGTTACAAACGATCTATAGTTAATTGATCCAAATCAATTAATCATCATCATCTTCTTACCCTTGTCCACGCTATGTGGGGTTGGTTCAACGTATTCTTTTCTTCCTCTCTTCTCTATCAACCCAGTGTTCACTCCTTTCTTACTCATATCATTATTCACACAGTCTACCTCTACTTCTACATCCATCCACATTTATTATACGTAACTCTTTGTAATATGACTTTCTTCCCTCCACAACCCATGCCCATATAATGCCAGCGTACCTATTACTTGTCTGTTATTGGCACTACCATCAAATTTGTCGAAATATTCTATTTAAAACTTCTGATAGAGGAGAGTGGAAGAAGAGAACTTGTTGTACCGACCCCACATAATGTGGGACAAGGGTAGGAAGATGATGATGATTCTATTTTAAACTTAAACTATGTTCGTAACCGTGATAGTTTTAAAATACACAATAGTTGTTCAAGAATCTTCAAACTGCGTCACTTATACTTTACAGACATTAAATTTAGCTTGACATTTTGTCTAAGAAGTTGAAAACTAGGTCTAAACTATAAACAAAGAATAGACTGAGCGTTCCCTATCTTGGTATGAAGTGAATAACGGCAAAACGACAAAATAATCATGATAGTACTTAGTTGTCTATTTATACATAGACAAGACACACAGACCTATAAAAAAGGGGCAGGTTTTGGCCGCAAATGTCAATTTCGGGAGGCTATTGCTCAGTTCATTATTATCTATGTCTATGGTCTTCTTCTTCTCCTTTATCTTAATGGCTTTTCGCAGGCTAGGGTTGCCACGATTTTGCCAATGTCGATGGTGATTTACGTTTCCTAAATTTATAGCAAAAAAGGCGGAGATCTGAGTAAGTGTTCAAAATGTCTATGGTCGAACCAGATTTGGACATCGTGACATTTTGTAGTACTTGAAAACTAAGTCTAACCAGACATTTGGCATTCCTTTTACAACCACCTGTTTGTTCTGAAGAGCAATTCACACCAAACTTTGCTAATAAAGTGTCCGCAATTCAAAGCGCTACCTTCTCGCCGCCGTCTGCATTTGGGTCAAAGAAATGTACCAAGTAAAATGAAAAATACGTTGGAACAGTGGAATTTAAACAAACAAAATACTTGTTTGTTACACTGCATTTTAAAGGTTTGATTTTTATTAAAAAAAAATGGTTGTCTGTAAAGTCGGTTTACTGACGATAGTTGAACGTGACAACGTCACTTCATGGAACGCCTCAGAACGCCTCAGAACGCCTCAGAACGCCTCAGAACGCCTCATGAGTCATGTTTTTTCGTGCGTGCAGCCGGCTCTATCGAATTATAAGACGTTGTCATAAAATGAAAATCATAAAATAATACTTATCAATAAACAGATAACATACCTAGAGAAAGCTGTCAATAACCATGGAAACTTAATACTTTTTCTAATTGAAAACCACCAATATTTTCATTCTCGACTAAAAAAGACGTGCGGCAGTCGGGGACTGCCGCGGTAAAGGTAAAGCTATTGCATAGCATTTTGACGTGACAACGTCTTATAATTCGATAGAGCCGGCTGCACGCACGAAAAAACATGACTCATGAGGCGTTCTGAGGCGTTCTGAGGCGTTCCATGAAGTGACGTTGTCACGTTCAACTATCGTCAGTAAACCGACTTTACAGACAACCATTTTTTTGCTGTATTACGCATGCCCAGTGTTAGGTTCTTTTCGTTACGGAATTTCAGAATTCAGTCTCCATGCTCAACCGTGATAGAGACTATGCAATAGCTAAAAACTTTAGGCATTTTACAAATTACTATTTTAAAATATAGGTCTTTGTAGGGATAAGTGTAGGTATGTCCATGGTACAAGCTTGGCTTAGTTAAAGATCAAAGCGCGATATGTAAAATGTCTGTAAATGTTTATTTATCTAATATTAAAAATCTACAAGTTAATTAAACTGTTCGAGTGTAGTAGAGAGGTCAATAATAAGTTTATTTACCTTCATTGTTAGTTTTAACGTCAGTTAAGTTTGTATAATTGTAAAGTTTTGTAAATATCAACAGTTTGAATGTAACAACAATGTTATGTTTGAAACAAAATTAAATTTTGTATATTTTGGTCAATGTTTATTGTTGCTGTAGTTTTTAACCGCATTTTGGTTTAACTTTTGGCACAAACCAAAGGTTGTTATTTATATAGAAAAAAATATTTCTTACTTTCATTTATTTTACAAACATTATAACCTAAATTATCAATAGCAATTTTCTACGAAACACAACGCACAATATTTGCATTAACAAAAAGATATTAGTTAAGAAAATTTGGAATACCACAAGGATCCCACCTAGGACCGTTTTTATTCATTATGCACACGGCTGGTAGTCTCAATGCATGTCCCATATTTGAATGACATTCGCTACGCTCTAATGTACTTTAGTGCAAACAATATCCCTATTTCAAGGTGTCTGAGCACATTACTCTCATTATGTAAGTAAACATATAGCTAGGTCGGTTTGTGCTGGATAGACATAGACATGGATCGCTACGAACAATGGATATTTTGATACTAACATATTTATAAGCGATTCTGTTCGAGTGTTTTTTTTAATTATCATAAAGTCTTCCATTATCTAAGTTGGATATTCAAAGTAGCATATCTATATATATAGTAGTATATCTATCTATCTATCTATAAATAATTTATATGTCTGTAGATAGCTCAACTGTTTCTTATGTATTTATATGCCTATGTACCTACATTTTGTAAATATTGTAACGGAATACATAAAATGTAATTCAATTTTGTTTATGTAACTTACAGAGGTATCTTTTTGTTTAGTTTTAGATTTCAGTGTAAGTAATATTAGCGAAATGTTGGGCAAATAAAGCTTACAAAGTACTTGTAACATTTCGATAGCAATGCATATTTAATTAATAATTTCAAAACTTTTTAGCATTGTAAATATTGTTTTTTTATTGTTTTAATTATTAATTTATTTATTAATAATTTATTACTGGCTTTTTCATTTTATGAAATGTGCCCTTTGATATTTTATGCGACCTCCCATGTCATCAGCCTTTTATCTCTTTAATCCTTTACAGCAACTTAAAACTTAGCTTATAACCATAACTATTATCCACTGAAGACATTAAAAGGTAAACCTAGAGGTTAAGGCTATATTCCTAACTACAACTTTACAAAACGGAAAGCTGTACTTGAATTACTGCCTACAGTAAAGTTTGAAACTAGGCAATCTAAAAATGAACTATCAGACGCGACTTGACCACGCGACTTTTTTATCCAAACGAATCAATCATTTACTTGCAAAAAAACATGTAGATATCATAGTAGGTTAGTTCACATAATTTAACCAAATTAAAATGGTGTGAAAAAATGTATGTCTTATTTATATTAATTTTAGTAATTAGGATACAACAAAAAATGCTTTGTGCAGATATTTCTGCGGTTTTTTTTGTTACAAAGTTTTATCATCATCATCATCATCATCGACCTATATTATATTAGTCCACTGCTGGACGTAGGTCTCTCCCAAGACGCGCCATTGAAGCCGGTCTTCGGCTCCTCTCATCCAGTGTTTGCCAGCTACACTCCGCATACGTAGCAAAGTTAACAAAGTTTTATATAGAGTCGCAACTGATGCTTTCAGTAAATGTTATTTTTCAGTCAAAATCCTGAAATCCCGACGACTCACGCAACTCTAATTTACGTCCAAGTTAATCTGATTATAGTTAGTGGGTTGATTACATAATATTTTTTTGATTTATTATTGCAAGACGCGAGGGATTTTTATTATGACTTAAAAGCTTCAATTTTGTGGAAAATAACTTATACCTTCATGTAATAAAATGATCAACATTTTTGTGTGGCAGTATATCTTAAAGTGAAAATACTAAATTTATTTTAATTAGTAATAAATTTGTCGTAAATATATCAGTCGTGTTTTTCAAAATAAACCTACAAAATGATATAACCAGAATAAATAGAAATCAAATTTAAAATTTTCTATAATTATCTCTTTTGTACTACTACTAAATCTTGTTTTTCAAATTATTATAATTAGCTAAAATTAACAACATTTTTTTTTTTTTTTTTTTTTTTTTTTTATGCATTATAGGCAAACGCTTGGCCGCAATCACATCTGATGTTAAATGATGATGCGGCCTACGGTGTAACGCGTTTGCCTAGATATAACCTATTCACTCTCCTCTTGAAAACATCCAAATTGTATGAGTCTGGAAACACCGACGCCGGCAACGAATTCCACTCTTTGGCGGTTCTCAAGATGAAACTTGAGCCAAACCTTTTTGTGCGGACAGGTGGTATGTATATCATTAAGTATATCATTTTGCTTTCATATCTCTTTTTTGTTTGTGAAATCAATAGATCAAAAGAAAATAAGCTTAGAGATACTTAGAAACGTATTCATTCTGTTCAGTGAATAGAAACCTATCATGAACAGAAAACATCAAATTATTTGACATTTCGGGAACAAAATGATGTGAGCAAATTACTATTTATAGTCTGACCCCGCTACGTTTGCAGCAGATATAAATCACTACTGTCATTTGCATTGTGAAAATAATTTGACAACATAATTTGCAATGCAAAAATTATTAATAGTAAATACGTGTTCAAGCTTCGTACATTGCGATACTTTACTTCTGCAATATATAGGTAGTATTTTTTACTTCTGCAAATATCATTTTTTTTTATTTGATTTGATCTACAGTAGGTGTCCCAGGCACTACAGCGTCCCGTAGGTATATCAAGGAATGGGTTTAAATGGTCTTCAAGCTGAAATACTATAGTAAATACATAAATTCGTGTTCTAATAATTATGTAAGATGTAAATCAAGCATAAAAAAAATATTTTATTATATCAAAAATTAATAAAACAATTCATATATAATTTAGGCGTGATGTTCGAACAAATAGGTAAGTACTACTTCGTTTTTGGCACTTGTACAGTTTTATAACCTTTAGATTTCAGCGCTATTATTTTGTATTGGAGACTTAGCGTGATCACACTATACTATATTCGTTTCCGCAATAATAAGATGTTTTCTAATGATTTCAATGATGACAAGAGAAAACTATTATCTATACACAATTGGTATGAAGTCTATATAAATGGATCATTATACTTACATGTAGGTAATGTTCTTTTTTTCATAACCGAATCCAGAAATTCCGTAACGAAATAACCTCACACTCCAAAAATGCTATGCAATAGCTTTACCGCGGCAGTGCCACACGTCTTATTTTTAATACAACTGAAAAATATCAATATAGTAAACATAAATAAATATACTACCCCCTAAGCCTTTTACACCGGTAACAGCTAGCCACGGCAAAGCAGTACTAAACTGGCTAATCTTTCCAACACGATGCTACAACAAAATACAGTTGTAGCATCGACACGATAAGAAGAAGAAGAAAAAGCCTTTTATTAAACGTAAATAATGTGAACACATCAATCCTAAGAAGCTTCTATACAAAAGAAATGGTTATTGATCCGTTTTGCCCCAAGCAAAGCTTAACACAACAAGTATGAAAGGGTGATGTTAAATCTACTGGAAAAAGGGCTCGGATAGCCTCCTTAGTACTTTCACAGCGAAATCGACGTGAAAATGATACAATGGATCAAAAACAAACGAAAGTGGGAGATTACTGATATTTTATGTCGTCTGGCAATTGTTTGTACGTAAAGACGCGGAGGCTGCGGGTTCGATTCCCGCCTTGGGATAAATGTTTGTACGATCTGCAAATATTTATTGCGGTTGTTCTGAGTATTTTATATGTACTTATAATAAAAAATATTTATCTATGTAATGTATTGTATTAATAATATTATGTCAGTCTTCTAGTACCCATAACACAAGCTCTGCTTAGCTTGGGGCTAGCTGATGTTGTATGGATTGTCCAGCATTATTATATATTATTATTATTAATATTAAACGGGTTTTATCGTCGTTGAATAGCCGTAGTCGCGGGCACCTTGTTTTTTTTATTTATGAAAAAAAAGTTTAAAAAAATTGAAATAGTCGATGTACCTACATTCTACCTCCAAGCCTGCGAAGCCCCCAGGAAGCTTCTGTGCTTTTGGGAGGAGTTAGGCTGGCTACACGCGTAGCCAGATCAGCCCCCCACGCATAATGGACCACCCTAGCGTCTAAATGCGGAAACGGGAGTCCAACACAATACAATACAATACTGTTACGAATTAAAAAGAAAAAGAAGTTAGACCTTACTGTTACGAATTAAAAAGATATAGAAGACCTACCTAAAGTGGCATGTTTAAATAAAATACTGGATCAATCAGTACATGTTATTTTATTTTATAAATTTCCTATTTTACAACTATAGGTACAGGTAAATACTTAATTATTACACACCCTATCAGACTACAACAATAAAACTTCCTATCAAACTACCATAATAAAACTTCCTATCAAAACCAACGGTATTTAACTATAGTATTTTACCTGACACAAAATGTTGAAATATGGATTATATAAGGTTAACGCTAAAGTAAATACATCATTTTTCTAAGTACATAAATTAAAGTTTGCCGACTCGCTCTATAGAGCTCTCTCTAGGGTACAAAGTATGTGGGAACGTCTTTCGGTGAGCAATGATTATCCTTCTACTACAGAAAACTTATATTTATTTACTAAATAACTTCCTCAATTATTCAACGTTAGGTAAAACAATTATGATCTACGTGGAACGTGCTTCAGATTAAAGTGGGCGCCAGGATTTACATCCGATAATAAAAATGGAACCCCGAAGGGTGTATAAATACCGACTTTTGATACGGAGGGGGCTAGTAATCGTGCGACCGGAGAGATGGCTGGCCACGTGGTGAGGACCGCAAGCGCAGCCTCACGCTTGGTCGACACGCGGCGGCACGGACTTGCGCCACGCGGCTGCTGGCACACACTGCAAGCCTGCACGAGCTGGGCGCGTGGTCAGCGGCGGCGCTAGGCACGCGGCAAGCGGAGGTAGGCTAGCCTGTACCAAGCCTGTACTAAGCCTGTGTGGCCCGTACAAAGCATGTACTAAGCCGGTGTGGCCCGTACAAAGCACCTCCTGGAAATCACCATTCGCATGTGAGCAAAAGCAGTAAGCGTAAGATTAAATAAAGAAAGCACTCCAGGTGGCAACGCGCAGCCACGCTGTAGCTGGTTCAAACTTCCACACAATAGATAACCTATACGGTAATGTACACAGAAATTATACTCCTAAATAACACATTTTAAAGCCTGCAAAATATAGTGAAAGCTTCGTTTACGTACCTGATTTTGGAGGTTAAACGAAGTATCTCCTTTTCAGAGATAATAGCGAAGCTATGTAAGCTTGAAAATGGCAGGCTGCAGGCGGCAGGCTTACGGCTTTTCTGCTGAACTCAGCGGTCCTGAAAATCACATAATTCCGCACTTGATGACACTGGCTAGAGAATCGCTGACGAATTAGAATAGCGCGTACCTCCAGCGACTTCGACTGTAACTTGTCAGCCCGACAACGATGTACAACAGGAAAGAATGAGCCTCCGGCGAGGTCTTCTATTTATACCCTCTGCCTCTCCCACTGCTATGACCGTGATACGACCTCTAGAGTCCACAAATGTCCTTATTTGGGCATAAAATCAAATGCCCGAACAACTAAAAAAACTGCATTGAAAATGTAAATTTTGAGGGTGTCCGATGACGTCAGACAAATCTGTAATGGCGGATTTACCATCGACAATTAAAAATGAATCATAGAATGAACGATAGACAATTTTTTCTACAAAAAAATGTCGGATAGCGCCATCTAGTGAATCTCTGTAAAAATAAAGTAACAATAATATTGGTAGAATCGAGTTAGTTCCTGGAAAAGACACTAGATAGAACTACCAGTTGAAAAAATCGTAACAGTATCTCCTTACTCCGCAGGATTTTACGTGGGACAAAAGTAAAATCCGGGCTGGCCCTCCAGCCCATAAACCTAACCAACAAAACCTGAAATTACTGAAAAGAAAAAGCTAAATCAACAATACACTAAACTTGTACAAAAAAAAATACTAGACTAACCAAAGTACCCCTAAACAAATGTATACCTAACAAGATGAGAAAGTTAAGCAGACCAGAAGTGGAGAAGATAAAAAAATGAAAAAAGGTTAATATAATAAACATACAAAGTAATTAGCAAAATAATAAGAAGAGGTGTGTGTGTAAATGTTTGTATTAGTGTAACTGTGTAGTGTGTACCGTCCTAATCGAACTAAGAGAATTCCGACTTCATAATGTCAGAAGCTCGAAGCCGAACTTACGACTAAGGGTTCCAGTAACATGTGTATCCGGACCCAAGTGTCTATGTGTAGTGTACGTGAAGTGTGAAGTGTAACTGAAATATAAATATAAATAAAATAAATTAAGTTCTATCTCCACAACTGCTACTAACAATCTGTTAATAAGACACCTATACTACAAAAAACCTTAAAATAATAAGTTACAGGGACGTGTTTAAGCAAGTGACATTATATATATAAACTATATGAACGACAGGAATAAATCGAGTTTCAGGTTAAGATCACATCAGAGGTGACGGAGTATCTCAGGCCGCTCCGAGGGAACACAGGGGTAAATAGGCTTTGGTACTCATTGTGATCCGTGAGGAGAAATAAGGCTTATTTTTTACCCAATGATAGAAACAGAACCTTAAAACAAGACGAAGAAAAACCACTGACTGCGAAGGAGTCGCCACCTGCTCCTCTACGAGTTTTGTTATTCTGTAAAGTTTACAAAACGGCTAAAGCTTATTTTTTAAGCTAGAAAGGGTCAAATAAACATAAATACACCTACGATAGAAACGAAAGGCAAGAATTCAAGTTTTAGGTTTACAACACGTCAGAGGTGACGGAGTATCTCAGGCCGCTCCGAGGGAACACAGGGGTAAATAGGCTTTGGTACTCATTGTGATCCGTGAGGAGAAATAGGCTTATTTTTTACCCAATGACGGAAGTAAAACCTAAGACAAGATGAACAAAAACCACTGTCTGCGAAGGAGTCGCCACCTGCTCCTCTACGAGTTTTGTTATTCTGTAAAGTTACAAAACGGCTAAAGCTTATTTTTAAGCTAGACAGGGCCTGATAAACATAAATATACTAACGAAAGAAACAAAACATAGCCCACACTAAGTTTCCATAAGGAACACTGTCCATGAAAGGATAGTTATGTATAATAAAACAATAAAAAAAACTAAAAATAAAGCTACGACCTGTACTTAAAAATTAATATCCATCCTAAAGACACTCATCAATCCATGTTATATCCAGCACCCAGGACCGTTGTTATCAAACCAAAATATAACTCTACTGACCGGGGGATGCTGTTATCAATCCTACCGAAAATCTTCATTCCATGTTTTAACCAACACCCAGGACTATTGTCATCGAACCAAATATCTCTACTGACCGGGGGATGCTTTTCACCTGAAAAACAAACCCGCTAACAGAAAAAAACATCAAACTTCAAAGTATGTACAAAAAAAAACAAAAAAAAATATACAAGTTTCTCACATGAGAATCGAACCCACTATCAAACAAACTTCCAACATCAGAACAATACAGACCTAGATCCTACTATGAGTTAACTAACTAATAAAAATGTGACAACAACCTAAGTCGGTACAACATAACATAATCAAATGACGTAACAGTATTTCCGAAACTCGGGATCAGTTACAAAGAGAAAGCTTGAGGTTTCAGGTCTTTTATATGCCAAGCGCCCAGGTTCTTTTTAGTGTGAAAGTCCTCCAGCTCATATACCAATGAAGATATCTTCCGTAAAATGGTACAATTATCATACTTGGGAGCGAGCTTAGCCATGAAAAACTTAGACGCGTCACTCAAAGGGTAAGTCCTCTTCCACACAATATCACCCGCTGAAAACTGTAACGGTCTACGACTTGCGTCATAGTGCCGTGCGCTTTTAAGATGAGCTTTATCGATGGCCTGTTTAACAGAAGAAAAGGTACTCTGTAAAATACCTAACTTATCAGAATAATCAACCCTGGAAGCACAAAGCAAGTCTAACGTAGACACTGAAGAACAACCATAATACGAACCACATACGATAGCCTCCCTACCGTGAACAAGGTAGTAAGGGGTGAAACGAGTAGTCTCATTAGTTGAAATATTCATCGAAAACTGAATCTTAGGTATCGCCAGGTCCCATGTCCGGTGGTCCTTACCTCCCAAAATAGACAACGCAGTAACAATGGTACGATTGTACCGCTCCACCGTATTGACCTGTGGACTATAACGAGGGGTTAAATGTATTTGAGGTATTTTATAGCGCTTAAATAGAGTTTTTAAGTCACTACCAGTGAATTGCGTCCCATTATCTGCAATCACTGTGCGTGGCACTCCATGCACCATGAATATCCCCTCCTCCAGCTTCCTATCAACAATACTGTCCACAGCTCTTCTAAAATGGAAGATCAAACAATATTTAACAAACCACCAAACAACAACAAGTATAAACGTGAAGTCAGCACCAGACCTAGAAAGCGGTCCGACTAAATTTACACTCATTGTTTCAAAAGACCTAGATCAAACAACAAAAAAAACAAATAGACCTCTCCTCCACAGCGAACACAGCACCTGTGCTAAAAGAATACACCAAGCAAATAACAAACGAGAAAGACAACAAAAAAAATAATAATTTGAAAGTTTAAAAAGTTTTGTAATTTTTAAAAAATTAAAATTCCAATTAAGTATCAGCGAAGAAATAAGAAGTACTTCCACGGACCTGTTAAAAGTAAGCTTTAGTGAAGCTAATTCTCATTTAAAAAAAATATTTTTAAGTACACCCTGTATAAAAAAAAAAAATTAAAAAGTTTTCATTGCTCACCGTATAACAATAAAATATAGAACACCCTACTTACATAGCCTTTAGTAAAGTTATATTATACTTTAAAAAAAATATTACCTATTACACCCTATATATTAAAATAAAATAAAACTAACAACCTAAACCTAATTAAACCTAACTAAAACTAACGTAAGCCTTGCCTGAACTATTATTTTGTTGGAAATCGCAATTGTATCTCCTTACTCCGCAGGATTTTACGTGGGACAAAAGTAAAATCCGGGCTGGCCCTCCAGCCCATAAACCTAACCAACAAAACCTGAAATTACTGAAAAGAAAAAGCTAAATCAACAATACACTAAACTTGTACAAAAAAAAATACTAGACTAACCAAAGTACCCCTAAACAAATGTATACCTAACAAGATGAGAAAGTTAAGCAGACCAGAAGTGGAGAAGATAAAAAAATGAAAAAAGGTTAATATAATAAACATACAAAGTAATTAGCAAAATAATAAGAAGAGGTGTGTGTGTAAATGTTTGTATTAGTGTAACTGTGTAGTGTGTACCGTCCTAATCGAACTAAGAGAATTCCGACTTCATAATGTCAGAAGCTCGAAGCCGAACTTACGACTAAGGGTTCCAGTAACATGTGTATCCGGACCCAAGTGTCTATGTGTAGTGTACGTGAAGTGTGAAGTGTAACTGAAATATAAATATAAATAAAATAAATTAAGTTCTATCTCCACAACTGCTACTAACAATCTGTTAATAAGACACCTATACTACAAAAAACCTTAAAATAATAAGTTACAGGGACGTGTTTAAGCAAGTGACATTATATATATAAACTATATGAACGACAGGAATAAATCGAGTTTCAGGTTAAGATCACATCAGAGGTGACGGAGTATCTCAGGCCGCTCCGAGGGAACACAGGGGTAAATAGGCTTTGGTACTCATTGTGATCCGTGAGGAGAAATAAGGCTTATTTTTTACCCAATGATAGAAACAGAACCTTAAAACAAGACGAAGAAAAACCACTGACTGCGAAGGAGTCGCCACCTACCCTCTGCCTCTCCCCACCCCTCTGGCCCCACGTTGGGCGCCACTGTTACGAATTAAAAAGAAAAAGAAGTTAGACCTTACTGTTACGAATTAAAAAGATATAGAAGACCTACCTAAAGTGGCATGTTTAAATAAAATACTGGATCAATCAGTACATGTTATTTTATTTTATAAATTTCCTATTTTACAACTATAGGTACAGGTAAATACTTAATTATTACACACCCTATCAGACTACAACAATAAAACTTCCTATCAAACTACCATAATAAAACTTCCTATCAAAACCAACGGTATTTAACTATAGTATTTTACCTGACACAAAATGTTGAAATATGGATTATATAAGGTTAACGCTAAAGTAAATACATCATTTTTCTAAGTACATAAATTAAAGTTTGCCGACTCGCTCTATAGAGCTCTCTCTAGGGTACAAAGTATGTGGGAACGTCTTTCGGTGAGCAATGATTATCCTTCTACTACAGAAAACTTATATTTATTTACTAAATAACTTCCTCAATTATTCAACGTTAGGTAAAACAATTATGATCTACGTGGAACGTGCTTCAGATTAAAGTGGGCGCCAGGATTTACATCCGATAATAAAAATGGAACCCCGAAGGGTGTATAAATACCGACTTTTGATACGGAGGGGGCTAGTAATCGTGCGACCGGAGAGATGGCTGGCCACGTGGTGAGGACCGCAAGCGCAGCCTCACGCTTGGTCGACACGCGGCGGCACGGACTTGCGCCACGCGGCTGCTGGCACACACTGCAAGCCTGCACGAGCTGGGCGCGTGGTCAGCGGCGGCGCTAGGCACGCGGCAAGCGGAGGTAGGCTAGCCTGTACCAAGCCTGTACTAAGCCTGTGTGGCCCGTACAAAGCATGTACTAAGCCGGTGTGGCCCGTACAAAGCACCTCCTGGAAATCACCATTCGCATGTGAGCAAAAGCAGTAAGCGTAAGATTAAATAAAGAAAGCACTCCAGGTGGCAACGCGCAGCCACGCTGTAGCTGGTTCAAACTTCCACACAATAGATAACCTATACGGTAATGTACACAGAAATTATACTCCTAAATAACACATTTTAAAGCCTGCAAAATATAGTGAAAGCTTCGTTTACGTACCTGATTTTGGAGGTTAAACGAAGTATCTCCTTTTCAGAGATAATAGCGAAGCTATGTAAGCTTGAAAATGGCAGGCTGCAGGCGGCAGGCTTACGGCTTTTCTGCTGAACTCAGCGGTCCTGAAAATCACATAATTCCGCACTTGATGACACTGGCTAGAGAATCGCTGACGAATTAGAATAGCGCGTACCTCCAGCGACTTCGACTGTAACTTGTCAGCCCGACAACGATGTACAACAGGAAAGAATGAGCCTCCGGCGAGGTCTTCTATTTATACCCTCTGCCTCTCCCACTGCTATGACCGTGATACGACCTCTAGAGTCCACAAATGTCCTTATTTGGGCATAAAATCAAATGCCCGAACAACTAAAAAAACTGCATTGAAAATGTAAATTTTGAGGGTGTCCGATGACGTCAGACAAATCTGTAATGGCGGATTTACCATCGACAATTAAAAATGAATCATAGAATGAACGATAGACAATTTTTTCTACAAAAAAATGTCGGATAGCGCCATCTAGTGAATCTCTGTAAAAATAAAGTAACAATAATATTGGTAGAATCGAGTTAGTTCCTGGAAAAGACACTAGATAGAACTACCAGTTGAAAAAATCGTAACAGTATCTCCTTACTCCGCAGGATTTTACGTGGGACAAAAGTAAAATCCGGGCTGGCCCTCCAGCCCATAAACCTAACCAACAAAACCTGAAATTACTGAAAAGAAAAAGCTAAATCAACAATACACTAAACTTGTACAAAAAAAAATACTAGACTAACCAAAGTACCCCTAAACAAATGTATACCTAACAAGATGAGAAAGTTAAGCAGACCAGAAGTGGAGAAGATAAAAAAATGAAAAAAGGTTAATATAATAAACATACAAAGTAATTAGCAAAATAATAAGAAGAGGTGTGTGTGTAAATGTTTGTATTAGTGTAACTGTGTAGTGTGTACCGTCCTAATCGAACTAAGAGAATTCCGACTTCATAATGTCAGAAGCTCGAAGCCGAACTTACGACTAAGGGTTCCAGTAACATGTGTATCCGGACCCAAGTGTCTATGTGTAGTGTACGTGAAGTGTGAAGTGTAACTGAAATATAAATATAAATAAAATAAATTAAGTTCTATCTCCACAACTGCTACTAACAATCTGTTAATAAGACACCTATACTACAAAAAACCTTAAAATAATAAGTTACAGGGACGTGTTTAAGCAAGTGACATTATATATATAAACTATATGAACGACAGGAATAAATCGAGTTTCAGGTTAAGATCACATCAGAGGTGACGGAGTATCTCAGGCCGCTCCGAGGGAACACAGGGGTAAATAGGCTTTGGTACTCATTGTGATCCGTGAGGAGAAATAAGGCTTATTTTTTACCCAATGATAGAAACAGAACCTTAAAACAAGACGAAGAAAAACCACTGACTGCGAAGGAGTCGCCACCTGCTCCTCTACGAGTTTTGTTATTCTGTAAAGTTTACAAAACGGCTAAAGCTTATTTTTTAAGCTAGAAAGGGTCAAATAAACATAAATACACCTACGATAGAAACGAAAGGCAAGAATTCAAGTTTTAGGTTTACAACACGTCAGAGGTGACGGAGTATCTCAGGCCGCTCCGAGGGAACACAGGGGTAAATAGGCTTTGGTACTCATTGTGATCCGTGAGGAGAAATAGGCTTATTTTTTACCCAATGACGGAAGTAAAACCTAAGACAAGATGAACAAAAACCACTGTCTGCGAAGGAGTCGCCACCTGCTCCTCTACGAGTTTTGTTATTCTGTAAAGTTACAAAACGGCTAAAGCTTATTTTTAAGCTAGACAGGGCCTGATAAACATAAATATACTAACGAAAGAAACAAAACATAGCCCACACTAAGTTTCCATAAGGAACACTGTCCATGAAAGGATAGTTATGTATAATAAAACAATAAAAAAAACTAAAAATAAAGCTACGACCTGTACTTAAAAATTAATATCCATCCTAAAGACACTCATCAATCCATGTTATATCCAGCACCCAGGACCGTTGTTATCAAACCAAAATATAACTCTACTGACCGGGGGATGCTGTTATCAATCCTACCGAAAATCTTCATTCCATGTTTTAACCAACACCCAGGACTATTGTCATCGAACCAAATATCTCTACTGACCGGGGGATGCTTTTCACCTGAAAAACAAACCCGCTAACAGAAAAAAACATCAAACTTCAAAGTATGTACAAAAAAAAACAAAAAAAAATATACAAGTTTCTCACATGAGAATCGAACCCACTATCAAACAAACTTCCAACATCAGAACAATACAGACCTAGATCCTACTATGAGTTAACTAACTAATAAAAATGTGACAACAACCTAAGTCGGTACAACATAACATAATCAAATGACGTAACAGTATTTCCGAAACTCGGGATCAGTTACAAAGAGAAAGCTTGAGGTTTCAGGTCTTTTATATGCCAAGCGCCCAGGTTCTTTTTAGTGTGAAAGTCCTCCAGCTCATATACCAATGAAGATATCTTCCGTAAAATGGTACAATTATCATACTTGGGAGCGAGCTTAGCCATGAAAAACTTAGACGCGTCACTCAAAGGGTAAGTCCTCTTCCACACAATATCACCCGCTGAAAACTGTAACGGTCTACGACTTGCGTCATAGTGCCGTGCGCTTTTAAGATGAGCTTTATCGATGGCCTGTTTAACAGAAGAAAAGGTACTCTGTAAAATACCTAACTTATCAGAATAATCAACCCTGGAAGCACAAAGCAAGTCTAACGTAGACACTGAAGAACAACCATAATACGAACCACATACGATAGCCTCCCTACCGTGAACAAGGTAGTAAGGGGTGAAACGAGTAGTCTCATTAGTTGAAATATTCATCGAAAACTGAATCTTAGGTATCGCCAGGTCCCATGTCCGGTGGTCCTTACCTCCCAAAATAGACAACGCAGTAACAATGGTACGATTGTACCGCTCCACCGTATTGACCTGTGGACTATAACGAGGGGTTAAATGTATTTGAGGTATTTTATAGCGCTTAAATAGAGTTTTTAAGTCACTACCAGTGAATTGCGTCCCATTATCTGCAATCACTGTGCGTGGCACTCCATGCACCATGAATATCCCCTCCTCCAGCTTCCTATCAACAATACTGTCCACAGCTCTTCTAAAATGGAAGATCAAACAATATTTAACAAACCACCAAACAACAACAAGTATAAACGTGAAGTCAGCACCAGACCTAGAAAGCGGTCCGACTAAATTTACACTCATTGTTTCAAAAGACCTAGATCAAACAACAAAAAAAACAAATAGACCTCTCCTCCACAGCGAACACAGCACCTGTGCTAAAAGAATACACCAAGCAAATAACAAACGAGAAAGACAACAAAAAAAATAATAATTTGAAAGTTTAAAAAGTTTTGTAATTTTTAAAAAATTAAAATTCCAATTAAGTATCAGCGAAGAAATAAGAAGTACTTCCACGGACCTGTTAAAAGTAAGCTTTAGTGAAGCTAATTCTCATTTAAAAAAAATATTTTTAAGTACACCCTGTATAAAAAAAAAAAATTAAAAAGTTTTCATTGCTCACCGTATAACAATAAAATATAGAACACCCTACTTACATAGCCTTTAGTAAAGTTATATTATACTTTAAAAAAAATATTACCTATTACACCCTATATATTAAAATAAAATAAAACTAACAACCTAAACCTAATTAAACCTAACTAAAACTAACGTAAGCCTTGCCTGAACTATTATTTTGTTGGAAATCGCAATTGTATCTCCTTACTCCGCAGGATTTTACGTGGGACAAAAGTAAAATCCGGGCTGGCCCTCCAGCCCATAAACCTAACCAACAAAACCTGAAATTACTGAAAAGAAAAAGCTAAATCAACAATACACTAAACTTGTACAAAAAAAAATACTAGACTAACCAAAGTACCCCTAAACAAATGTATACCTAACAAGATGAGAAAGTTAAGCAGACCAGAAGTGGAGAAGATAAAAAAATGAAAAAAGGTTAATATAATAAACATACAAAGTAATTAGCAAAATAATAAGAAGAGGTGTGTGTGTAAATGTTTGTATTAGTGTAACTGTGTAGTGTGTACCGTCCTAATCGAACTAAGAGAATTCCGACTTCATAATGTCAGAAGCTCGAAGCCGAACTTACGACTAAGGGTTCCAGTAACATGTGTATCCGGACCCAAGTGTCTATGTGTAGTGTACGTGAAGTGTGAAGTGTAACTGAAATATAAATATAAATAAAATAAATTAAGTTCTATCTCCACAACTGCTACTAACAATCTGTTAATAAGACACCTATACTACAAAAAACCTTAAAATAATAAGTTACAGGGACGTGTTTAAGCAAGTGACATTATATATATAAACTATATGAACGACAGGAATAAATCGAGTTTCAGGTTAAGATCACATCAGAGGTGACGGAGTATCTCAGGCCGCTCCGAGGGAACACAGGGGTAAATAGGCTTTGGTACTCATTGTGATCCGTGAGGAGAAATAAGGCTTATTTTTTACCCAATGATAGAAACAGAACCTTAAAACAAGACGAAGAAAAACCACTGACTGCGAAGGAGTCGCCACCTACCCTCTGCCTCTCCCCACCCCTCTGGCCCCACGTTGGGCGCCACTGTTACGAATTAAAAAGAAAAAGAAGTTAGACCTTACTGTTACGAATTAAAAAGATATAGAAGACCTACCTAAAGTGGCATGTTTAAATAAAATACTGGATCAATCAGTACATGTTATTTTATTTTATAAATTTCCTATTTTACAACTATAGGTACAGGTAAATACTTAATTATTACACACCCTATCAGACTACAACAATAAAACTTCCTATCAAACTACCATAATAAAACTTCCTATCAAAACCAACGGTATTTAACTATAGTATTTTACCTGACACAAAATGTTGAAATATGGATTATATAAGGTTAACGCTAAAGTAAATACATCATTTTTCTAAGTACATAAATTAAAGTTTGCCGACTCGCTCTATAGAGCTCTCTCTAGGGTACAAAGTATGTGGGAACGTCTTTCGGTGAGCAATGATTATCCTTCTACTACAGAAAACTTATATTTATTTACTAAATAACTTCCTCAATTATTCAACGTTAGGTAAAACAATTATGATCTACGTGGAACGTGCTTCAGATTAAAGTGGGCGCCAGGATTTACATCCGATAATAAAAATGGAACCCCGAAGGGTGTATAAATACCGACTTTTGATACGGAGGGGGCTAGTAATCGTGCGACCGGAGAGATGGCTGGCCACGTGGTGAGGACCGCAAGCGCAGCCTCACGCTTGGTCGACACGCGGCGGCACGGACTTGCGCCACGCGGCTGCTGGCACACACTGCAAGCCTGCACGAGCTGGGCGCGTGGTCAGCGGCGGCGCTAGGCACGCGGCAAGCGGAGGTAGGCTAGCCTGTACCAAGCCTGTACTAAGCCTGTGTGGCCCGTACAAAGCATGTACTAAGCCGGTGTGGCCCGTACAAAGCACCTCCTGGAAATCACCATTCGCATGTGAGCAAAAGCAGTAAGCGTAAGATTAAATAAAGAAAGCACTCCAGGTGGCAACGCGCAGCCACGCTGTAGCTGGTTCAAACTTCCACACAATAGATAACCTATACGGTAATGTACACAGAAATTATACTCCTAAATAACACATTTTAAAGCCTGCAAAATATAGTGAAAGCTTCGTTTACGTACCTGATTTTGGAGGTTAAACGAAGTATCTCCTTTTCAGAGATAATAGCGAAGCTATGTAAGCTTGAAAATGGCAGGCTGCAGGCGGCAGGCTTACGGCTTTTCTGCTGAACTCAGCGGTCCTGAAAATCACATAATTCCGCACTTGATGACACTGGCTAGAGAATCGCTGACGAATTAGAATAGCGCGTACCTCCAGCGACTTCGACTGTAACTTGTCAGCCCGACAACGATGTACAACAGGAAAGAATGAGCCTCCGGCGAGGTCTTCTATTTATACCCTCTGCCTCTCCCACTGCTATGACCGTGATACGACCTCTAGAGTCCACAAATGTCCTTATTTGGGCATAAAATCAAATGCCCGAACAACTAAAAAAACTGCATTGAAAATGTAAATTTTGAGGGTGTCCGATGACGTCAGACAAATCTGTAATGGCGGATTTACCATCGACAATTAAAAATGAATCATAGAATGAACGATAGACAATTTCTTCTACAAAAAAATGTCGGATAGCGCCATCTAGTGAATCTCTGTAAAAATAAAGTAACAATAATATTGGTAGAATCGAGTTAGTTCCTGGAAAAGACACTAGATAGAACTACCAGTTGAAAAAATCGTAACAATACCTACATTCTAATACCATATTCAACTGAGAAAGTTCAAGTAATATCGATTTATTCTGTCACAAGTAGAATATAATGATCATATATCGTCACGGTCGTCACTCCGTACATGTTATTTAGGTATAATTATTTAGACTTATTTATTCGGTCCAGTGAAGCAAATTCTTAGTGTTATTGAAAAGAGAACTAAGTTGTTTGTACTTAATAAGAAAGTTTTTGAACATATTTTTGAGTTATATAAAATATGAGTGTGAAAATTCAACATTAGTCAAATACCTACTTGTATTATAATAAAATCGAAACGTACGAAATAGAATACTAGTTTTTATAGTAAATGTAAGGTATTTTTATTTTTTTTATCTTATCATCATTTCTCTCGTCATACTTTGGTCATATAGTATCTATCTAATTAAATTACTTAATTAAGTAAATATAATAAATTAGAAGTTTTTTTTTGCCCTTTATAGCATTATTTTTACCTAAAACTAGGCAAAAGTTTGTTAATTTATAAAAATATGCTAATTATAAAAATATTGTTCCATTTACTGCAGCAAAAAATGTCATATTTTGATACTTCATAAATTTTTAAAATATACTGAAAAATGCAGTAAATCAAAAACTGTGAATGTAAGAAAAATTCAAAGCCATTTTTAACGATATAAAACAGGAGACAGAAACCAAGTCCCTGAAACCATTTTTCCTCAAGCCATATTTCCACTACCCGACAGCTAAAAAACAAACAAAGAAAAACTTAACTGAGTGGTGGAATAAAACTGCTATTAAAGCACCAGTTTTTATCTAAAAAAATCAATTATTTATCTACTAAATACATCAATAAATATAAACGTACCTACATATCACACATCACGCTCTAATCCCAAACTGATGCTTGATCCTGTACGCATGCTGTGCTACCCTTTAATTATGGGAGCACTTAGTTTTTACGATTGTTGATGTTATTTTAAATTTATAGTCTAAATCCGTGTTGGGTCTCCAATCTCTTAAAATAAAATAAAAATAAACTGAGCACAGCTTGTATTATGGGAACTAGATTGCTGATAGCATACTTATGTTACCTATGTAAATACATAGGTACATAACAACAAAGTAACAGCGTCTAGGTGTTACTAATCACAACAAATATTTGTGTTCATCACACAAACATTTGTTCTCGGTGAGGATTGAACCCACGCACTACGGCATGGAAGGCAGAGCTACTACTGAGCTGTGACGTCTGTCAAATAAACATGTCCAGGTTTGAGTGTTGTGTTATAAGTCCATCGTAATAAAAATATAAGTATAAAATACAGTAGGTATATACTTCAGGAACTTGTAAAACTGCTAACGATATAAAAGTTTTCAAAACTGCTGCTTGCACACTTTATTGAACTAAAAGTAGACAGTTGAATAAAACGTATTATTCTACTTTTTGTTCACTATTTTGACTCAATAATTTTTTAGGTTATTTTTAATATTCTTCTTCTATTTATCTATTTATAGTAGAAATTATTAATTGTAACTTCTTTATCGAATAATATAACTTGTCTTTTTAAAGTTGTTTCAAAACCATAAATATATTTTTAGTTCTGCATTACTTATGTACATAGTAGTCACTTTTCTAAGTAGTCACTTGGAACAATATATCGACTATCTGTCGACATAGTGTGATTTTTGTAACGCAAAACCGCCATCTTGGATTCTCTGCCATTTTGAATTTACAATCACGTATTTATTGAAGTGTCATAGAAAAAAAAGGGTGGATTGTCCTGCATTATTTATTTGATTTTAATTTAATTTAACTTGCCTACTTTTTTATTTTATTCAGATGGGGATCAAAGCTTGAAAATTCATTTACATTTGACTGAAACACACTAAAATACACTGAGGTCTCGCGATGGGGTGTATTGTGCATTGTCCTCCTGCAAACCTCACCCCAGCCAGCCTTTTCTTGTTGATAGTTGCAGTGTTCTAGCATCCCTGATCTCTCTCTCTGTGGTCGGCACTTCATGTCTGAAGATCGTGATCACTAATGGATGTCTTTGTCGTCGTCATGGAGTGAACGGTCTGCCTCCAGCGGTTTATCTGTGACCATTCTAACTACGTCGCAGACCTTTCGTCCTCCTTCTTTTGGTTGGTCAGTCCATCAGTACCTCTACCATGAGTTGTCACAGTAAAATCGCCTGACTTTACTACAGTAGTTACGTCAATATTAGTATTACGAATTTTAGTACCCAACTATCCGGTAGAGGCGCTGTACAAATCATCATACATTTTTTTAACTACAGGCGCTAGCGAGTATAGTATATATTATAGTATAGTAAAAACTCATGGTACACTGGTTGGAGATCTACCGCGTGATCGTTTTCCCTCGACGTTACCAACGATTACTAGTTTCTCCAAGTTTTGGTTGCCGGGTCTGGCAATATGATCTATCAGAAACACTTATATGTACGGATAAAAGCTTGTGCAAAAACGCTATTTTGCTCTCACTAAGGTAACTCGATATGAAACTTCGCTCGACACTTAAGACTGCCTGGAAAGTGGTCTACGTAAAGTTTTAGTTTTAAAAACTCAATATAGTAAAAACTCTTTTTCAATAATTATAAAATGGTTTCAGGTTCTGTCAATCTATAGATAAGTGTTAATTATAAATATAAATAAAATAATGCTGGACAATCCACACCACATCATCTAGCCCCAAGCTAAGAAAGAGCTTGTGTTATGGCTACTAGAAGACTGACATACTTACTTAATATACATTACACAGATAGATATATTTTATTATTCATATAAAATACCCGAAACACCCGGAATAAATATTTACAGATCGTACAAACATCCCAAGGCGTAAATCGAACCCGCAACCTCCGTGTCGCAGGCGGACCTTCGCCCACCGCGCTACATCGGTCGTTTTAATTCTCACACTAAAGTAAAGAGTCACGAAACTCAACTCTTGAATGCCTGTTCCATTATTCATGACATCTTAATTTGATGGAAGGATTATCCAGATGAATAACCGGATTCGGTACGTGCTCACTGTAGGACGGTCGGTGGGGAAATGAGAGTGGATAACAAATTTGGGCGACGAGCTTTGTTTTTTTTAATACGTTGATGGTAGCTGCTACTTCCTGTAGCTGTGGATGGCTTGTAGCATACTCAACAAAATATATTTGTTAACTAGTTCTAAGCTAATATTTTCACAATTTGTTTTGAATGGACATTTTACCCATCGCATTCTAGTCCCAAACTAAGTAAAGCTAATTTGGAACCTAGATTGCTAATAGAATACTTACTTATTTTTTTTTTTGTAAATACATAGAATACATAGTAATACTTGGTGTTAATGATGAACATAAATATTTGTTATCATAATTATTTCTGGTCCAAACCAGAATAAATATTTATGTTCATCATACAACTCTCAGTGGGAATCGAAAACATGACATCATGGAAGACAGAGCTACTACCAACTGAGCTGTGACGCCTGTCAATGTATACTCCTATATCTCTTTACCACGCTATTTCCCCAACTTAAGTCTTTAAATATAATATCGTCAGCATTTTATCCTCACAAAAGTATTAAACGATAGTTTTATCACAGTTTGGGATGTGAACAGATTTAAGTTTTCGAGGCGTGCCCGAGATATAAAGTTTCACAAAGTTGCATATTCCCTTATTTTCGTAGTATTATAACTATAAGTAACATGGAAATTTAAATGTTTGGTCGTTTGCATTTTGTTCATAGTAACGTGTATAATTTTTCTAAAGCAATTTGGAAATACCAAGAATACTTTAAAAATAAAATCTATAATCTTAATAGACTATGTACCAACTAAGTAGGTAATTTTTTTTTATCTAGAAAAGTCAGTTTCAATGAAAAATACGTATTACGTAAAATTTTAAGATCATTATTTAGTTGGATTAAGACTTTGGTCAATATGAGTGTGGCTGAGTATGAGTTGAGGAAGGCCAAAAATAAATGGCTGGATTCTGACTATTCCAAATGATTCCTGTTCTACGAAATAAAGAATATTTCACTGAATATTTGACCACTAGACAATAAATATAATCTATTATTCTTTTCTAAGGTGTTCGACATAGCTCAAAGAATTAGCAAGCTGAAGTGGCAGTGGGCCGGCCATGTTTGCCGAAGAACCGACAACCGTTGGAGCAAACGGATACTGGAGTGGAGACCGCGTTTAGGCATTGTGTAGTGTAGGACGCACCCGGGATGGAGCGACGATCTGCGGAGTGTAGCTGGCAAACACAACATGAGAAGAGACGAAGACCGGGCTCAGTGGCGCGTCTTGGGAGAGACCTACGTCCAGCAGTGGACTGACATAGGTCGATGATGATGATGATGATTATTCTTTTAGAGTCTGAAAGTAATTATAATTTCAACCTCGAATGAACTAGTGATATAAGTGAAAGTGAGAATCCCGACTAATATGAAAGACATCAGCAGTCAACACACGGCTGTGATCGGAATGGTATCATTATGGAAAGTGAAAATATTCATTTAAATACTTTCATAACAATCTACATACTTACTTACCGAATAAACGCCGATGTGTGACGTAATATACAATTAAAGACTTTTTTAATAGTCGATGCTCACGTATTAATTTATAAATAAATAAGTTTAAGTATAGTAAGTTTCTTGCCCATTCTTCTAGGCTCTGGTCGCGTGGAACTGGCACCTAGAATCACCTAGTATGTAAGACGATTCTACATAATCCTTGTGATTTTACTGAATAAAGCAATTTTGACTTTGACTTGACTTTGACTTTTAAATATTCACGGCCATTTTACACATCACACTAGTCCCAAACCAAACAAAGCTTGTACTATGGGAACTAGACAGCGGACAGAATACTTATATTCTTCTTTTGTAAAAACATACATAGATTATATAGTGATACCCAGACACAACAAATATAAGTTCAACACACAAACATTTGCTCTAGGTGGGAATCGAACCCACGACCCACAGCATGGAAGGAGCTACTAGCAACTGAGCTGTGAGGCCTGTCAATGTATAGGTATATGATTTCAATAGTTTACTCCTTTACAGCACACCCCCGACCCCTTCTAGTCTATCTAGTCCTCTCTTAGGTTGCCTGGAAGAGTTTTCTAGTGAGCGATAAGGCCGCATTTGAGGTGAAACTTAATATTTTACTATTTCTTTGTGATTACTAACTAATAGAAAATAAAAATGAAAATTATAGAAATGTTTTTTCCATACTGTCATTGGAAAATGTCATCGTTTTTAAAGCAGGTTTTGAACCCACGTCCTCCTCCGCTTATTCGTCGAAGCCAAGAAAGTTATGACGTCATAACCTTTCCAAGGACAACTGATAAGTAGGTTTGTATTCTGAATCGTTAAAGCATTGGTGAAAGTAAAGCATAGATTAGGTAGCAGTGGCTACTGTAGCTAAAAATCACCAGAGAGGTTAAAAGTAAGCTATAAACAGTGGGACGAAAGCAAATATATGAAATTATCTATGAACAATAAAAAATATATAGAAATACGCATTTTAGATAGTTCTTAAAAACCACTCACGTGTCATAATGATAAAATAAGACCGATTTTTAAAAAAATCATCCAAATTAGTTTTATTAAGTATTCGTTTTTCGAATATATAATATTCGTTTTTTTTCTTAAAAACCTACAATATAGTAGTAAATAGTATTTTAACTTCATAGTTAGGTAGGTTAGGTAGGCTTTTTCTAAATACTAACGGTCTATCTTATAAAAAGTTAGCGCAGACTGAATGTTTTGATTACCATACGTAATGGAGACATAATGTCAACGCTAACTTTTTATAAAATACACCATTAGTATTTAGAAAAAGCCTACCAAAAAATCAAAAGTCTTCTGCGAAATATTTAACAACAGATCACATGACAAGCGTTTGAGCAACCCAAATCACGATTGATCCGAGTTTTGACACATTGTAATTTGATTTTTTGGTTGATCAACGTTTCAGAAACCGGCCGTAAGTGTTTTAACATAAAATAAGCGCTTAGTATAAGTTTATTACTCGGAAGTTGTGAAAGTGGTTAGCTTAAAGTTCATGTTCAAGTTTGCAAAATAATTGTTTACAAATTTATAAATATGTTGTTATATTGCTATGGATTTTTTCACAATATTGTAAGTTCATTTAATATGTATAGGCGACCAAGAAATTGGTTTACCACTCTAAGGCTGAATATCATTTGCACGTACAAAACATCAAGGGCTATTTTCGCTTGACAGATTAATAACTGCTACGTCAGAATCTGTCAATCTGTAATCCTTAGCGAATAATTATGTTACTGGGAGATGTCATCAAAAGTGGTAAACCAATTTCTTTGTCGTCTATACGTAGGTAATTCTTATTAGATCACTTAGAAAAACAAAGGGCCGGACACGAATAAATGTGACAATCGTGAACGTAACGTATTTAAGACACACTGCATGCTAACGCTGTAACTTTAACAGTAAAGCTTATGTTGACGCGCAGTGTATCTCAAATACGTCAATATTTCCATACATTTGCAATTATCACATTTATTCGTGCTTAACCCCCTGTGTAGTACACAATGTTTGTTCTCGGTAGGAATCGAACCCACGACCCATAGCTGAAAGGCAGAGCTACTACCAACTGTGCTATGACGCCAATCGATGTACTGTTATAAGATGTTTGTAAGTTTCTTGCCCGTTCTTCTAGGCTCTGGTCGCGTCTGAACTGGCACCTATAGAGTCACCTAGTATGTAAGACGATTCTAAATGATCCTTGTGATTTTATTGAATAAAGAAATCTTTGACTTTGAAGTGAATATCAAATAAAATTGTATTTTTTATAACCAAAATGACATTTAAATATTATATGTATAGTGCTAAATGTAGATTCCATATGCTAATAACTTTCTACCGTTTAAATACCGCTAACAAAGTTTTACTTTCGAATGAAGTTTTGAGTTTTTTTTCTTTAAGACGCTGTGACTAGTTAATTGAGATATTGAAAGTGTGGGTTCGATTATCGCGATTGAACACGTTTTTCATAACGTACTTACTTGTTTTTTATCTTTGGCTTTATATTTGATTGCATTGTTTTTTTTAAATCCTATTTTTTCTGGTTCCGTCATAGTTTCCAATAACAATATCTAATAATATACTTTTTTATAAATTATTTATTTCTATTACAAATTACAAACATAAAAATGTAATAAGATTAATTTGAAGTTGTATAAAATTTAAATAAAGCTAATGTAGATATGTATATTAATTTAAATATATTAAGAGATAAATATATTTGAAAATTAAAATGTATAATTGCAGAAATATATCTATTAAAAAGTATTCGATAAAAATCACCTGTTTTCATTATTATAAGTATTCTCGTAATATAAATATTTACCGGATTTTACAACATTAATAAACTCCACAATAGTACTTATGTTTATTTATATAAAGTTCAAATTGTTTTGTTTTCGGTAGAACGAGCCCCACTTGCACTTAAATATTAGCATACCTATAGCTTATTCCGTTAGTAGAACGATATTTACTGGGTCACAAATTCTATGAAACCCAGTTCCCACATTTTTAATAATAATAATGCCACAATGGTACAACGCAGTTTAAAAATAGTAAAATATAACTTTAGAGACAATGAAAATTATATTCTATTTCAACAAATAGCAAACACCGAATTCGACCTAGTTTATGTCAAAATTAATAACTTTATTCCGTGGTTTTTATTTATGACAGCTACTGCAAATTAAACTTGGACAGATTCAATAAATCTTATTTTGCTAATGTTATAGATGTGAAAGTTTATGATGCATACATAGAATTGCTTCTCCGTTTTTGTCAAAAGTTACTGTTTAAAAGAGTGCCATTTTGTTTTTTAAGGTGATAATTAGTGAAAAGAATTAACATTACTCTCCATGTGGAAAGGCTAATTCTAAAACCGAATATTTTTTGATGTAAGTCGCTCAATCACGTTGCATTATCGTTTCTTGATGAAACTTTGATTATACATAATAGCAATTGAACAAATTACTTTACTTCGTATGAAATATATCTGAAAAGCCTTATGACTAGACTAATACCTACACTAATTTGGTTTTAGTTGAGGACACCACGCATTACCACTACTATTCTTCAAAAGACAGTTTAGTTGATATGACTATCAATCAATGCCTTAGGTTAGGTTAAGTTAACGCTAACTTAACCTAACCGAAGGTTAAAATATTGTTGTTGCAACACGACCCACTTTAAAATTGTTTGTTCTGAATTAATTGTTTTGTTTGTGCAAAGAACATAATATTTTGATACGCTGTTGTCTTTAAATGTAAATTGTTTCGATAACAGCTTAAACAAAAAGTTTAAGCAACCTAAATGCAGGAAATGCGAGCTTGGAAGGACAAAATATTTACGTGTTTCCAATAAGCTATGTGATTGTTTTGTTGTAGACTCTGAAAGCCTATATAGAGTATATAGAGTCGTAAATATGTATTTACAACGCATGCGACTTAACTGCGGACACGCTGTGACGTCATCGTGTGACAACTCGTTTAACCTCGTGCCAAGGATGAGGGCGGGCGCTAACGCATTCCAGCGAGGTGCGCAGTTAGTTCGGACACAAGTTGTACAATTAATAATTATGTGGGTGTTACTATGTTTGTACCTATTTACAAAAAAAATAATTATCAGCAGTCTAGGTCCCATAGTACAAACTTTACGCTAAGTTTGGGACTAGAGCGTGATGTGTGAATTGTCCGTGAGTATTTACATTCATTTATTTATATTTATTGTGTTTAAAAAACAGTCAAAATATGAACCATATCACTACGTCATAGAGATCAAAGAGTGAGTGATTCAAATTTAATCGCTTTAAAGACGCGGTAACAGATCTCTAAATTGAACGATAAGGTAAAATGACGTAATCAGAAGAAAGTATATCTTCACGGTGAATAACAAAAAGTATTGCCGAAATCTATTATAGTATGTACAAAATGTACATGGGCATATAAAATACATAAAAAACAGTTGAGCTATCTACAGGCCGTTGAAAAAGATCTATAGATAGTTCAACTGGTCCAAATCAGTACCAATCGGAATCGTACCCAAGATACTGGTTGCATTGCCGCGCTGAATAGCAATGCTGATACGATATTATGTTATTCACCGAACAGACCTTTTTGTGGAGTGTAGCTGGCAAACACTGGATGAGAAGAGCCGAAGACCGGGCTCAGTGGCGCGTCTCGGGAGAGACCTACGTCCAGCAGTGGACTGATACTGATGATGATGTTCAAACGAGTCCCTTTTTTTATCCTTCTGGTTTTAAAATCCATGTAGGTACTCTATTCTAAAATTAATATAAGTTTTCTATCAGCAATCTAGCTCCCACAGGCTTTGCTTAGTTTGAGACTAGAGCGCGATGTGTGATGTGTCCACGAATTTATATATTTATCATAGCTCGGTTGGTATTAGTGCTGAATTTCGTGTTGTGGCTCGTGGGTTCGATTCCAACCAAGAACATTCTGTGACTGACATAATTTGTCTCTCGTTTTATCTTTAAAATAAACACCACTGTAAGTATGTATCATAAATAAGTCTTTTGCATAATTATAATTATAGTTCTAAGTGTGTGTTGTTTTTTATGAAATAAAAGATAATTATTAATATTAATATGTAAGCACCTACCTACCAACTGATGTTTTTTTATCGTATGATTTTTAACAGCTTTTCCCCTAGTACCAACTTTGCTTAGTTTTGGGACTAGTTGAAATGTCTCTGAATAGTTATTTTATAGTATTTATAGATTCAGTTAGAATAGCTATGTTCCGGACTACGATTTTATAAAGTATCAAGTGCATTCACCTGTACTGACCTACGGGCGGCGGTACCATGAGAACTCGAACGTAACTCGAAAATCGTTTTCCTTTAAAAATAGTCTTGCTATTTACAAAATAATCTTTTTTTTGTCCACTTTGCAAAAATGTAAATTATGACGAAAAAAACAATTCATGTTTTGGTGTAAGAAAAATCAACAAGCTTTTTTTTGTAATTAAATCATTTGTAGACTCAAAGTGGCCTTATTGGTTTTTAAAAGCGATGTCTTAATAATTTATGTACTGTGTGGTTTAAACTGTAATTATTATAAACTAGTAGTACGCCCATGCTTCGCACGGGTAGCCTATATAAAAAATGCATATATAATATAACCTATGTTCAGCGCAGCTAAAGTAGCTTCACAACAATGAAATAATTTTTGAAATCGGTCCAGTAGTTTCGGAGCCTATTCGATGCAAACAAACAATCAAATCTTTAATCTTTATAATATTAGTTTAGCAGATAAAAAAACCTATTTCATACTAAAACCCAAACTCGAAAAATAATTAATTATTTTATTAAAGTTATTAAAGAATTAATTCATAATGTTACTCCTTTATATAGAAGAAAGTATTATTTTAATGTGTGTTTGTTATTAAACCAAGTCTACAAAAAAACAAAAACTCCCGTCTAATTTGCTTTCTCGAACCGCTCGATTCGCAAACAATCAGTCGTTCTAGAACAAGTAGTTAGTCTAACCGTCGCGTGCGCAGAGAAAGACGCCTCGCCGCCATTCACCATCGCGAAGCGTCTACGAAAACTCGTACTGTCAAAAATTTCGAAAAAAAAAAACACACCGCTGACCTCGGTAAAAGTTGTGTATGTGATTGTACCAGTGATTTGCAGTCTAGAACTTGTGTATGCGACTGTAACACTTTAACTAGTGTGATAAAGCCTGTGTTGTGATTACTTGTGATCAAAACTGATCAGTGGATCGAGCAATATCGTTTCTCTTTTGGATTTTGGTGCGATGGAACGACTTGGATTTTATATGTAAGTACTTAGTAAAAGAGAAATTTCTCTACTTATTTATTCATATTCTTTTTTAACACATAATACCGTATTTAACACTTGGATAATACCGTAATCTACATGTTGATGTCATTAATTATAATAATTAGAATATATAAGTACTAATTAATGGTAGAGAAGGGACCTAATCAACAAAAAAAATTATAATACCGGTTCGACTAGATCTGATGTTTATTTGTTTTTAACCTCTTAACACAAAAAGAGGATTGTAAGTTTTACGTGTCTATGACAGTGTGTCAAAAAACAATCACAAGTATCATTTAGAATCGTCTTACATCCTAGGTGATTCTAGGTGCCAGTTCCACGCGACCAGAGCCTAGAAGAACGGGCAAGAAACTGGGTTCATACCATGTTTTTGTATGATCCTTCATACAAAGAATTACAATTAAGTAAATACTGAAGTACTAGTGTTTATAAACGCCACGAGAATTCTAGATTAAAAAATGTTTTTTGATTAATTACTATTCTAGCAATTAAATAATTTAATTCCGAGTAGTTTACAAATCTAGGTACACAGACGAAAACTGGAAAATATCTAGATTTTATTACCCTAGAGACATGTTAGAAACTTGTCTAGACCCATTTGCATATGCAAATGAAAGACGTACGAAGCCAACAAACTGAGGGGTTATTCTCTTATAACTACTAATTGTAAGTATAAAAAGAATTACGATTCTAGCCCTAATAGTTTGGGTATACTTGGGAACTCTAACCTAAAATATGTTAATAAAAAAAAACATATCGATAGGCATTGAGCTACCCCATCGCCCTTTTGCTTTTGGTCCACCTCATTAGTTACACCCTGTATAATAATGAAAAAACTTAACATTCGAGGGTTCAGACTTGGCCATCACCGACTTTCTTAAAAAAAACACCTTGTATTAGCCCGACAGGATAAAAAAAACCGGTACGAACCCTAGACGTATCTTATAAAATCATTGATAAGTTTGAATATCATCATCATCATTTCAGCCTGTTGGCACCCACTACTGGGTATAAGCCTCCTCTTTATTATACCATTATTTTCGGTCCTTTGCGTCTCATCATCAACCTATATCAGTCCACTGCTGGACGTAGGTCTCTCCCAAGACGCGTCACTGAGCCCGGTCTTTAGCTTCCTTAAGATGTCTTTGGGCCATCGGGCTGCCTTTTGGGTCTACGAGCATCCCTGAATGTCTTAAAACCCCTAAATGACATAAAAAATACTTGAAAGAAATTTAGGGCTACCCACTACATAATAGAATCACCCACTGAGAGTCTTCAATGAATGTCAAGAGGAACTTCTGTCTAGAACTTTATGTGTAGAACTTTCAGGTAACAATTTAGTCTGCATAATATATATAATGCATAAAATATAGAATATAATCTAGTTCCCACAGTACAAGCTTTGCTTAGTTTGGTACTAGAGAGTGATGTGTGAATTGTCCGTGAACTTGCGTCACAAACAAACCAAACACAAATCTAAAACATTATAAATAAATTAAATAAATAATCCTGGACAATCCACACAACATCATCTAGCCCCAAGCTAAGCAGAGCTTGTGTTATGGGTACTAGAAGACTGACATAATTAATACAATACATTACATGGATAGATATTTTTTATTATACATATAAAATTATACATTACATTACATTATACATCATTCAGAAACAAACATAACTTGAAACTAAAAAACATAGTTAATATCAAAAGCGTTCTAGCTTTACCAAGTCTGTGGATCTACATTGTGGTACATCTGTCAGACCCCGCCTATTCTGTGGTGACAGCTTTGCGGTCACCTAAAGGCCTGCGCAGACCGGGATGGCATGGCAAGAATATTAATTTTTACTAATGGACATTCAACCGTACCGTTACAGAAATACGACATAAATTGCTATGCTTTAAAATGATGCCGTGGCATTGAACGTGAACGGAACGGCACATTTTAAAGCATAGCAATTTATGTCGTATTTCTGTAACAGTACGGTTGAATGTCCATTAGTAAAAATTAAAATCCCTTGCCATGCCGTCCCGGTCTGCGCAGGCCCCTATTCTACATAAACATCCTATCTATTCAGAGTAAGGTTCTCTTTGACCTAATCTTGTAAATAGAGTCCTATTTACTTATTTTCTATGGAGGCTTTTCATTTAATTTAAATTAAATTAAATTACTTAAAAACATTCGTTTAACTAGAGTATAATATTATATACTAATTAAAATCTGCTTAGTGGATTATCAATATTATAATTAAGCTTTATACCTAAGGTATAAAGCTAAAAACGTCAATATAACACAAATAAATTAAAAACTGTTTCTAATCCGCCCGAAGGTCCGCCTGCGACGCGGAAGCTTGCGGGTTCGATTCCCGCCTTAGAATAAATGTTTGTATGATCTGCAAATATTTATTCTGGGTGTTCTGGGTATTCGTAGGTATAAAAAATATCTATCTATGAAATGTTATTGTATTAAGTATACCAGTCTTCTAGTACCCAAAGTAGCTCTGCTTAGCTTGGGGCTAGATGATGTTGTGTGGATTGTCCAGCATTTTTTATTTATTTATTTAATAAATATTATTAAGACAGGTTTAAAGGATCTAGAGTATTATTGTGTTCGGTCTAGTTGACATTAAAAGTACCCTAACACTTTTATAAACGTAATACTTAGGTACAACCTGTAATACTTATAATTGGTACTGATCAGCTATCTATATATAAATCGTTTGAAACGTTCTAGATAGCATAATCTATGTTATAAAATATATACCTACTTACATTTATTATTTAACAAATATTATTATGCTAAAATAAATATTAACTTTATTTACTTAAATGATGTAATAGTTGTAAATTTTTGTTTATAAAATTAATTTAAAAGTATAAAAACCTAACAAATAAAATAATATAAAAACCTTCATAACATATCAATGATGATAACACAAAATACCATGAGATGCAAAGATGAAGCGTACACTGAGAAAACTAATAGTTGAATTTCTGAATGTTGATTCCTTAACAGTTGAGGCAACAATAAATTACGTTGTGACAACCGTAGTACTACATTTAATAGAACAAATTAAAAAAAGTTAAAATCTAATTGTTGTTACAACCAAAAAAATGGGTTAAGCTAACATATTTTTTCATGTATAATCGCATAGCGGTCAATTTAACTAATAATTCGGTAATGTCAACATAATGTTAAGTTGAATCAGCAAATGAACTTAGTCAAAGTTACAAAATTAATTCAACTATTTGCAAATATTTTAAACAACAAAGCAAATTGGTTAAAATGACTATTGTGAATAGTTGTCAACACCTAACATTTCATTACATAGTAGAATCAACAGATAAATTTAGTCAAAATAACAAAAATATTTTAACCTTTTGCTAGAAATTTATACAACCAATAAATAATGTTTGATTCAACCATATTGCAAAAGTTGTATCAACAAGCGAACGTAGCTAAATTTACACAATTGATTCAACTATTTGCAAATATTTTAATAAACAAAGCAAATTGGTTAAAATAACTATTGTGAATAGTTGTCAACACCTAACATTTCATTACATAGTAGAATCAACAGATAAATTTAATAAAATAACAAAAATATTTTAACCTTTTGCTAGAAATTTATACAACCAATAAATAATGTTTGATTCAACCATATTGCAAAAGTTGTATCAACAAGCGAATGTAGCTAAATTTACACAATTGATTCAACTATTTGCAAATATTTTAATAAACAAAGCAAATTGGTTAAAATAACTATTGTGAATAGTTGTCAACACCTAACATTTCATTACATAGTAGAATCAACAGATAAATTTAGTCAAAATAACAAAAATATTTTAACCTTTTGCTAGAAATTTATACAACCAATAAATAATGTTTGATTCAACCACATTGCAAAAGTTGTATCAACAAGCGAATGTAGCTAAATTTACGCAATTGATTCAACTATTTGCAAATATTTTAATAAACAAAGCAAATTGGTTAAAATAACTATTGTGAATAGTTGTCAACACCTAACATTTCATTACATAGTAGAATCAACAGATAAATTTAGTCAAAATAACAAAAATATTTTAACCTTTTGCTAGAAATTTATACAACCAATAAATAATGTTTGATTCAAGCATATTGCAAAAGTTGTATCAACAAGCGAACGTAGCTAAATTTACAAAATTGATTCAACTATTTGCAAATATTTTAATAAACAAAGCAAATTGGTTAAAATGACTATTGTGAGTAGTTGTCAACACCTAACATTTCATTACATAGTAGAATCAACAGATACATTTAGTCAAAATAACAAAAATATTTTAACCTTTTGCTAGAAATTAAAAAAAAACAATAAATAATGTTTAATTCAACTATATTGCATAAGTCGTATCAACAAGCGAACGTAGCTAAATTTACAAAATTGATTGCAAAAACAGACTCGCAAGGTCCTCGGGGAAATTCGAGGGCATCTTAAGTGATCTCATGAGAAAATCAAAAACAAGCGCGAGCTTGGTGTTCAAAGCACTAGCTATCGGCTAATCCCGAAAAGCGAAACTGATAATATTCAAGAAGAGGTCAACTACTTATTCTTGATAGCAAATTGCTCTGGAAAATCATCTTGACTATAATCTCAACAAGTGCACAATGCACTCTTCCAATGTAAAACAAAAATGTTAGGAAAGACCGGGGGGCTCTCTCCAAAGATTACTATATGGCTATACAAAGCGGTGATCAGGCCAAGGTTGGCATATTATGGCGTTCTGGTTTGGTGAACGAGGACAGAACTCTCGACCACCATCACCGGACTCCAATGGTTCCAGCGACAAGCCTTTTAAGCCATCACTGGCTGCATGAAAACCACCCCAACAGCAGCCATGGAGATAGCCCTATAAATAACTCCACTTGACCTGTACATACAACAAGAGGCCAGCTAGCTGCCATGGTGTAAAAACCTCACCACTTCACACGCTAAAATCCTGGACCGGGCAATTTTTTTTTTCATTTTTTTAAATATCAGCCTCTCATCGCCGCCCCATGTGCCATGAAATAATTTCAGTTTTTTTTCTATGCAAACTTCGGAGATAAGGGACGGTTTTTTTTTTAATTTTTCGTCAAAACTCAAAAACTACTTATATTTTATACGCTATATGCAGCGTAAAAAAAATAAGTGCTTGAGAATGTGCAAATAGCGCTCTTTCATATGATACCCCACATACCATAGTAGCCCCACTTCGATTTTTTAGACAAAAACTGTTCCAAATTTCAAGTTGATAGCATTAGTACCTAGTTCGTGAGAAATACGGTTGAATTGGTTAGGTTTCCTTTGCCGCTGCCGCGGAGCCGCATAGCAAAATTAAAACCAAAACAGGGTTCCCAACTAAAGGGTATTAATATATATAACCCCCCAAATTTAGGCGGTAAATAAGTGGAATGGGATTTTTAAGGGGCTTTATATTCATATCTTTATTTGCATTCCATAACGTGTGAAGATCTTATAATGAATGGGCTACAGTACTATACTATACTATACAGTTACGGACCCTGTATAGTTTTAGGTTTTTTTTTATTAATTTTATTTACAAGTATTGGCCCTGAAATAACCCAATTTAGCTAATCTACTTAATTTATTGACCAAGCGACACTATAATGACAATGACAACTAGAGCAATTAATAAAATATAGCTGGTTATTTGCTGTGTGATCGTGAATTTTAATACATATTTTTCCTTGTTCTTACTTAGTTTTCTTTAAGGCCTAAACATTCATTGCGAAAACAATCGATGTTTTAGGAACATCGATGTATTTCTCAATACATTACATTTAATGTTTATTTTCAAAATTATACAGAATCTAGGGTAAATTGAAACCAAGCCAAGGGTACTGTAAAAATGTGACCTGGCAACACTGTTGACTTCAATCAAATCCAACCGCAACTCCGCAAGTGCGCGTTCGTTGCGTTTGTTTAGTCTGCCCGGCGCCGCCGGCGCCGGCGCCCGCGACGTACCTACTATACGTTAGACTTTATTAAAAGTGGTTTAATAGAACAAACCAAATAAAAGGTGAGTTTAGTGATACGTATCGTTGATTCAGTGGTACCTTAAGTAAATATGGAAGATTTTGAGAAATCACTGGTGCCAGTATATCTCCGAGACTGGGGTTTATCTGAAGAGACAATTAAAATTTTTTGTGGTAAGTACTTACCTTACATAATATAATGTATGAAACGCCAGTCTGATCATGATGAAATTACTAATTGTAGCTAAATAAGTAATTTATCTACAAGTAGGTAAGTAACATAACATAGATTTTATGTAGCTCGTAGTAGTTTTATGTACTCAGTACATAAAACAGCACTGAGTACCTACTCAGTGCTGTTACCTACCTAGGTAACCTAATACGAACGAGAAGTAATAAGTTAAATTAACCTAGATTTTATGTAGATTGCACCTAGAATATGTGGTATTGTTTCTACCACATATTCTAGGTGCAATCTACATAAAATCTAGGTTAATAGTAGCAGGGTCTTTACCCGGGGGTGCAAGGGGTGCGGTGCACCCGGGTGCGGAGCGCCCGTGGGCGCCTGCCGAGCGCTGATTAATGAATATTTAGATATTTCATTGAACTTAACGCCATTGCACAGTTTCATATACAGGTTACGACAAACACGTACCTACCTATGCGCAAAATTAAATAAAAAAAAATTGTCATCAACAATAATCATTGTTCGTTTTACTTTTATTACGCTTTCGGTGCTTGTCATACTGCTCATGATGTGCAAGTTAAAATGACTCTTATTACCTACTACACAAATAACAATTTTATTTAATAATACGCGCGCGGCAAATTCTCTAAGCCTTTGACACTTTGCCGCCCGGTCGCCCGCACTTGAAGCAAAATGATCTCTAAGTCAAAGTCAATAAAGTGTAAGTTCATTTAAAATGGGCGCGCGACGCGGCAACTGTGCGTCCGCCTTTTGACAAAGCCGTCCGGGCGCTCGCACCTAAAGAAAAATGATCTCTATAACACTACAATTGGGTATAAGTTCATTTGAATTTACAGTGCGGCGCACGTCGCGTATGTAGGTAGGTATGTGTCGGTGAGTAGAAAACCAGGGCGGTAGACATAAGACGGCACTGCAACGTAGGTAGGTAGGTATACCTACACATAATACTACAAGTATAGGTACCTAGTAGTAGCCAGTAGGTAAGGTACCAAGGTACCTAGTTATTTTTTATAGTAAACTACCGAGATCGTGTACCGAAACTACGATAGGTTAGGTGGTAGGTTGGTAGGTACCTAAGGAACTTACGTAGGTATCTAAGTAATAATATTTGTTTTGTTTTTCAGATAATGAAATCACTATAGATTTACTCACAGAAATACAGGATAACGATCTAAAAGAATTAGTGCCGCTTATAAAAGAAAGAATATTATTCAGAGTCGGTGTGAGGAAGCTGGAAAAAATAACCCATGTAAGTAAACCTATCTCTATTATTTTTATTAGGTATTTTAATCTCACTTGTTAATTAATTATAGGTATTAAATTTAATCTCTAATTATAGGTAATTAGTATTATAAATTTTTTAATCACCTATTTATTTAGGTAGGTACCTACTTACCATAGGTTATGGAAGCACTAACAAAATGTAGTGGGTATATCAAATACGTCACAAAATGTTATTTTAACACAAAAATAATGTTAACTTATACCTACGCGTAGTAAGGTACGTACGTACTACCACAGAATAAGTAATAGTACAAGTACAGAAAGTCGACTCTAAGAGAAAAAAAATGCGAATTTAAACCTACTTACAACGCCACTAAAGTTCATGCGCGACAAGCTTTTATTTATATCAATATAAATTTTATAATTTAATATAATGGTGGGTTTGATTGCATTCAAAATTTATTTTGTTCGTTTTAGAGCATTTAAATAAAAGCTTGTTTAAAAAAATGATTTTTAATTAGTATTTTATTGGTACCTACCTAGTTTTGAATCATACGATAATATTTCTGTTGAGTTTTTATTGTTGACGTCACAGCGTGAAGTCTCTAGTTAAGTCGCACGGAGAGAAAACTAGAAAATCTAAAGTTTTAACTTGGTTTATTATTTTACAGGAAACTGCATCGGAAGACACAAATTCTGCTCCTGCAAGCCCTACAACGTGCTCTAGTCATAGTAGCTTATGCTGTAGCGTAAAAACGGATGCTGACCCAAAGCAAATACTTAATGTAAGTTTGGATTCTTCATAATTTTATTATGACACACACGTTTTCCTTATGTTTTTTTACTTTTTTTTGTACACATGTTTCTTACTTTTTTTGTACTGTTCTATTTTAGAGTATAGATATACCCACCATTCTTAATGAGAACAGTTATGGAAAACTGGTTCTGGCCCGTCGGAAATCAAGCTATAAGCTTGATGCGACTAGCAGATCATATCTAACAAAAAGCATTGTGGAGTGGTATATTAACAAATATCAGTGCATGAAAAAAGAAGACTTCATTGTTTTATCAGAGGCTATCACTCGCTTTGTTCCAACAGAACATAAGGTTTATATACCTATCAGCCTATTTATGATACCTATAGTACATTCTTTGCCAAGTACCCTACCTACCTAGTATAAATAAATAATAGTAGTGCGACGTACCTAGTTAGTGACAATAGTGAGCGATATGTAGGTATCTATGATGTGTATCTCCGTTATATTACTTATACCTACCTATTATATATTTTTCATCTTTAAAGTCGTCGTAGTCGTAGAAAGCGTAGTTATCGTAGTGCGACGTAGTTAGTGACAATAGTGAGCGTCATGTTCCTGTCTATGTATATGTATCTGTATCTCCGTTATATTATATACCTATATCTTTCATCTTTAAAGTCATACAGTAGTAGTAGAAGCGTAGTTATGATTCCTTTCAAAAAAATGGTCATAATTTGACACATACTAGTGTGTTTACAAAATTGATTCAAGTTCATACCACTATTCATGTTCACTATCCTTGCATAATTTTTTTTTTTCTAGGAAACCTACTACATCCCGGCCATAGTAACAAACAAAAAAACGATTCCTGCCAGAGGAAAACTAGTGGACAGGTATAACAATCAAAGACGCGTCCTAAAAAAAGAGGGGGTCATATCAAGGAAATGCAAATATAATGATGATGAAAAACAAGATTCTGAGGTCGAAGAGAACATAATCATCGGTAATACTTTAGTATAATAGGTATTATGTTTGTTTAATATACCTACACATCGCTTTGCAATTATTTATCATACCTCTGCTTTTTGGTTTCAGAAAATGATGAGCTGGTCATCTGGCTAAAATACCATAAAGAACCGTTCCAAGAGGTGCGCAACTGGCTGGCAACAGGAGCGTACCGGGTCGAGAAAGACTATAATGATAAAACGAAACAACTGCAAGAAATATTACAAAATATCCTATTTTGAAACAAAACTTTGGATATAAACTGGTAAATTACATTCAGATCTATTACTCACAGATTTTTGTGCTAGTGATGTGTTGTTTAGAAATAGAGTCTGTCATTGTTAGGTATGGTTAGGTTTTTCTGGTGTTAATGCAGGTACATACTGTTTGTTGGCCTTAGGCATTTTTTTTAAATATAGCAGAGTATGTCCTGTAGGTAACTACCCTTAAATTCTATTATTTATATAAAAAAAAATGTCGCTACCGGTAGGTCTAGTCTGGCATGCAAATGTAATTACTACCGTTTTTTGGATCGTAGCGATTACGATTATTGGTTGTTAGGCCTAACAAAGTTTTATCACTATGGTGATTAAACTATTGTTAGGCCTAACAACTAATGGCGAATGGGCTTTACGCTATGATCCAAAAAACGGTAATTACATTTGCATGACAGACTAGACCTACAGGACGTTTAAAGTCGGGCCTTGCAACATAGGTTCCGCAGCTGGTTAGTTTTAGGCTAGCGTTCATAATGAACAAGCTATAAGTTAAGTTAAGTTTGTGAGTCTGTCAACTGTAATGGTTAAGTTTTATTCTGGCGTTAATGCAGGTACATACTGTTTGTTGGCCTTAGGCATTTTTTTTAAATATAGCAGAGTATGTCCTGTAGGTAACTACCCTTAAATTCTATTATTTATATAAAAAAGTGTCGCTACCGGTAGGTCTAGTCTGGCATGCAAATGTAATTACTACCGTTTTTTGGATCGTAGCGATTACGATTATTGGTTGTTAGGCCTAACAAAGTGATATTCACTCGATTGTTAGGCCTAACAACTAATGGCAAATGGCCATTACGCTACGATCCAGAAAACGGTAATTACATTTGAAAACATAGGTACTAAACGTATTTGTTAAACCTACTAATAATTGTTAGTTTGTTTGGCAAACTTTGACATTCTCTCGCTAAATGTCTATACGTATTGGACGATTTGCTAGTTACTTCATTTGAATAATATAAGTTGTATTATGTGTTTATTATGTTTTTTTATGGTTAAATAAATGTGTAATAATGATCTATAACTTTTTTATTTAATTGTCTATAATTAGATTTCCTTTATAGGTAGGTAAGTATTTTCATGAGAGTGTATTGTAGAATAAGCCTGCATTGAGTGGTGTCAATATTATATTAGTATTTTGTAATTAGCTAAGTAATAAGTTAACCTGAAATGTAAAAATACTTGTTTATACAGAATTTACTTTAATATTATGTTTGTAAAATCAATCTGCATGCACGGAAGAAGTCGGTATAATGTTGAATTAGGCTTTGTTGTAAAGCTACATTACATGCATACACCTAGAGGTGTATGTATGTAATGTAGCGATAGGTTAGAATAGCATTTGCACTTATCATGCCGGCATAGTCCAGTTTCAAACCATAATGATCACCGGACAGATCATTTTTCATAGCCTACATGGTAAGTACAAAAGTAAGAGATTGCTTTAAGCGATAATACCGCCAATTGTATTACTCTAGTTTAAGTTTCTTTTTTTTTGTACCTACTATGTCTGTGGTATATGCAATAAAGAGATTTGTATTGTATAGTATGTTATTCTAATCTATTGAGGCGTATCGTTTCAACATTACACCTTTGTCAAAAATACTTTATATTGTAGGTAGATATTACTAATAAATGCAGGTTGATTTTACCAATAACAAGTAATTTTAACTAAATGTCACATGTCAATACTACCTTTACAACAGTCAAGAATGCCAATATCGAAGGTTAATTTTACCACTAAATTTAGTTTATTCTAACCTATTGTTACATGTAGATTCTACATTACACTTTCGTCAAAAATACTATTATGATCTAGGTAGATTTTACCACAAAGCAGAGGTTCATTTAACAAAACACCACAAGTTGTTTCAACTTAAAAATACAGGTTAAGTTTATCATGAAAATTAGGTTGTTATAACTTAATTTCACATGTTAATACTACATTTACAACAGTCAAGAATACCAATATACACAGGTTAATTTTACCACCTAATTTAGGTTATTCTAACCTATTGCTACGTGTCGAATCTACATTACACCTATGTCAAAAATACTATTATGACCTAGGTAGATTTTACCACAAAGCAGAGGTTCATTTAACAAAACACCACAAGTTGTTTCAACTTAAAAATACAGGTTAAGTTTATCATGAAAATTAGGTTGTTACAACTTAATTTCACATGTTAATACTACATTTACAACAGTCAAGAATACCAATATACACAGGTTAATTTTACCACCTAATTTAAGTTATTCTAACCTATTGCTACGTGTCGAATCTACATTACACCTATGTCAAAAATACTATTATGACCTAGGTAGATTTTACCACAAAGCAGAGGTTCATTTAACAAAACACCACAAGTTGTTTCAACTTAAAAATACAGGTTAAGTTTATCATGAAAATTAGGTTGTTACAACTTAGGCACTATATACTTAAAAATACAGGTTTAATAATATAGTTAAAATAACTATTTCAAAATAGTGTTAAAACAACCTAACTGGTGGTTTGGTTAAATTTACCTGTTACAAGTAGGTGTTAAACTAACTTAGCTCATGGTTTGGTTAAATTTACCCTACAAGCAACACATTTAAGGTTAATTGATTCAACTATTTATTAAAGGTAGGTTCTATATCAACAAAAAAAAATAGTTGAAAAGTTGAATGTTCTGATAACCTATAATAAACTAGTTGATATTACCATTTCAAAACAGTGTTGAAACAACCTCACTGGGTTTGGTTAAATTTACCTTTTAAAATTAACAATTTCGGTTTGTTTGATTTAACAAATATTCTATGTAGGTTCTATATTAACACAAAAAATAGGTTGAATAAATGTTGATTCAACTAAATAATTTTTTCAGTGTATGTAAAAACGACTTGCATACAAAATGAACAACGTCGACAAATAATATTCACTGTTATATAGGTGAAGGAAAACATCATAAAACCCACAGCTTAGCCCTGTCTTTAATGTGTCAGGGTCTACATACAGTCTGATTATCAGCTTATCGACTTATTCGACGACCGATGTGGCGCGGCGGGCGAAGGTCCGCCTGCGACGCGGAGGTTGCGGATTCGATTCCCGCCTTGGGATAAATGTTTGTACGATCTGCAAATTCAGGGTGTTCTGGGTATTTTATATGTATGATAAAAAATATCTATCTATGTAATGTATTGTATTAAGTATGTCAGTCTTCTAGTATACCCATAACACAAGCTCTGCTTGACTTGGGGCATTATTTATTTATTATTATCTATTTATTTATAAATGAATCTTGGTAAAAACTAAAAAAACCAACAAAAACTCATTTTTTAAGATTACACAAATGACGGAGTAACCCCTAACAAAAATATAGTTGATTTGAGAAACTCCTTCTTTTTTGAAATCGGTTAAAATGGGCATAGGTTTTTAAAATTCAATTTGAAAACTTGTACGTTGGATACGTTGATTAATAATATTCCAAATACCTAGTGTACCTAAAGCGCCCTTTAGGTCAAATCCTAGAACACCCAGACCACTTTCTTACAACTGGTCGCAGCAGAATCTAGGGTCAACGACTCATGGCCTAGAACTTATAATTAGACCTATAAAAACAGGTAGATTCCGGTTTCTAGTCGGCTGATTGAATCAATATGCGTTTGTGGTATTTTTCCATTTGATCAGTAATTCAATAAGCACTCAGTTGAAGAAAAAATATCTTCAAAATCATGTATGAACATAGTTTTCTTTATATCTGGACATTATTTGAGACGAGACGCTCTAGTCCCAAACTAAAAAGCTATGGGAGCTAGATTACTGGAATACTTATTACATTATAATTAGCCTTACATAATAAAATTATTTATTCAGCATATTAATAATTTTATTAAATGGTCGTAAATATAATAATATTATAATGACATAGCGGGGTCATGTTCCGATCACATTTTATTAAAAAGCCTATTAAAACACATGAAGCAATAAATTATCTACAAAAAATAGCTGGAGGCAGAAATCATTCTCATAAAAAAAACTATAATAAATCCATTTCGTAAAGGAAATTGATGTTTTAGGAATCTAACTTATGTAGGTACAAGAGAATAAAGCGGAAACTATTTACTAATGATATTGATATTGGATAGTTCTGTCCTTTGAACGCTGCTATAATAATTCACACATTATATAAATAGGTAAATCTATACTAATATTATAAAGATATACCTAAAGTTTGTGTGTTTGTATAAGTATTTGTTAAATTGTAAGAGGTAATCTCGGGATCAACTCAACATATTTTAAAAATTCTTTCACCAATAGAAAGTCACGTTATTGCTGAGTGTCAAAGGTTATTTAAATATACAATATAAAAGTTTGCCCAGCAGTGAAACGAACTAGGCTGAAAAAAAAGAAAGTCAAGGGTTGTGTTAGCCAGAATGACCGCTAATGTACTTTGCATACTACTAGACTGTAAGGAAATAGGTCAACAGTTAGACCTAATTGACCTAAGGTCAACAGTTAGACCTGATTGACCTATTTCCCAAACTAATGGTCCGGACTGCAGTGAAATAGGTTACATCCATCAACTGTGCTCCATCGATCAGGGGATCCTAACGAAGGTGATCTGATACCAGACAGACAGTGATATAAAGCTCTTTGAATGTGGTTGGTAAATTGCAACGGATAGCAAAAATGTCGGGTAAAATATATGGCAACACTGAGAGAATGGGTAATGAAAAACAGTGATGTGGAAATATTATGTTGATCGAGAAATGTGAAAATACTGGTGGATAGAGTTAGTGTTTTTAAAGATTTACCTACCGTCTATCTTTTTTAAAATTAGGGCAGACTTGTAGTATTGATTACCATACGTAATGATGACTTAAAGTCAACGCTAACTTTTCATAAGACAAAAAATTAGCGCAGACTTGAAGTATTGATTACCATACGTAATGATGACTTAAAGTCAACGCTAACTTTTTATAAGATACGGAGTTTAACTCTAAACGTTGTTTAAACTTTTGAAAATTTAAGTATAAAATGTTAAACAAATGAGTTGAAAATATAGAAACTCAAAGGTTTTGTTTGCAAAATATCATGATAAATTAATTTAACGTTAAAAATTAATTGTATTAATAAGGTAGGTACATCCCTGGACTAGCTATTTCATAAAATGATGTACATACTACGTACATTTTCAAAGCAGGTACAAAATATTTGAAATGTTAATTAAATTGCTAAATGAACACGCATTTCAACGTAAGGTTATCATGTTAGTTGTAAATCTGCCATGTTATTGTTCCGTGAACTAGTAGAGAAATTCCATTAAATTACTTTCATCTACACTATAAATGTGCTTTACTCATACATTTTGAATACTTACCTACATATTTATCGGGCAAACAAAGCAAAACATGTTTTTATACTAAAATTTAAAAAATCTGTTTCGACAAGTAATAATTACATACTTGGTCATATCTTGATTTAAAAATGAGATCACATAACATTCAGCTTTCGAATTAAAAAAAAATGGTTTTACTAATCCTGGCCACACACAATCCTTCCTATCGTCCAATCGGCATGACACTGCAGGCTTGACGACGATTATAGCCGTTTTGGGTATTGTACTCGTGAAAAATAAGCAAAAAAAAAAATCGAGCGGAGTGGTGCAAGCATTGGATAATAAAAATAAATAAGTTTACTCATACAAATTTAATAGAAGAATTGAGAACTAAGCCAATAGATTACAGTAATTATTTAAGAACTGAACTGCCAATCGCCAACAGCCATACACAGTCTAATCGGCAGTATCCAATCGATGTGATTAAGCCAAAAGAATCGAAATTCGATCATGCCATCAATTCTAACTGTCATGCCAATCCAGTCCCACACACGTTCAATTCTAACTGATCCAATCAGTCGCGTCATGCCGATTAGACGATAGGAAGGATCGTGTGTGGCCAGCTTAAGAAAAAGTTTTCAAAAGATACAGTCGAATTAAAGAATCCAATAGTGAAATCAAATGTACTGACGCGTATCGGGATAATTTGCATATTAAATAGAATAAAAAGTATAAAACGCTATTCGTTTACAATTAGTTCAAGTAAAAGCAACAATATCATCATCATAACCTCTATCAGTCCACTGCTGGACGTAGGTTTCTCTGCAGACGCGCCACTGAGCCCGGTCTTCGGCTCTTCTCATCCAGTGTTTGCCAGCTACACTCCGCAGATCGTCGCTCCATCTCACCTGAGGGCGTCCTACATTACGCTTGCCATAAGTAACTAAGCTGCACATTTTTTAAATAACTTTTCGTTGGCAGAAAATATAATCCAATAAACTTATTTATTAGGACTTGGCACAATATATCTAACTGCATATTACCAAACCATGCACGTAGCCAAATAACTGCCAATAAATGCCAATAAATGTAGCTACTTTTATTCCAAGCTATAAACTTTCTTAAATAAGGAACTAGCAAAAATATAATTTAAAATGTCCTTGTCTTTTGAAAGCTTATTCGTTTTTAAAATAACATTTGAATTACGATAAATTTTGCATGAAACGCCAAATAAATAAATATAAAAATAAATAAGTATAAAATATTCATGGACAATTCCATAATCACACAAACGTTTGCTCTGAGTGGGTATCGAACCCACGACCCACAGTGCTTTATTAGTTAGTACTTTTTTTTGTTTAAGTTTAATAAAATCACAAGGATCACTTTGAAATGTCTTACATACTAGATGATTCTAAGCGCCAGTTCATAGCGACCAGAGTCTAGAAGAACAGGCAAGAATAGGTTGAAACCAATTTGCAAAAAATATGGCGAACAGATCGAGCAGGTCCGTTAGATACTAATATAATAACTAGATTAGATCTTAAGGATACAAATCCGTAACCTAAATAAATAAATTACTCCTAAGACTTTCCAATATCGCTATTTCACCTACTTAGTGCTTTAAATATGGAAAACGTGACCTTACAACAAGATATCCAAAAAATGACGAAAACCGTTGAGACCTACTTAGCAACTGTAGCTCTACCATGAGTTTTTACTATACTATATTTACTATACTCGCTAGCGTCTGTAGTTAAAAAAAAGTATGAAGATTTGTACAGCGCCTCTAGCGGATAGTTGGGTACTAAAATTCGTCATACTAATATTGACGTAACTACTGTAGTAAAGTCAGGCGATTTTACTGTGACAACTCATGGTAGAGGTACCTACTGGTACTGCTTTGCTATAACAAGTGGTTGTATAAATCGAACTGAAGAAATCTTTGAAAATATTTTTCCAATAAGAAAAAGTGATATGCAATAATATTCCCGATTATTTTTAGTGAGACCTTTGACTGGCTATAGAGCTAGCAAAGATATTTGAATTAAAGCGAATAAACATTGTCATGATCATGAGTATTTCAGAGTCGAAGACCGGGCTCAGTGGCGCGTCTTGGAAGAGACCTACGTCCAGCAGTGGACTGATATATATTGATGATGATTATGATATATCACAAAAAGAACAAAACTTGTAAGCAAAACTAGACTACTAATACAGTAACTACTTTTTTTTTTAAATATAAAAAAAACTTTGAACATACTACATACACGGAAAAAAACACAATGTTCATTACTAACATTTATGTTCTTTTCTGTGTTGTGCACACACTTTCTGTGTTGTGTTTGTTCTCAGTTATTATTTATTTTATTTTTATTATTCTTAGCGCTCTACTCCGAAAACGGTTAGTTCTACAGAAAAATGCATGAGATATTTTTTGTAGACAATTTTATGACAAACAATTTATTTTGTAACCTTTATTGACCTCTGAGCAATAGATCGCGACATATTTGCGAAAAACTGATTTTCGTGATCTTTTGACGTTTGTAACTTTTTTAGCCGGCACGATATCAATGTCGATTTTTCACATCTATCTTCATTACTATGCCGTGATAAAGGTGTATACAAAAATTCAGCTCACTAGGACTTTTTCCGCAGATTGGGGTTTAAAATAGCTAAAATGACTGGAGTATCCGTTTATAGCGGCGATTCCCAGATTCATGGTTTGAAAATAAGTAAACCAAAACTAGATGGCGCTGTTAATCGAGCGCACAAAGCTAGAACGCGCTATCGTTGCGTTTTACGTTTTACTTAAATACCGAATGAAATTAATGTTATATTTACCTAGAACATCAAAGAATAAAGGAATAAATAATATTTTTGAATGAATACATAAATAGTATTTATATATGAAATTACAATTAATATTGTGTAATAAAAAGTGGTGATCTATCCCCGATAGGACTGTTGATATTTTTCAAATATATCAATACCGGAGTTTTTAAAAATACTCTTTGTTTTATATGTTTGGCTACAGTTAGCGCAGACTTGATGTATTGATTACCATACGTAATGATGACATAAAGTCAACGCTAACTTTTTATAAGATAGGGGAAATGAGATTGATTGTAGAAGCAACTCGTTCAGATGATTTCAAAAAATATACGACCATCGATATCTACATTTCAATATCGTCCAAAAAAAATATAAGTACTTAAGTAATAAATATCGATATTTTATCAACAGTCCTACCACGACCCACAGCAGGAGTAGGTACTAACTGGAAGGCAGAACTACTACCAAACTGTGACACAGTTTAAATCACATCGTTTCTTTAGGGGTGAGGCGAAACAAGCGTAATTTTGTGAGTCGTGAGTCGCAGAATTTCGGTCGCGTAATTTTTGCTCATACAAAAGTCCAACTCATTTTGCGTCGCCGTGTGAATGAAACAGAACTTTTGTGTGAAACCGAATGCAGCACCCAAAGTTTAGCCTCACCCAAAAAGATTTAACTTTACGAAAGTAGATAAAATATAAATAAATTAACATTTTCCTTCATTATTGATGTCTGGCGAAAGTTGTTGACCCTTATATCGCATTACAATGACAACTTTCTTTCTCGTTCGACCTGTTATCCCACTGGTTCTTTTTACTGTTACCCTTTTTAGTACGTAATGAGTTGTCCGCATACAAAATAGATGATTTTATGTATTTTTTGTCATCTGTATTTACAAAAACAAAATTATCTGTGTATTCTATCAGCAATCTACATAATTCTCATAATACAAGCTTTGCTAAAATATATTTATTCACAAACAAACTAACGAGTATTAGTATTTACAAAATGTATATAAGCATATAAAATACATAAAAAACAGTTGAGCTATCTAAAGACCGTTGCAAACGTTTTATAGATAGTTCAACTGATCCAAATCAGTAGCATTCCGCGTTGCTGCATTTATATTGTCGTTCAGTTATATTATTACATTAACATCTTAATTATTTTAATAAAACCTAATAAATCGTTTTAAATGTTTTTTATAAGATAGTTTTAACTTATAAATTGTATTTTATGCTTTGCTGGGAATTACCCAGTGAGCTTTTGTAACTTTTTAATAAAATAGACATAGACATAGACATAGACAGACATTTATTTGCACAAATAACAAACATAGTACACAATATTATAACATTAAAACAACAACAGTAAAACAAGTAAAATACAAAAAAATAATAATATAAAAATAAGAAAAACATATTCCTAATTAACTACATACATTATATAAATTTAAAAAAAAATAAAAAATAAAAAAGATTAAATAAACAAAGGAACTTTTCAATGAATATAAAAAAAATTAAAGTGTAAGATGTTTGCTACAGCAGCAAATGGGTCTTAGCTCAGCATATTGCCCACTGCTAAAACAGTAGACGCTGGTATTCTGCTAAGACCATGACTGTCACAAGACCCTGTGAGAATGTGCTAAAACTATATACTAGAAGAGTGAAGTAGCGTGTAGGTGTATCTAGAATAGCAGTGTGTGTGTGTATATTTGTACATAGAAAAACAGTAAAATAAATTAATTAAATTAATGATAATAATTTTTTTTGTATAAATAGAGTTAAAAAAAATGTGAATGGTAAAAAAAATAATAATAAAAATAAAAACAGAAAAAGTCTAGTGTTTATTTGATAAATGCATAAAATTAATATCACAGAAGGGATCAACAGCGTACCATAGGACTAGCAGGTAAAAGGGGCATCCGAATCAGGCAGACCAATCTTTTGCTGACTAATTATAAATAATTTATAATGTTTTTTAAAAGTGAATTTAGATTTTAATAGCCGCAAAGGTGGAGGTATGTTGTTCCAGCACTTGGTCGCTCGATATCGAAAGCTGCCCCTGAACGCCACCGTTTTATGTTTAGAGTAGTGCAGCATAAGCGTCCTAGTCCGTCTCGTACTGTACTTACTCTGAGTTCGATCAAGCTTGGAGAAGAGATATTCCGGTGTTCCGGACGTCATTAGCCCATGAACTAATACCCCCAGATGAAGAGTACGTCGCGAGGCCATGTTTAATGTGGAGGACTTGTTTAAGTATGGTGTGACGTGTGTTCGCGGCGGGATGTGGTAACAAAACCTACAGCATGCGTTTTGGATTCGCTGTATAAGCCGGCTAGTTTTCGACGTTAGACGCGGACCGTACACCAGATCACCATAATTAAGCCTGGATAAGATCAGAGTCTCACAGATTTTTATGCGAGTTTCCTCTGTAAGATAATTTCTAATTTTATAAAGAAGTTTTAATCTAAAGAAGCATGTCTTCATTAAACCTAATAAATGATTTTCAAATCTCAATGAGCTATCAAATAATATACCCAGATTTCTAGCTTCATGGACCCTTTCTATGCTCTGACCAAGTATGTGGACATCCATAGTATGATTACTGAACTCGATAATTTGGTTTTTTGTGCCTAGCACTAAAAATTTGGATTTCGAGGGGTTAAGGACAAGAGCATTATCGCGAGACCATAAAGCTATACGACCCAAATCTTCGTTTACCTTACCCAATTCAGAGGATACTTCATGTGGTCGCATTGGTAAGTACAACTGCACATCGTCAGCGTAAAGGTGATATTTACAGTGTTGTATGCCCCAACAGATGTCAGCACTATAGATTATAAAAAGTAAGGGTCCAAGAATAGATCCTTGTGGCACACCTCGATTAACTGATTTGTGCGATGATGTTAATTTCAACCCATCCTCTTTGGTCAGCTGAACGAATTGAGAACGGTTACTTAAATAACTGTGAAACCATTTCAAGGATGTCGTATCAACCCCGTAATATGACAATTTAGACATGAGTAGTGGTATATTTATTGAGTCAAACGCTCGCGAGAAATCCAATAGTACCAAAGCTGTGCCAAAACCATGATCCTGCTCAACAAGAATGTTATCAACGACATCTAATAAAGCTGTAGCTGTACCTCTACCCTTGCGGAAACCAGATTGCACATCAGGTAAAATATTATACTGTTCCACGTGTTTACTTAGTTGATTATATACCACTTTTTCAACCACCTTAGATAGTACGGGTAGAATGCTTATAGGCCTTAGATCCTTTATAGCGGTCGGGTTTGGTAGTTTTGGTATCGGGTTCACTAGAGCCGTTTTCCATAGACTGGGAAAATTTGATGTGAGAATAGATCTGTTAACAATCGTAGTTATTACCGGCAAAGCATGAGGTAGAGTGAGCAAAACCATATCCATTGAAAGTCCATCTACGCCACGGGCATTTGTTTTAATAGATAGAAGAATTTTTGCAATTTCATGCTCATCAACCAATTGCAAAGTAAATGTGCTGTTAATGTCATGTTTATTAAACTCAAAATAAGTCAACTTAGATATAGGAACAGAGTCTGCCCCAGGTACATCTAGAAAATGATCATTAATCGCATCGGGGTCGTTAAAATGGTCAGGGAGATAACTATCATCCTTTGAATTAGGCAAAACATCTTGCTTAATATTTCTCCACAATTGTTTCTCATTCTGCTCTGTATTAATACGAAAGTCATAGTACGCACGTTGTTCACTATATATACTTTGATTGACAAGTGATTTAAGTTCCTTGTAATATTTTCTATGATTATCTAATTTTGATGTACGATATCTATCATGGGCTGCGTTACGAAGACTCATCATTACCTTAATAGTATCTGTAATCCAAGGCGCAGGTTTATCTTTTATTATAATTGTTTTGAAAGGTGCATGCTTGTCAATTAGATTCGTTATGATGTATGTAAAAGTTTCAACCATTTTGTCAACAGTGTCTGCTTTAATCACCACGTCCCAGTCAATACATGAAAGGTCTCTATCGAAGTCATCGATGTTGATATCTTTTAGTGGTCTATAAGTGATACTTTTAGGCGTGATTTTTTCTCGTTTTATGTTAAGCGTTGCGGTGACAAAGGCATTTGTTTATGACGTTGACTGTACAACAGCAGTTGAAAATTAAAAACTTTAATTGCTGTAAACTCAAATGATTTCCCAGAACAGCGTTTTCGCAATTTTTTTGCAAGTAAAGTAAGTAGAAAAATTCTTTATTCAATAAAATCACAAGGATCATTTAGAATCGTCTTACATACTAGGTGATTCTAGGTGCCAGTTCCACGCGACCAGAGCCTAGAAGAACGGGCAAGAAACTTACGGCATGGTTCCTACCGTTTTTTTATATAAACTTTCTTACAAAGAATTATAATTAAACTAAATTAAATAGAGTTCCAGTGCGGTGTCAATTTAACTTAGTAATAATATTTAGCTTGAAAGTTGGCAGATTGTTGGAAGTTGTTGCCAAAAATAAGTTGGAGTGAATGCTGATAGTGAAGTTTATTTTGTAAATGCATCAATATAAATTGTCGATGGATTGAATAATATTCAATATCTAAAAGCTCAGTTGAGAGGAGTAGATTCTGAACTGACGAATGATAGGGGTGAGTGGAGTAAGATAACATGTTGTGCCGGCCCCACTTAGCGTGGGGTAAGGGCAGGGGAATGATGATCTAAGAGCTCAGTTGGTATTAGCTCTGCCTTCCATGCTGTGGGTCGTGGGTTCTTCATTAATACTATATAGCAGTAAAGATGACTTCTGTGTCATCTGTACTACCAGGTGTACTATTGAGTAGTGCTACTGACACGGAGCGAAAATGTTATGGGATGTCAAACAGGGTTTATATAAGTGATTTACAAAAAATAATATTTAAAAAGCTATGAAAATAAAATAATTTAACTAAGGGCCGTTAATCACGCTATTATTTTTTAGTGCTTTTTAAATACCTTTATTACTTCATTGTTATTAAATTCAAAAACAAACTACTAAATACAAAAACTTTACCTACTTCTCTGATAGCTTAATTAATGTTAAATTATCTTTTTCTGAGTTATTATGCGCTTTGTGTGATTGCCAAACAAGTATTATTACAGCCAGTGTCTTGGGTACGCTTCCGATTGGTACTGATTTGGATCAGTTGAACTATCTATAGATCGTTTGCAACGACCTGTAGATAGCTCAACTGTTTCTTATGTATTTTATGTGACAATGTACATTTTGTAAATACTGTATAGTCGTAAGTTTGTTAGTATTATCTAACTAAAGTGTGCTCACACCATCGTCCGAGCACAATTTGATCGTTCCATTTTCAGCACACCAAAATAACATTTATTGTGTATAATGTCATTGGTTCCATGTGACTAACGACTTCAGTTCCCGGATGGATGCCAAATCCCGAAATTTGCTTACCCTTTGAAATGGTAACTTGATAAATAGTTGCTATTAATAATAAACTAGATTTATTAGAGCCATTTGCAAAATTTATAGGTCACATCAAGGTCGTGATTAAGTGCTTATATAATACAGCGTATAATATACATTTACATATATAAATATAATTATACAGGGTGATTTTTGAGAACTATTTGAGACTAGAGTGTGATGTTTGATTTGTCCGTGAATATAATTGCGATTTCTTTGTGGGTTGTCCATATAAATAAATAATAGGTACATGAGAGATAATTTCAAAAACAAACTTACAAGTCGTAACTTTGTTCGTAAAGATTTTTAATTAAAGAAAAACTGTTAGCATTCTACTTGGAATCCGAAACATCTTTATGACGTCGATAATAAGTTGTTTTTGTGTAAAATCGTCTAGAAAATGTAATTGAAAAAAGTTTGCAGACTAATTAAATCATGATACTAATCGTTCTATTACTGTTTAACGTAAGAAATGTATTGAATGGGTATTATAAGAAAAACATCTAGAAAATTTTAAAATTACAAAGTTTTTGACTTGAGATTTGAACCCGCGACTTCTTGATACGAGGGTGCGATAACTTTTAGGATTTTTTAAGTTTTTTTTAATAAAAAATTACATAAATGGTCATCATTAACATTTATGTTCTTTTCTGTGTTGTGCATACAAATTAATTATTGTTCTCAGTGGAGATATCTTTTTATTTATAGTTTTTTTTACATCTATTACCTATGTAACACAGGTAATTAGGTAATATATGTAAAAAAAACAAATCGTGGTTATTTATTTATATTATTATAATAGCTTATTACTTATATTATTTTAAATTCATAAACTATTTTAATTTTCCGCGTTATGTCTTAGATTCATGGTTTGAAAATAAGTAAACCAAAACTGCAACTAGATGGCGCTGTTAATCGAGCGCACAAAGCTAGAACGCGCTATCGTTGCGTTTTGCGTTTTATTCAAATACCGCATAAAACGGTTAAACGTTTATGTACTGATTGGTTAATAACCATGCCACTTAGGTAGAAAGAGTTTTTGAATGAATACTTGTTGAGTGTTCAAATTAATTAAAATAAAGTTTGTCTTAGATATTGTAGAATATGCTTTGTTAGGAATTACCCCCAGTGAGCTTCTTAACTATTTAATAAAAACATTTGTTTATGACGTTGACTGTACACTAGCAGTTAAAAAATAAAAACTTTAATTGCTGTAATATAAATACTCAAATAAATTCCCAGAACAGCATTTTGTATTTTAACATTCCACTTGCCAGCTTTCAACCTTTATAGGTTGATAATGATAATTTATTTATGAATATTATTCTTGTCTACTTTCCAAGTGTACCAAGTATAATTTCTTCCATCTTATCTAATAAAATTGGTCCCACAGCTATTCTACTTAATATTCAGCTGTTGAAAGGGTAGGTAATGGAAGACAAGATAAGGGCGTGACGTGATTTAAGTAATGTGTAACGCTATGTTTATCCTAACTGATCCCATAGGAATCAGGAATACATAGCATTCGTACCTAGGTGTCGTATGAAAGGGTTCCTCTCAAAATGTCTCTCCTCTCAAAGGGTCTCAAAATTTATACCTAGGTATAATAGTTAGTATAGCCGAAGACCGGGCTCAGTGGCGCGTCTTGGGAGAGACCTACGTCCAGCAGTGGACTGATATAGGTTGATGATTATGATGATGATGATGATAGTTAGCATTTTAGTTATGATATAGAGAACATAAGACTGTTTGTTATCTTAGAAATTAAAATTAATAATTAAATAGGTGTAGAATAAAATGTATACCGAAGAACCGACAATCGTTGGAACAAACGGATACTGAAGCGGAGACCGCGTTTAGGCATTATGTAGTGTAAGGACGCCCTCCGGCGGCGAGATGGAGCGACGATCCGCGGAGTGTAGCTGGCAAACACTGGATGAGACGCAAAGACCGGGCTCAGTGGCGCGTATTGAGAGAGGCCTACGTCAGTGGACTGATATTAAGTTGATGATGATGATGTAGAATGAAAAGGGTTAGGTACGTACTTAAACCCTGTGGTATTAACCGCAAGCTTTTTGTCTTAGCCTACCCTTAAGTAAGGGTACCTAAATTGGAGTTTCGTAAATGCAGACGTAGAGAATAAACTGAGCGATAGCCTCACAAAAACCAGTCTGTGCGGCCAATACCTGTCTCTTTTCTGTAAGGTAACAAAGGTGCGGTGGCAACATGAGTGGCTACTGGCCGCACTGTTTTCTCTCTCACTTTGCCGTCTGTATTTACGTAAGGTAGACCTCTCGCTCTAGCGGGAAATTCAAATTTTTTAGGTTTTTTTTTATTGCCGCTGAACTGTTATATATTTTACTAGTTTAAGCTATTTTGCGAACATAAACAATAGTTTTCTGTGTAACCCAGTATCAATTTTTGAGATTGGTTCTTTATATTAAGTTACTTAATTATAAAACTGTTTTGAACAGTATAATTTAAGCCGCAATAAAAAAAACTCTAAAAAATTTGAATTTTCCGCTAGAGCGAGAGGTATCACCTTAATACCAGAGGGGAGAGCACGAATAAAGGTGACAATCGTAAACGTATCGTAACGTTAGCACATTCAAGACACACTGCGCGGTGACGCTGCAACGTTCGGCAGTCAACGTCAACGAGTAGTGTTTCTTGAATACGCTACCGTTTCGATACGTTAGCATTGTCACATTTATTCGTGCTAGGGCCTCTGGATATGGAACGCACATTCGATTATATAGGTCTATGTATAAAGGTATATATTCTATTCTTGCATAGTATACGTACTCAGTATACGTTGTTCAAGCTATATGTCAGTTCTTACAACGTTGCCAGCTCGCTTGTCAGTATAACAGACGCGTGCCTTGCGGCGTCGGTGGCGGTGTTGCCATTTCGTGCCACTACAAAATGCTGTAGAATAAGATCAAGTTTAATATTTAATGTTTTAATATATTTTTATGGTTATTTTAGTCGATGCAAGTAAAATATTTTATCTTCAAAGTAATAATTCTATAACGTCGATATCAAATATATTTACAGATTTGATGTCAGTTGAACCAGTACGATATTTTAATGAATTTAATATAAAATATATCAATAAATAACACATCTCATGACCTAGAATAAGTCGATATCAAAATATATAGTTAATTTGATGTCAGTCAGACGAGTACTTAAAATATAGCCCATCCGTAGTGAACTTAAAAAAATTAATACAAAATATATCAATAATATAATGATCTCATAACCTTAAGATCAGTGTCGAAAAAAATTTCAAAATCCGTCATGAATCACTCTGTCAAAAGCCAGCCATAATACGTCGTCAAGCCTGCAGTGTCATGCCGATTGGACGATAGATTGGACGATAGATTGGACGATAAATTGGACGATAGATTGGATCGTGTGTGGTGTATATGGACGTACTGCAGATTGGATCCAGCCTGCAGTATCATGCCGATTGGACGATAGGAAGGATCGTCTGTGGCCAGCATAAGAGCTGTGGATTTTGTTTAATAAATAAAATAAAAATAAAGTAGAGTAGTAACACTAAGGATTTATCACAAAAAGTCGTAAAGCAGTGTGTGTTGCCAGCTCTATCCTCTTTCGCGATAATCTGCGATTTCCTTATGCCTCCCAGCAGCTATAGAGATAAGCGTTGATAGTGAAGACATTTTGTCCTTGAGCTCCTATTATACTGGTTCAAAGATTGTAGTGCAAAGGGACAAGTTCAAACATCAGTTCATGTTCAAAAGATCATTCCCTAATAGATTAGGTTTTAAAAAATGGTTGTCTGTAAAGTCGGTTTACTGACGATAGTTGAACGTGACAACAAACGCAAAGGCCGATTGTGCTTCTTTGTCACTCGTTCCGCGCTCTCGCTTGCACTTCATGGAACGCCTCAGAGCGAGGTAACGCCGCATGAGTCACGTTTTTTCGTGCGTGCAGCCGGCTCTATCGAATTATAAGACGTTGTCACGTCAAAAAAAAAATTTTTTTAATCGTCTTTTTGTGTCATATAATTAAGATTAATAGCGTGCCATCTCGATTTGCACACCGTCAACAGTAAAGCCTGTTGTGACCTAAAAAAACTGTTCTCATCTTATTTACACATGTTTTTGCAAATAAATTATCTTTATTTTTAAAACAAAAGTATACAGACTTCAACCTTTATCTACATATTACCTCTATAATATAATCTTCTAAAAAAAAAAGAATTATTGAAATCTATTCATAATTGGCTCAGTAATCGTGTAAATTAAAATACACTTTTTTCTTTGTCGAAAGCTTGGATTTTCATACAAAATCGGTGGCGCTCGGCGATCGCGTCTCGACGATTCGTGTGTGCACAAACTCGTACTTGGGGTACTGATCACCTGTCAAAACAATAAATATAATCCAAACATCGACTTCTACCGGTTTTCTTGATGATGATTGATAGTTCAGATGGTTCAAAGCCAAGTTTTTTTTTAAATAGCCTTATAAAACTTCGAAAATAATTAAGTGTATAAAGTGATCTGTACAACTTTCGTTTTGTACTTTCACTTGAGCATACCATGCTAGTTTCTTATGTATCATTAAATAAGTAATTTCACTGCATTTTTGGCATCTGTAAACGCCGATTTACACTGAGTGAGTTGAGAGAGTTACACTGTATGAAGTCGATGACTGCGGGTATACGACCGACTTCAAAAAAAATAGATTCTCAAATTGACTATGTTTTTGTTACGCTCTGCCAATTAAGAACTGATTTTGACGGTTTTAGAAATTTGGGTACGCTTTCGATTGGTGATTTGGATCAGTTGAACTATCTATAGATCGTTTGCAACGGTCTGTAGATATCCCGATCCATACATCATGGTAAATATCCCGTTTATAATGAAAAGTATGGTCTGTAGATAGCTCAACTGTTTCTTATGTATTTTATATGCCTATGTAGGTTCATTTTGTAAATAAAACTCTCTTGCTTTGGATGTTCAAATAGGAAATATTTTATGAATAAATTGATTTAAACAATATCCGATAAGTTAAAGTAACCAATTTGTGAAGCTGACTGTACTTATCAAAATAACAACACGGTCGTTGACTACGGAAATTGACGATTTTATTTTGGCTGTAATAATTTAGATGATGGTCTAATCATAATTATGTACTACTTATGGTAGTTTGTTATTTTTATAGAATGGTACTATACCACTTAAAAAAGTCGATTTTCACAACTCAACTCGTTAATTTTAAAATTGGTAGGTAAGTAAGTACTTTAATTGACCGGATCTCGCGACTTCGTCTTTACACAATCAGTTTTTTTTTAATTACAATGATTACGATAGTGATGGGTAAAATCTCATTTAAGTAATAAAATAATATTCTACGCGGTCAATTCATGTTCTTTAATTTATATTTTCTTCTATTGATTTAAATATTTTTTCGTGAAACTTCAAATGGCATTAAAAGGATATCAAAACTCCAAATGGTATGAAATAAACAAAACTTATTTCATGTTTTTCAGCATATATAATTATATATTACTAGAATTCGTTCCTAATGTATTACAAATATGAATAAGTCTAAGTACCTACTTCCCTATCAATGAATAAACTTTATTGCTTAATAAATGTAATACTTAATAATATACTTACCTATATAAAAAGCTTATTTTTATAGCAAACGTAACAAACAACAACACATTTTTATGAATAAGTATGTCAATAAAAATGGAATAGCCTAGTAAATTACCCATTTGTAAATATACGAATATGTTTTTTGCCTACAATATTTTATTTATATGGAAAATGTTTCACGGTTCGATGATACGATATTTATTTGGAACATACTCGTAAATATACATTAATGTTTGTCAAAAATGTTTTGTCCCAAAAATGAGAATCAAACCAACGACACGTTGAAGTCAGAGCATATATCTAGGGAAACTTTAAAACTTTATAAAAAAAAAGTTTTTTTAAACCCTACCCCTTTATCTGGGCTAAGGCTGTAACTGTCTGACTTTTGTTTTAATTATTTAAACAGACAGAAATAACTTTTGTATTTAATACTAAGCCTTTTCATAATTAATATTAACCTACTATATTCCAAAATATACAATATAAACCCAAAAAACCTATATAATCCATATAAATATAATTTTATTCTGCTTTCACCTGTGATAAACAACAGTAAAATGTAACAACCCGTAAAACACCAATTTTCTTATCGTTGCAAAGTGGACATAAGGAATCCTATTTGCTGAAACATAGATATCTTGTGAAATGGGACAAATTGCCTTAAGATTTGTTAAAATAAGTAGAGCATAATCTTTACTTTTTTACAACTTTTTTTCATCTATGATTTCAAAAACGGTTCTCAATCCGACTGTTTTTAAGGCCTTGTGCGTGGAGACCGAATCCAGAAATTCCGTAACGAAATAACCTAACACTGCGCATGCGTAATCCAGCAAAAAATGATATGCAATAGCTTCACCACGGCAGTCCCCGAGTGCCACACGTCTTTTTTTTTTATATCTTACGCGATTACTCAACGATTTCAATAAAGGAGATTCTCAATTCGACTTTTTGATTAAGAAACTTTTTGATATGTTTTCAGTTAAGTAAGTAGATCATTTAGAAAAGATACATGAATACAAAAAGCCCAAAAAAGTGTAAGATTTACTTTATTCAAAATAATTACACAGAAACGCAGACAAAGTCAGGGGCGAGCCTACGTTTTTAAATATGATGGTATAGCGTGACCCATGATTATCATAATGTTGACGGTAAAACCTTGAACTTGCTTAGAAAATTAATAATGACTTACTTGCCTGTTTTATTGCTGTGAGACACGGTAGGCTTTACTGTCCGATTTCGTAACTTTTTGGTTACTTATACAATATTATATATTTTTAAGTTTCTATCGAACGGAATTCACATAGCGCTTAGTATTAAAAATCTAGAGTTTTTAGATAAGTTTTCACAACTTTTTGTTATCTAGTTTTCATTATAAACGGGATATTTACCATGATTTTTGAGTTTGATTATTTCCCGATATGTTCAAAACTATGATAGTTTCAAATTTTTGTTATCTATAAGTACCTACCTATATTTTTTTGACTTTCTATTGAACGCAATATTTTCACATAGCATGACCAGTGACCACATTGACCACGCTAAGTAATAAATAAATAAATATTCACGGAGATTTCACACATTACTCTCTAGCCCCAAACTAAGCAAAGCTTGTACTATGGGTAGATTACTGATACCAAAAAATAAATAAATAAATAATGCTGGACAATCCACACAACATCATCTAGCCCCAAGCTATAAGCAGAGCTTGTGTTATAGATACTAGAAGACTGACATACTTAATACAATACATTACTTAGATAGTTATTTTTATTATACATATAAACACCCAGAACACCCGGAATAAATGTTTGCAGACCGTCCAAACATTTATCCCAAGGCGGGAATCGAACCCGCAATCTCCGCGTCGCAGGCGGACCAACGCCCACCGCGCCACATCGGTCGTCAATACTTATATACTTTTTGTACCTATAAGTAAATACTTACATAGAATACATAGTAGCACCCAGACACAGTACAGATATCTATATTCATCACACAAACATTTGTTCTGGGTGGGAATCGATAAACCAGCATGGACGGCAGAGCTACTACCAACTGAGCTGTGACGCCTGTCAATATAGTTAAAAGTTGTATTTTCTTTTTTAGATAGATATTTTATCGTCTTTTAGGATGATCCGTCTTTTAGGAAACCTTTTCAACAAACATCAATACTTCGCCCATAATACTTACATCATAAAACCATCGTGTTACATAAAATAATTACGACCTTATTACCAAGGAATAAAGATCAATATTGAATGGCAAATACTCAATTTTCTCATGTATATAAAAGCAATCCATTGTTGATTGTGTGTTTCTTATCGTAAAATGAAGACATTATTTTCTGTGACATTAAACTCTCATCATGCTCATTCCTTTTACGGGGATTAGGGCAATCGGAACCGTAACATTGTCATTTATGAACGAATAAGGTTACTAATCGGTGATGGAACACATCAAAAGGAAACCAAAGTATGAACGGTGATGGAAAACATCAAAAGAAAACCATGGAGACGAACTTGCTTTCTTGTATAAATACAACTTAACTTAATACTAAATACATTTAGGTTATTTTGTATTAAGAATTCTGTTATGCTGCCATATTTAATAAATAAATAATAAATAATATTAATAATAATAACTAAATATTACTTATGTTAAAGTTAGAGAAATACAATCTACTTATTTTCTTTTCTTACACACTAATTAATCTTCTTGATATGAAGTAAGTCTGTTTCTAATTATCAGTAATATTTGGACTAGCTTTTGACAATTTATGACTGTCTCATCCAGATAATGCACCTACTAAAAACTACCAAAAATTACCAAGAACTACCATAAGTTACCATAAACTACCACAAACAAACAACAATTCTTCACATAAATTGTAGTGTTATAATAATAACATATTATCCAATAACTACTAAACTTACCAAAAGCTACCATAATCTACCACATGCAAACAATAATTACCATTATCACATACTTGGTTTATACTCAAATAGTATAATCCTAATCTATTATTCTATTTCAATCTCAGCCTAAACAAAGCTAAGCAAAAGCTGATTAGCTAAGCAAACAAAACACTTCAACACTTATTTAAATACAAAGCGGTAATAGAAGCGAAACTCGACATAAAAACATCTTAAACTCAACGTTTTTACGCAGCCATACAATAATTACCTCACAATTACACCATTATTCTTCTGAAATTATTACAGCTATTGGTTTCCGTCATTAGACCATAGAATAGAAATTGTTTGATGGAACATAGATATGAAACTCAACCTAAGTGAATAAAAATGTAAAACTTTTTGTACCTACACATATAACATCACTAGCTTTTTTTACAGCAGTCCTTATACAATAGTCTGGAGAATAGGTAATCCTCTATGGAGCGTGATTGTTTTTTGTCGTGGCCCAAAATGTCCATTCACCTTTACAAATACACCCAATAAAAATTAAATACAATGTCAAAATCTATTCAATAAAATATAAATATACAGAGCAGATTTAACAAGTTTTTTTTTATAAAGAATAGGTCGTCCTTTGACCACAAACTCACCTGTACCCCAAGTACGAGTTTGTGCACACACGGATCGCAGAGACGCGATCGCTGAGCGCCACCGATTTCGTATCGTATGGAGATCCAAGCAGCGCCCCTAGCAGATTCTTTAGAAGCTTGGATCTCCATACAAAATCGGTGGCGCTCGGCGATCGCGTCTTTCCGTGTGTGCACGAACTCGTACTTGGGGTACCTACTGATGGAAAGTCATGTTGTGGCCGACAATAAGATAAGATACTTTCCGATTCATTGTTAGTAAAGTTCGCAATAGTGCTTTATTCAGCAGGTCTTTTTTTTACAAGTTATAGGCAAGCGTTTGACCGCGATCTCACCTGATGTTGTGACGATGCGGTCTACGATGTAGCACACTTGCCTAGAAGATACCCATTCACTCTTCTCTAGTCTAGGTTAGTTCTTCCACGCGCATTAGTTCATATCTGTAGTCATATTATTATACTGTGTGTAGACTAGTCCCCAAGGCACATTATTTTATCCAAAACTGCCTGTTATTACTTGAGGATAATTTCCCGGGTATATTACTGCGAAAAGTACTGGAAATACCGGCGGAAACGGACGTATCAGAAAATGACTGTTTCATCGCGTTTTCCTTCACATTCGACAATAAAATGTGGAGATAGCTTTAGAATATTAACCTTTCTCGTGTTTATCGATATGTGATAGAAAATGTATATTATAAACTACGGTGTGTTGAAACTTTTTGTACTTACTTATGTTAATTGATGCGTTTTTAGGTTGGCAAATTACTGTCAATAGTACATTGTTCACCGAGAGGAGAAAGTGACCGATTACCGTCGAGGGTGTCGTTTGAAGCCCGAGCCGCAGGCGAGGGCTTTAAAACACCCGAGATCGGGAATCGCACTTTCTCTTGAGTGATACATAGTGCTTTATACTACACCTACGAGGAAAATAAAAAACTAAAATTTTCACATGTTCTTTTTTCAAATTGTTTGACACCATCCAACACACAGCTAGTGGCCAGTGTCATTTTGCGAACTTGGAGATAAAAACTCACTGTAAAAACTTTTTGGCTTTTGATATTTAGGTTACCAGCGCATAGTCTTACCCAAAATTAAAAAAGAAAAACCACGTAAGAAATGGATTTTCATACACTTTTCTCTCCCGCTCAGATGCGTTTTCTCGCCGCATATTTGTTCGATATGCAATGACGTACTTTCTACCGTAAATTTGATAAAGTATCAAGGTACTTTCCGAGCAGGTGTAGTATAAAGGTATTTTTTATACATTATAGGCAATCGCTTGACTTGATGATGCGGCCTCCGGTGTAGCGCGTTTGCCCAGATAAACTTTATGGCGGAGCTGTGGGTTCGATTCCCACCCAGAGCAAATTACGGTATTACTTCCCTAAACGAGCTCTATACACACTCTACTGATACTATCACTTTTTAAGGTAAATAACCGTTAACAAAGTAAATACAAACCAATCAGTAATCACTGCGAAAGTGGCGGAAAAAAATTACGTTCCGTACCACGCTTGTTGACTGTTGCATGCAAATATTGAAGCATAGGGTAGTTACACACCACTTAAGGTATATATATTTTTTTACCCTATATTGTCCCACTGCTGGGCAAAGGTCTCCCCCAAAGCGTTCCATTTATTCCGGTCTTTGGTGTAATTATATATTGAATTTTTAGGTTAAAATCATATGAATGAGTCGCTTTTTCCCTTTTCCATATATTGAAAGGAAAAATTTTCACCGTTTTGCCTAAAAGATCGCACTTTTGGATCTAAACAGGTGCTCAAACAGGTGCTCTATAAATTATAGTTCAGGCTACCTAAAAGAAATCGTTGGGTATTTATTTTCGTCAATAAATTCATCTCGGTATTTATCTTTATTAGAAAAATAGTATCTAATATTACTCGAAAAATATTGCCACTACATGCCCACCTGGAGGTATGTCTATAATAATGATTTACATCTGCGCAAGTTTGTAAAAAGCAATAGCTTAGTTGGTAGTAGCTCTGCCTTCCATGCTGTGGGTCGTGGGTTCGATCCACACCCAGAGCAAATGTTGACACTTGACACATCACACTCTAGTCCCAACCTAAGCAAAGCTTGTATTATGGAAACGAGATTGCTGATAGAATACTTGAATACATTTTTTTGTAAATTCATACACAGAATACATAATAACACCCAGCCAAAGAACAAATTTTGTTCTTTAGATATGGACTAGTGTGTGATGTGTGAAGAGTCCGTGATTTTTTTTTTTTTTTTTTGTTTTTATATCCTTGTAAGTACTTATGTTGTTTTAAATGTATGCAGCTACGTAACGTTAGCATATATTATGAGCGTAAATAGTATTTTATATTGGTCAGTAGCATTTTACTTTCTTTATTGGGCAACAAATCATTGTTACATGTGCAAACGTCTTTACGTGGAACGGAACGTTTCACTTTCACTGCATTGCACGATAAAACGGAATACCAAAGTCAAGGTGTTTACAGAGCAATTGATTTGATTGGATTTTGTAAATTTATTTAAAAACAAACGACTTTACAGTATAAATACTACTAAATAATTATTATTTAATATTAAATAGTTTAATGAGTTATATTGTAAAATATTGTATTTAACTTTTTAATTTAAGTTTCAAATACTCGAATTGTTATGTTAATTTAGGAAATGAACAAATTGTCTGGCGGAGGGCATTGATACGCCATACCACAGGCTAATCCTAGTTTGGGTATCAATGTTGTCCAACCAGGAAACACTAAAATGTTAGTCACATCTTATTTTCATTATTAACTAATGTATCTGTAATGTTTGTCATATCTTAAATAAACATTTCATTTCAGTTTTTTTCGTTCTATGTTTTTGTATGAAATAAATCTTAGAAAAATGCCAATTAGGTTATGTTTTAATCAACTTTAATCAGAAATAAAGTTTGTAGAGTTAGCACTAATAAATACACGAAAAATATAACTTTTAAATTATCAAAATATTGTTAAATTTATTGAAAATTAGGTTCAATATCTACGTATAAAATTAAAAACTTTCTCAATTACTTCCCCAAAATGTAACAGATCTAACCTAGATTCCTGCATTACTCAAAAAATCAGATATAAAATATGCAAAATTTCGCGCAGTCTTGCGCAAGTCTTTTAATTAAAATATGGCTAAGTGACGGCGGCTAATTTACTTTTGCCGAAGTCGGAGTATTAATTTGTTGTAGGTTTTACCACAAACTTTGCTCGGCAAAGTGGTAGTTGGAGTTTCACAAATTAATAATTAAAAGCGTTTGAGGTTACATTATTATAAGTTTGAGTTTTCAATCCGGTATGCCCTTTAAGGATATAACAACATGAACAGCTTCGATTACATTATTTTTAAGCTTTTCTAGAATCCAGGAATTCCGTAACGAAATAACCTAACACTGCGCAAGCGTAATCCAGCAAAAAATGCTTTACCGCGGCAGTCCCCGAGTGCCACACGTCTTTTTTATGTATTTGAGGCAAATGCTTGACCACAATCTCTTCTGATGTTAAATGATGATGCGGCCTACGGTGTAACGCGGTTGCCTAGATAGAACCTATTCACTCTCCTCTTGAAAACTTCCAAATTATAACTTTCGGAAAACACCGCCGCATTAAAAGTCTTCTTGCAATATGTCGTAGCTTAATTTCCCACAGAATTTTGCATTATCATCATCTTCTTATGCTTAACCTTATGCATTATCATACATAAGGTTAAGCAAAGCTTGTATTATGAGAAATAGACTGCTTATATACATAATTATGTTTTTCTAAATACACACATAAAATATATATTGTCATGTTTATTCGAGCTCAGCCCTCTGTTGTTGAATGTCAGCGTTGCTTGAAGCTGATACAATAAGATAGCATCAAGCACATACGTCATGTCACGTGTCCATTGCTCGTCGGTTCGTGTCGATTTACGAGCAATGGACATCGTGCTGAACGTTGTTGTAGTGATTTACGATCACACTTAATGAAATTGAAATTAAATGAAAGATGTCTATTTGCATGTCTAGTTCTAAGCCAATGTAAGATTATTTTTTGGTTCAAATAAATTATTTCATATATTTCACGTATTTCTTCTCTATCTTTTGGCTTTTTCAGTTATTTTTACATATAACAATTATATCGTTTAAGTGTTCTAGCATTAAGTTTTTATAATAACTGAAATAAAGTACTTATTCTATTCTATTATATTTGCTTAAATACAGTGGGATGAGCATGAATAAACTAAAAGCACCATTGTTTTTTATCCTAAGCCTATTTTGTAAAATAAAAAGACGTGTGGCATTCGGGGACTGCCGCAGTAAAGCTATTGCATAGCATTTTTTGCCGGTCGGAGGGTTAGGTTTTTTCGTTACAGAATTTCTGGATTCGGTCACCACTTTCAAAGCCCGCGATAGAAGCTATGCAATAGCTTAAAACATTATTATGTATTATTAGTCCCATACTAAGCAAAGCATGGGTACTAGATGCTGATAAAATACTGCATTTTTGTAAATACATAATTAGACTACATAGTAACACCCTGACAGAACATACAAAAATGTTAATATACCTATAATACCCTATTCTTTAACATTTTCTCGAGCTCACCCCTGGTACATGTAAACCCTTCGTCAAGGGTAGGACAGTCTAATCTCCGGACAGTAAGCTGGTACAGTCGCCCTCATTAGTGTGACAACCTCTGATCTCAGACATAATTACAAGATGACTAATTACATGAATTAATAATTTTTTTGTAACGAGAAGTAATTCCTTGTTTTGTTAAGTCAAACCGGGATAAAAACAAACTTATTTATGTTTAGTTAATAGCTAATTATACGTGGAATGTAGAGATATATCAAATGCCAAATAAATATATATAATAGTCTAGTTCATATTATGATTATTTTCATTTAATTTACGTTTATTTTACGTTATATTTTATTGATGAAATCTTAATATGTAAAACATGTTATAAAACCTCTGAAGTATGATCTACACAAAAAAAGTAATCTTGTACAAAAAACAGTCGATTAAGTATATTTTTTTTTCTTCACGGACAATTATCATATCACATTCTATTCGCAAACTAAGCAAAGCTTGTACTATGGGAGCTAGATTGCTGATATAAGACTTATATACAATTTTTTTTATGTAAATACATACATAGAATACACCCAGACACAGAACAAATATTTTATTTATTAAGTAATTATATCAAAGAGTACAATAAATTGAAACCCGTGCGAATATTATTACAAAAAGATGTGCGTGGGAGTTGATTTCTATCAGAGAGAGGAGCCGGAAGACTGATTTATTAACTTTATTCAACCGATTGTGCTATTTACCAAGTTTTGTTTTATACGGAATGGATTACTACTAGACAGGCGTCACAGTCACAGCTCAGTTGGTAGTAGCTGCACGGTCGTGGGTTCGATTCCCATCCAGAGTGAATGCTTGTGTGAACATTATTATCAAAGCTTAATTAGACTGACAAAGATTAATCAGAGTTTTTTTTACGAAATCAAGGCACTAGTTAGTAGTTTAAAGAGAGAAATGGAAGGGTTTGGGGGACGGCAGACGATATAATATAGGCTAGAGAAAAAAAAAACTTGAGAGGTGTCTGGACACCCGGATGGAACGAAGTTTCTTTCGATTAATTCTATTCTTCTATTATTCTATGAGAGAGAGAGGGATACGGGCTGAGAAACACGCGCACGCCGCAAGGCTTACAACTAAGTATAGCCAAAAGTGTCGTTGCAACTTCTGGTCTTAATTTTTTCCGTCCAGCCAAAATATCATCATGATCAACCTATATCAGTCCACTGCTGGACGTAGGTCTCTCCCAAGACGCGCCACTGAGCCCGGTCTTCGACTCTTCTCATCCAGTGTTTGCCAGCTACACTCCGTAGATCGTCGCTCCATCTCGCCGAAGGGCGTCCTACACATCATCATCATCATCATCGACCTATATTAGTCCACTGCTGGACGTAGGTCTCTCCCAAGACGCGCCACTGAGCCCGGTCTTCGTCTCTTCTCATCCAGTGTTTGCCAGCTACACTCCGTAGATCGTCGCTCCATCTCGCCGAAGGGCGTCCTACACTATGCTTGCCTAAACGCGGTCAAAAGATATATGTTACAAAAGATACTATTTTTTTTTTTTTATACGTGCATGACCAAAGTACTAGTTCTTTACCGTTACAGTGGCGCCACGACGGTCAAACGACGCGCACTATTGACTCTGTAAATGGACTTCCAATTATAGTGATGTCTTGTGTCTGACAACTGTTTGTTGACCGCAGAAACTATAAATACATGTCAATTTATGTTTTATAAATCATCATCATCCGCAGTCAAATTTCGCCCACTGCTGGGCATAGGCCGATGTTTTATAAATACTAAAGCTTTATTGATATCAAAAGCTAAAAATGTGCATCTTTGCCATTTCAAGTCATCAAGCTTTGCTTAGATTGGGACTAGAGTGTGATGTGTGAATTGTCCGTGAATATTTTTTTTTTTTCTGTCAGCATGGTCCAAACTACATATCCGGGGATCGTTTTTACATCGAAAATTGGTCAATTTAATTTTAAAACATCTTTATTTTGAAAATAACTTATTAAGATGGTACAGTTCTTGTGTGTGATCCTAGAAAACCTATCTATCTTAAATCCTTTGTTTAACGCGTAAAAAACAATGCAAATTTAATTAAAAGATTAAGATTTAAATTACAAACACAATATTGGATTCCACACACCGATATCTGGCCCAAACCAATTTCAAATCTGTATATCCCATATCCTCTTTACTTCCTGAAACGTGATAGCAATCACGTGATAGCAATTTGGTGGTTCCTGTAATATTATGCATGAAATCGTCACAGGTGCGAATATCTTTGGACACGGAAGCGGAAGTATCTAAACAGTTTTTAAAACAGATTAAATACGACCACCTGCTATGCAGGCGTTGTAGCGTAAGTTGGGTACATAAAACAGAGGAGCATCTTACTTCCTACTAATATTATATTTTTTACGTAATTTTATTTTTTATTATATTCGTGCACCTCCGACCAATCTTCATAATGTCTGATGCTTTCAGCGATAAGACCGCACATTGTACTCTCTGTACTGTATCTTTTTTTTGTAATTTTACTTTATAATGTTTGGTTAAGTGTACAAAAAAGTATTTATCATTCATTCATCTATACTTATACTATATACTATATAATATTATAAAGAGGTAAAGTTTGTGTGTTTGTATATTTGTTAAATTGTAAGGGGTAATCTCGGGATCTACTGAACCAATTTTAAAAATTCTTTCACCAATAGAAAGCCACATTATTGCTGAGTGTCATAGGTTATATAAAAAACCGAAAAATAAAACGGCCCAAATTCGACGCCTTGCTAGCTCGGTCGATACGTTGATATGTCTGTCTGAGTGGAAAAGTTTAGCATATTAGAAGAAAGTCACACGCCACACAGATGCATGCCTCAGCATCCGGTTATTCAAGGTCTGTGTGTCATTCTTACGCAAATATTAGCTAACTTTCCACTTGAAATTTCTATTGTTTATCACTTTTTATGTTTGACCTTCTACTTACTTACATTTTAGCTAAAGTGTTTGTGGAGATAGGTGTGGTATCTCCTACGAAAAGGGAAGATCTTCCACGCCGAGCGACCTTTGGCTCGGGGTCCGAGGACTGATGGATAGTCATCGGTTCTATTACTTATGTTCAAACTCCGTGATAACTTCGTAAGCGCGATCTAGGACTTGTTTCTGCCATCTGTTGGTCTGTTGCGTGCACTACGATGTAGTTTACCATGTAGCGATATAGATGGCGCTACATGTTTAAACAATTACGATTTACGTTTTAGTATTTTGTTTTAAAAGGCCTTTATTAATCATACATAAAATACAATGCATACCTAAATCTAAACACGGTTTAGTATCTAAGTATATCTACTTATTTACATAAAATTAACTTAGCAGGCTAAAGCGCCTTTATAAGTTTGAGTATTCAATTTTTAGTTTCGTGTTAGGCCAAATGTGCATCTGTCCTTCTGTCTGTCTGTTTTCTTATTATCTGATTATAACACAATGTGGCACATGTTACTTGTTATGTTTAAAAAAATATATTAATCACGATAGCACACATAAAAATCATAAATATTTTTATTTATAACAAAAATATACTTAATTACAAATCTTTTGTAGAATCCATAGATAAACGAAAACTACACAAATAGGTAATAACAAAAATAACGATTTTAAGCCTTTTCCGGCGCATTGCACTATGCTAGATGTAGCTTGCAAGTTATGTATTACGTGGCCGGTTTCTCGAACGATGATCAACGAAAAACTCAAATAATTACTATGTGTCAAACTCGGATCAATCGTGATTTGGGTTTCCAGAAACCGGCCGGTATAGTGGCCTATATAAGTACACTAAGCTCATCTAGGCTACTGCATCTGCAATGGTGTAATACGCCCCTTACCATCTAACAGTGGCATCGGTCCATTGGATAAATAAAAAAAAAATAACATGACACGGTAAGATCAGATGATGCGTAGAAAGCAGTGACCGACGCATCGGCATCCATTACGTGCGCACGCGCCACTTCCCTGTACAGCCCAAGTCATAAAACAAACAGATTTCTTTTTTTTTAAATGGTATTTTTTTTTATTTATTAATCTAATTTTTTCTTTCTTGATAGGAAGTCAAGCCGCGTGTTAGGATTCTACTTTTTATTAAACTCTGAACACAAATAACTCTGGGTGGGAATCGAACCCACGACCCACAATATGGAAGGCCAAGTGATCTGTGACGCCTGTCACAGCTCTGTTGGCAATAATACATGTATAGTAATATATATTTATAAGAAACTTCGAACCAAATGTGGCTTAAACTAAATTCACACTAACAGTGTTATCTAAACTAGATACCCTTCTAATTGGATGAAACAATCAAACACAAACTTCATCAACACCGCCAGAACATGGCTAGGGATATTTAAGACCAATTTATTCGGATTGATGCCTAGAAATTTGATTTACCGAAAATTAATTACTAATTTGCCGCAAATCTAACTTATGTGAGATAAGTTTTAGATTAGAAATAAATTGAAAAGGAGTACAATTTTAATAACAAGTGGCAGATTTCGGCTTTGCACGTGTAGACTATATGAATATTATTTTAAGCCAAATTTAATCAGTAAAAATATAGCTACCTAATGAAATATTGTTTGAAATCGGTCCAGTTCTGTGTTCTCAGATACCTACAATTTGGGTGCCTTCAAGAGGAGAGTGAATAGGTTTATCGCTTAACATCAGGTGTGATTGCGGTCAAGCGTTTGCCTATAATATAATATGTTATATAAATAAGAATATTTTTTTTTTGTTTATATGATAAAAAAAAATCTTTATAAACAAAAATACGAAACTCTCCTCGCATTTATAAATAAACTATATCCCCCTATCTTATAAAAAGTTAGCGTTGACTTTATGTCATCATTACCTGGTATCAATACAACAACAAGTCTGGGATATCTTTTTATAAGATAGACCGTATGAATGTTATAATAATTAGTTAATGACCCTCTTTTTAAGCTGCCAAAACGTTTCCAAAATTTCTTTGTGAGTACACACTAAGTATCTATCTTTTTTCTGGGCGTCTAGTCGACGCGTGACCCGAGGGCTGGTGAGTATCTGGCCCAACGTATCAGCATTGCTATTCAGCGCGGCAATGCAGCCAGTGTCTTGGGTACGCTTCCGATTGGTACTGATTTGGATCAGTTGAACTATCTATAGATCGTTTGCAACGGTCTGTAGATAGTTCAACTGTTTTTTATGTATTTTATATGACTATGTACATTTTGTAAATACTGTATAGTCGTATGTTTGTTTGTGAATAAAGTATCTCTTCGTAAGTAATAAACTACTATTGTGTACGCTGTGTCTCATCTCTCAGTCTATTAGTTAGATTTGAGATTGAGACAAAAATTAGATTCTTATAAGATCTTTGGGGAATTGCTACATTTCGTAAAAGAAAACTAGTTTTATGATGGCTCTTATTTTCTAGCGACTTCAAAAAGAATTTTCATGATTTTTATATCGAAATGAAATAATATTGACTTTTTTTTGTAGTTCTTTTATTTACTTTATGTTTTAGTCAATTTTCATCTTAGATTTTAATCTTTTGAAAGGCTTTTAGTCTCAACCCGACATATGTAATTTATTTTGAAAAAGAATCCATATTTCTGTGATATTTATTTTTTAATATTAAAATATTATTGGGTAGGTATCAACGTTTTTTAGTGTGACAGAAGTAAAAAAAAATACTGGAATACAGTACCGTAATGTTTTTTTTCAATAAACTCTCTGTTTATTCTGTTTTCTTTAAATATCGAGAGCTAAAGGAAAATGGCAGGAAAAGATTTATGCTCAAATTCTAACTTGCCTAGTACTTATTTTTATTCCAGCTGTACAAACATGTCACTTACGAATATAATCTTGTCTAAAATCGCTTCCGCCTATGACTTACACCACACGCCCGAGTGCTGGCGAAAGTAGTAACAGTGGGTCGTGTGTGGAGATTCTTAATTTCTGCATGTTTATTAAATAAGAAGGTAGATAAAACCAATATTTACGAAATAATTATATTGAACAAGATCATTGTAATCCTACTTCTGATAATATTATAAACACGAAAGTTTGGATGGATGTATGTTTGATAATTTCACACAAAAACTACTTAACTGATGAAAACTTGTCAATGATGTAGTTTATACAACAGTACCTCTACCATGAGTTGCCACAGTAAAATCGCCTGATTTTACTACATTATTTACGTAGATATTAGTATTACGAATTTTAGTACCCAACTATCCGCTAGAGGCGCTGTACAAATCTTCATACATTCTTTTAACTACAGACGCTAGCGAGTATAGATTGTAGCTATATATATCCAAATCTATATAGCTCAACTGATCCATCAAGTTATTAAATATATCCATGATAATGTTACGACGACCGATGCGGCGGGCGAAGGTCCGCCTGAGACGCGGAGGTTGCGAGTCGATTCCCGGCTTGGGATATTTTTTTGTACGATCTGCAAATATATTCCGGGTGTTCTTGGTATTCTTATGAATAATAAAAAATATGTAATGTATTGTATTAAGTATGTCAGTCTTCTAGTACCCATAACACAAGTTCTGCTTAGCTTGGGGCTAGATGATGTTGTGTGGATTGTCCAGCATTATTTATTGTATACATTTGTTTTTTATCAAATCCGTGTGTTAACCATCTTTCAAATTAACTTTTGTCGTCCCCAGTCAGTTATTACAAGCCGCAAAGACAACGAAAATGTATAAATTAATCTTTTTATTCAAAATGACCGTAATTAGGAACTTTTGAAAGGGTCCTAAATGTTTTGTCGCCTGATTTTTGATCTAGCTCAAATTGTTAGCAGCTGAGTTACTAAAATAGTTATCAAAATAAATATAATAAAACGATATATACAGCGCTAATAATACATAATACATATAATTTGGACGTTTTCAAGAGGAGAGTGAATAGGTTTTATCTAGGCAAACGCGTTACACCGTAGGCCGCATCATCATTTAACATCGATGAGATTGCGGCCAAGCGTTAGCCTATAATGCAAAAAAAAAACATATTGACAGGCTCACAGCTCAGTTGATAGTAGGCCTTCCATGCTATGGGTCGAGGGTTCGATGCCCACCGAAAGCAAATGTGTGTGTGATGAAAATATATAATATTTGTTTTGGTCTAGGTGTTAATAAGTTTTCTATGTATGTATTTACAAAAAGAATTTATTCTATCATCAATCTAGTTTCCATATTAAAAAGCTAAGCAGCATAAAAATAATTCCATGATGGTATCTTAATTATAAAAAAAGACGTGTGGCATTTGGGGACTGCCGCGGTAAAGCTATTGCATAGCATTTATTGCTGGATTACGCATGCGCAGTGTTAGGTTATTTTCGTTCCGTATTTTCGTTATTTCTGGATTCGGTCTCCACGTTCAAGACCCGTGATAGAAGCTATGCAATAGCCTAATAAAAAAAAACAATGGGTTGTCTTAAACCCGGTGACATATAGAACCACAGAAATACCCAGCCGACAGATCTATGGTCTGTAACTGGACCTCACTAAATAATAAACGCTGTAACTCCTTTGTGAACAAAAACTCAACGCCAATCCGAAAACGGCAAAATTAAAAATGTAAATGAATGTAGGTCGACTAATCGTTTTTGTTTGACCTTTAATTTTACTGCTGAGATCAGGGCTATCCAGCAAGGGGAAACTTGCGTGACCGAATATCCTTTCAAATGCAGTTCAGTTTCGATGATTTTACTATAGTAACTCATCAGTATTCCGTGGCATTTTTGTGGATTGACGTGGCTGAGCTTTATAAAATTATGACTGAGCTGTTAAAAATGACAATGTCAAAACTGAACATGATTTACAGGGTGCCGTGATTACACGACCAAGGAATACACAATCACGGAGAACAGCCCGGAATTGGTGACCATTTTGTCATACAATTCCATGGTTGACAAAATGGTCACCAATTCCGGGCTGCGTATTCCTGGCTGCGCTTTTCGTGGTCGTGTTTTACCGGGTTGTGTTTTCCATGGTTGTGCATTAACCGGACCCTCGTCAAGTAACAGTTCTAATACAGTTCTAAAACATTTCAGTTGTCTGGATACGCCCGCAGCGCTTCTATTATAAAGTTGGTTAAGACCGTGTTTAACCGACTTAAAAATAGGACTTCAAAAAGTCAGGTTTACAATATATTTTTGTTGTTTGTTTCTTAGGCGATTACTCTCTCAATTATGAACTGTTTTTGATGGTTCATTTATTGTTTGGTAGATAGTACTTTAGATATTCCATATAAGTTTGATAATAGACTAATTAGTATTTCTTGAATTTTTTTCATATTTCATACTATTTTCTACATACATAATCTACCTACTACTTTACGCTACTTGCAAGTATAAAAAAAAAGGTTCGTTTATGTGAAATATTTTATTATATTATTGATTTTATTTTTGATTTTATACCTAGTTGTATTTGTGGTATAAGAAAAGCTCAAAAATTACTTATCAGATCTTGATCTTAAGATACTTACATGAAAATAGCTGTACTTTTTTAAGCCAAGATAATTAGTTAACTAGTGAAAAATCAACTCATTTATCCTATTGGCCTACATTCACCATCAGCTTCCCAAAACTGATGACACAATGAACCCAAAGCGATAAATTCGATATTTTCCTCCCAAATTGAATCATATTTTATGACTCAACTTTCTCGAATTACATATAAATTATGGTTTCTAGATCGTTAATCATACACAGTCATTAGTTTTTTCTTTATTATTCTTGCTTAGACCTGACAACCTTGCCAAATATGCTAGTCACTAAGCAATTGCCTACTTTTTAACTGAGATTAAAAGTAGTAGTAGTACAGATGTGGCGCGGTGGGCGAAGGCCCGCCTGCGACGCAGAGGTTGCGGGTTCGATCCCTTGGGATAAATGTTTGTACGATCTGCAAATATTTATTCCGGGTGTTCTGGGTATTTGATATTTATAATAAACAATATCTATGTAATGTATTGTAATCAGTATGTCAGTCTTCTAGTACCCATAACACCAGCTCTGCTTAGCTTGGGGCTAGATGATGTTGTGTGGATTGTCCAGCATTATTTATTTATTTAGATTACTTAAAATATACCTACGGACAAGTACATTTTAAGTAATCTGTATTTTAAGACCCATAACTTCTATCGTGACACGCAAAACGCTTCTAGAGCGAGTGGTAACTATATAACCAGCTGATTTAGATTTGTACCAAACTCGATTCACATTGGAAAGGTTAAGTTGTTTAGAAACGCCTTTACAAGTCTAAGCAATGTCTAGGTCATACTTGAAAAGCATTTATTTTGAATGACTAATGATTATTTCCTGATTGACCTACTATTTTAGAGAAAGCTTATAAAAAATTGGCTCATAATTATTGTAGTCATCTTCAATTACTAATTCTCCTTATTTATATATCACTTTTTTTAGATAAATAAAAAAATTATAAGCGTCACAGCTCAGGTAGGTAGTTACCTTCCTTGCTATGGGTCGTGGGTTCGATCCCTACAGAAAACAAATGTTTGTGTGATGAATATTATGTTCTGTGTCTGGGTGTTACTATGTATCACAAAGGCGTGTATTTACAAAAAAAAAATATTCCATCAGCAATCTAGTTCGCATAGTTACAAGCTTTACTAAGTTTTGTACTAGAGATTGATGTGTAAAATGTCAATGAATAATTTTCTTTTATTACTAGAGTAATGTACCTTTTCCATGAGTTGTCATAGTAAAATCGCCTGACTTTACTACAGTAGTTACGTCAATATTAGTATTACGAATTTTAGTACCCAACTATCCGCTAGAGGCGCTGTACAAATCTTCATACATTTTTTTAACTACAGACGCTAGCGAGTTTAGTAAATATAGTATAGTAAAAACTCATGGTAGAGCCACTGTTTTTTTCAGTCAGTTTTTCGAACCTGTTATTTTTATGAATTCGTGTATTAATGCAGTTTGCGTTATTTTTCATTCTCATAATTGTAAATAAATAATTCTTATTCTTATTTTTTATTCTCCATTGGGCAATATAACCAGAAGTATGTACTTATAACAACGACCAAACTTTCCTGTTCATTCAAGCTCGGCTTTTAACAGATTAAAAAGTTTCATTTAACGCAGTTTTTGTAAAGCATTTCCAAACAATGTGTTGTAGCTTAAAAAACGATGAAACACTCCAATCTCTCAGCTAATACAAAATATATATAACAATTTAGAATGAGATTAATTGAATTTTTAATGTTTTTAGAAATATTTCTCACAGAAATCAAATAAATGTTCACAGACTTTTCACACATCACACTCTAGTCCCAAACTAAGTAAAGCTTGTATCTATTATGGGGAACTAGATTGCTGAATAAATACTTACCTATATTATGTTTTTTTTTGTAAATAATCGATAGAATACATAGTAATACCCAGACACAGAACAAATATTTATGTTCATCATACGAAGATTTGCTCTGGGTCGAAATCGAACCCAGAAACCGCAGCATGACACAAACATTTGCTCTGGATGGGAATCGAACCCACAACTCACAGCATGGAAGGCATAGCTACTACCAACTGAGCTGTGACGCCTTTCAACTTAAATTTAAAAGTTTAAAAAACATTATTTTAAAGTAATAGTATTAAACTAGCCGAGCCATATGACGAATACTTAATTGTAAAAAAAAACAGAAGGTCCAGCTGTTTAAAAAAACTGTGGTTTTGTAAAAAGTTTAATCCATTACGTCCAAGCAGTGAATTTGAATGGCTTCTATAAGTACATAATTTCAGTATATGAAGTGTTTCAGTTTGTTTTAAACAAAATACATGAAAGTTTTTAATTAAAATAGTTTGTTTTGGTCGTATGAGCGATAAAATTAGTACCGAAATGTAAAATTAGCATGCACTATAAGCACACAAAATAAAAATACATTTCATTTCATAATTACAAAACTAAGCAAAAGTATTGTATGTTTTTTTTTAATGTTTATCTTTATAATTTTAAATCGTATTTATTCGTAGTTTGACTGGATGTTATTTTAATTGTTTTTAAATTATTCCGCTTATAAAGATTTTATACATATATCATTTTCCAATTATTTATCTAATTAAGATTCGACAAGCTTCAGAAGAAAAATCGTTGCGTTATTATCTTGTAAACCACCCCTAAGTTAAATGACAACCCTTATAATTTAATGACATAATATATTACCAAGAAAACATGTTTACTGTACTATAACTTTCGGCTAAAGTTGGCGCAAAAAATCTTGTGTCAATAAATCCTTTTCCTGAAATATTGTAGGAACTATTTACAAAACAAACATACAATATAGTTTGTTTAATATAGATGAAATTTATTATTATTGTATCAATAAAAAACTTACCTAACTGTATCAATATTTTATTTTTTATTTGGCCGAGCGTATCAGCATTGCCACCAGTATCTTGGATATATTGGCACGCTTCGATTGTACTGATTTGGATCAGTTGACCTATTTACAGATCGTTTGCAACGGTTTGCAGATAGCTTAACGATTTCTTATGTATTTTATATTTATGTACATTTTGTAAAATGTAATAGTCGTAAGTTTATTAGTGAATAAAAAGATTTAGTTCATCATATATTTTCAAAGAAATCGCTATTAGTGATAAGGGCGCCCTTCTACTAAATTTAGTAAATCACGGAATAATTATTAGTTGTGATTTCAACGTATATTTTACTTTTTCATATTAAATAACCTAATCAACCAAGCGAGCGAATGGTTTCATTTTCAGTTGGCTTGTGTACCTACCTCCTAATGCTGTTAAATTATTTTAGCAACGAAATTGTCACAAAACTCGCTTTTGAATTCCCTAAATTATAATTATCTTGACAATTATATGCGCGAGACAAGACTATTGTGTTTGTAACTAATTAAACATTATTTACGACTGTCAAGAAACCCGGCGAAATGGAGATATACAAGAGAATTGTTAAATAGGCCACAATATTTTGACTTGAAATTAAAGTCAAAATATTGTAATTTATAAATCTTGTTTTTAGTAATAAGCTAGATTTATAAATGAGTTTAATCTACTATATAAAAATAAGTCAGGTTTTCCTTCCTGACGATATAACTCCAGAACGCGCGAACCGATTTCCACGGTTTTGCATTCGTTGGAAAGGTCTCCGGCTCCGTGAGGTTTAGAGCAAAGAAAATTCTGGAAAAATTTCAACAGAAACGCGGGAAAGCGGGAAAATATTCCGTGCGAAGCCGGGACGGGCCGCTTGTAATGTATATATACATACTTATACATATTATTTTTTTCAATTCAAACTGTTAAAGCAAGATTTGACTTTCTTTTGTCCTTAATAATGCGTTATTAATATTATTTATGGCTTCGATAAATAATTTCAAAACATTTTTTATCTTGCATCTAACTAGCAAAGTTTAAATTGAAAATTCAAAAAAATCTAACTTGTCCTCCAATTTCTTAGAGTTTCAATCGTTTCGTAGTTTCAATAACACTGGTTATCTGCTAGATCGTAAAAACGATTTGTAGATATTTATTTGTAAAGTTTTTATACTCTAAAATAATTTTATTGCATTTAATTTATTTATCAGCTGCTTTCAAACAAGGTGATTCTCATTCTAATGGAACTAATGATAGAATACTTATATATATATTTTTTTGTAAATACATAAATAGAATACATATTAACAATTTCGATTGTTAATCTCTAAAGTAAATGATTTACTACAACCACCTCGTAAAAAAACAACCTATATATTTTTTTATACTTACACCCTGTATATAAAATAGCTTTTAATCTGTCCCCATATTTTTTCTGTCAGCAATAAACTCATGTAGGATTACTTGGGTACAATCAGCGACATAAGTTGATGAACAAATTGAGTTTATACAAATCCAAATACATTTGTAAAATGTTGTAAGTGCCCTGTACCCCAAGTACGAGTTTGTGCACACACGGATCGCAGAGACGCGATCGCCGAGCGCCACCGATTTTGTATGGAAATCCAAGCCTCTCAAGAAATCTGCTAGGGGCGCTGCTTTTTCAGTTTATCACAAAATGTTAATCAATTTATATAGCTGACTGTACCAATGGTTCATAAAATTCATAAAATCACCACATAAAGTTAAAAGCTTTTATGGTTTAGTGGTACTTAGTGGTACTGGACAAAGTCATGTGCTCAGTGCTCTCAAACAGTGATGGAAAACATCGTGATTTTCATCATCATATTTGTTGTTACTATTACGTTTTTATTATTAATGAATAATTTTAAATTATAAAAAAGGCATATCTTTTTTATAATTGTGCCATTAAAACATTTTAATAAAAAATCTCTAATTCATACAATCTTTAAACTGGTATTATTGATTTAATATTAAATGGTAAATCTATATTTTCAGACACTCATAAAATCTTAAGAAATTAATTCTAAGAAAGAAAGATTAGAAAGATTATCTTTGAAAAAGGCTTTTAAATAGGTATTGGGCTTAAATAAATCTGACTGAATGCGAAGGCACCTTGGATTACAAGAAAACTTTATATTTTAAACCCTATACAGCCGCACTCAAAACCAGAAACAACAATATACCTATCTCCCTTATAATTATATTATTATTTATCTAATAATCATTATTATAACTAAGATTTTATTATATATTAGGTATATGACAAATACAATCAACAAGAATCAATAAGTTTAAAAAAATATTTGTACGTAAAAGATAAATTAATTAGTATGACAAAATACGAATTAATCATCTATTTTATAAAAGATTATTAAAATACAATTTCTTTTGTTTCAGAATTCCCCATCACTAGTCAAAACAAAAAAATCACGGTGATGTGGTTGCAGCCAAACAAAAATGGACTCTATAACCCAAAAAACACAAAGCAATCATAGAAAAATGGAATGGAGGTGCTGCCTCCTAGTCATGCTTCTTATAACAAAAGCCACGAGCGAAGCGAGCGATACCAAAATAGAATTAAATAATATCGAATGCCATAGTTGTACCAATAGTAGTAGTTTCGACTTTGTAAATAATATTGTTGAAATAGTTAACACTATCGCAGAAAAAAACTTTAATGTTAATAGAACTTTGTTTAAATTAGAACTAGAAGTGGAAAACTTACTAGAACAAGCTATGGATAAAGACAAATATGAAATCATAGAAGGAATCGAAATAAAACCGAGTGAAAAGAAAAGGACGGCAGATACAAAAGACGCACAAGAAAGTGAAGGACGAGCGTTATTCAGCAAATATACGTATGAGTACAGAATGTACCAGAAAGTCAAGAATTTTATAGATACACATGTTGTTTCTATAAATCTACCAAAAGCTGCTAAATTTATAGGATTCAGATGTAAGTTAATTAATTTATAATTAATTATTCCTAGTTTGTTTCACCTAACGCCATCTATTCATATCTGTACCAATCGGAAGCGTACCCAAGATGAATAGGAATAAGAATAAGAATGTATTTATTGTATGATGCTGGCTGCATTACCGCGCTGAATAGAACAAAAATGATAATTAAGTTTACAAATATTGTAGATATTAATAGAATTCCCTATGATTCCAGCATTTGGCCTCAACAAGTTCCTCCTGCCGCTGTTCATTGGGGGACAGGTGCTGATCAAGTCTGTCCTGCTGGCAATGTTTCTGCCAAGTATACTTGGAAGTTTCGGGAAGATTCTTGGGAAAGGTAACAGATTTTTAAATAAATAAATAAAAATAAGTAATGCCGGACAAACCACACAACATCATCTAGTCCCAAGCTAAGCAGAGCTTATGTTATGGGTACTAGAAGACAGACATATTTTTTTTAGACAAGCGTCATAAACATAAATTTTAGTTCTCACACAAACGTTTATTAGTAGATATATGTACATATTTATTATACATACTCATAAAAAAGTATATTTTATAAGTAGATATGTACCTATCAGCAATCTAGTTCCGAGAGTAGGTACTATCGGAACTAGATAGCTGATAGGTACTTACATATCTACTCTAGTCACAAAGCAACGCTTGTAGGTACAAGCGTTGCTTTGTAACTAGAGTGTGATGTGTGAATTGTCCGTGAATATTTATATTTATTTGCAAGTAAAAGTCACAACTACACAAACAATTGAAAAAGTACTGAAAAGTTTCATCAAATCTTGAAGTATGTTCAATCTAAGAAAGTGTTCTCATCTCATGAAGTACGCCATTCGGAATTATTCTGAGACATACTGAGCACGAATGTATGTGACAATCGCAAACGTCGGATTTAAGATACACTGCGTGTTGACGTCAAAGTCAAAGTCAAAAATTCAAAGTCAAAATTGCTTTATTCAGTAAAATTCATCATTTAGAATCGTCTTACATACTAGGTGATTCTAGGTGCCAGTACCACGCGACCAGAGCCTTGAAGACAGGGCAAGACACTTACGGCCTGGTTCCTACCGTTTTTTTATATGATCCTTCTTACAAAGAATTACTATTAAACTAAATACACTGCAACGTAAGACGGTAAAGCTGGTAGCTGGTAACGCGCAGTGTATCTCAAATACGTCACTGTTTTGATACGTTTACGATTGTCACATTTATTCAGGCTCATCTCTCAGAAGTAGCTAGAGTTTTGGAATTAAAATGTCTGGGGCTAATGAAATGTTTACACAAAATTAAAAGCTCATTTCTTAAAACAAAACGGAAACAAAACAAAGTTATATTTTGAGAAAATAAAAAAAAAATATCACTTAGAAAACTTGTAAGTACTATGAAAACTAGATGGCTGATAGAATACTTAGTTATATTTTTGTTTTTGTAAATACTAACAAGTTCATCACATAAATATTTGCTCTGGCTGGGAATCGAACCTACGAGCACACAGCATGGAAGGCAGAGCTACTACCCACTCATCTGCCAAAACGACGCCTGGTCAAAAGGCATTGGTATACATGTATTTTCATTTCATACATTATTGTTGTTTAATATTTTCTACAGTTCAAATATACTTTCCTCAAATATATTCAAAAATATTCCTCATATTTACGAGCCCTAATCTTATTAAACGTCTGCGGTAACACGTTCCTGCTTTGAGTGGTTCTTAAGTAATATATCTCTCGTAATCCGCATTTCACTCTCGTACACGTCCATCACTCTCGCATCAACAAATAACAATAATTAATTGGTCCATACATAATATACCAGCGATATACTGACAAGATTTTTCCGGCGGATGGAAAAATCCTTGTCAGTTTATTACTGGTAGAAAATGGGCGTAAATGGGCGTACACACTGAAATATATACTGTATAATATATTTTGTTTTATACAAGCGTCACAGCTCAGTTGGTAGTAGCTCTGCCTTCCATGCTGTGGATCGTGGGTTGGATTCCCACTCACGGCAAATATTCGTGTGATGAACATGAACGTTTGTGTCTAGATGTTACTATGTATTCTATGTACTTACGTATTTACAAAAAAAAGTACCTATATAAGTATATTCTATCAGCAATTTAGTTTCCATTATACAAATTTTGCTTAGTTTGGGACTAGAATGTGAAATGTCCGTGAATATTTATTTATGTATTTTATTTTTTACTCGTAGTTTAACGTGGTAACAAACATACATTATATTCTCGTTTATAATATTCATGAAATTATATTTTGGTTGAAAAAGCGAAGAATAAGGACGAGTGGAAGGATTGGGGGAGACCTTTGATAAAAAAAAATTGTCGAGTTTTCTCTTAAATAGTAGGTAATAAGTAAGATAAGTAAGTTATGTTACCATACTTACGTACTTTTACGTTACCATTTAGCACGATCGGAACCGTGCAATCGAGCTGTGTCAACGCGTAGTGTCACTCGAATACGACACGGTTTCGATACGTTTACGATTGTCACATTTATTTATTATGTATGTCAGTCTTCTAGTACCCATAACACAAGCTCTGCTTAGCTTGGGGCTAGATGATGTTGTGTGGATTGTCTAGCATTATTTATGATTATTTATTTATTATTTATTCGTGCTGAGCCCTCTTTACTCTGTAATTGTTTTAACTCTGTGACACATAGCTCCAACATGTCTATAAAGCTACTAAGCTAATCCCTGACATTCCTCGCCGTTAAACTAAAACCTTATATTTTGCTAAAAGCAAAACATCAAGAGTAGACATAAATCCTCACATTAATATTATCATCGACATGAAGAGGTCCATCGACGTTTTTATATTTATTTATTAAACATTTTTAGTTGCTTACTGCACAGTATTATCCAAAGTAGTAGACCATTAGAATATTTTAGAATTTATCTAATTATTTTTAATATAAACCCTATATCTCTTTACAAAATGTACATTGGGATATAAAATACATAAGAAACAGTTGAGCTATCTACAGACCGTTGCAAACAATCGTAGGTATAAAGGTAGTTTCTAATTATTAGAAATATAATAATTACCCAATTAAGACAGACAGACGGAAAGTAGAGTCTTAGTTAAAGTCCCATTTTACGTATTAGGTATGGAACCCACAAAATAAATTGGACTTATTTTTAACCAAATAATATTGTCGATTTTTATGAAAGGCGTTAAGTAGATAAGAACATACTGGGCCATTTTCGTTCGTACGAATAGAGCCACAAACAAAAAGTGTTTATAAATAATAATAACTGTCTTGTAATTATTAATTCTAAATATATTGTCTACCAAATTGTATAATGTCTTCCGTGTTTGTGCTCGCTGCAATTATATAGTTAACTTAAGAAAAGAAATGTTTCTCAGTAAGTAATTATATGTAATTTTATGAGAAATAAATAATTCTAACCATATAATTACAAAAAATAACTGATAAGTCTAGGAGATAAATTTATGTGATGTGACTCAACGGGAATAACTAGAACGCGCTACTGACGTCACCTGGTCGTACTAACAACCTGGTTTCTTGTTTCCAGGTATATCCCAGCTATCAGCTGGTTCCAGTCAAGCCAGCTACCCCCCCGTGAACGCCGAAGAGCCGACATCGTACAACTCCGACCAGAAAGACGTGATGGGGTACGAGACCAACCCCCAGGGGACTTACGTTTACCCCGATATGTATGGAGCTGAGCCTGAGAGCAATGATGTCGGGAATATTGATATGTCAAGGTACTTTTTTTAAATTAAATATCGCCTGTAGCTCTACCATGAGTTTTACTATACTATATTTACAATACTCGCTAGCGTTCGTAGTTAAAAAAATGTATGAAGATTTGTACAGCGCCTCTAGCGGATAGTTGGGTACTAAAATTCGTAATACTATTATTTACGTAACTACTGTAGTAAAGTCAGGCGATTTTACTGTGACAACTCATGGTAGAAGTACTGTTCTTCTTTTTTATTATGGCTTCTTTGAAATTCAATTCAATTTCAATTCAATTTAATCAGAACAATTACAATTCAATTTTGTTTGAAATTAATTACATACAAATAATAAATAATCTAAAATAATAATATGTAATACAAAGTAAAGCCACACAAATATACTTAGATACGTCAAGGTAGGTATTTTTTTTAAATAACTTATCGCTTCTTCTTCTTTTTATGGCATCAGCCTGCGTACTACATCAGGCAATTGCAATACTTATATGCTAGTGTCAAGTGTTTATATCGAAAATATTTTTCAGTCCAACAGTTTTCAGTTGGCTGTCATATGTTTCAATATCAAAAAAATTTTTCAAAGCATTGTCTATCGGATGTTAAGTGGTTACTTCTGTCTATAACAATGCATTGCCTCACCGAGTACGTAAATTAAGGACGTGCCCTGTGAGACATTACACGTCTATCTTTAAAACTTAAATATCTTAAGTACTAAGACTTAATTATGTTAAGACTTTTTACTGAATGATATTAAGACCGAAGGCCTAACGATGAGTCCGGAGACCAAATGGTGTTAAGTTTTGAGACTTAAAGATGTTAGGTCCTGAAAGTGCCTTAAATTGCACTGGCACCCATACCTTTCAAACCGGAACAAATCAATGCGATCATCACTTCTTAGCGGTAGAGTTATGTACGGTGGTGATACTTCTTAAGACGACCTCTTTCACCAAGAGCTCTATGAGATGTCTTTGCTAATTGAGTCTTTTAAACTAATATTTATTCTGTACAATCTTTAGAATACTTTGATAACAATAATTGCTTCTAGGTAAATCAAAATACACATTTTAAGAAAGCTACCCCAAACTAATTCAAATCGAAACCCGTTTAAGATACACTGCTCGGTGACGCTGCAGCGTTGGGCTGTTGAGCCGGCGTTACCGCGCAGTGTGATTCAAAAACGTTAAGTTTACGTACCACATCGACTGTCACATGTTTCGTGCGTTCCTTTGAAACATGATTGGTTTCCTAAGTGCTTCCGCCGAAACCTAATATTGACTATCAATTTGAAAATCCCATTTTATGTAGCGAAAACCTTTTATTAGTTAATAGGCAAATTGGCCTGGTAGGTACTGAAACGTTTTCCGGTTGTCTTCCTAATAGATTTATTCTGTCATCAACCTTATTCACAAAAAAATATACTCCTTTTGATTCTTCTTTTTTTTTATATGTTACCTCTGCCCGTCAATATGACAGGCAATTCTGCCATTGTCAAATAAAAAAATAAATAATGCTGGACAATCCACACAACATCATCTAGCCCCAAGCTAAGCAGAGTTTGTGTTTTGGGTACTAGAAGACTGACATACTTAATACAATACATTACATAGATAGATATTTTTTATTAAACATATAAAATACCCAGAACAACCGGAATAAATACTTGCAGATCGTACAAACATTTATCCCAAGACGGGAATCGAACCCGCAAGCTCCGCGTCGCAGGCGGACAATATAACTATTTGAATATAATTTGCAATCATTCTGTCTTTTGTTTTGAAGGAAAAATGGTGGAAAATTTTCCCTTTAAAACCTATAGCATGCTTTACTGTCGAACGTTACAGCGTTAGCGCGCAGTGTGTCTTAAATACGTTACGTTTACGATAGTCACTTTTATTCCTGTTTAGTCTTCAATTGGTAGTAGCTTTGCCTTCAATGCTGTGGAGCATGAGTTCGATTCCCGCTAAGAACAAAAGTTTGTGAGATATACGCTGAGGTTTGTCTTTCCAGTTTTTTGAGCTTAGTTTGGGACTAGAGTGTGAGATGTTCTTGAATGATTATTTAATTTTAAAATACTTATAAATTTAATTTAGTTTTTAATTTCTTTGTATATCATTTAATGTCACTACAATTACAGACGACAACAAGACTAATAATAAATTAGCAAGCGAGTAAGAAGAGAAAAAAAACAAAATATTAAAAAAACTACAAATAACATGCAAAGTCTTTGAGAATAAGGACACCGGTTATTGAAAAAATTAAGTACGAAAATACGTAGACATACATTTACGCTTTCATACATTTTATATAACAGTATTTGAAGTAATATCGTGTGATCATTTAATGAAGTATGAAATAAACATTTCTTTTTTACTCAGTATCTCTATAAGAAATGTAATATTTTTTTTTCTTTAGTTTAACAAAAAACGCTAAAATACAGGTATTTTTGCGCAGTATTCATATTACATCATGTATGTAATTTGAATACTTGTACCAGAATATCTATTTATCTAATGTTTCTTACACAAATTGATGAAGCTGACTGTACCTTACCTATTTGTTTTCTAATGGTCCATATAATAGAAATCAATCTTGACAGGGTATTTACTCGCTCGGCGTGGAAAATCTTCCCTTTTTGTAGGGGATACCACATTATTGTATCCTCAACTAAAAATACACAAAACATCTGTGGATCGTTTCATACCTATATATTAATAGTAGACTACTAACTTACCCGTGCCCACTTCGTTGGGCATAATTCGACCGTTTTTTCTCCGATTCACTTTGCAAAACGGACTAACACGTAAAAGCCTTTTTGTTTTTCGGTTTTTCATATAACATAAGAAACTCAGAAATAATGTGGCTTTCTATTGGTGAAAGAATTTTTAAAATCAGTTTAGTAGATCCCAAGATTACCCCTTACAATTTAACCAATACAAACACACAAACTTTACTTCTTTATAATATTATATATATATATAGTAAAGACTATAAAGGTGATAAAATAAAAGTTAATTTGAAATAACAAAGACGGATATGTAACCGGATCACGTACCGTAGGTATACCGACATTTTATTTTCAGAAAAGCAATTTTGTACGAGAATTTACCTGAATTTATTTCTTTTATATAACTTTCTTACAAATTGTTTCTTTGTACGAATTCAAGAAAAAATTGAATTCAAGAATTATATCAAGAAACCTTGATTTAGAACGAGATAAATAAAAGCTTTTATTTAAGTGATTTTGTACACATGTACTTACTTTACCTACAGGCGTCACAGCTCAGTTGAAAGTAACCTTCCATGGTGTTGGTCGTGGGTTCGATTCCCACCCAGAGCAAATGTTTGTGTAATGAACTCTTGATACAAAAAATGTAGTATTTTATTTACTTTTACTACACTGAACAAAACATTTTTCAGTATTATTAGATAATCATCGTATTGATGACTTCTGTGAATGATGAATCGTAATAAAACATAATCAAGATTTGAATCCATAAAATATATTTTTAATTATATAATGATGATTGGCCATCTTATACGACACGACAACCTCATCAATAACATCATAGAAGGAAAGGTAGAAGGAAGGAGAGGAAGAGGAAGGCCGAGGATAAACTACATGAGCCAAGTAAAGATGAAGGTTGCCCTCGTGTCGTATAAGGAAGTCAAGGAGGCGGCCCTGGAAAGGAAAAAATGGCGTGGATTGCATTGATTACGCAGACAAGAGCGTAGCTCTTTAATAATAATAAGAAGAAGTTTTATCAATATCGGCTCAGTAGGTCTTGTTTTGAACACACCTTTTACCACAAATACCTTTTCTGTCTGTCTGCTTTTTGTTATTAGATTTTATGTTTATTTAATTCTTGTCTGCCTATTCTTATCAGATTTTATGATTTAATTATTTTTTTACAGATTTGGTGCCACTGCTCAGCACATGCCTTCGAAGAACAGCTACTACCAGAATCAAATGGCATCATCCAACAATTACAAGGTATGTTTGCTGTAAATAAGAATTATTAGTATGCATTAATGAATAAAAGTCCTTTAAAAACATATCTCTCCGTCACAGAGTTACAGTTTTATCTGCTTATCTTTTTATACATCAGCTCACAGAGTAAGGACATACCTTTTCTTTGTAAGAAGGATCATATAAAAAAGCGATAGGAACCAGGCCGTAAGTTTCTTGCCCGTTCTTCTAGGCTCTGGTCGCGTGGAACTGGCACCTAGAAGCACCTAGTATAAGACGATTCTAAATGATCCTCGTGATTTTATTGAATAAAGAATTTTTTACTTTTTTGTCCGCTATGGAAACTCTGACGACTCTGAAACTAAAAAATATATATTTTATTATACTCCTTACGAAAGGATATACCTAATAAAATATGTATTATAATCTTTATTAATAAAAGAAAAATATAGGCAAAATAACATAACATTATAGATTAAATAACCGCCAGTAACTCTATTCGTAATGTTTCCAGGTGTTCCAGAAGATTCCAGCATCTTCGATGATTCTCAGCAATTATGATCCGTTTTATTCTCCTTTGCTGTCTCGTCTCGATGGCATTTTTGCAAGACTTGGTAAGTTTGATTTGGACCTGCAAATTAATAGCCCACTGAATCATGACCGATCTGTATGACTTATTAAGATTTTAACTATAGACAGCTTTAGAACAAACTGGTTTCCCAAACTAGGATGGGCACGAAGGCTATTAAAGCATAATAAGTAAGTAGGATCTTCTGGAGGTTCAGTCAATATGAAAACATTTTTTGAACTCTACTTGTGAATATATGTTTCACTAGATGGAAAAAAGGTTGCCAATGAAGCCGCTAAATCAGCATTTTATGTTGATGGGATATCAAAATCGTTACCATCTCACTTCTCAGTGCGACACTGAAGAAATCTGTGAGTTATCAATAAATAAATAATGCTGGACTATACACGCAACATCATCTAGCCCCAAGCTAAGCGGAGCTTGTGTTACGGGTACTAGAAGACTGACATACTTAATACAATACATTACATAGATAAATATTTTTTATTATACATATAAAATACCCAGAACACGGAATAAATATTTGCAGATCGTACAAACATTTATCCCAAGGCGGGAATCGAACCCGTAACCTTCCGCGTCGCAGGCGGACCATCGTCCGCCGCGCCACATCGGTCGTCAGTTTTATCATCATTTTACTCAAGCTTATATCTCGCTATTTTCAGGGTTAGCTCCATCAGAAAATGCGATTGTCGACGGGATGCAGAACGGGATGATGGGGGGTCAGACAGTGCATGACGTGAAGCTGGAAGGCTGTCGGGAACAGCTGATATGTCTGATGTACGCTACTCCGGCGAAATACGCTCCGTACAGCAATTTGGTCTCAGCGCAGTTAAGCAGGTGAGCAGTTAACTACTTTTATTATTATTTATAACATAGTTTTATTCACAATTCCTTCTATTTGAATGTAAACCTCTTTCTTTTGGTTAAAAACCTACGTCTGAGTGCAGAAGACCTAGTATTTGGTGTAAGTATACATCAGCTATGTATCTGGTGGCTTACATACCAGCGTAGACTAATTTTGCTGAATCAAAGTTTCTCAAAGAATCCACCAGGTCCTCATCAGTCTATGCTTTACAAAGTCAGCATCTAGCGCAACCTGATACGCTTTTTATACCAGTTGCATATACTTAAACTCCCGATTCAGATTCCATCATCCAATTTACTAAGACTCCGTTGTCCGTCTGTCTGTCTGTTTGTCTGTCACCAGGCTGTCGCATGAACCGTGATAATTAGGTAAAAAATGTCTTATCATTAAGTTGTAGCACATTTTTGAACATATCCTGGAAGTATTCCGGGAAACTTGTTATTAACTGCAAAAACATGTTATTGGTCTTGTTTAGTTTATTATGTTTGTAGTACTGTATGTTTGATAAATAAATAAATAAAATATATATATACCTTTGCAGAGAATTGAACGAGCTACGCCGCCCAGTGTCAGACAACCCTGAGATCCTTCGGTTTTTCCGCTACATGCGAGCAGCAAGACGAGGTCAGGAGCGTATGGACTGCATGCAGGCCTTCCCAACCTGTTCCACCAACGCTGGACCAGCTCATACCATGATCGCAGCCTACCATGATATCAATAAGCTGGTTACCGCTAGGAAAATTCACTAGGACTTCAACTGTTTTTTTTCAACCAACTTCAAAATACATAGGTGGTGACTTTAAAATATCTAATAATTGTATACCATCTATTTATCAGCTCAGAGATAGAAAGTTTAATTAGGTCAATGACTTATTATTTATGTGGAAAGTCAATTTTAAATTAAAAGATGGTCATTGCTAAAAAGCTTTTAGGTTTAAACATTTATTCTTACACTGATTTTAATTAAATGTAATTTAGTTGTAATAAAGGTGAAATAGAAAATTCTAGGTCTGTTTATTATAAAAGATTTCTTTGTATTACAGCATGCAATCAATACAAAGAAATGTTTTATAATACGGTTATTACAACATTTTTATCATGAAACGAGTTATTTTAACTTCGAAACTTACTATTTGAATAAGTTACTTGACTGTTTTCTGAGATACTTAAGTATACATTTTGTACATACTTAGGTAATGTATTTTCAACCAATAGGAGGTTTTATTAAGAAATTTGGATTTATTGAAATAGCCACATTGATTTTTTATTATTTATTTTAATCTTTAACTTACCATATTTTTGTTATTGGAACAAAGTTCCTTATATAACATATTTTATGTGTATTATTTATTAATTATTTCTAGTTCGAATATAATTGTTTTTCTAATTTATTTGTGTGAACGTAAATTATTGTATGTTTGTTCATTATTTGTGTAAACGTAAATTATTGTGTGGATGTTTTTTTTAATTTATATAATAAAAGTAAAGCCTTATTTAAACATTTTTATAGTAATTTAATAAAATAATTTATCCCAATTTATTTAAAATATGTGAATATTATAATAGTTTAATTAGGGCTTTATATTTTAATAATTATTAAGTAGAATATCGGACATGTTGTAAATTATTTATTAAAAAATAATAATCTCTCGTTAAGAATTTTTAGATATAATTATCAGTCAGAAAAATATTATTAGGTCCATTAAAATATTAATTTATGTATTTAAAATTGTTTAATATAACTGTACCAGTAAAGTTTTGTTTTTATATGTAACTAAAACATGAAAATTACCATCAAGACCGTATTGTGCTGAATATATATATATATATATTATCTTATTCTTTTATTTTTAAAATAAACACAATAAATTTGTATCTGTTTATTTTCTAAATGTCTAAATCAAAATAACAGAATTTGACATAATTTTATATTCTTCCTATTGAATTAAATTAAATACTGAATTTGTGTTATGTAAATCAAACATATTCGAGTGACACTGGGCGTCAACGCCATCTCGACCGCCGAACGTTGCAGCGTCACCGCGCAGTGTGTCTCGGTCCACGCTTCCATTGCGATACGTTTACGATTGTCACATTTATTCACCTCTTGTCGTAAAAATTATTGGAGCGCGTTACATCGATCCCTGTCTATTGAACGGTAAACATACCTACAGGAAATTCTTCGACTCCAACTCAGCTTATCATACACAGTACAGCGGGCGTATGGAAAACACAACCCGGTAAAACACGACCACGAAAAGCGCAGCCAGGAATACGCAGCCCGGAATTGGTGACCATTTTGTCAACCATGGAATCGGATGATCAAAATGGTCACTAATTCCGGGCTGTGTTTTCCGTGATTGTGTATTCCATCGTCGTGTAATCACGGCACCCTGTAAATCATGATCAGTTTTGACATTGTCATTTTTAACAGCTCAGTCATAATTTTATAAAGCTCAGTCACGTCAGTCCACAAAAATGCCACGGAATACTGATGAGTTACTATAGTAAAATCATCGAAAACTGAACTGCATTTGAAAGGATATTCGGTCACGCAAGTTTCCCCTTGCTGGATAGCCCTGCAGTATTAGCATATTATTCTAGTCTGAGCGTAGTTAGAGCAAATGATTGTCAAATGTCTTCCATGCTGTTGGTCGTGGGTTCGATTCCCATCCGCAAATGTTTGTGTGGTGAAGAAATATCTATTCTATGTATGTATTTACAAAAAATAATGTATTTATGTACTTATTATATCAGCAATCTAGTTCCCATAGTACAAGTTTTGTTTGGGACTAGCTAGAGTGTGATGTGTGAATTGTTCTTGAATATTGAATTAAATTCTCAGACAATTGGCACGTTATTGTTACTCAAAAACTTTACTATTATATAACAGAGAGATATAGATACTGAGAAAATAGGTAGAAAACAAAGTAAGAAGTACGTTTATCCTTGAGAACAGAAGATTTTCCGCTAAATAACTCACTCCTTTGTCTTTTGGGCTCCGACGAGCAATGGATGAATTCGGTAATACAACATATATTACTCCATGATTATTTCGCTAGCGGAATCTAGAATATGTTGATAATAATAATAAATAGAAATAATATTTCGTATTGACAGGCGTCACAGCTCAGTACCTCTACCATGAGTTGTCACAGTAAAATCGCCTGACTTTACTACAGTAGTTACGTCAATACATATTAGTATTACGAATTTTAGTACCCAACTATCCGCTAGAGGCACTGTACAAATTTTCATACATTTTTTTTACTACAGACGCTAGCAAGTACAGTAAATATAGTATAGTAAAAACTTATGGTAGACCTACAGTTTAGGCAAGCGTAGTGTAGGACGCATCCGGCGAGATGGAGCGACGATCTGCGGAGTGTAGCTGGCAAAAACTGGATGAGAAGAGCCGAAGACCGAGCTCAGTGGCGCGGCGCAAGAGAGACCTACGTCCAGCAGTGGACTGACATGGAATGATGATGATGATGATAATGATGACAGCTCAGTTGGAAGTAGCTTCTTTCGTGCTGTGGGTTGTGCGTTCGATTCCCACACAGAGATTTTTTTTGTGTGATGAACATAAATATTTTTCTTCTGTCTGGGTGTTACTATGTATTCTATGTATGTAATTACAAAAAAACGTATATAAGTATATACTTATCAGCAATCTAGTTCCCATATAGGGTTGCTTAGTTTAGGAGAGAGTCTCTAGACTAGAGTGTTGTGTGAATTGTCCGTGAATATTTATTTCTTTTCAAGTTGTAGAATTTTACCTAAAATAAGTACAAATATCTGTATTTTTGAATAGATACTTATTCAAATACCTTTTAGTCTGTAAGTTTAAACAATTCACCTTTCTTAAACTATTTCAATGCAAAGGTATTAAAATGAGTTCTACCTGAGTCCTTCCTCTATGGTTCGCCTAAAGAGATACAGTGTTCTGTTACTCCTCTCCACTTTATAATTGAATTCTCATATTAAAGTAAACAAAATTAAGTAAAAGTTACAAACCTTTCATCCTAACCTCTACGAGAGAACGCCGGCATACTTTCACTGCAATCCCGTGTTTAATTTGGCTAAAAACTGGATGGAAACATCAGGAAGACTCAAGAAATAACGGATAAATCCATGACTCACTGTTCTATTTGAAACATTTTGGTAAACAAAACCTGTAAGTACAATTTTCGACTTTTACTGTGTGCACCAAATGTAAATAAAGCTGACAGTCCTGAATCAGCTGTTTTCCAAGAAATTTTATTATTGAACCATAAACAAATCGAACTCTAGAAAGCACAGACTAAAAACTTTGTGGAATGGTATGACACGGACACCACGGATGACCACAGATAATCTATACCACAGACTACATATAAGGAAACATTTCCGAGTGGTTAACAAGCAGGAACACGACTACACAGGGTGCTACTATATAGCAGGACAAATATCGGTTGTAATTATAGACCAGAAACTTTGACGAAAATGACTTCTGAGAACATCACCTTCAGACAATATAGAAAATGCAGCTCCCTATCTAATTTGTCAAATGAAAGTTTGTTTGAATGCACTATGTTAAGCCATCAAAATGAATCTATAACTGCAAGCCAGACGTATTTAGATATAAAAAAGCAGCTTGTAATGTTAACGGAAGACTTGAAAGTGGCACACTTAAAAATCGATTATCTTCACTCCGAAAATCTTAAACTAAAAGAAGAATTACAAAAATCGTGTGAATCTCTAACAAGATACAAAACCATCAATGGTTCTGAGAGCCCACTATCTAAAAATCGATCAACCCGTAAAAGAAAACGACAGAGATTGATGAACGACACGACGCTAGAGGAAGAACGGTTTCCAGAAAGCAGTAAAAATAACGCCGTAGAGCAAGAGGACTCAAATGAAACGGAACCATGTATCAAGAGGAATGAAGGAACAAACGCTGAAAACGAAGCCCAAACTATTCCTACTCAACCGAAGGCGGACGAATATAAATCAAGACAGCAAACAGCTCGTGAAGAAAAATCTTACAATGAAAAGAAGAAAGTATTTGTTATAGGAGATGAACAGGTTAGAAATGTTAGGAATAATTTACAGAAGCTGTTAGGTAAAGACTATATAGTTAGGTGTGTATCTAAGCCGGGGGCTCAGTTAAATCAAATTCTTGACTTCACCAAACAAGCCGTGTCGAGTTTTACAAAAAGTGATTTTATAGTGCTGGCGGCTGGTTTAAATGACACTAACCCATATAACTTTCAACAAAGCCTAAACATGTGGTTAAAATCAATAGATCATACTAATGTTATAATAAGTGAAGCTCCTCACAATATGTACCTTAGCGAGAAGAAAATTAACTACGAATTAAGATTTATATGCAGTAAATATAGTAATGTTAGGTTTTTGGACATGAATTATAGTAATTATATACCATCTAAGAAATATTTTGCCTTAAGTCTGTCCCGATCTTTTCTGAGAGAAATACTGCATGTAAACTATAAGAATGAAATGGTTGTTTATAATAAGGAATATATAAACAAAATGATGAATATATGTATTATGTCACAATCTACTAAGGACATTGAAACACAAACAGATGATAGTTTTCCCATTCATTGTAGTCAGGTGAGTGATGACTTTGTAAAGCGTGACAATGGATTTGAAAGCAGTGAGAATACATGCCAACCTGGTAGCAATAGTTTATTTCGTGTATAATAGTATATATGTATTACATCAAAATATCAATGGTCTTATAAACAAATCTGACAATCTGCTAGTAAACTTAGAGAATCTCAAACAGGTAGATAAAACAGTAGGTATACTATGCGTTACAGAGCATAACATGATAGCAGATGATCTTGCTCGGCTTGCGACTGCTAACTACACAATAGCTTCGGTTTTTTGTAGACCTGGCCGCAGTGGAGGTTCTTGTATTTTGGTCCGTAGCAACCTTTACGATGTCGAGAGTGTTAATAGTATTGTAGATCTCTCAATAGCAAATATAATAGAAATATCAGCAGTTAAACTAACCGAACATAAAACATATATTGTTTGCATATATAGACCACCTAGAACTAATAAAATATTAATTGATTTATTTTTTTCAAAACTAAATGATATGCTATCCAAATTAATTGATTTGAGTTCTTATTTTAAAATTATACTTTGCGGAGATTTTAATATTGACATTCTTAAAAGTAGCAAAATATCATCAGAGTTTAAAAATATTCTTGCGGTATATGGTCTGAAGCTCGAATTTAACCAAATAACACGACCAGATAGTGGCACTGGTATTGATAACGTAGCACATAATATAAGGGGTATCAAAGGAGAAATAATTGATTTTGCAATATCAGACCACTTAGCTCAGTTAGTGAGGATCACTGTTAAAAAGACATGTGCTCTAAAATATTGGTACACAAGCAAGAGAGATTATAGCTTGGAGAACAGAGCAAAGTTTACGAAACACATCGAAAGTTTGTCATTTCAAGAAGTATATGAGAATAGTAACCCTAACAAAGCATTTAAACTTTTTCATGATACTTTTGTACTTATTTATAATCTCTGTTTTCCGCTGAGTAAGGTAAAAATACCCACACATAAAAAACCTACATGGATATCTAAGGGTATAAGAACCTGCAGTAAAAAGGTACGATCTCTAATATGGAAGTTCAGACTAAGCCGAAAAGCAGCAGATAAAAATGTATTCAAAACATACTCTAAAAGATTTAACAAGATTATCCATTTAACACAAAAATCTCAAAACGAACACTATATAAAAAAATCAATTAATAAATCAAAAGCGACTTGGAATATAATAAATAAGTTTAATAGTAATGTGCCGCAAGAAGGTATCTCCAAAATAAAATTTAATGGTAATACGATAACTAATCATAAAGACATTGCTAATTTATTTAATAATTATTTCACTGACATTGTAGAATCTAATACTAATATTCCTAAAACGTATACAATTAACCATAATAAATCCAATTCGATCTTTTTGACCCCAACTAATCCAACTGACATTAATAATATTATTAAAACACTAAAGAACACAAACAGCGTAGGTTATGATGACATTACAACGAAAATAATTAAAGATGTTGCTGAGATTATTTCACCTATATTGAGTCACATTATTAATTTATGTTTTGAATATGGAATATATCCAGATACTCTAAAATTTACAATAGTCAAACCACTTTACAAAAAAGGTCTAAAATGCGACATTGGCAATTATAGGCCAGTAGCGCTTATCCCTATATTTGCCAAAATAGTTGAGAAAGCAATATACAACAAACTATATAATTATGTTGAACTTAACGAAGTTCTTAGCGTGAAACAGTATGGGTTTAGAAAAAGTATGTCCATCACCAAAGCAGTGTATGATTACTTATATGAGGTATTGACAAGTAGAGACCGCAACAAAACTGTTATTGCCCTTTATATGGACATGACTAAGGCTTTTGACCATGTAGACCATAAAACACTACTTCACAAGTTAAATGGCTACGGTGTCAGAGGCACTGCCAACCAACTTATTGAATCGTATCTCAGCAATAGAACCCAGATCACAAGAATTAAAACGATATGCAAAAAAACACTAACAGACACTAATTTTGACTCTGATACTAGAACAATAAGGCATGGCGTTCCACAAGGAAGTGTCTTAGGACCACTTTTATTCCTCATTTATATAAATGATCTACCTCAAATCACGAATCATTCTATGACTTTGTTTGCTGACGATAGTACAGTTCTATTTGTAAATGACAAATTTTATAATTTTGAATCTGACATTAACTATACTTTGACATCTATTATTAACTGGTTGACATTAAATAATCTAAATATTAATTTGACTAAAACATTTATTATGAATTTCAAACGTAAAAACAATGCTAATCTTGACATGAATATTAATTATCTTGGAACTAGGATAAAAGAAGTTGATAGCACGAGATTTTTAGGACTTACGATTGACAATAAACTAAGCTGGAAACTTCACATTGACAGTATATGTAAGAAACTTCATCAGTTTGCTTATGCTCTCTTTAAACTAAGCAGAGTTACAAACACATCTGCAGTACTAACAGCCTACCATGGCCATGTTGCTTCTATCTTGAGATATGGTATTATATTTTGGGGTAACTCAACCGACAGAGTGAAGGTTTTTAGGGCTCAGAAGCGCTGCGTAAGAGCGATTTGTAATTTAAAAACTAGGGATTCGTGCAAAGAGCACTTTAAGAAACTCAAAATATTAACTGTTGCCAGTCTTTACATTAAAGAGGTTGCTACCTTTGTAAAAACCTACCCAGAGCGATTTGAGTGGTTTGCGGTTGGAAGCCGACTAGAAGGCAAAATGCGCAATGTGTCCTGCAGGACACATCTACTACGCACCAGTATATTTTGCATGGCGCCTATTATCTATAATAAGTTACCACTGTGCCTTCGTTTACTACCAAAAAATTGTTTTAAAAAAGAAATAGACCGCATGTTGATAAAGAGAGCGTATTACTCAGTAAATGACTTTTTAGATGATAGTGAAGTTGATTTGATGAAGATTTAATTTATTTGTAATTATTGTTATTATTTTTCTTTGGTATTAATTTGACATGTGTATTTAATTTATTTTTGTATACTTTAATGATCTAGATTATTATTAATTTTAAATGTTTGTATGCTAATTAGCAGGATCTAGAGACGCTACCTAACACACCCTCCATCTATGAATGTACCTAGACCCACAAGCAATAAATAAATGATTTGATTTGATTTGAGTTCCTTGTCATTTGTTCTTTGAACAACAAAAGCGCAACATATTCGACTTTTCAAAGAAATAATCTTGATCCTTGCATGACCTAAAATCTATAGAAATACCTACAAATGTAAGTATAATATTAAATCTATACATCAATGCATGTTATATCTAAGAATCGAATCTACAACCTATAAATAACTGTAGAGCTACAAATAAATAATGCTGTACAATCCACACAACATCATCTAGCCCCAAGCTAAGCAGAGCTTGTGTTTTGGGTAGGTACTAGAAGACTGACATACTTAATACAATACATTACATAAATAGATATTTTTATTATACCTATAAAATACCTAGAACACACGGAATAAATATTTGCAGATCGTGCAAACATTTATCCCAAGGCAGGAATCGAACCCGCAAACTCGCAGTCGACAGTCGTCAAGTCGCAGGCGGACTTTCGCCCGCCGCGCCACATCAGTCGTCCGTGATTGACTGTCTTCCTTTTTTTACTTTTCTCTAGGTAGGGTCTACATCTTTTTTATAAGTACATACATAATAATACATAGTAACACCCAGACAGAGAACAAATATTACATGTCCATCACACAAACATTTGCCCTGAGTGGGAATTGAACCCACAACCCACAGCATGGAAGGCAGAGCTACTACCAACTGAACTGTGACGCCTGTCGAAATTTCAACATACGCTTAGTCCAAGTTTGCTCTGGGTGGGAATCAAATCCACGACCCAAAGCATGGAAGGCAGAGCTACTACCAACTGTGACCCCTGCCGCTATGCTTAGTCCGAGGATCAATTTAGTCTAAACTAATATTATAAAGAGGAGAGATTTGATTGTTTGTTTGTTTGCATCGAATAGGCTCCGAAACCACTGGACCGATTTCAAAAATTCTTTCACCGTTGTGAAGCTACACTATCTGCGATGAACATAGGCTATATTATATTTTCAAAAAAAATAGGGATCCTTACTAAAACTTCAATTATGTAACCCAAGGTGTAAAAAAATACGAAAGAAATTCCTTACCCGCTACCCGTGCGAAGCCGGGGCGTACTACTAGTAATTCATAAAGTATCAAGACCTCTATCACGCAGTTGGACTAGATCCGGTTTAAGTCCATCCCCACTTTCACAGTAGAAAGTTGACTGTTCTGTACCTACCTCCACCTTTATGTCTACTACATAAGGTTTATATTCGCTTATTTTTTAAAATGGAGTATGACGATGACTCACATACCTTTATCTTTATCTTAAGACAATAAGGTACATAGTCGCGTGCAGTTTTTAAGATAGGATATGATTCATGAAGTAATTACATAATTTCGATGTGTGTTTTTCGGTTAGTAGTGTCAAATTAATGTCATGGACACCGATTTAAGACGGTTGTTGAACTTAAGAATGTCAGTGGCCAACATTATTTATTTATTTAATTTGTTTTCACTCATATTAATGTAAGCGTTCGAAGTTGTTTTAGTATAATTTTAGAACATTTTTAATCAATTATTAGATTTCATTTTATTTTTACATTATTCAGTTATTTTTAAAATATTAAAAACACAATTGACAGGAAATAGTGTGGAATACTGTGGAACTAATTATTGTCTATTTTTATTCTGTTAAATGTAAATTCATAGGAAGTTGAAAATAGTATTTAAAAATTATATATAAATTTATGGAATCATGATATGTTAAAAATACTGAGTTTTATAAAACATCATTTAAATTATTTCGCTGTCAACTACTTGCACGATAAGACTTGCACGCCATCTTTGAGAACAAAATGGCGTGTGGCGAACCTGCGAGTAGGCAGTGGCAAGGGGAGCTGGCATTCGGTGTTCAGACTTCAACTAGTAAAGTAATCAGCAGTAGCTACGCAGAAATGCTGTGCGATTTATAAATTATAATTCTTTATAAGTAATTTCTAGTGGAAAGTGAATAAGTTAATACTGATTAATCAATAAACTCTAGTGAAAAGTTCTGTGTGGTTTTAATTCTACATCGCCGGCCCTATCTGACTTGTTAGATTCTTTCAAGTCAGAAGTGGGATACTCCAAGTGAAAGGTACGTAACTAACAGTTTTTTTAATTTCCAACATAAATAGAAGTTTAGAAAAAATAAAAAAAAAAAAAAAAATGTACCTTTCTATAGTAATATTCATGTTTTTAATTTGCATGCTTAGTATATTTCGTGTGGCTCATGTGACCAAGGCTACTCTTTGGTAGTGTTGTCCACGCGATCTTAATAGTTTCTTTATCTGTAAATACATGCATGTAGTATCCTGTATCGTGTGGCGCACAGTGCCAAGGCTACTCTTTGGCTGTGCTAACCATACGATTTAGAGGACTTCATTTGCATGAATATAATATTTTAGTATCCTGTATCGTGTGGCGCACAGTGCCAAGGCTACTCTTTGGCTGTGCTAACCATACGATTTAGAGGACTTCATTTGCATGAATATAATATTTTAGTATCCTGTATCGTGTGGCGCACAGTGCCAAGGCTACTCTTTGGCTGTGCTAACCATACGATTTAGAGGACTTCATTTGCATGAATATAATATTTTAGTATCCTGTATCGTGTGGCGCACAGTGCCAAGGCTACTCTTTGGCTGTGCTAACCATACGATTTAGAGGACTTCATTTGCATGAATATAATATTTTAGTATCCTGTATCGTGTGGCGCACAGTGCCAAGGCTACTCTTTGGCTGTGCTAACCATACGATTTAGAGGACTTCATTTGCATGAATATAATATTTTAGTATCCTGTATCGTGTGGCGCACAGTGCCAAGGCTACTCTTTGGCTGTGCTAACCATACGATTTAGAGGACTTCATTTGCATGAATATAATATTTTAGTATCCTGTATCGTGTGGCGCACAGTGCCAAGGCTACTCTTTGGCTGTGCTAACCATACGATATATATATGTAGAATGCGACTAATCTTAGTGTGGTGCACGTGGCTAAGGCTACTCTTTAGCAGTGCTACCCACACTGCTTTGTTTTATGGATGTATATGCTGTTTCTCGAGTGGCGCTCATGGTCAAGTCAGCGCTTGGCAGCGCTCCTCGCGAATCTAGTCATGTATATTTTAGTAGATGCTTTTCGTAATCATGTGTATTTTTGTATTTTATCGTTAACTCTAAAATTTATTTTCCCCATTTATGTATGATCTATTTATATCGAGCAGTTGATGTCCCTTAAATAAAACTGTTACAGCTTGGGAGAAATAATGGACGACGAAGAGGAACCTACTGCACCGTCGCCGATGCGGATTGGAGAAGTTCCCTACTCCGTACCAGAGGATGCAACAGTCGACCGCGGACGTCGCAGCTCTCGGGCCTCACGACGTCGCGTTCTACACACGCCGCCAGGACCTGTGGAGTCTAGGATATCGAGAAGTCGTACGAGAGTTCGCAGCCGATCACCACTACTACAATCCCGAGGCAACCGGACGAGGAACTACAATGATGGCCATGGACCATCTCGTCATCGCAGTAGGGAAGCTAGGCAAGGTAGGGCCCACTCTCCAGTCCAAAATTCAACACATGAATTTATGTCTCAGTTTACAAAAATTTTGACTAACCTCTCTTCAAATAGCAAAAATAGAGAAAATTTTTCAAATATAAATGTAGTCCCAGAATTCGACCCTTCCTTAAAAAACCAAACCATTAATAACTGGCTCACTAAAGTAAATGAATGCGCTGTAATATATGGGTGGACTGAACGACAAACCGTGCATTATGCATTACCGAAACTCGTAGGTGTAGCGAAAAAATGGTACGAGGGGTTACCTACACTTCTATTTTCTTGGACTGAATGGCAGTCCAAACTCAGGTCCGCATTCCCGTCTGCGGAAAATTACGGCCAAATGCTTGCCGACATGCTGGCAAGAAGGGCTAAATTTGGGGAGTCGCTTGAAGAATATTTTTACGAGAAAGTATCTCTACTTAATCGTTGTGAAATAATAGGTAAAAGGGCAGTTGAGTGTATATTGCACGGAATAGATGATAGGTCAGTACGCTTAGGTGCTGAGGCAGCGCAGTTCGATGATCAGGATAAATTACTGTCCTATTTACGCAACGTAAAAACCGCAACCTATAGGAGTTTTAATACTGGAACTTCTGGAAATAGGAAGGCACGAGATTCAAAGCAAGGTAATTTTCCCAATGCTCAAAATAAAACAAATGCAAACGTGCGGTGCTATAATTGCAAACAAGAAGGCCATTCAGCCTCCAGATGTACGAAACCGGTCAGAAAATGCACAAATTGCTCATTGATAGGTCATGTAGAGTCTGAGTGTTTTCGCAAAAAGAAGGAAGACGAAGGCAGGGAGAAGGAAAAAGCAATTTTAGTGATTAAAGACTTTAATAGAAATACGTTGTCAAATAAATATGTACAAAAAGTTGTGATAAATGGGCATGACTCTGTATGTTTTGTTGATTTAGGTAGCGAGCTAACTTTAATACAAGAGAGCGAAGCTAAAAAAATATTTGATAAAATTGACAGTCGCGAAAGTCATCCGATGGTAGGATTTGGAGGCGCGGTTGTTAATTCATTAGGTTCGGTTATGGCTGGTGTACAGATCCAAAATGTAAACGCCACAGTCGCATGCGTTATTGTGCCGGATCATTTTCTGAAGTACCCATTATTAGTAGGCCAAACCCTTACCGAACAACCGCACATTCAAATTCTCAAAACAGAGAAAGATCTCATGTTTAGGACAAGTTATGATGTAGGAGAGGAATCGAAACGGTTATTACAACTTAGGGTGGTTAGTGACGTCACAGTTAAAGGATCAGATCTGATAGAAGTCTGTAGCGGTACTAAATTTGATGGAGACGTTTATGTGCGCAGTTGTTACCGAGGACAGCCGGGTAAAGAATATCAAGTGGAAGAAGGAATTTATACAATAAAAAATGGTAGGAGTGAAATATTAGTAACTCCATTAAATTCTAATCCAGTCACATTAAAACGAAATGATTTGATTGTTCGGGCTGAAATCGTGTTAGAGTCTTTTGGGTTATATGAGGTAAATAGAATCACAGTTAAAGAACCACCCCAACCTTTTACTCTACAAGACTTGAATATTGGTGACATTTCTGAAGGGTATAAATCTAAATTACTGACCTTGGTTAACTCTTACCGTGATTGTTTCGCTACGACATTAAACGAATTAGGCTGTACAGATCTAGAAAAAATGAATATTGACCTTACTGACGATCAACCGATAGTTTACCGCCCGTATAGGCTTTCTCATAAAGAAAGGCAGGAAGTCCAAGGTATGGTGGACGAGTTGTGTGATGCTGGCATGATTCGAGAATCTAATTCTCCCTATGCAAGTCCAATTATCCTAGTAAGAAAAAAAAACTGGTGATAAACGCCTTTGCATAGATTACAGAGCACTAAATAGGAAAACTATAAAACAGCATTATCCCCTTCCCTGTATGGAGGATCAGTTGAATAGGCTGTCTGGTAATAAATTCTACTGCACGTTAGATTTAGCAAGTGGATATTATCAGTTACAGTTGACTGAAGAAGCGAAACCCAAAACTTCTTTTGTAACTCCTGACGGGCAATGGGAATTCAATAGACTCCCTTTTGGTCTCGCAAATGCTCCAGCAGTGTTTCAAAGAGCCGTAAATAAAGCTCTGGGATCACTTCGTTTTAACACTGCCGTAGCTTACATGGATGACGTTTTGGTGCCGTCTAAGACTGTAGAAGAAGGATTGGAAAAGTTACAGCAAATTCTAGAAAGGTTAAGGACTTACAATTTAACCTTAAAACCAAGTAAATGCTATTTTTTTCAAACATCCGTTGATTTTCTAGGATTTGAAGTAACTGCAGACGGTGTAAAGCCAGGTCTTAAGAAAACAGAGGCGGTAGAGCACTTTCCAACTCCCGAAAACGTTCATAACGTTCGTCAATTCCTTGGATTAGCTAGTTTTTTTAGGAAGTTCATAAAGAATTTCGCAACTATAGCTAAACCACTCACTTCCTTGTTGAAAAATGATGTTCCTTGGAACTGGGGTAGTGACCAACAAGGGGCGTTTGAAGAATTAAAGAAAAGACTAATTTCCAGACCCATTTTGGCTCTGTATGATCCATCTCTTACAACCGAATTGCATACTGATGCAAGCAAGTGGGGTGTAGGTGGTATATTGCTTCAGAGACAGGAAAGTGGCGATTTAAAACCAGTCGCTTATTTTAGCCGTCAAACTTCACCGATAGAGCAACACTTTTCATCCTACGAACTTGAAACTTTGGCTGTAGTGATGTCTCTTGTAAAGTTTAGACCATATTTGGTAGGTATGCCCTTTACGGTTGTAACCGACTGCAACTCTTTACGAGCGACATTTATGAAAAGGGATATGATCCCAAGAGTTGCTCGTTGGTGGAGTTTGATACAAGAATTCGATTGTGACATAAAATATAAATCTGGTCAAGGTATGTGCCATGTTGATGCGCTTAGCCGAAACCCCGTTTCTGGTGATTCAATAGAGGAATTAGAATTACCTACTATATTAAATATTACTGACGATTGGCTTAGGACAGTTCAGTCAGCAGATGGAGAGATAGAGCGCATTAAGCAAGTACTATTGGACCCTGAAAGTAAAAACGTGATCGACATCAAACAAAACTTTTGCATAAAAAATAACAGTGTGTATAGGACTACTGATCATGGACTCAAATGGCTAGTACCGAAAGGTGTGAGGTGGCATATTCTCAAAGCATGCCACGATGACATTGGTCATTTTTCGATAGAGAAAACTCTTGATAAAATTAAAGAAACTTATTGGTTCCCAAAAATGAAAAAGTTTACAAAAAAATATGTTCAATCCTGTTTAGAATGTGCTCACAGTAAAACTCCAGCAGGTAAAAGATCTGGATATCTACATCCAATACCTAAGATCGCTAAACCATTTCACACCCTTCACGCAGACCATTTGGGCCCATTCAATGCAAGCAAAAGTAAGAATAAATACTTACTGGTTATTATCGATTCTTACAGTAAATTCATTATTTTAAAACCCGTTAGGAATACAAAAGCTTTTACAACAATAAAAGTCTTCAAAGAGTATTTTGCCACCTTCGGGTGCCCTGTGAGGTTAATAACTGATAGATACTCTTCATTTACCGGAAAAAAATTCGGTAAATTTTTAAGAGATGTGGGAGTAAAACATATAATGAATGCGGTTGCCACTCCACGAGCAAATGGGCAAGTGGAAAGGTACAACCGCACCATTCTAGACTCGTTGACTGCAATGAATCACGGACGAGATGAATCTGACTGGGATACTAAGGTCCTAGACGTCCAATGGGGATTGAATAATACAACCAATAAAGGTATTGGACGTACTCCAGCGGAAGTATTATTCGGTACCAATTTAACTAGTATGGCGGAGGGCATTATAAAGTCGACAGTAGTAAATGAAAACGAGCATTGTAATATAACTGAGAATTTAACTAATATTAGAACAGAGGTAGAAAAACATACAGCTAAAACACAACAAAAACAAAAAGAACGTTTTGATAAATCTAGATGCGAACCGCGAAAATTTAAAGTTGGAGATTTGGTTAGGGTAGAAAGATCTATTTTATGTCCAGGGAAAAGTAAAAAACTAATTTCAAAGTGTTTAGGACCTTACAAAATTATCAAAGTTATGAGTAATGATAGGTATACTGTGGAAGATACTTCCATTACTAGACGCAAAGGAAAGGCTTTGTATAGAGGCGTATACCCGGTAGAAAAGGTACACCCATGGTTAAACTTTAAAAGATCTTATGAAAGTGATGAAAGTTCTGATGAAAAAGAAGAGTTAGGAATCAGTGCGGACGACATGAGTGAGGATAATGAGAATGACAATGAAATTTTGGATATAGATGAGTGTGTTTAAAAGAGTTGATACATAATGTCCAATTAAAATTTGGACGCGTATATATAAAATGGATATAGATCGATTAAATGATATTATTGTGGTACACACAATAACTAAGAGCCTATAATGAAATATTCGTATTAGCTTTAGATTTCTATCTGCTGATTTCTCTTTCTTTTTAGAATTATTTCTCCTTAGATTTCTCTCTCTCTTCTTAGATTTATCTCTCTTTTCTTCTTAGTTAGTTTGAATATCAGCATTGGTTAGTATTGGATAGTATTGGTTAGTATTGGTTAGTATTGGTTAGTATTGGTTAGTATTGGTTAGTATTGGTTAGTATTGGTTAGTATTGGTTAGTATTGGTTAGTATTGGTTAGTATTGGTTAGTATTGGTTAGTATTGGTTAGTATTGGTTAGTATTGGTTAGTATTGGTTAGTATGGATAATATGGATGATATGTTTCATATTTGTTAGTATTGTTAATAAAGTGAAAAAAGAGTGAAACATTGATTAAATAATGTAAATGAATAGTCAATTAAAATAATTGACATAGTATGGATAATATGGATAATACATAAATATTATAGATAATATGGTTCATATTTGTTAGTAAAGTGATGTAACATTGATTGAATAATGTAAATGATTAGTCAATTAAAATAATTGATATACTTAGTATGGTTAGTATGGATAATATGTTTCATATGTGTTAGTATTGTTAGCAGAGTGATGTAAAATTGATTGAATAATGTAAATAATTAGTCAATAAAAATAGTTGACTAATGTAAAATCCAGATTAGTAATTGGATACATAGAAGGATTGTTATAAAATTGTGTTTTTATGTTGTATGGATAAACTATAAATTCAGTAAAAAAATAAATCATTATCACGAGGTCGTGACTGAGAATCAGGATGGACGAATTTGTAAGCGTTCGAAGTTGTTTTAGTATAATTTTAGAACATTTTTAATCAATTATTAGATTTCATTTTATTTTTACATTATTCAGTTATTTTTAAAATATTAAAAACACAATTGACAGGAAATAGTGTGGAATACTGTGGAACTAATTATTGTCTATTTTTATTCTGTTAAATGTAAATTCATAGGAAGTTGAAAATAGTATTTAAAAATTATATATAAATTTATGGAATCATGATATGTTAAAAATACTGAGTTTTATAAAACATCATTTAAATTATTTCGCTGTCAACTACTTGCACGATAAGACTTGCACGCCATCTTTGAGAACAAAATGGCGTGTGGCGAACCTGCGAGTAGGCAGTGGCAAGGGGAGCTGGCATTCGGTGTTCAGACTTCAACTAGTAAAGTAATCAGCAGTAGCTACGCAGAAATGCTGTGCGATTTATAAATTATAATTCTTTATAAGTAATTTCTAGTGGAAAGTGAATAAGTTAATACTGATTAATCAATAAACTCTAGTGAAAAGTTCTGTGTGGTTTTAATTCTACATCGCCGGCCCTATCTGACTTGTTAGATTCTTTCATTAAGTCAAAGTAAATAAATATTCACAGACATTTCACACATTATTATTGCATTTTAACTGATGCCTGCACTTTGTCTTATTATGGTTATATTTTGGATTAATCCCACAATATTTTTATAAATTATAGCCTATGTGTTATTCTGATGTATTATTGACATTATTGTAAAGTTTCATTAAAATCCATTAAGTAGTTTTTACATGCATACAGGGTGTTTTTGAGAAGTTTTCTAAAACCACGTGTGTTCGAGACATGTGAAATGAAACATGCCTTCGATTTATATGAAAAAAACTGCTATTTCATTTTAAGCTATTGCATAGCTTCTATCGCGGGCCTTTAGCGTGGAGACAGTATCCAGAAGTTCCGTAACGAAAATAACCTAACACTGCGCATGCGTAATCCAGCAAAAAATGCTATGCAATAGCTTTACCGCGGCAGTCCCCGAGTGCCAAACGTCTTTTTTTTATTGTAGCTTTGGCCACCAAAATATCATCCTGTATTTTGTAATCCGAAAACTTTCAAAGATTCAAGGTCTAGCCCTAAAATTAATTTAGTACTAAACTTAGAATGTTATAACAAAAGACTAAAATCTACTAAAATATGACAACCGCAATTTCACAGGATTACTATTAATATAAATAAATATTCAAGAACATTTCACACATCACGCTCTAGTCCCAAACTAAGCAAAGCTTGTACTATGAAACTAGATTGCTGATACAATTATCGTTTTTGTAAGTACATGGACACATGATATCATACGTAGTAACACCCAGAAATATAAAAAAATGCTTAACAAATCAATAAAAGATTTTTATTAAAAAAAATGTCATGAATATTTCCTAACTTCACTAAAATAATTTTAGAGATCACCCCTTAAGTACTTATATTATTATAATATATTAGGGACTAGACTAGATTCTAGTCTTATAATAACATAGTCAGGGAATTTAATAGAGAATCTAATCAGAATGAGCTAAGAGCTAGATAAATATTATACAAGGTTCCTTAAACTAAAACAAAGCCTCACTTACCTAAGAGGTTTAAATATAAATATTCATGAACAATTCACACATCACACTCTAGTCCCAAAGTAAGCAAAGCTGGGAACTAAATTGCTGATAGAATATACTTTATTACAACAGGACCTAGTTTTTTTTTAATACATTTTTTTTGTTTTTGTTTGGAAGCATACTTGGATGGTTTAAACTCGTTCGTTAATAAATAAATATCTAGATACTAATTTATGGTAGTAACTAGTATTACTTTGATAGTAATAGCTCAAAGAAATAGCAAGCTGAAGTGGCAGTGTGCTGGCCATGTTATCCGACAATCGTTGGAGCAAACGGATACTGGAGTGGAGACCGCGTTCAGGCATTGTGTAGTGTAGGACGCACCCGGCGAGATGGAGCGACGATCTACGAAGTGTAGCTGGCAAACACTGGATGAGAAGAGCCGAAGACCGGGCTCAGTGGCGCGTCTAGAGACCTACGTCCAGCAATGGACTGCTATAGGTTGATGTTAATGATGATGATAATGATGACTAGTATTATAAAGTTAAGGCCAATATCGAAACTTGAGATAAAGGTGTAGTCAGAATAACGTCCAAACACTCACAAAATTAACCAAACTACATCACACCCAATTATAAAGTACCAGGCGATCATAAAGTTCAAGAAGTTATTAACCCAAAATCAACTACGTCCCCAAAGGCTATTACTAGGTAGATCGTTATATGTATGTAGGTATATAGTTTTCAAAAAGTTTCAACACAAAAGTTTTTAATCGAATGGAAATACCTGATCGTACCCATGACATGACATGGAGTTTTGAAAGCATGTACCAGGATCCCATGTGGCCGTGGGGATACGGGCTGTAAGTGTGGAGATGGCTTCTTGGTTTTGAGAATATTACCTACGTAGTGTTTTGTTTAAATGCATTTTAGGGATAAAAAATAGCATTTAATTCTATCAGTTTGGTATAAATTAAAAGGCTTAGGTAGGTAAGTATACATTTCTTATACGTAGAAAAAAGGTTTTGAACTTTGTAATCTAATATTATAACTTTGACAAAATCATTATTTATTAGTACTAAATTCTATGAACATAAATCAATTTTTTGCAAGCCTACTCCACACTTTTCAGGCTTGCGAATGTTCACGGGGATACCCCAAGTTGCGCTAACTCCATTCAAACTTCACTCACCCTGAGATCGTACAAGCCGAAATGAGCCTTTTCACACTGTATTAAAGATCATATCAGTTTAGCACGTAATTTTCTCAACCCACTACGTGCGGCTATGTAAGCCTAGTTTTAAGTTACACGAAAATGAACGGTATGAGTAAAGAAATAAAGTTGAGTTTTCTGTGATTGTGTTTGGATGGTCGTGTTGATGCAAAGCGGATTCAAGAAGTTTATGCAATTCTTATTTTGTTATTATATAAGGTTTCTTTGAGTAGGTCGGTCATTCTATCGTGCAGTGTTGAATGCAGTGGACCATTTGTTGTGTTTTTTTTAATTAGGTGAGTTATGAAATTGTTTATTTTTTTTAATCACTAATTTGTTTATAAAAAAGTAATTGAAATCGATTAGTTATCAGTAAATAATTATTTTTAAAGGTGAAAAAAAGAACGGTAAAAACCTATTAGCGATCCTGTGTGAAATACAATGTTTGGACGTACCCCTTTAGATTTCCAAAAGTTATTGTATAAATAAATCTAAAAAAAAATGTGGTTAGTTTAAGATCACACATCTTTATTAAATCATCTTTGGCTCAAACCAGCCAAAAACAAACAAAGAATGAGTTAGAAAATCGCTAGTAGGGAATCGAACCTACGACTCTATATTATAAACCTAAATAATAATGTGAGTAAAAGCACCTATATGTAGATGTGTACTTATAGGTGCCTTTATACTAATCAACATTGTATGTACCATAAATCATTCCTATCCTATGATAGGAATCGAACCTCCTCCCCTTGCAAATTAACTGTCTTTATAAATAACGATTCATGTCTTTCACTATTGCATAACATCGTCCTCACAACATATAAGCAAGTTCAAAACATCCCATATAAGCTATAAGGATTACCTTCTTGGTGATTTGAGAAAGTGTATTTTTGGGTCAGTACGGGTCGGCTTTGCAACTTATGTGACATCATGATTCATATCAGGATCCATGCGACCATGACATGGTTTGACACAAAAAAAACACATTCTGATTTCACCTTTTTATTTAATTTTATTTTATTTTAACAAAAAACTTATCTGAAGATTATTGAAAATAACTTAATACAACTGTTCAGATCCTAATTAAAATAAGACTGATTCCAAATATAAAGATTTGTTTAAAAAACTAATCTAATAAACAAAAACTGTCAAAATTACTTTGGTTCGAGTGACCGAACTTTTTTGAGTTAACATTTTTTAATAGTAGCAATTATTTGACTACTTATACATTTTCTATAAAATAGTTACTGTAAAAAAAGTTCCTTCTCAAGTTTATTTTAGTCTGTGGAAATATCGCAAGTAGCTTGGTTTCACCCAAAATAATTTTCACATTAAACTTAAACAAAGCTAAGAAAACCCAAGTTTATCTTGAAAATCACTTTCTTACCGTAAAAATACGAAGGTAAGTTAATCGATTTTCACAACTTACACTGAGCACGAATAAATGTTACAATTGTAAACGTAAGGTATTTAAGATACACTGCGCGCTAACGCTGCAAAGTTCGACGGTAAAGCTGATGTTGACGCGCAGTGTATATCAAATACGTCACTGTTTCGATACGTTTACGATTGTCGCTTACAACTTATCCCTAACCCTTACGTAGTTTAAAAGTTACGGACAATTTGTGAAGTATTTAAGTTTGTTTTAAAGCTGATCGTGTTCGGAATATACCTACGTAGAAGGACACTTACGGAATCCAAAATAAAGTAATTTATTGTCTACTAAGTATCCCACTCCGTGAAGTATCCCTACTAAGTACTAAGTACCCTTTCCCGTGTATCGAATTTAGGTCGAAAATAGAAGGGCTTAGAACATCTTTGAAATAAATAGGTTTATAGTAGGTAAATACATTTTTGAGATAGTAAAAAAATTACGATACAAAATTTACAATATACAAAAAATCCTTGTGTATTTTTTAAGTTTATTTTAAATGCAAAAGCATTTAATGGAACGAATCTTTTACATTGAAAAGCTGGTGCTTCGTAAGAAATGTTTTCGAACAAGATTATAAACATTTTGTTTAACAAAAACAAATAAAAAAAATACACAGATACGCAAAAAATCCCAAAAGTTGTGTCGTTGTTTTAATACAACGTCTTTCATAAACATTCTTCTTGTTTTTGTCCCAAAGAACTCTTTAAAACTTCATAAAATATAAACGTTTTAGAATTTTCCTTCTAAAACTTTTTAATATTGTCGTGTGTCGGAGTTATTGAAACTCCTTTTACGAACATGTATACTTACTTTGAAAAAAGAAATTGCTTTTTTTTCTAAAAGCTTTACCCCCTACCTTATAAACAGTTAGCGTTGACGTTAAGTGAGCTACGTATGGTAATCAATACTTCAAGTCTGCGCTATCTTTTTAAAAGATAGACCGTTAAAATTTAAATATGATAAGATATCATTTCATAGTTTATAGGCATTATTTAGCTTTTTTTAAATCCAGTTTTATTTCTGTGTTTACATTAAAAAACACGGGTAAATAAAAAGTGATGAGCACTGATAGCTCTCTAAGTCTCTATTTATAAATAAAAAATAAAATAAAAAAGCCTTTTATTTCTTGCTTAAAAATTACTTACCTACTTATAACATGAAAAAAAAGAAAACTAATATAGAGATTTTTTTTTATAATATATGTATTTTTTATCTAAACTAATATTATAAAGAGGAAAGATTTGATTGTTTGTTTGTTTGTTTGTTTGTTTGTTTGCATCGAATAGGCTCCGAAACTACTGGACCGATTTCAAAAATTCTTTCACAGTTGTGAAGCTACATTATCTGTGCTGAACAAAGGCTATATTATATTTTCAAAAAAATTAGGGATCCTTACTAAAACTTCAATTATGTAACCCAAGGTGTATAAGAAATTCCTTACATCGCGTGCGCTGCGGAAACTATTGATGATTGAAAGAAATCATGTACTATAATTTTGTAGAACACATCATCATCCACAAAAAAGTCAGCGACAGCATAAATGTCTAACTATTATAGATATGTCATAATAAGTGTTTTAATATTAAAAAAATATAATTAAAATGACGACGCCAGAAAACGTTCTATATTTGTACTTAGGTATTAATCCTTATCTAAATAAATTACTTTAAAATTAAGACTGCTTCAATACCTTTCTATTACTTTTTAAATTATTGAATTCGGAGATTCCTTCATATATGTAAGAATAATTAAAAAAAAGTATAAGTGTTAATTCTGTTTTTTCTTTTGCGGTTTGTATTTTTTACTTTTTTCGTTCGCAAGAACCCTTTCGGTGAAGGCCTCCTCCAAAGACCTAGAAGTCTCTATTTATGTGTAACTAAGTATTTACAAAAAAAGTGTTCTATCAGCAATCTAGTCCCCGTAATACAAGCTTTGCTTAGTTTGGGGCTAGAGCGTGATGTGTGAAATATCCGTATTAAACTGAGTTCTACTGTATATTGCAATTTTTAGACATTATTTAATATATGTTTTATGACTGTTAGACATTATATTAACTTTGAGAACTCGTTCGTCTAAATAAAGCAATTACGCAGCGGGAAACCAAACTATAAAACAAACTTCAAAAATTTATAATTAAATCCTTTGTCTGGATTCAACTTTGGATATATACCTACAAAGCTTTGATAAAGCTTCTACACAAGATTATCTTAAAACTTAACGGTCTGTAGATAGCTCAACTGTTTCTTATGTATTTTATATGACAATTTACATTTTGAAAATACTGTAATAATCGTTAGTTTGTTTGTGAATAATATAAATAAATAAATAATAAATAATGCTGGACAATCCACACAACATCATCTAGCCCCAAGCTAAGCAGAGCTTGTGTTATGGGTACTAGAAGACTGACATACTTATTACAAGACTTACATTACATAGATATTTTTTATAATACATATAATACCCAGAACACCCGGAATAAATATTTGCAGAACGTACAAATATTTATCCCAAGACGGGAATCGAACCCGCAACCTTCCGCGTCGCAGGTGGACCATCAACCACCGCGCCACATCGGTCGCCAGAATAAATTAAAGAATAAATAAATAAATAAATAATGCTGGACAATCCACACAATATTATCTAGCCCCAAGCTAAGCAGAGCTTGTGTTATGGGCACTAGAAGACTGACATACTTAATACAATACATTACATAGATAGATTTATTTTATTATACATATTAAATTAAAGAAAAAGAATAAATTTAATAACCCAAGTAGTTTATTGTATAAAAATAAATTTAATAAAATATAATGTATGTAAGAGCTTACAAAAGGTAGATACTAGGTACAAAAACAATGAAAGTTCGTTTCCATATTGAATAACCTATTGCATAACGTGTACTTTGTATTTCCTGTCTTAGGTAACTTAGGCTACCTAGAGTATAAAGTCGCATTTTGGTCTTAGGAACAAAAGCCACTAAACTCTCACTTTAACAGAAGCGTGAAACATCCTAGTTAAATCACACTTCATCCTAATTAACGGCCGGTTTCTGGAAACCCAAATCACGATTGATCCGAGTTTGACACATAGTAATTATTTGATTTTTTCGTTCGAGAAACCGGCCGTAAGTCTCTATAACTAGACTAAATAACAACTGAGCAATGACAGACGTCATAGCTCAGTTGGTAGTAGCTCTTCCTTCGATGTTATGTGTCGTGGGTTCGATTCCCACCCCGGGCAATTTTTTGTGTGATGAACATAAATATTTGTTCTGTGTCTGGGTGTAACTATGTATTAAAAAAAATGTATATAAGTGTTATGTCAGCAGTCTAGTTCCCATAGTACAAGCTTTGCTTGGTTCGGGACTAAAGCGTGATGTGTGAAAAGTCCAAGAATATTATTATTAGTTTTATCTTTTTTGAAGTGAAAACTTCTTTAGCGGCGCTGGGTGGGTAAAAACTTTCAAACTCGCGTCAGGGTCACGTGACGTCGAAAAAACGTAAGATCTTATTTAATTTTTATACATTGCTCGTAAAACAAGAGACGACAAAAGAACACACTTGCGGTCACGCGACGTATGACTCAAACAATTAAATAGTGTTGTGGCGACATCGTACAAGGCGAGTACAAGGCGCTGCCAACACGCGGTGCGGTGCGGAGCGCGGGGGCGGAGGACCGAGGAGTGGCACTCGCGCGCCGGCAGCCGACACACCCACTGAGCACCCTCGCACGGGAAACACGTATCGCTCGCCGCGCGCGCATAACCAGATAGACGCTATTATATCGTACGAATCGTTTCGCCTAACTTGTATTTAACTGTATCGCTTCCATCTTATTGAAGTGAAAACTCAGTCAGGGTCACGTGACTCGTGACGTTCATCATTCGTTGTCTTCGTCGTTGTGTCAATGTCAATGACATGACACAATCACAATGACACAGACACATTCGCGCTTGCGCGAATGTGTCTGTGTCAGTGTGTCTTCGTTGTCTTCGTCGTTGTGTCACATTCGCGCTTGCGCGAATGTGACACAATCACAATGACATTCATTATGATTATGATATTCATTATGATTCACATGTCATTATGATTGTCATTGTCATTGTCATTGTCGTTGTGTCGACATGACACAATCACACACAGTATAACCACAGTCGTCATAATGACAATGACAATCACAATGACACAGACACATTCGCGCTTGCGCGAATGTGACACAATGACATGACACAATCACAATGACACAGACACATTCGCGCTTGCGCGAATGTGTCTGTGTCATTGTGATTGTCATTGTCATTATGACGACTGTGGTTATACTTTTCGCGCTTGCGCGAATGTGTCTGTGTCATTGTGATTGTCATTGTCATTATGACGACTGTGGTTATACTTTTGAAGTGAAAACTTAAAAGTGAAAACACATTCGCGCTTGCGCGAATGTGTCTGTGTCATTGTGATTGTCATTGTCATTATGACGACTGTGGTTATATTTTTGAAGTGAAAACTTAAAAGTGAAAACACAACGTTAATATTGAAGTTTTCACTTCTGCCGGCACTCCCGGAGTGCTACCATTTTTTTTTTTTAACTTATACCATCCTACTGCTGGGCAAAGGTCTCCCCCAAAGCCTTCCACCAATCCCGGTCGTTGGCGATACTCCACCAATCCCTCTCCTGGGCGTCCAGATCATCCTTCCAACGCCTCTTCGGCCGACCTCGCCGAAAAAAACTAAGTAAATAAAACTAGTTTTTTCTAAGTAAATATTTTTTCTCATATTTCTTATCATTCAAACCCACATTTCTCATTCTACTCGTCATTTATAGACACCGCTTCCATTATTTATGTTTATTTCTAAGCCTTTTTTCTTATCAATGATGTTTTTAGTTGTGTTTGGCACATAAAGAGCCTTTTCAAAACCTTCTCGTTAATCTTAATCACCGTTTCAGACCATTTGCTACTCAGGGAATAGGAGGGTAAGCATGAACACGTAAACTTTACGTATTCGAGTTACATTGCGCGGCGACTAGAGCTCGACTGCTAAATGTTGTAGCGCCACGGCGCAATGTATCTCGTATTTGCTGTGGTTACAATTAGCACACAAGTCGTCACGTTCAGTCTTGTAGACCTCTGTATATTCTTGCAATAACTAACACCGTATTAATGATTAGTAAATAAAAAATCATGGGCATTTTATACATCGCGCTCTAGTAAAATAAGCAAAGTTTGTACTATGGGAACTAGCTTAGTAATAAAATACATAAAACATTTATTTTAATATTATGTACAGGATGGTTTTGTTGAGGTTTTAGTTTTTTTTTATATCCTTTCATTTTCAGTGATATATTTATTTGCAAAGATTAATCCTTATCAATAATGTATTAATTAGATAAATACACAATGCCTTTATTTTACATTACTTCGGACAGCTGCTGTTTTTTTTCTTTTTCAATTAAGTACTTATACTTATCTACACTTTGTTATTTTTATATCACTCGGGTCAGATCAATAAATTATTAAATAAATATGTAAAACTAAATATGTAATTAATATTTTGTAATAAATCGAAGACATGACTCTTTTCACGACTTTTCTTACTACATATATCTTACCAACTTTATGTAAACCCAGGCTGTAATTCAGAGTAAATGATTTATGACGACCGTCATATAATAGTAGCAGTAAGTATATTACAAAACCAACCTTACTTTCCCATTCCGTACACAATTATGCCCATTTTTTTGGCGACAAAACACTCATACTGATTGGGTTCCCGTTATGTTTTCGTCACTTCCTAACTTGTTATTGGATTGTAAACTTTAGTACGCTGTTCTTGTGGTTCATAATCATAGTAATTTGTTTTGAGAATCTTTCGATTTGCAGTTTACGTTCTAATGAAGCGTAAACCTTTACCAGACGCTAAGTTTACGTAGAAGTTTTTGCACAATTTGCGTCAAAACGTCCGATTTTATAATGTACTAGCTGACCCGTGCCCACTTCGTTGGGCATAATTCGACCGTTTTTTCTAATTAACTCTCCTTTAACTCTCCTTCTCCGTAACTAAACAATAGAACCCGCATATACTCCCGTGACCGGCACTTGCATTATTCCGCTTGACATTTTTCTAATATGTAGGTACTTACATTTTTGAACTCGTGATATCTTTTGAATGGAATGTCCAAATTGAATATTATAAAAAATCATATAAAGATATTGAAACAATCTTAATTATGTAGTAATTTATTTAGATATGGATTAATACCAAAGCACAAATAAAGAACGTTTTCTAGCGGCGTCATTTTAATTATATTTTTTTGATATTATAATATATAATAATAATAATAATTTATTTCAAAAACGTTAGGTCTATACAGAAAATATACATTTTGCACTAAATCTAATAAAAACAGAAAACATATAAGTCCTAATTTTGCAACAACATTTTTTTTTTTTTTTTTTTTTTTTTTTTTTAATATTAAAACACCTATAGTTACATAATATCTGTAATAGTTAGACACATGCTGTCGCTGACTTTTTTGTGGATAATGATGTGTTCTACAAAATTGTAGTACATGATTTCTTTCTATCATCAATAGTTTTCGCAGCGCACGCGATGTAAGGAATTTCTTAGGTATTTTTTTTACACCTTGGGTTAATTAATCGAAGTTTTAGTATGGATCCCTAATTTTTTTGAAAATATAATATAGCCTATGACACTCAGCAATAATGTGGCTTTCTATTGGTGAAAGAGTTTTTAAAATCGGTTCAGTAGATCCCGAGATTACCCCTTACAATTGAACAAATATACAAACATACAAACTTTACCTCTTTATAATATTAGTTTAGAAGTTTAGACTATAAAAAAAACATGAAAGCCAAGAATTAACTCGGATTTCCTTATTTTTTTATTATTTCAAACGCGTTTTTTAGGCATAATGCTTTGAGAAGTAGGTCCAGACCAAAAAAGTACTAAGTTGTTCCCTATTGCCAAAATATAGGTATATAAGTACATTAGTGTATGCATTGTTCGAAAAAATAAATATGCGTGCCGCAAACTCACACTTTTCTTGTCAAAGTGAAACTTCCCGCATGATTTCTTTAACTACCTGCGCACACGCAGTCGTCCTACGTCTTGCGTCTCGCTCGCACGTATACTTGCTCTGTCCCACTGTGATTGAAGACAGGTGAATGATCTAGTGCTTGTTGGGCAATGTTTTTGTGTTTTGTGTGGACAATGTGAAGCAATGGATATGACGTAAGAAAAACCTACTTTTGAAAATTATCAGTTTTCTATACAAGCTGCCGCTTTAGTTTTATTATTAATCCTGTATTGTTACAACTTATAACTAAGTACTATCTATCTATATCCTGTCTTGTTACTACTATTAACTACTATCATACTAGATACTATTAATCCTGTATTATTAGCTTTTTATTGCGAATCAGTAGACCCAGTAAAATTACATTCCACAGTTTTTATCATATAAGTACCTACTTACTTAGGTTTACCTAGAATATGTTTTGCATGTAGTTATTTTTTAGTACTTTTGTAGTGTTCATAAATGAAAATAGTTTAAGATTATTATGTTTTTTTCTTGGTTATAATAAACATTCATTATTATTCTGTTTATTCTTTCCATCCAAAGGTTGTTTGGAAGAGATCGCCCGTTGTACTGAATTATATATTTTATGTACTTATCATGTGATTATTTGTGTACAATAAAGAGTTTAGGTAAGAAGTATCTTATAGAATAAGAATAAGAATAAGAATCATTTATTGTAAAACTGTGTATAAAGATCTTATAATACATAAATGTTTCAACGGCCTACCCATTTCGGGCGTACAATATTTTAATTTAAATTTAGGGACTAACATATCTATCTATTAAAACTACCAACTACCACTAACCAAGAAAAGATCTTACAATATATTCAACACAAAAACAAAACATCCAACTAAGCAAAGCTATGGGAACTAGATTCACATAAAATATGACACAGAACATCAAGTCAGTCATCAAGCAATTCAGTCATGCAATCAAAGAACCAACACAAACTGTACTATTCAATATAAGGCGTGAAAGTGGCCAAGTGTAATAGAATAAACAGTACAAACTGCTCGCAGATTAAGTAGGTAAAAGTAGGAAGTTCTACTAAATAATGTGACTATCGTAAATGATAAATACCTACACTGCGCCATAACGCTGCATCGTTTAGCACTTAGCTGCTACTTCACGGGCAGTGTAATCCAAATAAGTTAAACTGTTAGATTTGTGATTGTCCATGAAGTAGAGCGACAATTTACACGAATAAATGTGACAATCGTAAACGTATCGTAACGTTAGCAGAATCAAGACACAATGCGCGGTGATACTACAAAGTTTGGCTATCGAGCTAACACTCAATGTGAATCGAATACGCTGCGTTACGGTAACTTATCGATTAAAATTTTAAAACTCCCTACTCTCGAGCCGAGAGTAGTCTCTCGAATATCTATACAAAAATAAGAGGATATCCAAGAGACGACTCTCGGCTCGAGAGTAGTGAGTTTTAAAATGCAATCTCGGACTAAGCACTCTGGTGTCAATGCGTATTGTATTCGATAACGACACCGTTACGATACGTTTACATTGTCACATTTACTTGTGCTCAGTAGCTCTACCATGAGTTTTTACAATCTATACTCGCTAGCGTCCGTAGTTAAAAAAAATGTATGATGATTTGTACAGCGCCTCTAGCAGATAGTTGGGTACTAAAATTCGTAATACTAATATTTACGTAACTACTGTAGTAAAGGCGATTTTACTGTGACAACTCATGGTAGAGGTACTGTTCAACTGCCAAACGTTGCAGCGTCACCGCGAAGTGTCTTGAATATGCTAACGTTACAATATGTTATATATAGTAAATGTGACAATGGTCACATTTACTCGTACTCGGGCCTCAGGAAACTCAACCGCAACTTTACGTAACAAAGTTTGGAACGCTGCTTTAATTGTGTACTTAGTTATCTCACGAAGTAGAGTTTTGTTTTTGTTAAACCCGTAATGATGTTTAACAAAAACAACGTAAGTATTTAATTAATTACCAATTAGTAACATCATTTATTTACAAACAAAATGACGACTACTACAGTATTTAAAATAATGTATTTGAAATGAAGTCAAATAACATTTAAATGAGAAAAACAAATATATTTTGAAAGGTACAAAATGCTAATAGCATTATGCCAACTTTTTACGCATTATTTTTCGCGCAATGGTGTTAGATAAGATATTTATCAACTCACATTAAAAACTACCTATTTACCTACACGAACTTTGAAAACAGCTTTACCTAATTGAATTTCAACTTATAACTTTTGCTAAGTAGGAACACAATTCTACGGTAGATGAAGTTGTGAACGAAGATAGAGAGCTCTTAAGGAACAGTAAGATGCTGATTATTAATTCAAAATCAAAACCAAGAGACTAAGCACGAATAAATGTGACAATGGTAAACGTATCGTATTTAAGATACACTGCGCGCTAACGCTGCAATTTTCAGCAGTAAAGCTGATGTTGACGCGAAGTATATCTCAAATACGTCAATGTCTACGATCGGTACATTTATTAGTGCACCCCCGTTACTTAGTTCAGATCACACCTGTCAAAGGCATCCACGTCTCAGAGTTTCCCGACCACATTCAGTATTACCAGGAAACTCACTCTAAAACACCCGACATACCTACGTGATAGGTATTTGTTCTAGCAGATAGACTGGCAAACAATGGGGTGGAAATTCTCTTAGTAAAATCTTAATATTAAGTATTTGGATCAGTTTTGCCCTGCAGACACATAGGTTAAATAAAAAAAAACAAATTTGGATCAGTGAAGCTTTCTGCAAACCTTTTTAAATGACCTATGTACATTTTGTCAAATTTGTAATAGTCGGAAATCTGAATAAATGTATATTTTAAAATTTATTTAGGTATCTCCTAATTTTCCTATTTATTTAGGTAAGTCATGTTGAACGATATTTTGTGTTTAAGTATATAAACAAATTTCAATATAAACGCGATCCTCCACTTTTTTAGATTATAAAATGTAATATATTTATAAGAGAATTACACCTGAAATTGATACGGGTTTATTTGTCTTTGTTTGGGGCTCTACTACAACAAAATATATGCGATTTTCTCCGGCTCAAAGGTGAATGCGGGTAAAAATTGAAAGATATAAAAGATTGAATATAGAAGACTGGATCATATTGTTTTCCGTGGTTCCATGGTTCCGTGGTTCTATACATAGAACAAGTTAAATACAATGTTGAGAAAATGAAGTCATTCGAATATCTCTCTGTTTGATTATCTTCTTGATAAAGAATTTTTTGAAAATTCTACTTATATTACAAGGTTTATAATTTACTCTAGTATTCACGCATGAAGGGCTCGGTAACAAAAATCACGTTTTTGTATGAGAGCTCCCTTAAATATTTATAATATTCTGTTCTTTAGTATTTGTTCTAGTGACAGACAGACAGACAGACAGACAGACAGACAGACAGCGGAGTCTGAGAAATAAAAAAAAAATATCGTTGCCCATTGCCAAGAAACAATATGCAAAACTATAGCGTAACTTATTTACTGGCAATACAGCTCAGTTGGTAATAACTCTGCCTTCCATGCTGTAGGTCGTGGGTTCGATTCCCATCCAGAACAAATGTTTGTTTGATGAACATAAATATTTGTTCTGTGTCTGGGTGTTACTATGTACCTATATATTTACAAAAAATATAGATAGAATAAGTATTCTATCCGCAATCTAGTTCCCATAGTACAAGCTTTGCTTAGTTTAAGGCTGTGGTGAAGTGTGAAATGTTAATGAAAATGTATTTCTTTTGTTTCCAGGACATAGATCACAATGTACCAAGCTCGCTGGCTGATGCTGGCTGTGGCTGCAGCATTGGCGCTGCAGTCCCGCGGAGACGGCGTAAACTTCCCCGACCAGGGGCAGGAGGAAGGGAGGTCGGTGAACTTCGGCAATGATGGTGGAAGATCGGTGAGTTTACCTTCTTCTTTGGCAGTTTATGCACGCTCTTCTAAAACTAAACCTACTTTCTGAAACCAAAGCTACTTCATCTGTCATAAGTCTCCCAGGCACAAGTTTCTTGCCCGTTCATCTAGGCTCTGGTCGTGTGGAACTAGCACCTAGAACCACCTAGTATGTAAGACGATTCTAAATGATCCGCGTGATTTTATAGAATAAAGATCTTTACTTACTACATCGTCCCGTAAATAGCAGAAAAGGTAAAAATCCATAACGCTGTATAAATCATACAGATGAAATAGGCCAACTACCGAAACCAGCATGCCTCTTTGTACCAGCCTATGACAGAACATGTACTTGCCTCATGATACTGAGCAATTACTGCATGCGCTTATTAGCAGAGATCTTTATAGCAGATATCTTGAACTGTCATTTGGCATTAGATATAATGGAACCGGCTCTTCAAACTGGAAAGTTCCATACCAAACACATTATGTATGACAGAGAGTATGGCAGAAGTATGGTACTTCCCACGACACGAGCTCTGCTACTGCCTAACTTCCTACTTTAAATGATAACAACTATTTGTCAAATTGTACTATCAATTTCCAGCCCCAAGCCCAAGGTCGAGGATTGCTCGACTGGATAGGGTTAGGCGAAGACCAGGACCCATATATCCAACAGGCCACACAGCAATGCATCAGTGGAGACCTGGCAGACTGCTTCAAAGCACAAGCCCTCAGATCTTTTGACGATTTCTTTGACAAGCAAGCTTACCAGTAAGTATACACATGTAAAAAGTACAGCATTGAGAAGTAGTAGAAGATGTTCAGAATCAGACGAAATTAACCAGCTGAGACTATATCTAGGCTGTATAGCAATAGGCTAAATTAAATTGCAAAGACTACATTTTAATAAAAACAACAATTTCTGTTATTTTCTGATTGTAATTTTTAGGAATATTAAAACTATAATTTACTTCTGCTGAGCTGCAACGAATCTGATTATCTCTGAATTTATTATTTTCTTGGTAACAATATAGACTGAGCAAATGTACCATGACAACTACTGTAAGCAACCTGTTTATCATTTTCCAGGTTATCAGATAATGCTGTGCTAGTCAGAGTAGAGTCCCAAGCCAGGGCTCTAGCCAGAGAACCTCCGCAACTAAGCTCACAGCCTCGCAGCGAAGACTCAGACTGGGACTCTTTGGTGAAGTTCGGCATGAGGAAGATTGAAAGGTTAGTCAAAGTTTCATGAGAATACGTAGCAGAACCAGCTGATGGCATACATGCTAAACCTCGTCGAGCACCGCCACTGAAGAGCATCATACTTCAGCCCTCAATGTGAGACGCAAGCATAATAGGTAGTCTTATAACTATATAGGAAGCAATGCCTTCCCGACAGCCTTTGTATGTTTTGAGCCTAAAAAATGGACAACTAAGAACTTTAGAATAAAAATATACAAAGCCTTGAAGTGGTATTATTATCCTACATGAGCTTGCTAAAAAAAACCCTACCACTACTTACCTTACATAACTGCTACTTAAAATAAAAGGATTGAGAGACCCTTCTCAAGAACCTTCAAATAAAGTCGCCCTTTTTTACTTTCATATTTTTCGGAAATGTTATCGCAAAGTTGGAAAATTGAGTTAGGTTGAATTTTCTTGGCACTTGGAAATTCAAACTACTTAGAATAGTTAGTGGCTCGTGTTGGATCCACTGAGTGACAGCCAACTACGCTAAAAACAGCTGCGAACTCGTTCATCATTGTTTTATTGTGCTTTTGACCTCAAAAGATGTAAATAAATGACATAAACATAAGAACATATAATTTTTAAATTCACTAATTTTAATATTAAAAGATAATAGCTTTTAAATTTTATATATTTATTTTTATTTATTTATTGAGGGTTTTTATTTAAGTATCCATCGGAAAAAAACACATAAAAATACAAACAATGGACCTAAATCTAAGTGTTTCCTCAATAGGATGCATAAGTTATCTAATTATAGTGAAAAGAGTAGCCATCTTAGCTAATCTTTTATTTTTACTCTCAAATATATTTTATCGGGTATTGGTCCCTTTCGTCTGTGGAAAATAAGCCCCTTTTGTGATGTTCTACAGAACGACCTGTATTACAAAGCTGCTAGATTAGCTTATGTACTCAGTACACAGTATGTAATTACAACCAAGTTGGGAATCTTGCCAAGTGTTTGTATTGTTGTGAGCCCTGGAGCCGAATAATATCTAAGTAAGGTATTATATACCAGTAATTACGTGGTTTCATAAGCTAGTTCACGTATTCCTCTATTGTTCATTTTGTGTGGAATAATTATATTAAAACTCTTTTTGAAACCGCGAGCTTCTTAGAGTGAAATATAAGGATTTTATGACTTATCGTATAAGCCATCTTAATACCCCTTTTTCCAGCAAATTTTAACAACGAAATTTATATCAAACGTCACAATTAATTTTGATCCGTATTTACAGGTTTCTAAGGTCCACAGCTCTGGAGATGCAACTGGACAATGAAGTCACATCCGATGGGGTCATTGCACCCAGGTTTATAGATGAGATTGCCGATGAGGTCGACATCATCGAGGATAAGAAGGCTTCTCCTTTCCGTGAGTGTTTAAAACTACTAGCGCCATCTATTGGTAAACGTAAAGTTGTAGCTCAACGTTAATAGAGGGCACTGTTACTTGTCGATATCACTACGAGTAGAACTAATCACTTCTAAAAGCGCACTGGGAGTACAAGTTTTGGTAATTAAAAAACTGTAAAACTTCTCAAATTAAAAATAAACTATAGATACCTGAAATCACCAACTGTCAAGCCTAGAATCCTGAGCTTTTAGAAGTATCGTAAAACTCTTTAAAACATTTAAGTATACATATATTTTTGTTCATATCACTCGATCATAAATCTCTTTACGTGGGACAAAAAACACAAATGCTTTGTTTTTTTTAATTACTGAACTATCTGACTAATAATAATTTCACACTAATCACAGGTCGTCATAAGCTGAAGAAACTGATTATCCCAATGTTGCTGATCTTGAAGCTGTTCAAGCTGAAACTGCTGTTGTTCCTGCCTCTCATTCTTGGACTGGCCAGCTTCAAGAAATTCCTCGGATTCATGGCTCTGATTATACCTGGTAAGTCCTGGTGTTACTTAACTCTTAGATCTAAAACCTTTTTCTTGAAAATCGGGATCTCTAGTATCTCGTAGATCTTCAATAGAAAACAAATGTCCATATTCTAGTTAACTGTATTTTTTTACTGGATGACTTGAACACTTTTAAGTGTGACGTCTTCATCAGTGATTTTTGTACTGATTCTAATAATTAATCATGATTAAGGTACCAACATGTTCCTTTATTTTGTCGTCACACCATTCTTTGACTACATAATTGATGAAAGAAACAATTACCAGATTATCTTAATGCTTGTATAGCACATTTTTGAACAGCTGTTTTCAAAATGTTTTTAATTCCAGGTGTGATCGGATACTTCAAGTTCTGCAAGCCCAATATCTCGTCTCCGTTCTCCCAGGCTCATTACTCTGGACCGCAGTACAGCCCTGCTGGTATCGGTGTGGGCCCATACAGGGAACAGCCTAGTCATTATGGGCATTATGAAACTTATGCTGTAAGTATTTTATGACAGATTTGACCCTACTGCACATTTCATTGGAGCAGGCTTGACCTGAGTATGCTCATGTTAGAGTTTTTGGACTCAACTATTTCTTATATTCTTATAATTTTGATTTTTTGAAAATTGATTTGCCTATGTAGTAACAATTCTTTTACAAAAAATCAAAAAATGTCTTTGATTATTCTTAGACAACTAAATAATATGATAACTGATGAAAAACATGTATTTCCCCAGGGCAACAAATATGGAGCTGGTGGAGGAGTTGCCTTCAGAGAGCATGACGTAAGCCCTCAAGACCTGGCTTATCAAGGATGGGAGTACAGGAACAAGAAAGGGGGAGAAGAAATCAAAGCAGAGGAGCCATAAGACTGTTTCTATAGCATTAAGAACAATAATAGAATTCATTTTTAATGTCTAGTTATCACTTTATATTTGAAATGTACTGATACGAAACTGAACTGCTCTTAGCATGTTATAGTATAGAAAGTATTACGTAATAAGCAATCGAAATCGTTATTGATTTCGGTTGCTTTTTACGTTATACTGTAGTCATTCGAATCAGATTGATATAATCTTCGTCATCTTCTCTTAGTTTAATAGAAGAGTCAGCTTTAGTGTAGGAAAAACACTATTTTATATAAAGTTGTGTTAGAGAATATTCCTCTAATTTTATTCCTGAGATAGCATCTATCTATTGTTTTGTCAGTATGACAATAAAATTTTTAGAAGCATTGAAAGTCATGATCATTATTTTCAATGATATCGTCATTGTTTTTGTACGTAGTTTCTATATTATTTTGCTGTACAGCTTATCCTAAGTTATTTAATTTAAAGTTTGTAAATAATTATAATATATTATTTTTTATATGATCTGTCTTTTTACTTTCATATCTCTCAGAACGGATGTTTTTATTGTTTTATTATTTTTTGCTACATATAAATACATATTCTATATTTTCCAATAGTCAGTTATATGAGCCTTTACAACATCATTGTCTTTCTCTTTACTTAGAAACTCTATTTGATCTAAATCTTTAAGTATAAACAATTCTCGACTTAGACTTCTTTTATGTCTCTTATCGTCTCTTTTCTTCTGCAGTTTCTGGAATGGCAAATGGTTTCTAACCATTTTGTTATTCTTAACTCTGTGTTTGTGTAGAGTTCTTGTAGTTGTTTCTGCTTGCCATTTTTTGACTTCTTCTTGACCGTACATTTTATCGTAGTCTATTTTAGGTGGTGTAGTCGACTGCTTCATCACCTGGCTGAAATAGACTTTCCGTAACTTCCCTTTGTTCTTCTTTATGATCTTCTGGATTGTTCTTTTTGGGGTTTTCTTGGGTTTCTTTTTTGATTTATGTTCCTCGTAGTATTTGTTGAGTGTTGGCACTCGTAGCACGTTTTCGTCTTTGTCTGAGTATGTTAAATTGTGATGTGGGGTTTTCTGCAAATGGTAGAATTTACAAATGATCTTTTTTATATTTAAAGTAGCTGCTAAGTATTATTGTATGAACAAAATATTACCTTGACCAATCCATAGTTATTTCTGTTATGATTTTCTATATCGATGTGACGGTTATTTTGTATTTCCTGAAACAAGTTTAGATGGTTCAGATGATTGAGATGATTTTAATATTTCATTATTTTCTGCTTGCGTTTATTTCTTGTAGATTTCTTGGGATCAAAATACATAATTATAATTAGATTTTTTATATTAACGAATTACCTACGTACCTACGCCAAAAAATTAAAATTAATTATAATTAAGCTCCAAAACCCTTTCAATGAAGTATCAAATTACAAAATATTTTCAATTACTTTAAAATTAATTACTTTATATCATTAACCTTTTATTTTCCGCGCCTATAAACAACTTTAAATTTTTCCTTAAAATTCCTTACACAATTAAACAATATTTTTTTAGTTATTTTAAATTTACATAAGTATTATATAATATTAAATTTACCTCAGAAGCAACACAAAAATGTAATAAAGACAATATTAAAAGTGCTATGTACATTTTCAAACGATCACGGTACAATTAAGCCCGGTCTACACTTTGTTCTTACTTTTATAAACTACTAGGTATAGTTATACATTTCCATTATAAACACCATTGTCAAATGTTTAGTACCTACTATGTTTGAAAAGAAAAGGTCTAAGAGGTAGAGTGTGAACACATTAAGTCTGCAATGAAATGGGTACACTAAAAGAATTCATTAGTTTTCCCCACCCACTTTGTGACTGAAGAACGATGAAGATTTAGAAGTTAACCAGAGATATCATAATATATGTGACCGGCGTCACAGCTCAGTTGGTAGTAGCTCTGCCTTCCATACTATGGGTCGTCGGTTTGATTCCCACCCAGAACAAATAGGCTAGAGGGCATACTAGAAGTGTGAATTTTTTTATTTATAAAGAAAGAAATCTAAAAAATTGAAGTTTTTTAAAATCTATTTATGTCTGATGTTTGCATCACGTTTGATGTCGCATGTTTAAGAGGTAAGGTGGGTGGACCATGAAAGGCCATGCTCCTTTGAAGGCCAACTATAAAAAAGTCATATTTATAGTCACGTGATGACAAATTCCTTGCACACACATTAAGTCCCATCGAACTCAAGGACATAGACGCGGCGGCGAGTCGCTGGCGTTGCTAGTTTGTCAGTAATTTCTCTCGCTAAGTTGACTTCGGTCAGCGACGTTCAAATTGTAATTTGCGCGCTCAGCTAGAAGTCAGTTTTTATGTGAATAAACTATTATTACCGTATTATTTTTACTGTAAATTGTTACTTAAGGATTTTTCATGATATTAAAGAAAAAAATAATAAATTTACTTCGATTGTAGTTAAAATAACGGCAGTGTTCCTTTGAAAGCCGGTGGTTCCCTACAAGGCCAATCAAGGATTTGACGGTTAAATATTTATAATTTATTTGTAAAACGCATTGGAAACTTATTTGTTATCGATGATAATACTCATTACTATATTTTTATATAGTTTCCATTATTATATCTTTGGTTATCGATGGTGTTCAAGAAATGTTCTTTGAATTTTTTTAAAGAAGTTTATAATGTGTAAGGGCCACAAATTTTCATTTAAATGAAAGAGCTTTTTCTGTGGTTTTAGTAAAATCTATTATTACAATTCTAATTTTAAGTTAAACGACTGATTTATAATATTGGCCTTGCATGGAGCCCTATTCCCTTACAAGGCCGTTAGGAAGAGCTTTATAAAAGTTAAGTTCAAGAAGTAGTGATTACATCTAGATTAAAAAAAAGTTATTTATATGATACACACTGAAACAAAGTGTTTATTAATGATTAGTTTATTTTATTTATCCCGTAAATGAACGAATTACAACCGTTTAATCGTTAGCGTGGCCTTCCATGGTCCACCCACCTTAAAACTAGAGTTGTATAAGTGTTGCAGACTTAGCGTGGTAAGACTATACCTTCAGCAAGTATGTTTTGATGCGGAAATTAATGGTGATTGCGATTTCAAGTATCGGAGATCAAAGATTTTGCGGTGTTTTGGGTGAGAGTTTATTCATCTAAAGATTTTTTTTTTATCAGTTTTTTTTATGATAAAGCTGGAAAGCAAAAATATTTTTATTTCTTTGATAGAGATACGGAGATAAGATAGAAAATGATTTTAAGGACTGATATCAAAAAATGTTTTTATAAAACAACTGAACTTTGACATCTCAGCTTGGCTCAGTCGGGTCGTGGTTCGATTCCCATCTGGAACAGACATTTGTGTAATGGCTAACGCTTTTTTGTTGTGTCTGGATGTTGCTGTGTATTTATCTAGAATTCCAAAAAAATGTTTTTTTAGTAAAATTGTCGTTGCACGATCTATAGATAGCTCAACTGATCCAAATCAGTACCAATCGGAAGCGTACCTAAGATACTGGCTGTAATACTTAGTATTCTATCAGCAATTTAGTACAAGCTTTGCTTAGTTTGGGATAGTCTTACAAATAATCATCTGCAAACTTAACAGTTCAAACTCAGCACAAATGATCAAATTACAGAAGTTTTAGATATCAAATTGCTGAATCGCTTTGTTTAACCTTCGTTTATTTCGTTTCTCTCTATTTTCGAACAATTAAATTATCTGTGAACCTAATTTATAAATCTTCTTAAAAACAGTCATATAAGTACTTAATTTGTGCATACACATGATTTTAATGAATGATATAGTGAACCAAAAAAGACGTATGGCACTTGGGGACTGCCGCGGTAAAGCTATTGCTTAGCATTTTTTGCTGGATTACGCATGCTCAGTGTTAGGTTATTTCCGTTCGGTATTTTCATTACGGAATTTCTGGATTCGGTCTTTACGCTCAAGGCCCGCGATAGAAGCTATGCAATAGCTTAAAAACGGTCATACAATCTGTGCATACCACATGATTTGAATGAATGATTTAGTGAACAAAAAAAAATATCTTACATTGCTTAGTTCCACCACAATAAAAAAAACACTAAGAAATTGGAATTTCTCGCTAGAGCGTGACGTATCACTTTAACTAGACACGAATTCTTGCGCAAACGTACCATGTTTACACTTTAATATGTTATGTGTGAAAATCTCCGAGACTATATTATTATTTATAAAGTAGAATTAATATTCTTTTCTCAACGATTTATGTTAAAAATCATGGTAAAGCTAAGGAAATATTTCTCATTTAATTTCAGCTGAAAAATGGGTGTATTTACAATGAAGCGCGAATATAAGCTGACATAAAATGTAATGATGTCTAGAAATATACAGAAACTCTACGATGCTTTACAAAGTAAGGAATATTTTGGAAAATTCCAGAAATTTTCTCTCTTTTACCCTCTTTACCCTCTTTTTATTTTATTTACCCTCTTACAATAAAGTAACTACATACGGAACATTATTATAGAATAAACACTATAGTAAAGAGATGAATATATTGATAGAAAACAGGTGAATAAAAATAAGTTTTTCGATATTTTAGTACAAATTCAAAATATGAGTTCTATATAAATATACAGGGTGTCCCGTAAATCAATGTGTAAAAAGTTTTTTTTTTTTTATTTTTAAAACAGTCACGAACTTAGGCTTATAACCCATTTTCGGGCATGAACGTCATGGATAGTTACAGAACACGCTGTATACACTTCTATAATGAAGCAATGGTGGCTCTCCTGATATTTATTAGTTACTACTTATACCTCCACCATATAATATAGCCAGTACATGTTATTATAACCAAATTCTTGTTAGTTTGCAGAACTTGACAACATACAATCTCATTAAACTTCATCAAATCTTAAGAATAAGAATGTATTTATTGTTTATCTGTGTACAATAGATGTTATACAACTAGGTTAGTATTAACAGCTTATCCGTTTTGGACGTAAAATATGTCTTACTTAAGACTAGTAATTATTATTAGTTATTATTAGTTGACGACCGATGTGGCGCGGTGGGCTAAGGTCCTCCTGCGACGCGGAAGGTTGCGGGTTCGATTCCCGCCTTGGAATAAATGTTTGTATGATCTGCAAATATTTATTCCGGGTGTTCTGGGTATTTTATTATGTATAATAAAAATATCGATCTATGTAATGTATTGTATTATGTATGTCAGTCTTCTAGTACCCATAACACAAGCTCTGCTTAGCTTGGGGCTAGATGATGTTGTGTGGATTGTTATTTTTTTTTTTTATTTATTTATATTATTTTTTTTTTTTTTTTTTTTTTTTTTTTTTTTATTATTATTATGTAGGTATATGAATTATTAAGAAACATAACATTTATCTTAGGTCCTTCTGATACTGCCACATATCTCCATGATAAGCAGTTCCATGGTGCTGGACAGCACAGCTCAGAAAAGCGTCTACGTGACAGACTACTGTCCGAAGATGAAGTTCTGTCCGGAAGGGGGGCATGTTATGTGTATGTACTACAATTCGGTAAGTGACGTACTTACTTAAAACAAAATGGCCGCGAGTTTTTACTTTAGAATTGATACATTGTTTCCAAAGGTCCATATGCATAAAACAAAATGGCCGCATTTTGAACAAAATTAAGCTTTGTCTTCAAGTTACTTTTTTGTTCTATAGCAGTGCTTGAGCCTAAATTATCGATATACATACAAAATCCTAAGCATAAAATTATAAGCAAGTTAGTTTTAGTACTTTTAAGTTATTTGAAGTACAAAGACATCGTTTTTATTAAAGACATAAAACTAATAAGTAAAATTGGTCCTTCGAACTGGATGGAGCCGGATACGCCGAATCAGAGATAGCGGCTAGTTTGTGTTTGATATGATATTGTTCTGCGATAACCTCCTGTTCGAAAAGTCATTGCGAAGTAGATTACCTAGTGATTTCGAAATGTCGGATTTTTTGGTTGCAAGTGTTTTCAAAGTTCTTGTTTCTATAGAAAAGCACCATGGGTCCTCGATGCAGCAATTCACAAAATATAACGATGACACCGGACCTTGCCAACAAACTTTTAGACGTTTCGAATGCGTAAGTAAAACTCGACATATCATCATTTTGTTGCATTTACACGCTATTAAGTTAAATTGACACTAATATCACTTTTTGTAGCCATCACTGTTACAAATTTGTTATTAAACCTAAGCTGTTATAGTTCACAATAAACTTTTTTGATTTTAACTTGCTTTCTTTTAATTCATCTTTTGTGAACAACTTTTTAACTATCACGATTTATGAGACAGACGAACTGACAGACAGACACACAGCGCACTCTTAATATAAATAAATAAATAAATAAATAATGCTGGACAATCCACACAACATCATCTAGCCCCAAGCTAAGCAGAGCTTGTGTTATGGGTACTAGAAGACTGACATACTTAATACAATACATTACATAGATAGATATTTTTCATTATACATATAATACCCAGAACACCCGGAATAAATATTTGCAGAACATACAAACATTTATCCCAAGGCGGGAATCGAATTCCGCGTCGCAGGCGGACCATCGCCCACCGCGCCACATCGGTCGTCTTAGGTCATATTAGGGTCGTGTTGTACCCTTTGGGTACGGAACCCTAAAAATATCACATTTAATACTATAACTTCATATTTATAGAAATCAATTTGATTATTTCTACGTAGAAATCATAATGCACAACGTTATCGTAAAAATAGATCTTATTTTCAGTAACACACGATAGTTTTTGCATTACAGGATCAGAAGCAGGATAGCCCAGGGTAAGGAGAAAGGAAAAGATGGTGATTTCCTGCCGAGAGGTTACGGGATATTTAGATTGGTGAGTTACGTTCTATATGTTGGGTGTTTTGTGGGAAAGATGCATAAGTAAGAATTCAAAACTTAAGTTTTACATTTTTAAAATAATGTTTCCTAATAAGGTGTAAGTAAATAAATCATAAACATATACTTACTTTTTTTATATTTCAAATAAAAATAAAATACAAAAATAAATGATTATAAATAGGTGACAAAAGAAGTCGGAGAAATAAGCTTACACTTGTAAATGAAAATAACTTCTACGTCTTCCTTTTGTAAATAATTAATTAAATTAGTTAGATCTTAGACGCTCATTGTGATACCCCATTATCATCAAATTAGGTTTTTAAATAAATAGAGTTTTTAAATCTTTTAATCATCGAAAAAAACAAACATAAAAATACAAAGCCCAGACTAGTAACAACAAAATGTAAATATGCAAAAGCCTGTAATAAAATTCGATTTTTACCCAACTACGCGGAGCAAAAGGTTATGAGTTTAACAGTCTATGTAAAACTCCCGTTAAATAAAAAATAATATCTGTTACTTATCCAATTTTCCTTCCCGAGTAAGAGCGTTTTCACATTATCCGATCCGATATCGGGGTAAGTAAAATGTATCTATGAAATATGTACCTCCGACATCCGATATCGGGCCGGAAAATATGAAAGACAGGTACATATTTCATACATTTTACTTACCCCGATATCGGATCGGCGTCCAACACCGATATCGGATCGGATAATGTGAAAACGCTCTAAGTTCGCGTAACATTGCCTTTGGGAAATACATAGAAATAAATATGAACGGGTTGTCTTGTCACCGTCTCGGGGATGCTATCTGATATTTCCTTATTTCCCTTAGAACAAACGGTGAGGGAAAACATCGTTGGAAAACTAGTTACAGAGCTAACTACGCTAGTAGGTAATGGGGATAGGCTAGTTATTTGACACACTTGGACATATCGCTGAAAAATATGGACATGTGTCTATTTTGTTTTTATATATCTTGAGGGGAAATCAAGAAAGCTAAAAAAGTTTTCATATACATTATAAGCAAAACGTAGAAAAACTTTTTTTACTGTTATCAATGCCCTACGCATTATACTAATTTGTCACACATATGGCTGAAACATATTGATATGAGCCCATTTTTTTTGTTTCTTGAGGGGAAATCAAAGCATTCATAATTATACTACATATAGGGAAAATGTAGCGATACGTTTTTTTACTCATAAAAATGCGTAGGCACGCGCTCTAATTAAACTTTTAAAACAAATGACAGCCGACTTGACGATTGACAGACGACTGAAAATTAAAAATAAACACATGAATATTAATTTTTGCAATCGCAGTAGGTACGTGGTCTTAGAATATTAAATTAGACTTTTTATTTTAGATAGACTGCTACCCATCGAAAAGTCAACTAATTTCAAATATTTTCTTACAGAACTGGGACACAGAACTGGCTACTTTTGCCCAAGTTCTTGCAAACCAGTGCGTTTTGCGACACGATCTTTGTAGAGCTACTAGTAAGTACCTAACTGTAGGCCTATCCTAGCCTCCCAAACCCAGATTTATATCACGCTCAGTTTCTATAGTAACTCATCGGTATTATATGGCATTTATTGTAGACTAATGTGACTGGGATGTTATTATTGATAGGATTTAATACAACTCTGTCATACCAGTCCACCAGAAATACCACGGTACCTGTAATACCGATAAGTTACAAAGAAAATGAACGTGAATTAAAACCTGGTTTTGAGAGGCTAGGATAGCCCGCCTGAGGCACTTGTGTCGTTCGAGCTTGTTGAAGTGTGGTGTAGTGATCCACTACCAGGCCGTCTGTTTATTTCCTTGTTCTTTTAAGCTCTGGTTGAGATGAATTAGCACCTAAAATCACCTATCATTTAAGACGATCCAAAATTATCCTACTGATACTGAAGTAATTATGAGACATAAGTACATCATTTCAACCCATTGTGTATCTATTATTAATCGACCTACGACCTTTCAGATCGGTTTCCAGACCCCGGTCAGACAGCTGGCCTGGTCCGGTTCTCGTACCCCGACTGGTACCCAGTCTCCAAGTCAGGGAACTTCACCACGCCTGGCATGAGCCAAGCGAAGCTGATGTATGCTACCACCCAGATTCTGAAATCCTGGTATGGACAGAAGAATGCAGTTACTGCTAACATGATCACGTTTTATCCTGATTGGACTTTGTAAGTTTATTTCTATCTGTACCTCTACCATGAGTTGTCACAGATACAAACTTTTTTTTTTATTAGTATTACGAATTTTAGTACAACTATCCGCTAGAGGCGCTGTACAAATCTTTATACATTTCTTTAACTACAGACGCTAGGGAGTATAGTAGGTATATTATGGTATAGTAAAAACTCGTGGTAGAGCTACTGATTGGTACTGATTTTGGATCAGTTGAGCTATCTATAGATCGTTTGCAACGGGATCAAAGTATGAGACGTATTTAGTCTTTAAAGTTGGTTTACGTATATCTATTAGTAGACAAGTAAATGAGTTCCAAGCCTACTACTTCAACCTGCTTCTTTTCTCACGATCTTTACAATTTTTTCCAACCTATTTTGCGTTTGGATGATCCAGAAGCTCCAATCCTAATCAAAATAAATCTGGGCCCGATCGTGCTAAATTGTTACGTAAACGGTTCGTATAAGCAGCAGCTAAGGTTCACCAACATAACGTGTACGTAGCGTGTGCAACTTCGTATCGCTGTAAACGGCTAACCGCTTGTCTTTTTTCCGTTCGTGTGGACAAGCGGTTGTGGCACCATCTTCGGTTCACTAACGTCCGAATGTTGTACTTTAGTGAACGGCTAACGCTTATTTATCGCAATCCCAAAATGTCTATAACGTAAGGAGCTTCGTAGAAAGTTAGCGCAATTGGGCCCCTTCTGTGATCAAAATCCCCAAAACGCTAAATCAAAAAATCCCTCAATTGCAAAAGGATTTTAAATAAATGATTTTTTTCAGGAACCCAAACAGTCAAAATGGCCGCCTCTATTTAGAAATGATTTACGGATCCGCCACGCACATGGGATGCGGTATTTCTGCGTATACAGAATACGCATTTTACGATAATAATGCTGCTCTTAATTATAACGTACGTATAAATCGATATAAAAAAGATATTTCGTTCTATTCTTATCCGACGCCGACAACGAATAATCTTTTAAAATCAATTACTTACTTTCGTATTCTTATTATATACATATATGAAATACCTAGATGATGATGATGATGATGTTTTTCCAGTCCGTTCAAATAATCTGCAACTACTCAGCCCGACCTCGGAAAGGCACAGCTGTTTACAACACAGTTCCACCTGGAGACACGGCTGAACCGTTCAGCCGCTGTGGATGTCCTGTTGGCAGCGAGGCTGATGACGAGTGTCTCTGTCATGAAGTTAACAGACCTAGTAAGTAACCATCATGACCGGCGCGCCGGGCGAAGGTCCGCCTGCGATGCGGAGGTTGCATTCGATTCCCGCCTTGGGATAAATGTTTGTATGTTCTGCAAATATTTATTCTGGGTGTTCTGGGTAATTGTATAAATAATAAAAAATATTTATGTAATGTATTGTATTTATTATGTCAGTCTTCTAGTACCCATAACACAAGCACTGCTTAGCTTGGTACAATACAATACATTACATGATATTTTTATTAGTCATGTAAAATATCCAGAACACCCGGAATAAATATTGAAATTTGCAGATCGTACAAACATTTATCCCAAGGCGGGAATCGAACCCGCAACCTTCGCGTCGCAGGTGGACCTTTGCCCCCCGGGGCCCCATCGGTCGTCATGACTTTGTTCATTATTATATATTAATATTTCTTTTAACAAGCTTTTAGTTCTTAAAATAGATTAACTCCACTCGCGAGCTCTGGCTGTGACAGCTGAGATGAGTACACAAAGCATTCCGCAAATTATCTGAAAATCCAAATACATAAACCGAATTAAAGGGTAATTCACGGACATAAGTATTTTTTTATTTGGAGATTCGAGTTGGTATTATTTTTCTCAGATATTGATTAAATAAATACATACATGACATGACCTACATATATATAGCACATATACCTACACATCACGCTCTAGAACCAATCTAAGCAGAGCTTGTACTATGGAAACTAGATTGCTCATAGAATACTTATACATTTTTTTTGTAAATACATATCTACTAACACCCAGTTCTTATAGTACAATCTTTGCTTAGTATGGGACTAGAGTGTGATGTGTAAAATGTCCATGAGTATTTTTTTTAGCTACATTGTCCCACTACTGGGCAAAGATCTCCCCCAAAGCCCTCCATTCATCCCGGTCTTTGGCGATATTCCACCAATCTTTCTCCTGGGCGTGAAATCATCTTTCCGACGCCTGTTCTGGTTTCTTATGACTAGCAAAGTAAATTGACTTAAATCTTTAAATACTTTTAATGCGCGCTCTACACTCGCGGCGCGAAAGGCCGCGAAAGAAGCGAAACGTGTGTGAAGATGGTTTCGCGAGTTCACATTCACGCTTCGCGCCGTTCCCCGTTCGTTGTCGGTTTTGTCCCGAGACAAAGGTTCGCTTGGTTCACGACTGCGAGGCTTCGCGAGTGTGGAGAGACACATTTAAACGCGAAGTGCACGGCGCGAATTCACAGCAAGAATCGCGAGCGAGTGTAGAGCGCGCTTTAAGAGAATTACGTTTTAGATTAAGAAGGTTTTCTAAATCCATGTAACAAACTTTTCATTTATACATTTCGTTTAATCTCATCTTGATCCACTTTGATCGGGATAAGGTGCGAATAAACAATTATTTTGAAAATCGCGTATTACTCCAGGTATAATCTCATACCAAATCGAAGGCTTAGTAAACATTGATTTTGTGTATTTATTGAGACTTACGCAATAAAGGCGTGTGGGCTTTATATGTTATGTGTTTGGATGTTACTTTGCATTCTTTATATGTATTTACAAAAAAAATATTGTATATAGATGGGTGGACCATGTAAGGCCATGCTCCTTTGAAGGCCAACTTAAGTATTTTATCAGCAATCTAGGTCCTAGTGTAAGCTTTGCTTAGTTTGGTAGAGCGCGATGTGTGATATAAGAATTCATGTTTTTTTTTTATTTTCCTAAACTGACTTATTATTTTATCATCAGAATACCTACCAACACAGTTGAAGCAGGAGACCCACCAGTGTCCCGATGGTCAGAACTGCGACCCAACAGTGGTTGTCCTACCCATATTCACGGTAGAAGACGCTCCACCTGAAAAACTCCTCAATAAAAACAGGTATGCACTTATCTCTTTGTGACCAAGATTGCCAAATCATCATTCCCCTGCTTTTATCGCACATTAAGGGCCTGCGCTGACCGGGACGGCATGGCAAGGGATTTTAATTTTTACTAATGGACATTCAACCGTACTGTTACAGAAATACGACATAAATTGCTATGCTTTAAAATGATGCCGTTCACGAACGGCATCTCATTAATCGGTATCAGTACGGTTGAATGTCCATTAGTAAAAATTAAAATCCCTTGCCATGCCGTCCCGGTCTGCGCAGGCCTTAAGTGGGGTCGGCACATGTTCTCTTTCTAAACTCACTTCTAGATATCCAGATATTTGTCTTTATATGAGGAATTTTAAAACATTTCTTCATGAAGTCAAGTTTTAGCACTTATCTCTTGGTGATCAAGATCACCAGATATTTAACTTTATAAGGAATCATGAAAACTTCTCAACAAAGACAAGTATTTGCACTTATCTCTTCGTGATCATGATTAACTGGTATTCAGTTTTTGAGTTTGTCCTAATTAAGTATTATAAAAGTTATAAAGTCCATGAAGCTTTTGCGCCTACACACTTGTATATTATGTATGTTGGCCTTTGCATCTGAACTAGATGATTTATTCAGCGTCATGGGCCATTTTTACCCATTCCCCGATATACGGAACTCTGTAGTGCCTGGGACACTTATTTAAGTTTGCCCAGCACCTACCCTATCCTCTCATGTGTGCATATATTACACATTATTACTGTAAGTTATGGTAATTAGTGCGATATGCAATGCCCACAAAATCAAATTGTAAATGTTAACGACAGAAACCCTGCGATGCAGTTTTGGCATCCATCCCAATGTCTGATTAAACTGAAATTGAAGCGATTTCAATTCAGATTTGGTAAAGTTTCTTTTTCGCTTTAAACGTAGCGGAGTGTCCTATACAAAATTTATGTGGTTATATATCCGCTCTGGGCCCCGATTGTGCTAAATTGTAACGTAAACGGTTCGTCTAAGCAGCAGCTAAGGTTCACCAACGTAAGTTTTTACGTTACGTAAGTATTTATTTATTAGTTTACGTTACAATTTAACACAATCGGGGCCCTGCTGTCATAACCGCACGTGACTTGTACCTCTTACAAATAAAATGTAGGTACAATAATAAAATGTTAATAATCTCCAATTTTAAATAGAGCTAGAAAATTGAGAATATATCTAGATAAGGTCAGTGTGGGCAAGTCCGGCATAGTTTTCTTAAATTGAATTTCAATTTAACTTTAAAAATAGAAATAAAATTTATTAGTTACTTTAAGTAGTCGGAAAACATTGGTATTACATTTATCTTTCTATATCTATCTAAAAGTAGGGTTAATTGTGATTGTCTTCAGATTTATAGCATTTTTTTGTAAAGTAGGCATTTAGACGGACTTCCCAACCAGTTTGAGGCAAGTCCGTCTAGTAGCAATAAAATCGTAACTAGTGAGCCAATATGCATGAATACCTTATCGATAAATGATGAAAAGCTGCCGTTGAAATACGTGTTTTAAACGTGTGACTATAAGGTATACTTTTAAAGAAAAATAAAATTATTAAAATCAAGGGCAAGTCCGGCATATCTTTGCTGATGATGTACTTTCAGTGGTTGTAAACATTTTCACAAAGTACCCACTTACGATTTTTTTTGTCAATAACATACAAATCAATACACAAGAATCTTTATTTGTAAACAAGTGATCGTTAATAATGTAATGTATAAATTTAGAAATGGTGTGGCAAACTATTGCCGGATCTGTAGTTGCATTTATGACACTTTCTGCCAGTACGAAATAAATGAATATGGAATAATTTTCTAAATCAGATCTTTGTTAAAACGATAAATGTTCACAAAGTCCGACATGATGTGCCATGCTACATGAGTCAGGTATAAAAAATCAGAAACTAAAAAAAGGTTGGATAGTTCCATGCTTTCAAAATATGTATTCACAATTTATAAACTTTTAAAGAATACTTATAGGTGATGCTAGTCCTCTTGCAAACATACCAGTGCATCTTTCACTTAATTATTTATTATACACAAAGTAAATACAGAAAAATAAACTTAAATAGATTAGATTAACAGAGGCAAGCTTAACCCTGAAAAGAGTTCACTTTCGTAGACAGGCGAATAATACTTACAAGTTGAATAAACAGTATAAAATAATTATAAAATTTGAACTACTAAAAAGGTTGACAATATCTGGAATTAAGGCAAGACCGGCATATGACGGACTTGCCTTATGTATAGTAGACGGACTTCCCAACTATAACATTCAAAGCTTGGATTTTTTCTATCTATTATAATTACGAAACTAATGCGTTATTTTTGAATCGGACACCAGATATACATTTCCGAATCTGTAAATGGCCTACGTTATCACAGACACTCAGAAAACTCCTTAGATTTCACACCTTTTTTTTCGTTTTTTGACGAGACGTCAAACTTCAACTTCAAGTTAAATTCGCGGAAAAAATTGGTTGTCAATTTTTTTCCAACATAAAGATGTTAGCGACATCTATTATCCCTAGTTCGAACAAACTCAATGATACTGTTTTACCAACCGAGTTATATGGCTCTAGCTATTCAAAAACGGAAGTTATTGCCACTAGACGGACTTAGGGCCTAGACGAACTTACCCACACTGACCTTACTATTAATAAAGTTTAATAAATAGTAGCATTATATTTTAATAAAAAAAAGATGGGACTTACTTGGTATCACATATCTTTTCATAAATAAGTGGAGTATTTCCAAAATCACAAGAACACGTTGGGTAAATATTTGCGATCGTTTGTTTAGACACCGCACAAAATGTCCTTCTGGAACATTTACATCGTACCTTATAAATAGGATGATAATTATTTTATTTGCTTATACACTCATATTTCGTTACGGAATTTCTGGATTCGGTCTCCACGCTTCTTCTTCTTCTTCGTGTCAATGAACACAACAAAAAATTTCAAACGCAGTTCATGTAGAACCTTGCCACATTTATCCCCTTGTCTGTACCATTGATGAGGTCATCCCTTGTGCAGGTATTAGGGCACAAGGGGCAAACGATCAAGGCCCGCGATAGAATAGATAGAAGCTATACATAATAGCTTAAAAATAAACATTTCTTGTATTTACAGCTTCAGAAACGCATCGCTTAGAAATCCGAAGGACAACAGCATGTTTCAGAGGAGGCGAAATGATGGCTTCAACTCTCAGGTATACATAGGTATTAGAAGGCGGAGCACGAATAAATGTAACAAACGTTTTTAAAATACATGCGCGCTAACGCTGCAACGCTTTGACAGTAAAGCTGTACCTCCACCATGAGTTGTCACGGTAAAATCGCCTGACTTTACTACAGTAGTTACGTCAAAATTAGTATTACGAATTTAAGTACCCAACTATGGCACCCAACAGAGGCGCTGTACAAATCTTCATACATTTTTTTAACTACAGACGCTAGCGAGTATAGTATAAGTAGTATAGTAATGGTAGAGCTACAGATGTCGACGCGCAGTGTATCTCAAATACGTCACTGTTTGACGTTTACGATTGACACATTTATTCGTGCAAGGTTAGAGCAAACAGATACTGGAGTGGAGAATGTTTAGGCAAGCGTAGTGTAGGACGCACCCGACGAGATGGAGCGACAATCTGAATGTAGCGAAACACAACGTGAGACGAGACCGGGCTGAGTGGCGCGTCTGCAGAGACCTACGTCCAGCAGTGGACTGATATAGATTGATTATGACTCTCAGTTATATCAACTATTTGTTTACTGACAAACTATTTCGACTTTTAACTATTGAATGAACAAATGAAATGAATGTTGTGAATTTTACAAAAGCTTATAAAGTTATTGCAATAATCCGTAAATAACTTTTTGATATTAATTAATATATTATTAAATCAAAGCTTAGCTTGCAAGGTTTGCTGTTCATTTTGTGGAATATTTATTTGCGGTTAGAATATTAGATTTATTTATTTCAAAGATATATACCTATAACCTTAAAAGGCTTAGACCTAAAAGATCTATCTTGGGAATTAAAGATACAGGGGGCCTATCCAGCAAGGGGAAACTTGCGTGACCGAATATCCTTTCAGTTGCAGTTCAGTTTTCGATGATTTTACTATAGTAACTCATCAGTATTTCGTGGCATTCACTGACGTGACTGAACTTTATAAAATTATGACTCAGCTGTTAAAAATGACGTCAATGCCGCGGTTTAGCACGTGGCCTACCTGATTTGAGCATGGCCTACCTGATTTAAGCATGACCTACCTGATTTGAGCAAGGCCTTCTATCAAACGGTATGAAAATTGATCATTCAAAATATCAATAAAAGACGAAGAAGAAAACTGAACTGTAATTTGATCAAAATACAGTTCAAAAACATTTCAGTTGTCAGGATACCCCCCCCCCCCCCCTCCCCCAGTCTTATTGTTCAGTCAAAAGATTAGGTTAACCATCAGTGACATTTTAATGGTTTTTTATTCCCTAGAGAAACTTCTACGAGTCAGATAAAATTGAAAATAAAGCCCAGGTGTACAGAACGCAGAAGCAATCTCGTCTGAAACAAAATACCAGGTAAAAGCTAATTTTTAAATATAGTATAATTGTAAGAATTATTAATTTTCTAACTCTTGACAAAATATTTTATTTATCTTCACAGTACCTACTTATAGTGAGAAGATTATTTTGTAGGATTTGAGATAAGTATGAGATAATAATCTTAATTAGTTTTTGGTTTATGTACTTACTTACTTTAGTATGTTTACGAAGATAGCATTAACGAAAAGCTGAATTTGATGTGAAAGATTTTCTAAAATATATGAAAGTAATTAAATAAATATTGTGTCTCATTTAATGTAAATATTGGTTTAGTCGTTTTAATAGCTAGCGGCAATATATGTGAATTAACTTAGTTATAAATACTTTTAAGTAAGACTTCGGACCTAAAACTAAGTATGTACTTACTTATATAATCTCTGGTCGCGTGGAACTGGCTCCTAGAACCACCTAGTATATAAGACGATTCTAAATGATTTGAGAAATTGTTTTTTTTTTTTTAATACTTAGACCTAGATTTAAGGCATTTGTATACACAGCTATAGGTACAATCAAAATATTATTATTCTATCAGATATAGTTCAAAATGAAAAAATACAACTATCCAAACAAAAAAAGATTATCAAAACAATTAAAATAAACTATTGTATTTTTCAGACCAAAACCTCACCACAAAATAGCGATCAAGAACCGATACTTCGATAAAAAACACATAGAGATGAAACCACAAGTGAGTTCTCGCATTCAGAACGACGCGAGGAAGGTGAGCAAAGATAATGATAAAAGAAATGGTTGTCTGTAAAGTCGGTTTACTGACGATAGTTGAACGTGACAACGTCACTTCATGGAACGCCTCAGAACGCCGGAACGCCGGAACGCTTCATGAGTCATGTTTTTTCGTGCGTGCAGCCGGCTCTATCGAATTATAAAACGTTGTCACGTCAAAAATAATGTTTTTTTTTTTTACAAGTTACAGGCAAGCGTTTGACCGCGATCTCACCTGATGTTAAGTGACGATGCGGTCTACGATGTAGCACACTTGCCTAGAAGATACCCATTCACTCGTCTCTTAAAAATATCCAAATTATAGGACTCTGGAAACACAGACGCCGGCAACGAGTTCCACTCTTTGGCTGACTAACGGCCGGTTTCTGGAAACCCAAATCACGATTGATCTGAGTTTGACACATAGTAATTATTAGTTTTTTTCGTTGATCATCGTTCGAGAAACCGGCCGTTAATAAACTAAACTGATAAAATCACTCATTAAATATTCATTCATGGACATACACCACACATCGCGCTCTAGTCCCAAACTAAGCAAAGTAGGAACTAGATTACTGATAATACTTATATATATTTATTTTGTTAATAGAGAATTCATAGTAACACTCAGACACAGAACAAATATTTAAGTTCATCACACAAACATTTACTCTGGGTGGGAATCGAACCCACGACACATAGCATGGAAGGCAGAGCTACTACCAAATGAGCTGTGACGCCTGTCAAAAAAAATGCCGATATATTTGTGCCTTTAAAATATCGTAGAATCAAATACCTACTTATCTTGCTGGTCGGCTTAAAAGAGTTATTAAGTTGAACCAGTGCTAAGCGATAAAAAGGTACCAATTCTATATCAAAAGAAGAATCGATATTGAAAGTATCAAAGCATTTTCAATATCACATCTGTACCTCTACCATGAGTTTTTACTATAGGTACTATACTCGCTAGCGTCTGTAGTTAAAAAATTGTATGAAGATTTGTACAGCGCCTCTAGCGGATAGTTGGGTACTAACATTCCTAATACTAATATTGACGTAACTACTGTAGTAAAGTCAGGCGATTTTACTGTGACAACTCATGGTAGAGGTACTGACATTAACATTTCCTACATCAATATAACATTTTCTACGTAATTGTTTGTGTAAATGTTTTGATACCGGTGTTAAAATAGATTGGTCTTTTGTTGGTTTTCCGCTGCGGGCTTATTTTGCCATAATCTGACATCAAAGCAGATTTTCTTCATAGTAACGCAAAAAACTATTTTGTTATAAATATATTTCCATTATAGAAATAGAGGGAGGCCAAAGAAAAGATGGATGGACTGTGTGAATGATGACATGTGTAAGAAAGGAGTGAGCATTGAGATGACGTCTGATAGAGGAGAGTGGAAGAAGAAGACGTGTTGTACCGACCCCACGTAATGTGGGACAAGGGTAGGAAGATGATGATGACGATTATATCTCATTCCATAATATCTCATCATCATCATCATTTCAGCCTGTAGGCACCCACTGCTGAGTATAGGCCTCCTCTTTATTATGTAATAATATTTAATTAATGATAAATATTTTTATTATACTTATTTACATTAGTACTTAGTTGTGTACGGTAAATTGGTTTTAGCCACCCACGACAGAGTCTAGACTTAGTGCGGGGACCATTAGTCATTTTTGTGTCTAAATTGATGTAATCTTTTATTTTTAAATAAATATTCACAGAGAATTCAAACATCACGATCTAGTCCCAAACTAAGCAAAGCTTGTACTATGAGAACTAGATTGTGGTACTTACTTAAGTCAATGTATAAGTATTGTACTGTATAATTAAATTAAATAAAAAAACCGGACAAATAATGGACAGACATAGTGGAGTCTTAGTAATAGGGTCCCGTTTTACCCTTAGGTTGCGGAACCTTAAAAAGTACAAGTAGTCCCCAACAGTCATACCTACATGGTGGTAAATTAGTAACGACTAAAACAAAAAATAATAATTAAAAGAAATACGTTAGTATAATAAATAAGTATATGAGTAAATATTGTATTAATAATAAAATATGTTTATCTTTTTCAGAAACCAAGTCTATTCAGTAGAGTAGCGAAATTTGAATTGCCGGGAACTCGAAATATACTTCCAATAAAACCAGTTGGAATTAAAGACGTGGCGCCAAGAAAAGACTTTTCAAATGCTAAACAACTTGTTAAAAAATACTTGTCCGAAAAAAACGGTTTGATCGGAAATCAATACAAGGAAAAAGCCGTAAACGAACAAAAGACTCAAGATAAACATGAGGATAAAAATAAACAACAGACAGTAGGAAAACGTACTGAAACAATTGAATTACATAAACACAATTTGAATGAACCATTGATCAAAGATATACACGAAGAAAAGACACTTAATGAACTGCCTAAACTCCGAGCAATGGAAGCTGACAAAGAAACGTTGAAAAATATAATTGAAAAAGATCATTATCTGCACGAAGTGTTTAGTATACTAAACTCAACAAACTCCTTGAAGAATAGTAAAGAAATAACATATCAAAACACACAAAAACATACTACAGAATCTATACTTAACACAGCAGAACAGAAAGTGATAATACAGGATGAATTTTTAAAACAAATTGTAAGTAACACCAATGATTATAGTAATCCTTTAAATAGTGTTACAGAAGAAACTGATAATAAACTAATGGCTCTATTAGATACTCTAGAAAAAGAAATCAAACATATAGAATTGCGCGATAAAGACAAACAGTTGTTCGATGCAAAAATTAGGAAAATATATGGAAAAGTTGTTGGCAAACCTGTTAGTTTAATAAACTTGAATATAAATAAGCATTTAGCTTCAAATACAAATGAAAAACATCCTGTAGAAGAGATAAAAGACTCTTATATAATGCAAAAATCTATTCAACAGGATCCAACCGAAGAGCCTATGTACGGAAAATATAAATCTAAAATGGATAGAGCGGACGAATCTCTGGATAGAAGACAAGATGTGAACTATAAAAGTAGTTACAGAAATGGCTCAATCACAAGAGATCTAAACGATATAAACAAATATTCGCGAAATTCATACAGTAAAACAAATAATATAAGAGGAATAAAACACAGTGATACATCAAATGAACGTAGATACGATTATGAAAATGACCACGAATATGCCGAAAGAAAAGCCTTCAGAAACAATTATTTTGATAGAAACACTATAAATGAAGATGATCCAAATCACCAATTAGACAATAAATATCGAAGCAGAACTAACGACAGAGATTCATACCATAGAGACACTGAAACTGAACATCGAAATGATTTAACACATAGGGGAAATGAACATGATGAAATCGACCAAACAGTCAAAAATAAAAACTATTATATAAGCGATGCTGGCAACTTTGATCCATTAAGTGTAGAAAGAAGAAGGTTCTACCAAGAAAAGTTGGAAAACATAGAAAGAAGACTTCAGATGAGGAATCACAAGAGAAGAAAAGATGTGAGTATTTACATGATATTCAGACAAAGAGTGGCTAGTGTTTACTAAGCAAGGTACTGCTCATTCCCAAACGCCCCTGCTGAAATCTTCGAAGGGGAATTTAAAACTTTTTCTCTAAACGCCCCTTAGTCGTTTTTTAACACGAAAGAGTAGATGGGTAGTGTTTAAATTAAGCAATGTACGGCTTATTCCCAAACGCCCCTGTTGAAACCTCCTTCGCGGGGGCATTTGAAACTTTTTCTCCCAAACGCCCCTTAGTCGCCCTTTATCTAGAGGAAAAGGATTAATCTACTTTGAGTCTCAAGGTACCTACTATGAGAAGGTACTAAGTAGGTGACATTACGTAGACTTTATTTCGGCAAATACAAACATATACAGACTAATACTAACCCAGGTTTAGCCATCACGCAAATGTTTATTCATGTTGGGGATCGAATCCAAAGCCTATAACGTTGAAGGAATTATGTCAATTGTGCTGTGAAGGCAATAGATGACAAAAAAAATTGTCGCTTTCGAGTTTCAGTAATCCCAAACTTAGCAATAGCAGCTTATTTTATGGCAACTTAGATTGCTTTTAGAATAGTTGCGTTCTTTTTACATGTTTGCCACATAAATATTGTGTGGAAATCAAACCCACGACCCACATCCGACAGAGCTACATCCAACTAAACGATGATCATAAAACATAGTGCATAATACTCATAAAGTATTCTCTAAGTCGTAGTTACGTTGAATGTCATATAACATAGTGCTTAAAACACTTACGGTCTATCTTATAAAAAGTTAGCGCAGAATTGAAGTATTGATTACCATACGTAATGATGACTTAAAGCCAAAGCTAACTTTTTATATAATAGGGGGTTAATGTATTGTAAGAGTCGTCTTAATATTGAATAGATCGACACTGCATAATGCCGTCCCAATTATTCCAGAAGCCCCGACATATGCGGCCGATGCGACCTGTCACGAGGAAATCTGAAAACCAAATGGATATCTACGGGAGGGCGCGATTCGCACACGGATATTGATTCTAACCTCTTGCATAATGGCATCGCATAAATTCAAATACCCAGTAAAAAAGAACCTTGAACACAAAATGTTCGCGCCAAGAGAAAAAAAAAAAAAGCCTCTACTTTTCTGTAAAGTTTTTTTTTCTGGCTCGCACTTTCTGTAAATCTTTATGGATGTGATTCACAGATCCACAAGACATTGAAAGATTAATGCCATTATTCTGAATTTGAATTCTGAGCTCGTAGAGTAGTAAAAATAGCGCGGCTACTTTATCAGTCAACAACATCATTGTTTATTGCAATATCTTTTTTGTATGAGAACCTAGTGCCTAGACAAACCTAACATAGGCTTAAAGGCACTAATTTAATAAATATATGTACTTATGTAAAATAAATAGATAAATAAATAACTAAGTACCTATGTATTTTTTGGGATGCGATTCTCACATAGACAAGACTTAAATAAAAGAACAGAACACAAAAGAACTCCATGTTTTATACTTTTTAATAACTATTACCATTTACAGATCTACTATTCTAGATCTGTATTTAGTAAACTTCAATAAATTTTTTTTTTTTTGTCATTTAATTACTTACAACTTTATTCACAAACAAACTTACGACTATACAGTATTTACAAAATGTAAAAAATGTTGTAAGTAAATGTTTTTGACATGTGGTGTATATTTTATAAATAAATTAGATACAGTAATAAGAATAACGAATAAGGCTTATAAATTATCCCAAACTTCAATACAACTTTTTGTCGCTGAAAAAAAAGAAAAGTCGCTTGTCGAAACTCGTATCGAGTTTAATGAACTCTAGTGTATAAAGTTAATATCATAGTGTATTTTAGAATATTTTGTGTATAATGTGCATTAAGCATACTTTTACGACTAAAATATGAAAACCAAATAGGCCAAGCGAGCCAAGGAGTTTCGATATTGATAGTTTAATAACGCGGGAAAACTTCGCAATTTAGAATTCTAAATTTGCTTACATGCTAAAACGACATGTGGTGTATATTTTAGAATTGATTATTAAACTGTTTACTGAGTTGAATATTTATTTTGAAGAATTTAAATAAATTCCTTATTTTTAAGATGTCTATTTTTTTAACACTGAGAAGATTCTCAAGTACGATTCGAGGCGAACAATTATTTGTTTTTAATTCTTTTTCTATTCCAAAGTAATACAGGGTGTGTAAATAGTGTAAGTTTCAGGGTAGCATCTCGAATCTCTCGAGCATCCGAAGTTTCACAATTTTTATATTTCTTTTCATTTCTTTTTGCTTAAGCTTGGAAGAAATTAATGAAACCCCCTGTGTTAAAACCTAATTAAAAATGTTTGAATTATTCTGCGTAATTTGGCTATTCTACAGTATATCTTATCTTAGTTTGTCTAATTATAATTATCTTAATATTTTTGTCAGCGTTAAAAATAAAGCCTCGCCGGGACAGTGTCACCACTGCCGTGACCAGGATTCGAACCTGGGTTACTACGGCCACAACGTAGGGTCCTAACCACTAGACGATCACGGCTACCGAGGCTGTTGGTACTAGTTCCGAAATAAATGATCTTGTCGTAAGTAGAGCACTTTCACTCACTAATTTGACACAGCTTGTTATTGCGCAAAAGTATTGTATTCAAGAAACCAGTCGGTAGCCAGCAAATATAAGCTAGAATTATAAACAGTAGTAATAAATAAATAAATAGATATAAATACACGGACATTTCACACATCACATTCTAGTCCGAAACTAAGCGAAGCTTGTACCTACTATAGAAACTAGATTGCTGAAAGATTACTTACAAACTAACATTTTTAAATACATACTGACATAGAATAGATTGTAACACCCAACACAGAACATATATTTATGTTCATCACACAAACATTTGCTCTGGGAATCAACCCCACGACCCACAGCGTGCCAGAGCTACCAACTGAGCTGTGACGCCTGTCATAACATATAGGCACATATAACAATATTATGTTGTATATAAAGATAAATTAATGCACTAATACTTTAGATATGCACCACTGCATTTCTTAACCAACGATGCAAAATAATTGTCTACCATTTGCGTAACAAATTCCGCAACGAATTTGCCAGTAAAAGTGCTCTACTTTCGGAATTATTACAAGTTTTTCGATCCAAGTTCCAACCGCCTCGGTAGCCGTGATCGTCTAGTGGTTAGGACCCTACGTTGTGGCCGTAGTAACCCAGGTTCGAATCCTGGTCACGGCAGTGGTAACACTGTCTCGGCGAGGCTTTATTTTTTATATTTATAATTAAGTAAATATTGATGAATATACTCAGATTTCAGGCAATTAAATTAAGTGCTATTGGTGTACACAACAGTAACCACTTACCATCAGGTGGGTGGCAAACCTGTGTCTATTATTTAATTTAAAAAAATCTTTACAATACTTTTACGCTATTTTAGCCATATTAGATACTTTATTTTACTTAATACAGTCATGAAATATAAATGTACCCAAAGGTTAGCTGGTAGATAATGCTTTTAGCATTAAGTTCGCCTGTACCTTTGAAGTGCAATAAAGAATTTATAATTTATCTAAATATCGTGAATACTACATAATAATATCTAATATTAAATATCGTCGTAATCTCAATATCTTTATATTATTTCCATACATATTTATAAATAGTTTCACAATCCCTATTCAAAGAAAAACAAATGTTTCGTAAGTCTCTCTAGCTTAACGTCAGCCATTTTCATTTTCAAAATGGAAGCTCACGTTCTATGTAGGTGTTTGCATAAATCCTACTTAGCATTTAGCTCCGTCTGTGGCGTTCGTTTGCGAAGGGTGTTGCCATCTTGAAGGAATTCGTTGTATTTTGTTAAATCATCTGTACCCCAAGTACGAGTTTGTGCACACACGGATCGCAGAGACGCAATCGCCGAGCGCCACCGATTTTGTATAGAAATACAAGCTTCTCAAGAAATATGCTAGGGGCTGGATTTCCAGCCCCTAGATCCAATTCCAGACCCATCTAAAGCAACTGCTGCAGTAGTATGTAGTTAAAAGGTATATTTTCAATCAGGGACGTAATCTTCAAAAATGTTTTAAGTAGTAATAAGTTAGTAATTAAATAAAGACTTTTTTAAAACAAGATGAGCTTTATTTTTCTTACTCTTTATAGCACTATAATTGTATTTTTATGTGCACAAGACGAGTCCACCATCTTAGACCGCCCGCCATATTGGATTTAGAACAGCATGAAATGTCATGCTGTCTGAACATTTTCATTCAAAATACTTAAATGTAAGTACGTACATATTCAAATTTATCTGAATCAATTGCAACAAAAAAGCAATAAAATTATGTTGCGAGATCTGAAATGAACATACTTACTTAAGTAAGTACATAATTATACTTTATAAAACTTCCAACGTTATAATTACTTACATACTTACATAATGTTTTAAAATAAAAGCTTATAAAATTCTAAGTAAGTACCTACTTTAGTAATTTATGGACTACCGCTAGTGAAAAGCGTAGAGCAAAATAAACTGCCAAAACATAGCTAGAACGGTATTTCAATCCGTCACAACAGTAACCGTTTGAAAATAAAAATAAAACAATTTGGTTTACTCGTTTGTCGATACCAGACTGTTACTCAGCACAGAGTACAAACGACCTAACTATATAACTTGTAAATCAAATAAATAAATATTCACGGACTTTTTACACATAACGATCAAGCCCCAAACTAAGCAAAGCTTGTAATATGGCAACTATATTGCTGATAGAATATTTTTTTTTGTAAATACATAGATACCTACATAGAATACGCAGTAACACCCAGACACAGAACACATATTTATGTTGTTCACAAACATTTGCTCTGGGTGAATCGAACCCACGATCCACAGCATGGAAGGCAGAGCTACTACCAACAGAGCTGTGACGCCTGTCAAAATTACAGAACGGGCAAAAAATTTTTGCCTTCGAGGTATCGCACGAAAAAGTACACAACGTAGTTACTTTTAAACTGGTGGAATTTAGAAGTATACCTACTCACTGAAGATGATTAAATATATCGTTAGATCATTGGGTACTCTATCTACAATTAAGATAGAGTACCCAATGATTTGATAAGAATGATGAGATTTGTTTACTTATTTCTACATTAATAAGGATTACCTTATTAATGTAGAAATAAGTAAGTAAACAAATCTACAAAGCACAGTTCAAAACACGACTAAAATAGGGTGAACATTTTTCCTCTACCATTTGTAAACATAAATAATGTTCTATGTTTAGCTTCACATTCGTTGTTCTGAGATTCCAGATTCGAAATACAAACAATAGAACGTTAGTTTTCAAATGTCGATGGCTGGTTAGAACGTTGTTCTAAAATTGAATTTCAAATTTGACGCAAGAATGAAAATTTGTTTTCTGACATTTTGTACAATTTTATTGAAAACGATTTCATGCGAACATTTTTATCGAGACGTAAGTTAGAAGAATAATAAATTTAGTTTAAAATAAAGTATTTTAACTTACAGTAAAAATCAGACCGTTGATAATCGTAATAATAATGTAGCTTAGGCATAAAAAAAAGTTTATTTTACCAACCATTATTATAATTTTTCAGATCTTGGAAGAACTTAATTTGGAGAAAAATTATTCAAATGAACTAGGTCATGAGAGGGTGAGTACCTGAGAGCCTTTTCGATTTAATGTCTAATTTCAAGAAACACTTGTCTATGTAATTTGTAAGTCATTTATTTTGAGTATGGAGGACCCGCGTTTGCCTTCGCGAAGCTTCCACGAGGTCCTAAGAAATGACGTGTGAGTGACAGAGACAGCGATTGTCACGACCATGATGTGTGAGTGAGATAGATACATTGAAATTCGAAATCTACGCAAATCTAAGAATAAATCGCTATATCGAAGAATGAGTGAAAATTCATAGCATATTCTCCGCGAGTAACTGGCACTTAGACACTATTATACCATCCCGTTTATCGACTTTTGGTATATAATGATGAAAGTTCTTAAGGTAAAATTCTCGGCCCGCATTTGAACTTTCTCAGCCTGTCGGATTTAGACTTGTACCCCAAGTACGAGTTTCTGCACACACGGATCGCAGCGACGTAATAGCCGAGCGTAGACAAACTCGTACTTGGGGTACTGATCTAGGTTTGAGGTTTTTCTAGAGGGTTATTTAACGCTTCTTCTCCTGTGTACTTATAAGTACCTAAATATATAAAATTATTTACTAACAGAATAAAAAAAAATGACTTTAAAACGCGGATCACTCGACAGTCAAATCACACGCTTGAGAGATAAATGAACGGCTAGACGTCTGAGAGTTGAAAAATAAGGATCTTCTAAAATAAGGACAAACGAAGTTAAACGCGTACGTTTCGAAGTCTTCATTGTGTAGGTTGTATACCTAGAATGAGTAGAAACTCCTTTTAAACGTTTAAGACCTTCAAAGAGTTCCACTAATATTACCTTAGTTATTTCAAGAGAAATACAAGACAGAAAACATTCAGTACTTTGAAAAAATACAATATTTTAACTAAACCTTTCATTATATATCAATGACCGTCTTTTTGATAAAAAACAAAGTCAAAATAATTTTCTTAAATCACTTTTTTTTATATTTGTCTGATTATCACTATGATTTTTGATAAGATACCTCTAAGTAGCGTTTTTAGAGCAAGAGCTGGATAATTTCATACCAATATTTAATTTCTATTAGAGTTTGAATACTTAATAGCTAAATATTTGCAAGCTGAAGTGGCAGTAGGCCAGCCATGTTTGCCTAAGAATCCAATCGTTGGAGCAAACGGATACTGGATTGGAGCCCCCTATCTTATAAAAAGTTAGCGTTGACTTTAAGTCATCATCACGTATGATAATTAGTACTTCAAGTCTGCGCTAACTTTTTATAAGATAGACCGGTTTAGGCAAGCGTAGTGTAGGACGCACCCGGCGAGATGGAGCGACGATTAGTACTCCAAGTACGTGTGTTCACTAACTACACACGGATCCCAGAGACGCAATCGCCGAGCGCCACCGATTTTGTATGGAGATCCAAGCAGCGCCCCTAGCAAATTTCTTGAGAATCTTGGATTTTCATACAAAATCCGTGGCGCTCGGCGATTGCATCTCTACGATCCGTGATTGCACAAACTCGTACTTGGGGTACCGAATGTAGCGCAACTCAACGTGAGAAGAGACGAGACCGGGCTCAGTGGCGCGTCTGCAGAGACCTACGTCTAGCAGTGGACTAATATAGGTTGATGATGATGACTTTCAGTTGTATCAGCTATTTGTTTACTGACATTAAACTGTATAGTGAATTTAAAAAACGCTAATAAAGTTATTTCAATAATCCGTAAATAGCTTTTTAATATTAATTATTATATTTTAATTCTTAAACCTGAAAGGTTGATTATGAAGATAACATTTTTTTTTTTCAGTTTGCACGTCACGTGGAAACGATCACCGAGAATGTGATAGATCATATATTAAGAGAAGTAAAGAAAAAGTTTTCCAATAACAACAGACGAGTATCACATACACAATTATCGAGGGTAGCTCAAGAAATAACCAATAAAATGAAGCATCTACGGAAGAAACAAATGAAGAAGAAGAATAAAAGACATAAAAAAAATAAGAGGAAAAAAATACATTTTGAACCGGTTTAAAGTGGTTATTTGAATAGGCGTCACAGCTCTGCCTACTATGCTGTGGGTCGTGGGTTCGAGTCCCACTAGATATTTACAAAAAAAATGTATATAAGAATTCTATCAGCAATCTAGTTCCCAAAGTACAAGCTTAGACTTAGACTTAGACTAGAGCGTAATCAATAATAAAAAATATATTTTATATAATATTAATGTTTTTGCTTCTTATTTTTTATCATAGATATTATTATGATATATTATTCATATATTGGTATTACAGCTTTAATTACTTACTTTTAATATTTATCATGTAAGAATCAAATAACTCATTAGGTATGATTACTAGATATTACAGAAAGTCTGAAAAACATTTCCTATATATTATGTACTGAAATAGAATAATTACCTCGAAATCTTTGTTGTCTAATGATCTTATTTCTTTCTGTGATTAATCGCCTTATCTCATTATCGGACGGCGAGCAAAAAGCGACTTTAATTAATCTACTCTAGCTATAGTATAATATACTACTTATTATAAAACTGTAAGAGCCTGAAATTAAAAATGTAGCTATGGAAAAAGTAAATATGCAAATACACTAAGAACACGATACTGAGTCAATTGTAGTTTGTCTGTTTGTTTGTTTATTTATTTAATTCTTCATTGCACAAAGTTATACAATAGGACTTAATGTTAAAGCATTTTCTACCAGTCAACCCAACGTGGTAACAGAAAAGACGTTGGCTAGTGGGCATCGCGACTAAACCACTGGACAGTTTAAAATGAAACTTACATGATTTAAAAGTCTGTTTTCTGGATAGCAATCACCATCATCATCAACCTATAGCAGTCCACTGCTGGACGTAGGTCTCGACGCGACACTGAGCCCGGTCCTTGGCTATTGCGGCTATTGCATTGGCTATTGCGGATAGCATTAAGCTAGGTTTAAGTGCAATCAAAGACTTGAGGTTTTAGATAGTATGACCTCTCTTATCCAAAAGCAGCTATACCTACGCTATAAACATCATGTTGTAGTGGTGACAGATATTTTGGTTTACGTCGCAGGTTTTAACTAGTTACAAATAAATAATACGTTAAAATTACACTTTTTATTTGGCAAACATACAACACAAAGCTTACACATAAGCCTTAAAAATAAAATTAAAATTATTCATTCATTTTAATATGCACTATAATATCCACTGGTCCTTTCTTGTTCATATCCTCTTTTGTTACTTTAATTTTTCTTCTGCCTTTTTTAAACCTTTTATTTTTTCTTTTCGCAACATCTTTATTTACAGTGCTTTTCCGTTTATTTTTCCTTTTTCTCTTTTTCTTTTTGGATTTATGTTTCTCTGTTGTATCTTCGCTGAACTCTGAGAGAGAGTGCTGGTTCAATTCCAGCTGAAAATTATAATTAAATGTATAGGCGACAAAGAAATTGGTTTACCATTCTAAGGCTGAATGTCATTTGCACGTAGAAAACATCAAGGGCTATTTTCGCTTGACAGGTTAATAACTGCTACGTCAGAATCTGTCAATCTGTAATCCTTAGCGAATAATTATGTTACTGGGAGATGTCATCAAAAGTGGTAAACCAATTTCTTTGTCGCCTATACACATACAAAAATTAAAATTTTACACAGCGCCATCTACTCTTAAACAATGGTACCAGAACTAAATTGCTGATAGAATCATTTTTTCTTCAGTCGAAAAGGCGTTGCAAAGGAAATATTGCCAAAGATAATGAAATATGAAAGTAATAAATGAAAGGCATTAGGGGTGCATGGAAAGAGCTTCCTCGTGGCGCACACCGGTAACAGCCAGGCACGGTAAAGCAGTGTCTAGGCTGGCTAATCTTTCCAACACGATGCTACGACAAAATACAGTTGTGGCATCGACACGATAAGAAGAAGATTACGAGATAACATTTTTTTTGGATACTATAGTATAGGTTCAAAGAAGATCACCCGCATAGGTACTCGTCTGCCAGCTATGGTGTAAAAAAGTGTAGCTGGCAAACACTGGATGAGAAGAGCCTAAGACCGAGCTCAATGGCGCGTCTTGGGAGAGACCTACGTCCAGCAGTGGACTGATATAGGTTGATGATGAGGTATTTATTTCTAAAAGTTATACAAACATGAGATAAATTAGGGTTGTCCAACATTTTTCCGTGTGACATAACATCGGAGGGATTCGCTTCCACCTGAAAAAACAAAGTCGCTAATCAAACATCAGATACACCTGTGTTGACTTATATATATTATGTATAATATAATTACGTGGCATATATTCATTGGAATGATCTAATCATTAAACCTTGAAATAAAACTCATTTTTGACGTGACAACGTCTTATAATTCGATAGAGCTGCCTGCACGCACGAAAAAACATGACTCATGAGGCGTTCTGAGGCGTTCCGAGGCGTTCTGAGGCGTTCCATGAAGTGACGTTGTCACGTTCAACTATCGTCAGTAAACCGACTTTACAGACAACCATTTTTTCTCATTTAAGTGGATATTACATATTATTATTTATTATTTCAATTAAATTTTAAACAACACAGTACATAAATAGTTTTAGCATAGCATCTAAAAACCACTAAGGTTGTGCTATCATGACACTTACTTAATAAAAAAAAACAGATTTTTATTTTTTAACATAATATGTTTAAATCTTATTATAAACGCGAAATATTCGATGGATGAATGTGTGTATGTTTGTTACTCTTTCACGCAAAAACTACTGAATGGATTTTAATGAAACTTTACAATAATATAACGTATACATCAAAATAATACATAGGTTATAATTTATAAAGATATTCTAAGAATTATGCAAACTATAACGATAACAAGACGAAGTCGGAAGCATCAGCTAGTATATGTTTTAAAACTTTATTGAACTTTACTAGAGCGTACCATTTTACAGCAAATTAAACTAAGCATACTCGTTCAAGCTTCGAATTAAGATATCTCCCGACTTCTATAAAGTTTTACAACTAGAACAGAATCCCCAAACTTTACTGTCTACAAAACATTTCAGTACCTACGTGCTATTTAAATAAAATTGCAATTTGTTGGAAAAATATGTGTGGGTTTAAAAAAAAATATTATTTTCTTAATATAAAACTAACGGCCGGTTTCTCGAACGATGATCAACGAAAAAATCAAATAATTACTACTGTGTCAAACTCGGATCAATCGTGATTTGGGTTTCCAGAAACCGGACGTAAATGTAATTTTCCTATTTATTATATTCTAGCTAGTGCCCGCGTCTTAGTCGTACCTATATTATCGTAATAATTATTATACTTTTTTATCGCACTTAATTACTTACCGTCACATAACATAGGTAACAAAAATAAACAAACAAACACAATAAAAAATGTCTGTAAATCATTTTCAAGTAGTTTTGTTCGTTTCAACGTATGTTGTTGAACTGAGCTTATCGTTAGTGTTTTGTTTTCTTTCCGATTTCCGTTTGGATTGAAAAAGTAAACAGCCTCATAATACCAACCAACTAAAAAAAACAATGTAAAAATCGATTTAAATACCAACAATGGCAGTCACATAATCAAATATTGCTATTTTAATATTGGGGATATGCATGTATACCTACGTTACGGCTCAGTAAACTAAAATCTCTGTGGTGCGGTATTATTCGACCAAGAAAATTTCAATATTTTTTTGGTCGGGAAGAGGCCTTTTAGTCCAGTCAAATTACGAAATAAATAAACATGAGCTAACACAGTTTGGGGATTTTGAGGATCGATAGGGGGGTGTATTCTGAGCATAAATTCCAATTTGAGGGGTTGTACTGAGGTCAGCTCAAGGTCATTTCGATGGAAACGCGTTTCATTCGATATCTCAAGAATGGTTAGTGTTAGGCGAAAAATTGTTAAGACCTTTTCTTTTCCAAACAAAATTTACAAACTTTTTTATTTGAAACTTTTTTTTATAACATTAATATTTTCCAACTTATTACTCCCGCAAGGCAAAAATTTTACTTTTTTTTCATTTTTCATCGTTTTCTCCCCAACCATTCAATTTTATTAAATTTTACCGATCATTGAAGTGTAGATCTTTCAATTATGAACAATTTTGTTTTTAAACTTTTTTCCGTAATGCCAATACCTTCGGAGTTATAGATCACTGTACCGAGCGAAATCCGCGCCACTGTCGCAATATAAAAAGGTCAATCGATTAAACTATTTAAAAATTAGGTATTTAATTTGGGTAAATTTTTGGGTTAATTTGGGTAAATTTTTGGGTTAGTTTGGGTAAGAAGTAAATTAACAATTAAAACTGATTCACACATTTATTGATAGAAAAATAGGTTATAAAACTCGGTTTACGCTCGGTAAAGTAATGTATAACTCCGAAGGTATTGGCATTACGGAAAAAAAATTAGGAACAAAACTGTTCATAATTAAAGGATCTACACTTCGATGATCGGTAAAATTTAACAAAATTGAATGGTTGAGGAGAAAACGATGAAAAATGGAAAAAAAAGTAAAATTTTTGCCTTGCGGGAGTAATAAGTTGGAAAATATTAATGTTATAAAAAAAAGTTTCAAATAAAAAAGTTTGTAAATTTTGTTTGGAAAAGAAAAGGTCTTAACAATTTTTCGCCTAACACTAACCATTCTCGAGATATCGAATGAAACGCGTTTCCATCGAAATGACCTTGAGCTGACCTCAGTACAACCCCTCAAATTGGAATTTATGCTCAAAATACACCCCCCTATCGATCCTAAAAATCCTCAAACTGTGTTAGCTCATGTTTATTTAACCCGTTTTTAGCCATAATTTGACTGGACTATTTGCCCAGCAGTGGGCGAGAATTAATATATGTATATATAGGCTAGAGAAAAAAACCATTTTGTATTTTTATAGCTACAAAACGGCATACAACAAAATGTGACAAAAAATACGAACCGATTTAAATAATGGGGCGTCTAAACGGGCCATATTTTACGGCAATTTGTGGCTGCAATTATTGGCAAATATTGCCCAGCCATCAATAAAACATTTTTATGGCTGAGCAATCAATTGCAGGCAACATGTTGCAATATGGCTGCAATAGTATGGCCTTTGATTCAGAACCCTTTAATGAGCCACACAATCCAGCAACAATGGCCGACGTAATGACGCTCATCGCAGCCGCTTACATTGTTTTGGCAGAAAAACTAAAAAAAGGACACGAATGTGGATTCGACCCTACCCTGGCTACTCATAAAAACACTTTGACATATCAAAATATATGTGGCTATAATGCCGGGCCATCCCTAAAATATTGCATAGTGTGGCTGGTATTGGTAGCAATGTTGCCGGCCACAGTATTGCGGCCACAAATTGCCGTAAAATATAGCCCGTTTAGACGCCCCATTAGTCGTTTTTTATTGCAAAGCTAGTATTTTATGCATTCATTTATATGATTTTATACATAATTTTGAATAATATGTTTAAGTTATAAACATTTTTCTTACTATAAATTCACAAATATTACAGTTAAGTACATAATTTTTTAGTTAATGTAAGTTTACATATAATGTCTCAAATAAATCGTAACCACCGTGTCTCTAGACATTAGCAAAGAATTTTGGTCAAATAAAAAGTACATATTTAAATCCTTTTAAGAACAAACCATTTTCTAATTTGACTCAAACCCTTTTTAACCTTTCAAACGTAATAAAACCTTTTCGACTTTTCGACGAAAAAGGTTAGAATCTGAAATACACAGAAAAAGTTTTTACTGGCTATTTAATCCAACAACATTTTTAACCGACTGCAAAAGTGGAGGTTCTCAATTCGACTGTATGTTTTTTTCAAGACTTCGTGTATGTCACACGCACGTACCTGCTTCCATAAACATCCATAATGTTACACAATTATTTACCCTATTTACCTATTTTGATATCTAATTATTTGTCTGGTAGATAATATTTTAAGGGTTTCATATACATTTCAAATCTCTTAAAAAAGAGAGTAACCCTTTTTGAGTTATTCTTAAAAATGTGTAGCTCTTATCGATGACGATTGAAGTCGATTCTTATTATTTTTTACAAATGAAATATTTACTTCTATTAAACTTAAAAAAATAGAAAAATACTTTATTTTTCACATTGAGTCCTAAAAATAATGGAAAACAAATAGGCATTCAATTATTAGCTTTGAGCATAAAAATATAATTTAGTTTTTATTTATTGAGTAAATCAATCTGAAAATTAGTTTTTAGAAACTGGCAATATTTTTTTTAGCAGTATTTTACGTCTAACAGTAAATAAATAAATATTCATGGACATTTCACACATCACGCTCTAGTCCCACACTAAGCAACTTGTACCTACTTTAAAAACTAGATAGCTGATAAAATACTTACATATATTTTTTTGTAAATACTTACATTCATAGAATATATAAAACACCCAGACCAGAACAAAGAATCATGCCCAAACCCTGTACCAGATTGCATCAAGAGCTAATTATCATCAAAATTAATATTTTATTTATTTGTGTACTTTGTTAATTTTTAACCGTCTTTTTTAACCGGGTTTAGAAAATTAAAATTAAATAAACATAACATGATTATCAATTTCCTACTTCCGAGTGCTTAGTCCGAGCTTGCATTTTAAAACTCCCTACTCTCGAGTCGAGAGTCGTCTTTCGGATGTCCATACAAAAATACAAGGACATCCGAGAGACGACTGTCGGCTCGAGAGTAGGGAGTTTTAAAATGCAAGCTCGGACTAAGCCTTCCGCACGTCAACTATTTTGTTCCGATCCCAGCTGTCACCTATTTTCGTGAGTGGACATTGAGCATAAAAATCTTGTTTGTCAAGTAAGCTTTAGCTGAGACGGCAAACATGATATAAAATAAAATACATTTTTAAATATTTTGAAATGCGGTTAAACATTGAAAAAAATATTGTTGGTAGCGAAAAGGTAAATAAAAATTAGGGCTTTGAGAGTAAATTCAAATTGATGCAAGTTGGTACAGATTCCCATAGCCCATTGGGCATTGTCCTTTGTGATCAACACACAAACATTTTCTCTGGGTGGGAATCGAACCCACAACTCACAGCATGGAAGCCAGAGCTACTGCCAACTGAGCTGTGACGCCTGTCCACATAAAGTAAAAAGTAAAAGAGTAAGTAAAAGTAAATAAAATAGATAACAATTATTTAATCCAAAGAATATTTCTTTGACGTAGTTAATTTATCTAGTAAATTCCAGTTTCACATAAACTATCTAGATTAGACTGCTGTTGCATGAAACAACTGTCAAGACCACACATGTGGTGACGTCACACATGCTTGTGACGTCACATTAGCTTGCATTATAAAATGAATATTAATCTAGAGGTCCAGTACAAATTAATCATTAGGTTTCCGACTAATAGTTTTTGGGTAATCTTGAAATATTTTCTAGTTTTGTTTGGAAAAGGTCACGGAAAGGATCCAGTCATTCTTACATCAATAAAAATGCTATGATTAAGTTACGTAATTATATTAAACAAGATCATTATACCTACCTACTTTCCATCAGGTGAGTTTCTTGCCAAATAACGAACTTACGTCATCCTTGTAAAAAAAAAACATTTTCTATACATAATAGTTCCTTATATCTTTATCTACTGAGAAAGTGCTCAGTGAGGTAATCAATTCAAACTTCAATTGCATTTATTCAATATAATCACAAGGATTACTTCGAACCTTACATACCAGATGATACTAAGCGCCAGTTCGTCGCGAGCAGAGTCTAGAAGAACTGGCAAGAAAGTAGACCTGGATTCTAGCGTTTTTTTTTATATAAGAACTAATTGAACACTATTGATGTATGTACGTGACGTTTTAGTGCGTATGACAGTTGAGGAGGGTCGGAACAAAAACCGATAAACGACATGCTGTATTTTTTTTATTTTTTTTTGTAATTTCGATGCTTTTGCATAATTTTACATGATAAGCTTATTGAATCTGTTCTAAAGCCGATGAATCTAGTAGAAAAATGCGCTTAAAGTTAAATGATCTATACAGATACCGATAAATCCACTGATGAGGTAAAAGAAAATTGATATCTTAACAGAAACCGATAAATCCTACATAAATTTGATAGATTTTTATAAGGTTGAGACAAAAACAGATATATCAATTCCATTTGCTTTATGGCAAAATCACGAAATAATTTAAAAATTAATTAATTAATTTTTAATTTTTAATTAATTTTCATCTAATACGATAATAAATAATAAACACACTTGATTTTTATTTGTATAGTTTTTTTTTAATTCCTCATATACTTAGTTTTAACCAAAAATGTTAATGGTTTTTTCACATAGCGATAAATTTTTAGTTGATTTTTTCAAAAAACGATAAATCCGGATAGTCTAAGCAAAAACCGTTATATCCATTTTTTTTTATTTTTTTTTTCGTTTATTACTTCACACACGAATCTGTTGATTTGGCCACCAAACAATGTTGCTAATGTTGATATATTAAGATATTCTACTCTCTTTTACCTAAAAAACCAAAGAAAAAAAACGTTTTTTCCGATTTGTCAAAAATCTTCGAAAGTGGATTTAGCGGTTTTTGTTCCGAAGCTCCTCAGTTTTAAGTACGATTTCTGTTACTTAGGCCTTATTAGCCGACAGGCCTTATTACCCTCAGATACCTTAACCCTTCTTACAATTATTTAATCAAAAAGATGGTACAATTGTTTTATAATACATTGCGTCTAAGACTGCTTCATGTGCATGTAATGAAATCGGTATTAAAAACCTTCAAAATGGGACACAGCAATGTGAGTATCACAGTTTTGCGGCGAAAAAGTAGCAGTCTCTTTTATTTTCAACTATTGCTTAAACCAAATCTAAAAACTCCTTTTTTTCACTATAAAACCCTATAGTCAAAAGAAAAATTAGATTTTTAAGTGTTTAGGTATATAAAAAGCGTAATTTACAAAAGGAATTGAGGTTTTTCTTTATTCGGTTATGTTCAATTTATTATGACGTTTTAAGTCTCTCCTGTAAAATTTGTTCTAGATGAGTTAATAGGTTTGCAAATTAGGGTATCGAGTAGTAAATAAAAGACAAGATGTTACGAAAATTAATTTAACTTAGGCATATAAAATGCTATTAAAATCGAGACCAAAACTTATAGGTAGAACAAATTAACAATGTCTAAGTAACTTTCACAAAATTACCTACAATAAAACTAAGTATAAAAGTAAGGTAATTTTAGAACAAACTTTATTATGTGTCTGGTCTAAAGTTACTATAATTTCAAATACGAAAAGTTCATATAAACAATTAAAAGAAACCACATTTTTCAACACATAGTTTTCTTTCATAATATCATATTCTAAAATACTTATTCAAATTAAATCTATTCAAATACAGTAAGACATTTCATTTTCATTCACAAATGTACTAGAATACACTAAAAATCGAATTACACATCTTCGTAAAAACACACAGAAAAAGAGGTCAAAGGACCTAGAATAACAGTAAAACGTAACCGTCCACTGACTTTTATTTTGGTCCATAAAAGCCTTCGGTCATTGACAGCCAGATTTCACTCAACTGATATCTTGTATCTCTTTCACACTTAGTACGAGAAAGAGACGGAATAGAAACGGTACATCGGTAATCTTCATTTCTTGTAGGAACTGAGTTCACAGTCAAGGACGAATGCACTTGGTCATCCACTTGAAGTAAGACAGCGTTATACAACAGAGCAAGACAAAAATACAATCTCAGTTTAGACGAAAAGAGAAGATCGTCGGCATTGCTCGCGCGCAAAGCGCAATTTGAAATTTAATTTAGAACACATTTTTCTACTCATTTTCTTTTAAAATTTCCAGTGTTGTCATCAGAAATCATCGGAAAATGTTTCATTTATTTTTGAGTGTAGCAACATTATAGTGAACGAATGAAGTGAAGTTACGTGTCCTACCTACTTTTACATAAAATTTACCGGTGCGTGAATCGAATCACGAACAGTGCGAAATTTAATGTAGTGATGAGTGTTATTTACAACTATTTACACTAAGTATTGACTTAGATAAAATTATCACAGCTGGCGACAAAAGTATTTTTGTAAACGGAGTCGTCAGAATTATCGCGGCCACCAAAGTAAGGGTAAGTTGGAATAATTCCGCTTTTAATAATTTTCCCTCTTTTCCGTTAAACAAAAAAGTTTTTGTAAGTAGGTACATATAATTTATCCGTAAGAATGTTGTCTAGCAGACGTTAAGCCTGTTTTCAATTTAGACAAAAAATATTTAATTTAGGTACTGAACTTCAATAAAATCAAGTTAGGTACTTCAATGAAATCTAGGTCTTTTAGTTTTATTCGTGACCGGCAACCTAATTTCAGGCAGAATTCCTACGCCCGCATTTTTTAAGACCAAGGTTTTGCATAATGTAACGTCAGCTATTTTATATGCCTACATATTAAATTTACATATAATTTTGTACCTATATATTTATGTAACATTCTCGTAAAACAAGAATGTTAATAAAATATTTTCGTGTGAATTTTATGATTGACGCATATTTATTCCGTATGGATTTTACTTTATTTAATTTTTATTTATTGTCATCATTGATGTAATTATATATAATCATTGGTGTAAGTAGGTACATATTTATAAATAGATCAGCAATCTATTTCCCATAGTACTACAAGCTTTGCTTAGTTTGGGACTAGAGTATGATGTGTAGGTACTTATCTACTATTATTTATTTCAAAAAATCACGGAAATATCACAAAACGCTATCTATTTAGTCCTAAGCAAAATTTGGATTTGGAAATAGAATCCTAATAGAATACTTACTTATTAATTTAAAGTCGCAAAAAAAATATGAACCAAGATTATCAGTAAACCCAGATACAGGAGAAATATCAGTGTTTGCCACACAAATGTTTGTTCTTGGTAGGAATCGAACCTAAGATCCACAGCACGGAAGGCAAAGTTTCCGAGCTGTGAGCCTGTAACGTCAGATATGTAATTTTGTGTTTTTTTTTAACCTATAATGTCCCACTGCTGGGCAAAGGTCTCCCAAAGCCTTCCACTTATCCCGGTCTTTGGCAATTTAGTGTTCTAAGCGAAGGAGGGACCGAAAAGATGGCATAATAAAGAGGCCTATACTCAGCAGTGGGTGCCAACGGGCTGAAATGATGATGATGATGGTGTTAACTTCTTCTTCTTATCGTGTCGATGCTACAACTGTACTTTGTTGTAGCATCGTGTTGGAAAGATTAGCCAGACTAGATACTGCTTTGCCGTGCCTAGCTGTTACTGGTGTGCGCCACGAGGAGGCTCTTTCCATGCACCCTTATAAGATGGTGTTATAAGCATAAAAGAGGCAATTAAAGTCTTAATCAAATTGCATTTTAGTCTCATGATTAAATTAACAAACATGTTTGATAAGAAAAATAAGTATCGTAATTACTTTGTACACTTGACTGTTGTTTTTATCATTTCAGATAACTATTATCTTCTAATCTTTATTATAAAAAACAGTTAATTATTCCAAGTCCTTGTAAATATTTAGGCGACCGATGTGGCGCGGCGGACGAATGTCGGAGGAGGCGGAGGTAGCGGGTTCGACTTCCGCCTTGGGATAAATGTTTGTACGATCTGCAAATATTTATGTCGGGTGTTCTGGGTATTTTATATGTATAATAAAAAATATTTATCTATGTAATGTATTGTATTAGGTATGTTTGTCTTCTAGTACCCATAACACAAGCTCTGTTTAGCGTGGGGCTAGATGATGTTGTGTGGATTGTCCAGCATTATTTATTTATTCACACCGAAACGAATCATAGATAGAGTTATTCCAAATAATATTTTCCGTCACTTTGTTTCGTAAGGGATATTGGTAATCTGTAAATTCACGAAGAAAGTAAAGGCATTTTTTGTATCTTCAATTTTATTTTCCTTATTTCCTTGTATCCTGTCAAATAGTGTCAAAGGTAGGTAGGTACATATCATATTTGACACATTCAATTTATTATTCATATTTTTTGCTTCGATCTGGCAACACTTCAAATCGGAATTCGTTTTGAGATTGAATACAAAATGTCATAGATCGGAATATTTTTAGATAAAAATGACATTTATTTGAATAATGGTAATAATAATGCTCTTCAGCGCGGCAATGCAGCCAGTATCTTGGGTACGCTTCCGATTGGTACTGATTTGGATCAGTTGAGCTATCTGTAGATCGTTTGCAACGGTCTGTAGATAGCTCAACTGTTTCTTATGTATTTTATATGCGAATGTACATTTTGTAAATACTGTATAGTCGTAAGTTTGAATAATGGTTAAAAGATCTATTAAGATTGAAGTATTTGACGTTTACGAGAAACCTCGATAACTGGATTTTCAGGGATGAGCACTAATGAATGTGACGTAAAGTTAATGTTACGCAGCGTATTCGATTCACACTGCGCGATGACGCTGCAACGTTCGGTTCTCGAGCTGGAGTTTGGTACGCAGTGTGAATATTTTACTGATTGTTTCTGTATTTTATTTTTGCATGTATCTATCTATCAATAGTGCCTTTATTCTCTCAAATTTAATAGATACTTAGTTATGTGCGAAAACTACACTCATTCCCCATAATATTCTAACAGACACAAATTAAAAAAAATAACAAATTATATCTAAAATATTATTCTAGCTACCACATTATGTAAGATGGGTATTTTAGACCAATAATATTTAAAAAAACAAAATAAATTAGAAAAAAAAGTTCACATTGGTTGAAAAAGGCGGGAACTGAAATACTGAAATTTGTCAACAACAAAAAGTTTGAATATCCCTTAAAGCACCTCCTTAGCTCCAAACTCATTCGTTTTTATAACAATATACTATTCCATATAACTCTACTTGACCTTACACGCAAAATGATGATCAAAATTAACATCTCGAGTCGACAAACTAGTTGTACAGGTGACGGGGTGAATGCCCTGTGACGTCACGACTCTGCTGAACCGTTATGTGAGGTAGGACTTGGAAAGACTTCAGATACTTACTTAGATATTTTATGGAGATATACCGAATACCATGTTTTTCAAGCTTTTTGATCAGAATTGAATATAATTGATTTAAGTATATCAATTAAATAGTGGTACATGGTGGTTAATAAATAATATACGAATATTTAGCTAAAAAAAATATATAAGTAGATAGCATTAAAATCTTTAAATAACTGTAAATACCTAGTAAGTATAAAAAAAAGACGTGTGGCACTCGGGGACTGCCGCGGTAAAGCTATTTCATAGCATTTTTTGCTGGATTACGCATGCGCAGTGTTAGATTATTTCGTTACGGAATTTCTGGATTCGGTCTCCACGCTCAAGGCCCGCGATAAAAGCTATGCAATAGCTTAAAAAAAATGTAACTGCATAAATTCGCTATCACTTTTACCTAAATCTTTTGAGGAATTATGGTAGGTATACCTACTCATTTTGACAGATATAAAACTAGTTACATAAGCAGGTAAATAAAATAAACGTTTTTTTTTCAATTTAGCAAAAGTTTTTAATAAACACTAGCTTTTACTTTGGTAAACTTTTTTATTTAAACTTATTCATTTAGAAAGAATAAAAGCAAATATAATATTTTGCATTTTTTTATCTGAATAATTAACCTTTTCACTAAACAACTTCTAGAATTTTCTTATTTAAATAAATATATTTTTTCTTGGAAGAAATAAATCATAATCTTTAGTTGGTACTCAACATCAAATACAATAAGTATAATGGATTCGAGAAAATTCAATATATTTTTTAAGAAATGGACAAAAATCTACGATTATTACCTTTACTAAGTACCTTAAAAAGTAACTAAGTACTTCAAACGTCAAGTACCTAAGTACTTCTAGGTACTTACGTTAGTTTACTTTTTATTAGGTATTTAATCGAAATACTGCTAAGCACTTTGATAGGCAAATGAAGCTAAATACTTTGATAGTCAAAATAACATTTCGAAAATGTATTTATTTATAATACCGACGACCGATGCCTGCGACGCAGAGGTTGCGGGTTCGATTCAAAGTCAAAGTCAAAGTCAAAAATGATTCCTTGGAATAAATGTTTGTACGATCTGCAAATATTTATGTGTTCTGGGTATTTTATATGTTACTTACTTAATAAAAAATATCTCTCTATGTAATGTAAGTATTGTAATAAGTATGTCAGTCTTCTAGTACCCATAAAACAAGCTCTGCTTAGCTTGGGGCTAGATGATATTGTGAGGATTGTCCAGCATTATTTATTTAAGCCGACTTGGACTGGCATGACTTAGAATTATGTATGTTCAAATATTGACAGAATTAATGTTCTTAGTTGTAGTTCTTCATACAATTGTAATTGGCTGTCGTATTAGAAGTCACAAAAAAAGAAGAAGAAGATTATTTAGACACTTTAGTCACAGAAAGTGTAGAATTTAGAGTTATGCTGTTGAATAAAAGATGGGCGATACGCTTCAAATCGCGCTCGTGTCATATCTACGCGCCGGGAAAGGAAATCGAATCGCGAACAAAACCAATGAAGCCACCATTATGATAATATAACTGTAAGTAGGAACATAGCGCAACCTGCCATCGGTTTTATCCGTGTTACACATAACTATTTAGTGAAGTTGATTTTTGAGCCCTTTTCTATTGCTAGTTTATACCCTTCAGGTACGGAATGTTGGTGTATGTTAGGTTTAGGTTTCCGTTCCCGAAGAGTCAAGCGAGACACTATTACTAAAACTCTGCTGTTCGTCTGTATGTCTGTCACCAGGCTGTATCTCATAAACTGTATATCTTTTAACCAAATAATAGGTATTCGATCATCATCTACTATCCACTGTCAATCCACAAACAAGCTTATTATTACAAGTCCATTTCATTCATTCATTCAATCATTTTCAGCCTGTGGTGTCCCACTTCAGGGCAAAGGCGTTCTGTACCCAAAGTACACCGTGGCCCGTGGCGCACACCGGTAACAGCTAGGCACGGCAAAGCAGTGTCTAGTCTGGCTAATCTTTCCAACACGATGCTACAACAAAATACAGTTGTAGCATCGACACGATAAGAAGAAGAAGAAGTACGAGTTTGTACATTAAGTACCGATTTCGTATGGAAATCCAAGCTTCTCAAGAAATCTGCTAGGGGCGCTGCTTGGATGTTCATACAAAATCGGTGGCGCTCGGCGATTGCGTCTCTGGGATCCGTGTGTGCACAAAATCGTACTCAGTTCACAAATATTTTTTTAAAATAAAACCAGAAATACTTAAATAGCCATAAGTTGAGTCAGCTCATGGTATAATCAACATAGTTTAGCGATGACTAAAAAAAAAGGTACCACTAACAAAAGAATTGGCAGTTTTAAAATAGATTAAAGTATAATGCTTTTAGACTGCATTGTTTCCAAGTCGATGAGTCAAAAGATTGACTCTTTAGTCATTATACGCGGAAAAAGAAATATGCAATGTTATCTACTTTCCCTAAAAGCAGGGGAAAGTGGGTAGCAATAGCAACGGATAGAAATCATACAGATGTAGGTAAGTACCTATATAACGACCGATGTGGCGCGGTGGGTTCGATTCCCGCCTTGGGATAAATGTTTGTACGATCTGCAAATATTCCGGGTGTTCTGGGTATTTTATATGCAAGATAAAAATAACTATCTATGTAATGTATTTTTTATGTACTTACGTCAGTCTTCTAGTGCCCATAACACAAGCTCTGCTTAGCTTGGGCCTAGATGATGTTGTGTGGATTGTCCAGCATTATTTATTATTTATCGATATGTATCCATTCAATCAGCAATATAGTTCCTATTATTACAAGCTTTGCTTAGTTTAGGAGTAGAGGGCGACGTGTGAAATGTTCTTGAATATTTATTTATTTATATGCCAGGAATAAAGGACATAAGTACTAAAGAAATAAGTACTTTTCAAGGGGTTAAAATACTTATATTGCCTGCTAAGACGTAATTTATTGAATTCTCTCGAAAAACGGCCTTTATCAAGATTTCTTTTGTTTTTACCCTTTTAAGAGTATTCTTAGCCCTTTTATGTTTTGTACGGTGAATGAACACACAACATATTAGGATCACTTTAGTTGAAGACTCAAATATATTACTTACAAATACATTTTTCAAAAGCATTCTGTTTTCAATCACAAGATAATACGTAAATACTTACATTATACTTAGAATCTATTGATCGAATTCAATTGACTTTTTTAAAATCCATGACACCTAATTTCAGAAAATAAATATTCCTTAATTACATTCCTAAATTAAAATCCCTTTTGGGTGCATAAGACACGCGTCACACTCACAGCTCAGTTGGTAGTAGCCCTGCCTTACTTAGTGTGGGTTCGATTCCCACCCAGAGCAAATGTTTATATTATAAACATAAATATTTGTTCTGTGTCTGGGTGTTACTATGTATTCTATGTAGGTATGTATTTAAAAAAAGTATATAAGTATTCTAACAGCAATCTAGTCCCCATAGCTTTGCTTAGTTTGAGACTAGCAAAAAAATTAAGACCAAAAGTGGTAACGACACGTTACAACTTTTGATGTTATTTTTTTCCGTCTAGCCCCTTTTCGCTTTCGACGACCGATGTGGCGCGATGGGCGATGGTCCGCCTGCGACGCGGAAGGTTGCGGGTTCGATTCCCGCCCCGGGATAAATGTTTGTATGTTCTGCAAATATTTATTCCGGGTGTTCTGGGTATTATATGTATTTTTAGCACTAGGAGTGGTTTTAGAATAAAATAAACAGTAACCTCATTACTGACAAACATTTAATTTATCAATTATGATCAAATAACAATCAAATCAGGAAACATAACAAACAACCTTTAGTTTAACAGGGAATAACACCCTTACAACAATTACTATGCACAATTACGACAAAATAACAGACTTACTGCAAATTACACCGAGCACCCTCGACCACCTTTTTCTCCCTAACCAGCCCTGTCAAGCAGAACAGCAGCCTTTTATCTTTTTAATGTCAGATGACCAAAAAGGTAGAAGTTCGGTATTTATGCTTTTTGAAAAGGTAGGTAGCAAAATTACAATAAATCTAAATATCCTAATACGGCCTATCCTGCTATGCGCCGACCACGGCCGCATCGTTGAGGAGATGTTCTTGTCGGAGACACCTTTAATATGGCTGCCAGGAACAGCCAAAGGACCTGCCACGGAACCATCGTTTATCAGGGTCTGTTGATGCAAAAACAAGGATTAGGTCACAACATCACAGGCATTTGCCTATTCATTCATTCATCTCACTCAAGGCCCTCTTTCAAAGTTTCAATCACATATACAGCTAAGTAATTCCTTCACAAACACTCGTCAAGTTAGCAAACATCATCTGACAAGTGTCTTGAGACACATTCATTCTCATACCTGTACGTACGCACCGATCAATTTAACTACACACGTGTCTGCCAGACATAAGTCTGCACGCATAAATGCGTCTGCCAGGACAACACCTGATATGCATTGAGAAATGCATCTGCCAGGACAACACCTGTTATGCACTGAGAAATGCATCTGCCAGACATGAGTCTGTACGCGCATCATCTTCGGTAACCGTATCCAACCCTCTTGCCCAACCCGACACATACAACAATGTGGATCGCTATCCATTGACAGGAGGATTGTTTTTATTGAGATAAATCAAGGGACTATTAAGATTCTTACCTACCTATGCTAGGGACGACGACAGTTAAGTTTGTAGTCAGTTGAGTTTGTAAAAGAGTTTAGGTTTGATTATTGTGAAAATGGATAACAACCAACAAAGGCATAAATGACGGAATGAAACAAAAAGTGTGGTACGCGCCGTGCAGCCGCCGGTGAAAGGCTGTACGTCCACAGCGCAGTGCAGCCGCCGGTGAGGCGCTGCACGAGCAGAGCGCCGTGCAGCAGCAGAAGAGGTGCTGCACGCCCACAGCGCAGTGCAGCCGCCGGTGAGGCGCTGCACGAGCAGAGCGCCGTGCAGCAGCAGAAGAGGTGCTGCACGCCCACAGCGCAGTGCAGCCGCCGGTGAGGCGCTGCACGAGCAGAGCGCCGTGCAGCAGCAGGAGAGGTGCTGCACGCCCACAGCGCAGTGCAGCCGCCGGTGAGGCGCTGCACGAGCAGAGCGCCGTGCAGCAGCAGAAGAGGTGCTGCACGCCCACAGCGCAGTGCAGCCGCCGGTGAGGCGCTGCACGAGCAGAGCGCCGTGCAGCAGCAGGAGAGGTGCTGCACGCCCACAGCGCAGTGCAGCCGCCGGTGAGGCGCTGCACGAGCAGAGCGCCGTGCAGCAGCAGAAGAGGTGCTGCACGCCCACAGCGCAGTGCAGCCGCCGGTGAGGCGCTGCACGAGCAGAGCGCCGTGCAGCAGCAGAAGAGGTGCTGCACGCCCACAGCGCAGTGCAGCCGCCGGTGAGGCGCTGCACGAGCAGAACGCCGTGCAGCAGCAGGAGAGGTGCTGCACGCCCACAGCGCAGTGCAGCCGCCGGTGAGGCGCTGCACGAGCAGAGCGCCGTGCAACTGTTGCTCTGCGCTCTAGCACGAACTCGTACATTCATGCCACACGTACATATGACATGACATAGTCAACCAGGATAGTGCCTGTAACATTAAAATAAGTAAAAGCCTTTTGGTATGTAACGCAACAAATGTTACACTTCTTGTACACAATAATAACAGTCTTTTAACACATATTGGGTTATTTATTTATCTACATTTATTTATTTAGTTATACAAAAGACCTACACTTGTCTTTATATCAAATCAAACCATGAGAAGTATCATCAGTCCGTTACGCCATCTGCGCCGTGTCAAATCAATGTGGTTGATCTGCAAAACTCATGGATTCCGCTCAATAAAACCGCACCTCTAAATATTGTTCCTGTTCTGTAAATAATTTTAAAATTAAAATAATAAGACAACGTTCGGCCATCACTAGCCAATAAAATGGTGACTACAATGCTGCACAACAATGCTTCCAATGACCACCAATTACAAGCTCGCATGAATACCAGCTATAAGTCTTCATTCAGCTCTTACATAAGCTCCAGCCAGAACAGGTTACTATCAGACTGAATAAGGATACGGTGTTCAGTCCTATTTCATTAACGATAAAGTACTCTGCAAAACATAAACATTAAAAAGCTTGTTTGATATTAATAGGAACGATAGAAGGACTTATTTTCCAACAGCTCGGCCCAACCTGATCATGACTTATTTACTAGATAGAAAGCACTTTTAATCAATGAAATCAAAACATCGTTCAAGTATACTAGAACGTTTTCCAACTTGATTAACTTCCAAAGAGTGCACAGCAGCCTATATTAACCGTAGAAAATACGATATGGGATAAAATAATCACGTTGAAACTAGTTGAGGGCATTTCCAAACGCTCATGATTTTTAAAGTTCATTGACCTCAGTTCCCGCCAATACTCGTTTCTAACATTTATTTTTTTAGTCTATGTACTTCACACAGAACATAAAAAACTCAGTAGAAGGCGCATAGTATTTCATTAGCACCGGAACCAGCGTACCCCAACTAACACTGACACAGGTCAATTGTATTTCGTCACACTAAGAAAAGCGTCGTGTGATTGGTTGAATGAAAGTAAGTAATACATTAGTCTTCGTTCATTTGAAAATTAACAATAATCATATGACGATAGAGTGGTTTATTATCTAATCCATTTACGTATTACCTCATACGGAATACTTTCACTACCAAGTTCTGCTACTCGCCGCTAGATGTCACAACACTAAATGCATTTAATAAATCTTTATTACTTTAACGTAACTTACGATAAGATTGATAATTCCGTGACGAGCTCATTACTATTTTTGTGCTATTCGTCCATTTTTAGGGTTGTACTACTGCCCTTGCTTTATATATCGACATTCAGACTTTGACTTAAGGTCGATAAACCTTTATCAATTTGAATATTTATAATTGATTCCCCATATCCACGTTTGAAAACGTATTTCAAACCTTTGTTTAACATTCCCTATAATCCCGAAAGGGGGGTACCTATAGTAAAGGTCATTACGGACAACATATTTTGTTCTACGACTTAGGTATGATTTATTTTATTTTTCATTCGTCTAAGCCTATTAAACTTTTGTCCAATACGTCACTTGACACAACATTTAGACAACCCGGTTTACAGCCATTTTCAGACCTTTTAGTTTGAACTCTGATTATTACTTTACTTCTGATTGACTCTGATAGAACATTGTAAGTTTAAAATATCGATAACTCATTATCGATAACGTCAATACCTAATTGAGTAGCGGACTGTGACATGTGAGTAGTTGGAATCTTCGAGAATAATATGATCGAGTTTCAAAGAAAGTAGACCCTATAGAATAAACAATAAAGTCTATTTGTACTTGTCTTGTACAATAAAATAATGTTTTTAAAATTTTCATCAAAATTAAGTAAATTAAGACCTACCGATAATATGACATACAACCATTTGAAACAGTTTTAGTTCTGCTGCCGTTTGTACACTCTAGGACAGCGCAATAAGGCATTTTTGTAATTTTTCTTAAGTTATTATCACTGTGACGGTTCGATCTAGACTGATGTGCGTGAAATGGACGTGGCAGAAACAGTTTGCGATACTACGCAAAGCTCGGGGTACGCGTGCCCCACCCACATACCACTTCTACTGTATTTTTGGTACCGTACTTCATGACCTACTAGATTTCACCCAAAACGGCGGGATCACGGAGGAGGTCTATAACGGTGTCGGTGCAATTTGCTACGAACTACGAAACTCCTTTGCCTTTACGGCACAACGAGTTCAATTAATTTTGAACAAGATAATCTGACAACACAATGTCAAACCAAAAGCTGTTTGTTTCAAAGAGAAAATTTATAAGCAAAACTAGTGTGGGCACAGATTTACTAATCCCTATTCTGATTTTAGCACTAGGAGTGGTTTTAGAATAAAATAAACAGTAACCTCATTACTGACAAACATTTAATTTATCAATTATGATCAAATAACAATCAAATCAGGAAACATAACAAACAACCTTTAGTTTAACAGGGAATAACACCCTTACAACAATTACTATGCACAATTACGACAAAATAACAGACTTACTGCAAATTACACCGAGCACCCTCGACCACCTTTTTCTCCCTAACCAGCCCTGTCAAGCAGAACAGCAGCCTTTTATCTTTTTAATGTCAGATGACCAAAAAGGTAGAAGTTCGGTATTTATGCTTTTTGAAAAGGTAGGTAGCAAAATTACAATAAATCTAAATATCCTAATAGTATAATAAAAAATATCTATCTATGTATTGTATTATATTAAGTATGTCAGTCTTCTAGTACCCATAACACAAGCTCTGCTTAGCTTGGGGCTAGATGATGTTGTGTGGATTGTCCAGCATTATTTATTTAAGTATTTATTTATTTAATTAACTTATGTAAAATTGAAAAGTAGGTATAAAAAAGTAGGCTTATTTTCTAATTTTGTTTACTAATACCAGTAGGTAGGATAATTGTCTAATGGTTGAGAAACTTAGCTGTCTACAGCTTATAAAAAATACTGTATGCGCTGCCTAGCGTGTCGTGTTTAATTAGGTCTTACACGATACAAGTGGACTCGTATTAAAAAAAAACTGTCGAACTAAGAACTATTGGAGCCGGTTGAATAGGAGTTTAGAAAAAATAAAGGCTCAAGTGATTAGACACGTAAATATTGGTGATAAATCGAAAAAAGTATTTCGTCGTTTGTCGAATTGGTTTGAATCACCATTCTGACTTTTTAAAAATAGGTGCAATGCAGTTACTTATAAGAGAGGCTGTGTAAAAACTAAAACAGATTATAGCATTCGAATAACCCGATTCAAACAACTAACGTCTCCAAAAAACATTGCTAATGTTTTTTGGAGACGTTAGTTGTTTGAATTTAATTTGTTTTAGTAAGTAAAAAATATTTTATTGACATACATAGCTAGTTCAAAAACTGTGTTACAGACGCCAAAAGTTCATAAGTACTTATTTATATATAACTTTTGTAACATAATTTTGTCTCTTTTCAGAATTCCAGATGGCTCGACTAAGCTTTGCGTTTCTCTTTATACTGGCCGTGCCCAGTTACTGCAACAATGACAGCCCACTATTAGACCTCGCGTCAGCTTTCATTCAGAATATGGGCGAGGGAGGTAATGGGGATGGCATGGCTGCTTTGGGCAGCGTCATGGGGTCACTGATGCAGGGCGGAGGCGGGGGCGAAAGCAATGCTGGTGATATTCTATCAGGTAATATACAGGGTGTAACAGAAGTGGTGGACCAAAAGCAACAGGGCGATGGGAGAGCGATATTCAGTCATTCAAAAGTTACTCGAGAATAAAATAATACTCGTTAAATTCTCCTTAAATGACAGCACAATGACATGCAATCATATTAAATAAGCCACTAAAAGCCAATGGGTACATAATTTTAGGATTGATTACATATAACATCTGAAAGTTCTTAAAGATCTACTAAGAATTTAACTAAATTCTTTTATTTCTAGGTCTTGGAAGCCTATTGGGCAATGGAGGAGACCCCAAAATAGATCCTGCATTGATCGGTTCCATGATATCCATGTTCGCTCAAAACATGGCACCAACCGAAGCACCCAGACAGAAACGGGAGAGCAAAGAAAAAACCTTCGATTTCGAAAGCATTTTGAACTTGGCTTCTGGCTTCCTGGGGAGTAAAGACGCCGCTAGTTTTCTTCCAGTTATAATGAACACCGTGAACACTTTGTCCAAAACTGAGGCTGGGAAATTGGCAAACGAGCACAAAGACCACGCCTCATTCCTCCCGCCCTTCTTAGAAAAGGTCCACCTCTACTGGGATTTGTTCATCAACTCAGATCTGGGCAAAACTGTGTGGGAAAAGTCAGGATTGAAGAAGGGCCTGAAAGCGTTCACTGGTCCGGATGGAAAGATCAGCTTCGAAATGATGTTCAAGAACTTTGAGAACCACTCGTTCAGACGGCACTGGATTAAGGTGGCTGCAAAGTATTTGACTGACTTCGCTGTTCATTTCGCCAAACCTGAGGTTTATCAGAAGTAAGCACATCACTTTTAAAATGATATTTACTAAAATCTACAACGCACTAAATGGTGTTGAGCTACTGGGGTTTAGGGCAATAGACGTGACCGCTGCGTGAAGTTTTCTATGAGAGAAATGCCAGCCCATTTTTAATATCATTTTTTTCCATTTCAGATACGCCATATCAGCTCAGTACATCATCAACAGCTTCCTAGACTCTCAAGGTCTACCAAAGAACATCCACTTCAACAGTAAAAAACCTGAGAAGTCCATCTCGGTTCTCACCAACTACGTTCTGCAGAAATACCTGGATATTGACACTGATGTCACGGAGTACGTCAAGCCAGCTGTTGAGTACGCCAAGGTTTGTGATTATCAGTTCAATGCGCAGCTACATTTTGATGGTGCTATAAAATTACATCCCACCCTCCAGCGAGATGGAGCGACGATCTACGGAGTGTAGCTGGCAAAAACTGGATGAGAAGAGCCGAAGACCGGGCTCAGTGGCGCGTCTTGGGAGAGACCTACGTCCAGCAGTGGACTGATATTGGTTGATGGTGATGATGAATTACAGCTCAAAATCTAGGCTTTAGATTCCAAATAAAAATATACTGTCTATAATCATGGTGATTCTTGGACACCAAAAAACATCATTTCATGCTTTCACCGTGAACCATATTTAATCTGCGGTCACAAGAGATTAGGGGAAAAGAAAAATGTGTCCTTTTCAGTTATTTGAATGTCCTTTGTGTAACTTTTTGGAGTGTGAAATCTTTAAAATACTTAGTCACAGTTTTATAAACACCTTCACTACGAAATTTAATGTTCGATAATTCCACAGCAAACCCTCAAAATGGCAGAAAAGACGTCCCAGTCCATGTCCAACCGTGGGGACTACAGCGCGTTGGCTGACCGTTTGACTGACACCCTGAACTTGGAGATCATTGAACCAGTCCTGAGGGTCTACCGAGCGTATAAACACTCCGTGAGCGCTCCACATTGCCAGGAACATCTCATGTGCCTGGTCAATAAGCATCCCGAAACAGACAAAAAGGGTGAGTGGTTTTTGACGTGACAACGTCTTATAATTCGATAGAGCCGGCTGCACGCACGAAAAAACATAACTCATGAGGCGTTCTGAGGCGTTCTGAGGCGTTCCATGAAGTGACGTTGTCACGTTCAACTATCGTCAGTAAACCGACTATACAGACAACCATTTTTTAATAGGTGTAGAGTTTTTAAGATCTTCTTGATGTTTTAAAATCTCTGTGTCCAGGTGTCCTAGCTAAAGACAACATAGCTATCCATAAAGTCGTAGTCCTTGGTAGATGGGAAAAATCTACTGAAAGAGTCCTTGCTTGGTCTCGAGCCCCAAAAATGGGTGAACGATTGAAGAGGAGGAAATTTAAAAGCAAGAACATTGATATTTCTTGAGTAATTTATGATGTTTTTCTACCAATTTGTCAAGTCAGACCCTGGAATAAGGTATTGTGTCAATAGAACAATGACTGATCATAGATTTTGATCTAATGTCCTAAGTAAAAGAACGTTTATTGTATAGGTAGGTATTATATACACTACATAACATTTCTACGAGCATTTAAAAAGCTGGTTCAATATGTTCACTCTTTTAGTAGGTACGTAGCGCCGGATATGAAAATCCTTTTATGAAATAAAATATATATTTCATTCCTCATATCACAAGATCTGAACACGGTTTTCTGCATGTTTTCTGTACATAAAGTACTTATTTATTGTACATCTATAAAAGATAAGCATATTGTTATAAAGCTGATATTTTCAACAATAAAACATCACGCTATTGCGTGCAAAGTGATTTTAGTAGGTAATGTATACAGTCTAGAAATTTCCAGAACTGTTTTTCGTCAAAATGTCTTCGTAAATGCCTATTTATGTTTTAAAATTAATCATTTATCCAACATTATTTAATTATTGTTATCATTTATTTATTTATCTATGTACCTACGTAATAGGTAAGCTGAGAGCTAAACCAACAATGTCCGCCGATTCCACTATTTCAACCAACTCAAATGACTGAAATTGAATTTCAAGGGTGAACCATTGGGAACAATTAGGTAGGATTACATCGTCCTACCCATTGCCCACTCGTCTCGTTAGGTTTATTTTACATTGTCTTTGTTTCTGAATAACTAACAATTGGTAAAAGCCTTGAAATAAGTAAATTGTATTTCAGACAATAAGCTTTTCATTTTATGAATAATAGAATTTAATTTCATATTGCTAATGATTTTAATATGGTGACCGCATTGACATTTTAACATCGGGAGAAAAAGCGGTAAAATTTGTGATTAGTTTATGTTCAACACACAAACAAATTCTGGGTGGGAATCGAACCCACGACCCACAGCATGAAAGGCAGAGCTACTAGCAACTGAGCTGTGACGCTTGTCAAACATAGATTACATAGTAACATAATCTTTGATCTTTATATCTAAGTTAAATAAAACTATTCTTACCACTTTAAGACAAGTCTAATATATATTTTAATTAAAATAGTTTATCAAGTCGAATGAATTGTTAAAATAGCAGAGAAAAGGCAAAGAAAAGGCATCCATCGATAGGAAAAATTCATTCGTCTGAACGGAAAATGTAAATTAAATTCTGTAAAGTTCTTCAAGCGCTATAAAAGCACACACGGGTAGTGTAGGGAATTTTATAATTAAAGTTTTTTTTTAAACGAAATGGTATTCAACTTTTTTTTTCTACTTGAGCAAATGATTCCCACTTGCTACTATGAGTGTAGGTATATGTATAGACATTTATTTTGTAGAAGTAGGTACAAAATAAATTATTATTTTTCAAAAAAAGATTAACCTTACCAAAAATAAAACCCGAAAATATAGAACTTTATTTATTGTACATGACTAATCTACTTTATGACTAAAATTCAATATTTCTATTACGCTATGTTTGCTACGTTTGTCTGTCCGGCTGTCACCAGGCTGTAATGAACCGTGGTAGTTAGAGAGTTGAACTGCACAGTTAATTTATTTATATTGCCAACTTACTGAAAACAGAATAAAAATTAATATTTGATAAATAATAATAAAAATGAATATTGATTAATATTTGCAATACCCTTAAAGAGGGTTCATGTGTGAAACTGACATTACCAATATTTGTAACGACATGTAGATACCATTATGAATGCAATAAATACTTACCTATATTGCTAGTAGGCTTTCATACAAACTGATTTACGAACACGTGATTTTTAAGAAACCCTTCGTGATTCTAACCGCACTTAGCCAATTTTATTGTTTAGATTATATCATACAACCGACGGAAAGCCTTTGTACAATTAATGTAATTTGCACATTCGGCACCTTGCATACTGTGCAATGTGCATCTTTTATATCCGTTGAACACGTAGTCAGAGCTCTTAGTCCGAAGACGCATTGGATGTCCATACATTTTTGTATGGCTATCCGAGAGACTGTCGGCTCGAGAGTAGGGAGTTCTAAATTGCACCTTCGGACTACGGGCTCAGTACGCGACAGCAGTATCGTGTATTCGTATCAATCAATCAATCAATTATCACAAACATATCAAATCATATCATCTAAAGTTGTAGGGCGGAAACCTTACAGCCTTAAAACCGAAGAAAGTCTTAAAACCTAATATTATTTCCCAGGACTTCCCGGCTTCAAAGCAATACTCACCAAGTTGACCAGTCTAACAGCATCAGCCGCGCTCAGCTTCCAAAACGGGAAACCATTCTGGGACCTCTACAACGCAGTGCAAAACGATAAGAATTGCGAGGTAAGATTGTTTGAATTTCATATTTAATTAATTCAAATCCTATTATTATCTTATTTTATTATATTGACGACCGATGCGCGATGTGGCGCGGTGGGCGATGGTCCACCTGCGACGCGGAAGGTTGCGGGTTCGATTCCCGCCTTGGGATAAATGTTTGTATGATCTGCAAATATTTATTCCGGGTATTCAGGGTATTTTATACGTATTATAAAAATGTCTATCTAAGTAATGTATTGTATTAAGTATGTCAGTCTTCTAGTACTTACCCATAACACAAGCTCTGCTTAGCTTGGGGCTAGAGGATTTTGTGTGAATTGTCCAGCATTATTTATTATTTATTTTATAAAGTAAGAGCTGGTCGAATTAATATAATAAAACAAGTACTTACTTAAGTACCTAATAAACATAATATTTATCTTTCCAGGCGGTTTATCCGGCAGACTGTTCATCGTTCCATGAACATGAGATGAAAGTGACCACTGAAGTCTACCATAGCGAGTTATAAGAATTATAAGAACAAATTTATAATTATTATAAAACTATTTGCTGCTTATGACTAAAATATGACTGTGACGATTTTATGAAAAAAAAATACGTATTTTTTTATCATTGGTTTCGATAGTTTTTAAAGTTTCATTTAATATAGTAGAAATGCCTATAGTATTATAATTTTATAATATTATTTTTTAGATCGCATTTACTTCGGTACCAAAATGGTATTTAGATATATTAAAGTAATCTGCTATAGTGCATATTATTGTAATTAAAATAATTTATTAGATAGTATATTAATTAATAAATGTAGGTAATAAATGTAATAATATTGAAATTATTTAATTACGTTTGCTGGACATTTTGGTGCTAAAATATTTTAGATAATTTTCTCTGAATCTCTACTATTTTTCATTTATCTATTCTTACTTTCTTGTTTTCTTATTCTAAATAACTACAATGAAGTTGAAAAAAATCACAAGCACTAGGCCGGTTTCTGATACGTTGATCAACCAAAAAATCAATCTCTGATCTGTTAAATATTTCGCAGATGACAAGCGTTTAAGCAACCCAAATCACGATTGATCCGAGTATGACACATTGTAATTAGATTTTTTGGTTGATCAACGTTTCAGAAACCGGCCGTATATTCTTTAGTAAGTCGTTCACAGATAAAAGACGAAAAAAGCACAAATATATGTTGGTCAATTTATTTTTGTTTGAAACTTAATAGAATTCTAATAAATGCATTCAGTAGCAGTATTTACTATGAAACTTCTATTAATAATTAGCTATTTTGATCATTAATTCAATGATTTTCTTTACTTTCGAAAATCGTGTGTAAATACGTATAATAAGAATACCGTCCTATTTATGTTTAAACTATAAATAAAATACTTAAAATTATTTGTATTGATTTATTTATAAAAAACCCTTATAGTTTAATAATTTATAATATTTATCTGTGCCAATATTTTATTATTAAATAATACAACGCAGCTATTAATAATTATAAATACAATAACTTAAAATCACTTTATTATAATTCAAGAAGCATTAAAACATCTAATAATTCGACTAGAAATCGCTTGATATAATAAAATATATTTACATAATTATTAAATTAATTAAAGTCAATGCATTGGAACGTTACATATTAAAAGTTACAAAATCAATATTTTTGGAATAAATCTGGACGGATCTTTTCCCATTTTTGATGATTTGATGACTAGAAGTTTTTTTTTTTTTAATAAACTATATTTTTTTTACCTCCTTTTTCTTGCAATCTGCCCGTACGGGCACGTGAATGGTAGACACCCAGTGGCGTCTCCAATATTATAATTTCAGCAAGTAAACTATATTAGGTCCTGCGGGGCTCTCCGCTTTATTCTTTTAAATGTTTTTCGAGATTGCATGAGATCTTTGGTTAATTCGTTCGGAATCAACTAGATAGAACAATGCATAATTCGTAGTTATTAATAAGTGCAGTGTTAAGCAATAAAGTAGGTACTTACAATAGCCAACTGCAGTTCAAAACGTTTGAGAATTATATTATTTCTTTGTTGGAATGTTCTTACACACCCACTCCATTCCTTCCTGTGGACAAGACAAATTCATTTATGTAAACCTTAATCGTCCCACTGCTGGGCTAAGGCCTCTCCCAAACCCTTCCACCTTTCTCGGTCCTTGGCAGTGTTCCACCAATCCACATTAAACACAAATTCATTAATAAAAAAAAACATGGACAAATCACACTCTAGCCCCAAACTAAGCAAGGCTGGTATTATGGAAGCTAGATTGCTGATATAATACTTGTATACATTTATTTTTGTAAACAAATAATAACATTCATCACACAAACATTTGCTCTGGGTGGGAATTGAACCCACAACCCACAGCATGGAAGGCAGAGCTACTACTGACTAAGCTGTGACACCTGTCAATATATAATGTAAATGGATAGTATATATTTGAGTGGTACCTTCACACCGGTGCCATCAACAGCCACGCAGGCCTGGATCTGCCAGGTGTGATCCCGGATCAGATGCAGGCCCAGGTGCTGAGCCACTTCACTCGCTGGCAACGCTGGAACAAACAATTTTATTTTATAAAATGATGAATCACTTGGCTACACAGCTCACAACAATCAGCTACCCTAAGAGGCTTTGAAGACAACACATCATTGACCTGGATAGGCAGATTCGTGCCACTCATAATCACGACCACTTTACTATGAGTGTCAGACTAACAAGAAGTTTTGACAGGAGTCACAACTCAGTTGGTAGTAGCTCTGCCTTCCATGCTGTAGGTCGCAAGTTCGATTCCCACCCAGAGCTAATGTTTGTGTGTTGTACATAAATATTTGTTCTGTGTCTGGGTGTTACTATGTGTTCTATGTATGTATGTTCAAGAAAAAATTGAGCTGTGACATCTCTGTCAATTTATTTATTTATTTTATTTTGAAAAAGGGTTAATATAGCTTTACACTCGCCTGTCGCCAAATCCTGTTTATTAGCATACACCAGCAGTGGAACTCCTCTCAGCTTGTCATCTTGCAGCAGTTCTGCTAACTCCGAGCTGGTTTCCTCCAATCGATGGTGATCTGAGCAGTCAACTACATAGATCTACAATAAAAATATATAATCACTGCTTAGCTTGGGGCTAGATGATGTTGTGTGGATTCATCATCATCATCATAAACCTATAGCAGTCCACTGCTGGATGTAGGTCTCCACTCCACAGACATAGGATGTTGTGTGGATTGTCCAGCTTTATTTATTTATTATTATTATTATTTATGTAACTGGGCATATAGATTTGTAAAAGAAGTTATTAACTTCCTTGTAATAGAAATTGAAACTATTCTAAGCAAAAATAGTCAAAAACCTACCAAAATATCAGTATTTTCAAAGTAATTCCTCCAGTACGGTCTAATCTTCCTTTGTCCACCAATATCCCACACATTTAGCTTAAAACCACTTGACATCACGGATTTTATGTTGAATCCAGCAGTTGGTGTGACATGGTTCACGTCTTCGGACGCTAGCTGCTTGAGAAGCGTCGTTTTACCGGCATTGTCCAGCCCAAGAAGAAGAAGGCGAAGCTCCTTATCTGAATTGGAACGTAATTTCTTCAATATGCTGAGCAAACCCTGGAAATGTTGATTATATTGACAAGGAACTTGCATGCAAGGTTTAGGATGTTATAAACAAATTAAGGGCACGTTTTACTTACCATGGTTCATTAGAAGGTTCGTGAGGTTGGGAAGGTCAATTTTAGCGGTAATGATGGTAAGTTTGACGTATTTCAGGTGTGAAAAGTATTATTGCACACAATAATGCAAAATCGACTGCAATGAAAATTGAAATTGTTGACATTCCGCCGTTTCTATGGTAACCAAAGACGCATTAACAATGACCGTTCCATTTCACTCAGGATGTTATTAAATTTCAACTAGTATAGGATTAACAGCTTTAAATTACATTGTAAATTGCATATTTGAAGAAAAACAATATAGGTATTTAATCATTTCAGTTTAAGTTAAAATAAATGAGCTGAAATTAATTATGTGTCTATTTGTTGCTTCTGTCAATGTCAATTTATTATAATGTCAGTTTTTCACCCATTGTTGTATTTTGCGGCATTGCATGCATTGCGTTGTGTGTGTGTTTTCCACGTGCTTATATTTACTTCGTTCTATTTTACTGCTAAAATGGGTAAAGTAAAAGCAGAACCTGGAGCAGATGACAGCAAAGCCGACGTGAGCATTAAAACCGAAACCCTTGGATATGAAGACAAGATAGATCACTGCAGCGTTATAGCTAAACCCATGGCACCAAAGAAACTAAGCAAAAAGATCTACAAACTCATCAAAAAGTCTAGTGGGCATAAGAATTTCATCAGGAACGGCCTTAAAATTGTCCAGAAGCAGCTACGATTAGGAGAGAAAGGGTAAGCTGAAAATAAACTACTGTTTGTTTTGAGGTTAGAAAAGCTACTCTTAAATTTTGGAACTGTATTTTCTACCTCATTTTATGTATAGTATGTCTTTGGGTTCAAAATCATTTTTTTTTTCATAAAATGACTATGTTTTCTGTTACAGAATAGTGGTATTTGCGGGTGATATATCTCCTATTGAAATCATGTGCCATCTTCCTGCAGTCTGTGAAGAGAAAGATGTTCCATACTGCTATACTCCCAGTCGTAAAGATATTGGTAAGAATTAGTACTTATCTAAATCTAAACTAATATTATAAAGAGCAAAGATTTGATTGTTTGTTTGTTTGTTTGCATCGAATAAGCTCCGAAACCACTGGACTGATTTAAAAAATTCTTTCACCGTTGTGAACCTACACTATCTGCGCTGAACATAGGCTATATTCAATTTTCAAAAAAAATAGGCATCCTTACTAAAACTTCAATTATGTAACCCAAGGTGTAAAAAAATACTTAAGAAATTCTTTACCCGTGCGAAGCCGGGCGTACTACTAGTTAGAAAAAAAACTTGATACCTATTGTATAATCAATAATTTAAAGTTGCAAATAAATATATTGACAGGCATCATAGCTCAGTTGGTATTAGCTCTGCCTTCCATGCTGTGGGTTCTATTCCCACCCAGAGCAAAACATGTTTGTGTGATGAACATAAATATTTGTTCTGTGTCTGGGTATTTTATGTACATATGTATTTACAAAAAAATGTATCTATCAGCAATCTAGTTCCCAAAGTACAAGCTTTGCTTAGTTTGGGACTAGACGACTAGAGTGTGAAGTGGGAAATGTCTGTGAACATTTATTTATATTTACAGGTGCTGCGATGGGAACAACCCGAGGATGCATCATGGTGCTAGTGAAGGAACACGAGGAGTACAAGGATTTATATGACGAGATTAAGGGAGAAATCAAATTACTTGGTCATCCATTATAATTATACATAAACACCGGACATAAGAAACAAATAATTTCCCATGTTTTCTATTAAGTAAAAACATTAACTATGAACATATATTTATATTATGGGGGTTTTGCTATTGTTCCAAGGGATTTTAATTGCATACAAAAATCCTAATACTTTTTTGACATGGATATTGTCACTTAATTTTTTTTATTAGTGATGCTGTCAGGAGAAAGAGGAAAAGTTGAATTAGATTATAAAAGTTTTAATAAGTATTCACAATCTTATATAGAGACAGACATATCTTATAAAAAGTTAGCGTTGACTTTATGTCATCATTACGTATCAAACTTCAATTGCATTTATTCAATAAAATCACAGGGATCACTTTGAAACGTCTTACATACTAGATGATTCTAGGCGCCAGTTCGTCGCGACCAGAGTCTAGATTCTAGAAGAACTGGCAAGAAATTAAACCTGAATTCTAGCATTTTTTTACCTGATCCTTACAATTGTTTAATAAAGTTATCAATACATCAAGTCTGAGCTAACTTTTTATAAGATAGACCATAACATTCTTGGTGTATGCTATGTATTTACCACTTTACCATTGAGAAGAACAATCTAGCTCAGTCCGAAAAATCACAGCTTATATACAGTGACCCTGCAGAGGTCAAATTTACCTACCTACTGTGTAGTAGACTTTTAATTGCAACTAGCGGACTGTTGAATATCATACGGGCATTATAAGTAAGTAATAAATTTCTTCAACCGTGACCAGTAAATAAATAATTAATAAAATCACTTTATTTTATACTAAATGAAACAAAATAAAAAATCAGAAGATTATTATCAGTCTATCTTATAAAAAGTTAGCGCAGACTTGATTACCATAATACAATGTTATCTTAAGGTCAACGCTAACTTTTTATAAGTTCCCCTATCTTATGTTTGTATATGTTTCTTTAATTATGTCTTTAATTTTGTTTATAAATCAATCCTAAAAGTTAAAACTAGTACATTTGAATATATTACATCAAGGCATCCCATGTTAGCAAGTTAATTATGGAATAAATAATGTATACTTAGAGCTTTTTCAACAATTAAGAATAAATAAAAATAGTTAAATTACATTTTAGCTTCTCAAGAAATCTGCTAGGGGCTTGGATCTCCATAAAAAATCGGTGGCGCTCGGCGACTGCGTCTTTACGATCCGTGTGTGCACAGACTCGTACTTGGGGTACAGAACTCGTAGTAATGAGATACATTATGGTTTATATGTAATAGATTAAGTTATATATAAGTTAAATTTTAAGTTTGAATGAATACAGATTATTCTGACATTGATTTTTTTATTAAGTAAACCTTTTTCGAGAGAACGCTTTATAGGGACTAGAGTGTGATGTGTGAAATGTCCATGAATATTTATTATTATCATTCTTAATCTAGATTGCATTTTATTTTGTTATCTTTATAGATAGATAAAAAATGTTTACCACAAACAAAAAAAATATTGCATAACTTTAAAATACCAAGGTAACACAATGGGCGGCCTTATTGATAACACACAACGGACTTTATGACTAAGGATGTAAAAAAACAACTTAACTAGTAAGTCAGATTCCGTCTGTTTTTAAACTAAGAAAAACTTTCCAAAAGATCGAAACTGTGACTGATTGGAACTTTTCCCAACTAGTCACGTTTTCGTCCTTTTCCGAGTAGTCGATTATTTCAAAATATCGAGTGCAAAATATAAAAGAAGTGTGAACTTACCATTTTATATGGTAAGTAAAAGTAAGCTTACGCAAATAAATAACAAAAACCCGAATGAAGAAGAGTAAAAAAATGCAAGTCTTTATCATAACTTTACATGAAGATATGGTCAGGCTTGACAATTAAATGTGCGTTCTTATTCCTAAACCGTTTTCTTTCTTAGTATCCATTATTTGTGTCAGTAATCTATTTATTTCTTTACAGAGCAAAACCTGAATGCAAAAAGCCCATGTAAGAAAAGAGTGGCGTTTGAGGGAGGAGGCATGATGATGATGAATCTTTATTCCATTAAATTTCTAGTAGCAGTAGTTTAGATATGTTAAACGATGAGGAAGGTTTTAAGTTTTATCATTTTATTTTTCCGGTACACTAACAAAAATTGCAAATTACATTTTTAAACAAAATTACGATAAAAAATATTTGTATAACTCAAGTGTTACAAAAGAACTTAATTATTTATAAAGATCAATGAAAGAGGTGAGTTCCGTAGCTTATTTTCGCAATACGTTATCTTGATTATACATTTTTAAAATGCCTCTCGATTTTCATAAGATGCTATTATGCATCATGTACCTATGTCATAACAGTGCTAGCGTGGGGCTCGTAGCAAATTTTTACAAAAAGCCCTTGTTATGGGTTCCGTTTATTTGCCAAGCTCTGCTTAGCTTAGGGCTAGATGACGTTGTGTGGATTGTCCAGCATTATTTATCTATAAGTTTCCATTGTAGGTTTAAAGATATCTACTGCTGAATCCTAATTATGAATCACGCCATCGTCCTTATGCAAAAAAAGGAAATAAGATCTGCCACTGATATTTATACCTATTTCTTCATTAACAAAATCATTTCTCATCCGTGATTAGACGAAATCAGTCATTTATAACAATGTTATTTTTAATTGTTTTTGTGATATGTTTAGCTCTTTATACTATAGTGAGAAATTTTAAGAATACTTTTCCATCTCCACCTGCTCTTCAAGGAAGTATTCCTATAGTTGGCCATGCTAGTATACTACCTAGGAATAGTACACGTAAGTTAAATTACAATTAGTTTGGAACTTGGTTGAACAGAGAGATATATTCATGAATATTTAAAAACTAAATTTAATTATTACTTACTAATTGAAAGTGTAGGACCAGGACGCAAAAGGCCCGTTTAAAGAAAGAGTGGCGTTTGAGGGCGGAGGCTTATATCCAGAAGTGGGCTAGTACGGGCTGCCTATGATGATGATCATGATGAATTGAAAGTGTGTAAGAAGGCAATCATCTTCTTTTCATCAAACATCTTCTTTTTGTTCTCAATATACGACACGACAACCTCATCAGTAACTAACATCAAAGAAAAAAAAGTAGGAGAGGAAGAGGAAGGCCGAGGATTAAGTAGATGAGCCAAATAAAGATTAAGGTCTCCCTCGTGTCGTATAGGGAGGTCAAGGAGGCTCTAGAAAGAAATAAATGGCGTGACTTGCAGCCATAGCATAGCTCTTAAATAAGAAGAAAGTGTAAAAAATTAAGGCTTAACTTATGTTTTTCAGAATTGTACAATTTTATAAAATTGGCGTCTAAGAAGTCGTTAGAAGCGGGTGGTATACTTAAATTGCGTTTAGGACCTAAACCTTATTATTGTAAGTATAATAAACAGTACTAATACTTGTACCATTTAAATACATAAAAAAACCTTTTTTTTCACGTATTAGTAGGTACTATAACAGACGTAAAAGCTTATAATTAATATTTATTGACATTAAACCCTCAGGAGAAGAAATTTTCACTCTGAGCGTTGTTTATAAATATTTATGCTTTCACACAGAAGGAATTACAGCCATATTTTTTAATAATCATATTGTAAATCTTTAGTAAGGAATAATAAAAGATATATACCTATTACATTTTATAGGAATGCTTATAAGCGCTTAAAACGCAGTAGACATATTGCGGCATTTGTTAGCGATTCAGCGTGGTTAAGTAGGTAATATTAACTATTTTCTTACAAGTATTAATCCTCGGCATTTATTATTTCAGATCTTATAACGGACCCTGACGATGGTTTGACTATAGCCAATACATGTTTGAACAAGCATTTTGCATACAATTTTGCTAAACGATGGCTGGGCAGCGGTCTCATCACATCTTCAGGTATTTTTTTTATAATTATTAAAACTATTAATTAGGAATATTTCGATTACTTCTAGCGTTGATAATTTATAGCAGCAGCCAGACACAGAACAAATATTTATGTTCATCACAAAAACATTTGCTCTGGGTGGGAATCGAACCCACGACCCACAGCATGTAAGGCAGAGCATGAACAGGCGTTACAGCTTAGTTGGTAGTAGCTTTGCCTTCCACGCTGTGGTTCGTGGGTAGGTATGCTATTATTCATTAATCATAGCATTAAAAATACTTTTATTCATATAATACGAATACAAAAAATGCACATGGCATAAAATTAATTTACTTCAAAGATAAGTTAGACTAATATTATGATTTAAACCACAAAACAGATATTTTTTAGACTCACTAGAGCGATAGATTAATCTGATCTAACCTGCATAATTTTTAATCCGTTTGTTATACAAAGTACCTAGATTACCTACTGTTGAATACGGTCAGTCTTTAACGAAGCGAATATAATTACATTAATTACCTACATAACAAAAAATACTGCAATTTAATTTAATTGCATAATATCTGTGTAATGTATTGTATTATGTATGTCAGTTTTCTAGTACCCATAACACAAGCTCTGCTTAGCTTGGGGCTAGATGATGTTGTGTGGATTGTCCAGCATTATTTATTTATTTATTGAAGGAAACACTTGGAAGAGGCATCGCAAACTCCTCAGTCCCGCCTTCTCCCTCCAAGTTCTGTACGGGTTTATGGACACCTTCAACTTGCAGGCGAAGAAGCTGGTGGCCCAGGTGGATGCTCACGTCGGCACTGGACCATTTGATGTGTCTGTTCATTTACGGCAGATGGCACTTGAAAATATTTGTTGTAAGTCGTCCTTAAAGTTTCATAAGACAATCTTTTACATATTAGAAAAAGGTTTTTAAGTTTTTCTTTATTGTACACACAAACTTATATAGAAAAAAAAACTAAAATAAATTAGATGTACAGAGGCGAGCTTCGCTAAAAAGAGTTCTCTTTCAGCAAACCTTTGGCGAGAGTGAGATGTACATTGGAAAATTTTTCATGCTCAATTTGCGAGCCAACGCACATAACTATAACATTATTCAAAATCTAGCTGATATTTTTTATTTTTCACAATTTATAGGCAAGTAGTATAATGTATGCTGTAATTTGCATATAATTTGTTTGTTACAGTAACATCTCTTGGATTTTCTCTGGAAGAAAACGCTGCTTTACTAAAGTCTTACTCGACCGCAGTTGATACAATACTGATAATTTTTGTACATCGTTTTTTGTCAGTCTGGTTGCATAGTGACTTTCTGTACAGTTTCACGAAGCTTAGACGGAAGGAAGATGATGTGCTCAGGGCCGTTAACGGAATGGCAGACGCGGTAATATATCTGCGGCACCTGGGTAATTTGAAACAAATAATTAAGTTTATGCCTATTCATTCAACCAATTAATAGGAAAGATTGGTGAATTGTCGCTAAAGACCGGGCTATGGGAGAGACAATATCGGTAAATAGGTAAAGTATATAGGTAAATATTAAACAACACATGAAATTCCATCCGTTTTTTTAAACGCATCTTCTCTAAGTCTCATTGTTTCGTCATTTGTACCACACCTTGTCACAAAAAAAATATAATTCAAAAAATGTTCGCAACTGTCACACAAAATCTCAATAGGTAACAGAAACAGAACAGAGTCCAAATGAAGGCACAAAGTTACACGTTAGAAATAAAAATACTTAGTAAAAAAATTGCAACGTGTTACACTGGAGATTTTTTTCAAACGTGTCACGGTATGACGATGTGACTCGTTGGAATTACGTTAAAAATTATATGTTTTAATTTATAGATCATCAAACAGAAGAGGGCAGCGTTGAAGAAGAGACCTGAAGCGAGTGATTCTACTTCAGGTTGGTGGTTACTATGATAGGGTCCTATCGCGGAGTGAATGTTTTTGAAAAAATGCCTGTTTTTAGGGCTCTGGAGCGTGCTTTCCAAAATTCCTTTCTTAGTGCCCGTCTATGGCACTCCAGAAACACACCCTTTTAATTTCAAGTCTCTATGACCAGCGGGCGTCAATCAGTCAGGACTATGATTCTTATTAATGAGATTTGGATAAATGTTTGTACGATTTGCAAATATTTATTCTGGGTGTTCTGGGTATTTTATATGTGTAATAAATAATATCTCTATGTAATGTATTGTATTAAGCATGTCATTTGTGTTTATTACAATTGTGATAAGGCCCATAACACAAGCTCTGGCTAGATGATGTTGTGTGGATTGTCCAGCATTATTTATTTATTATATTTGTAGGTATCAAATTCAAGGCTCTGCTAGACCTGCTTCTGGAACTCTCTGACGAAGATGCTCTCACCGACCAGGAGATCAGAGAAGAGTTGAATACGATTGTGACCGCTGCTTTAGACACCAGTGCTTGGTCGCTCACGTATACCCTGGTACTGCTAGGAACTCATCAGGACGTTCAAGATAAACTGGTCGCTGAGTAAGTTCTTTTGTCAGGCGTCACAGCTCAGTTAGTAGTAGCTCTGCCTTCCATGCTGTGGATTGTGGGTTCGACTCCCACCCAGAGGAAGGAATTAGGTAAAGGGTTGTAATTGAACCCACCTACATAAAAATGAGTGATGTGCCGGATCGCCATTAATGTATATCCGTGTACCTATATGGATCTAGATACGGATATCTAGTGTCAATGTCCGCGGATACGGATCCGGATCCGGATATCTAGTGTCAATAGCTGCGGATACGGATCCAGATACGGATATCTAGTGTCAAGATCCGCTGATATCTGGATACTAAACTGGCCTAATTAATTCAACAGATTGGAGCAGCTCTTTGGGAGAGAAGATAGGGATGTGACGAAATCAGATTTATCTAGTCTGGTGTACATGGAGGCTGTTATCAAGGAAAGTTTGAGGCTGTATAGCATTGCACCGCTCACGATGAGAACCTTAGACAAGGATACTAAGCTTAGTAAGTAACCTACAAAAACGTAGGTTCTAATGAGTTTACTTCAAAAAAGAAGAGTTCTTTTGACTGTATTTTTATGTGTCTATATTTCTTGTAAGTATATGGCATTAGAACGTTTTTTCCTAGACGGATTGATTTTAATGATTCTTTTTAGGGTTCCGTTCCCAAAATTTAAAACGGTACCTACCCCATTACTAAGACTTCGGCGTCTTTCACTAGGCTTTATCTCATGTTGAATTTTTTACAGATGATTTATTTATATTGCCGCTATAAAACTATTTAAATATGTACAAAAAAAAAAAACAAAAAAAAAATTTATAAATAAAAAAAAAGCTAGCACTCCGGGAGTGCCGGCAGAAGTGAAAACTTCAATATTAACGTTGTGTTTTCACTTTTAAGTTTTCACTTCAAAAATATAACCACAGTCGTGATTGTGTCATGTCATTGTGTCACATTCGCGCAAGCGCGAATGTGACACAACGACGAAGACAACGAAGACACACTGACACAGACACATTCGCGCAAGCGCGAATGTGTCTGTGTCATTGTGATTGTGTCATGTCGTTGTGTCACATTCGCGCAAGCGCGAATGTGACACAACGACGAAGCCAACGAAGACACAGACACATTCGCGCAAGCGCGAATGTGTCTGTGTCTTCGTTGGCTTCGTCGTCATCGTCACGTCACGTCATGTCGCCACGTCATCGTCACGTGACGATGACGTGGCGACATGACGTGACGATGACGTGGCGACATGACGTGACGATGACGTGGCGACATGACGTGACGTGACGATGACGACGAAGCCAACGAAGACACAGACACATTCGCGCAAGCGCGAATGTGTCTGTGTCATTGTGATTGTGTCATGTCGTTGTGTCACATTCGCGCAAGCGCGAATGTGACACAACGACGAAGCCAACGAAGACACTTTTTATAAGATAGGGGGTAATGATTTACTGTTTTTCAGAAAACTACACGTTAAAACAAGGTGACCACTGCGTTATATTGACGTATGGAATCCACAGGCATGAGTGCTGGGGGCCCGATAGGTTGGCGTTTAGACCTGAAAGATGGATGGAGTCCGGAACACAAGACTTGGTGTTCGCTGGCTTTAGTTTAGGACGGCGGTCTTGTATCGGTAAGTAGGTAATAGTCTTGTATTGGTAAGTAGGTAATAGGTACTCTGTAGTTGTTTTATTAGAATTGCATCTCTGTAAAGTATTTAGCAAGTTTTAATGGAGCTAAAGGAAATTTCGGATTAACCGAAATATCAGATAAATAAATAATGCTGGACAATCCCATCACACAACATCATCTAGTCCTAAGCTAAGCAGAGCTTGTGTTATGGGTACTGACATATTTAATACAATACCTACATTAGGTACATAGATAGATGTTTTTTTATTATTTTACATATAAAATACCCAGCAGAACACCCGGAATAAATATTTGCAGATCGTACAAACATTTATCACAAGGCGGGAATCGAACCCGCAACCTACGCGTCGCAGGCAGACCTTCGCCCGCCACATCGGTCGTCAAACTGCAAGGATAAATAAACTTTTATTTATCTATAAATCTTATTTTAGGATATTTTTTTCAGGTAAACCATACGCTATGATGATGTTAAAAACAGCACTAGCGCATCTCCTACGTCGTTACAAGTTTACTGCGAACGCGAAAGATCTTAAGCTAAAGATGGAATTCGTATTAAAACCAGCCAGTGGACATTTTGTTACTGTAGAACGGAGAAAGTAATAGTTATATTTATTGGTATCAAAGGGAGCTAAGACCCCTGCGCCTGCGCCGAAAACTGTAAAAAAACTTAGGCTCAGAGGACCGTTGTCACTAAAAAAATTACCTTTCCCCCTCTAGGGGAGCAAACAGGGGAGCCCCTAAGCCACAAAAAAGCTTATGTATAAAGCCCCTAAGCTTTTATACCTAACTAGGTACTGTCACTCAGTCATTTATATAACAGATGGAACTCGTCGATGAATAGCCTATTGATTTCGACTTTACAAAATTACATCATATTATATAAAATATCAGTAAAATATAGGAGTAAGAGTAACAAATACCTACTATAGACTAATTTTGTTAGTCTATGGTGATACTTATTAAAAATAATAAATATTCATGATCATATTTCTTGTCAAGTCTTAACCCAAGCAAATCTTCTATTGAAACTTTCTTCATTTTTTATATAAGTAGGCTATACCATACCTATACCATAAACATATGTTAAAAACTTTGTAACTAAGATTTTGAAAGATGAATATTTTTACTGTTTATTTAAAAGGGATTTGGAGGAGGTCTTTGTTTGCCTAATGGGACGATTGTGCTAAAGAAAAATTAAACTTCATTTATTAATTACACATACATTTATTACACTTATTAAAATCTAAGGGTACGTAAAAAATGGCAGATTGTCATTGCATTGACCGTGATTGGCAATTTTTAATTACGCGCTAGGAAGGAACCTAGTTGTTCTAAGATAGACATTTTGGAAGTAAGGCGGGAAAGATTTCAGTAAAACCAAGATTTCTACAAACTTAACAAAATAAATATAATGACATATCGACCAATTCAACTGTATTTAATATAAGTAATTTTAAAATAATTTGTAAAAAAAGCTGTGACACAAAATATTTTTTTTTATCATAAATAACATAAGTATCTACCTACTTAATTATATTTATTATGTTTTTGATGTTAATATGTAAAATAATATCAAATTTAAATGAAATCTTTCCCTTAATACTAATACTTACTTGATTTAAGCAGATAATATTTATGAATAACCCTGCTTTTTATGTGCACAGATCAGAAAAACATTTACTTGCAAATGAACTGAGGGCCTAGTATGAGTTTTGTACACTTCTCTTCTTCTTTCTCGTCTGAGTTACGAGTGCAAGTTTTATACACAACAGATATAAAGTGCTTTTAGAAGATTAGTTAGATAGATACATAAACAGAAAAATTATTCATTTTGCAGAAATAGGTTATAATTAAAGTAGGTTCTTAAAATTTCCAATTATTAAGTATGCAATAAGTAAAGTTTGCATATTGTTATTTCTGTTTGGAACAATAATCCAAACATAGAAATATGTACTTAGTTGAAATATTTGTTTTTGTCCTTGCAACACCAATGTGTGCAAGTTTTTTTATTTCATCATGGCAATAATTCTTCCTTCCTGTCTAAAACCTTGAAACTAGCGGAGTGATTTTCATTACTGTATTTTTTATATTTAAATAAACTGAAAAGTTGATAAGTTCCCACGCATTTTATTTCGTACAATATCTATAAGTTGTAAATGCTATTAGACTATTAGAAAATATCAAGAATAGTGAATTTATGTCTACGAACGATAAAATTTAACAGTACGATAAGCTAAAGCTTCTTAAAATATCCGCTAGAGGCTCTGTAAGTCTACAAAGTCAACGCTAGGCGACACTTTACAAAATAATGTCCTTTACAATGATGGTATACAAACTTAAACTAGGCCCTTTGTATTCAAAACTATTCCGAACCGACTATTTTAAAATCTAAATAAATCTATTCAAATCTATCTCTTACTTGTACCAACTTTAATGTAACAGTACATTTGCAAGCATTTTAAAAATATACATTAATGGATTCAAAATAGTAAAAATTGGTTTTATTTTACTGATATTAAAATGACAAAATATATTTTACTGTGAAACGATCCAAATATGTTAATTAAATAATTTAAAATGAAAAAAATTGGTTTGATTTTACTGAAATGTTAATTTGACAAAATATTATAATTATACTGTGAAATGATCCAAAATACTTTCAAAGAACGCCCTTTTATACCTTTTTAATAAAAATATTTAATAATTTTAATATATTTTTTATATGTAAGGATCATTTTGATATATCCAATGTGGTAAGAAAATTTTAGTTTTCAATATTATAAAATCAAATATGCTTTTATTTCATTCTTTGTCACAAATTTAACTGTAAAATCTATAATTGCTATAATATGCATAATGCATATGTTCTAAAAAATAGAAGAAAAATGTTTTCGTTAAAATAGCATTTATGTAAAAAATATTTTACGAAGACATAAAAATTTGTAGGAAAAATTATGTAAAAATAACTTGATTAAGTGCAATGAGAAGCTTATTATGACAAATTTTCTTATATCTAAGCAATATAAGATCAAAAAATTCTTATAGATTAGATTCTACGATAGTCTTCTGTAAGCTTAGTTTAAAATTTATTTTCAATACTTTAATTATTATTGCTATTTAAAATACAGATTTCTAATGAGCTATAGTCTGACGAAGCTACGTTTGCAATTAAATAAATAGAAAAAATACATTTAAACATCATTAAAGATATTTAAAAAATAGATTGTTATATCGTTTTGTAGTTAAAAACTTCATTTTCAAATGAATTTACAATTAATATTATTTTGCAATACAAACGGCGTTATAAATAATAAATAAAACATAACAAACAGAATTATCTATAAAATAAATGTAATTATAAAATTCATACTTATGTGGTATAAATGTACATAAGTATTTTTGCATGCAAAAACTGTTCTAGTTATGATTTTACTTGTTCTACAACTTTATTAAAATAAGTATGTAAAACCCAGGGCGATAATCGAACCCACGACCCAACGGCGGCCAAGCTTAGCTGTGAAGTTATTTGTAGCTGTTAAAACAAACCCTGTTGTAATTTTTCGAGTTAATATTAAATTATATTTTAAAATACATCTAAGATTAATATAAAAATACTTTTTGAATAAAAATAAAAATGTGTTTTTTTATAAAAACTAAGCCTAATTCCAATAATATAAATATCTAAATTCGGTTACAACTTAAATATAATAATACTTTTAATGTACGCACTACTCAAAATTAAATATTTTAGTTATACAATATACAGCTTCGCTAAAAATTATACAATAATAAGGCTCGATTTACACTATCAAGCATTTTAATCTGCTCAATTTGAGCTGTACAGCTCAACATTTTACAAATATAGAACAGACTGATTTGATTTTATGTAAATTAAGTATTAATGTATTATTAATATTAAGCACCAAGCTAAAACCTACTGCCTGCCAACATCTTAAAGTGCATTTCGCACTATACATTCAACTTACCAAGTTTTTTAAACTACATAAACATTATTAGCAAAAATAACTAAAAGGGCATTCCATAAATGACGTCACACGTTAAGAGGGAGGGGTGACAATGTGTGATATTGTGTGATAAGGGGGGTGACTAAGTGTGATAAGAGGGGAAGGGGGTGATTAAGTGTGATAAGAAGGGAGGGGGGTACTAAGTGTGCAAAATATCACACTAGGTAGTGTCGAGCTGTGACGAGGACGAGAGAGGGGTAAAAATAATGTAAAAAAATCCTGTGACGTAATTTATGGATAAACGAGCGGGAAAAAACAAAATATTATGAAGTTTTTAGACGATTTTTATCTTAATTATGAGAAAGCTATAAAGACAGTGCACGTTACAGACTAAAATTACAAAGTTTTTTTTCATATACATTATCTCTCTCGTAATAGTGCACGCTAAATTAGTCTTTAATCGTACTTAATAACGACTGTAATGGCATACGTGACACTCAAGCTTTTCAAGTTATGCCAGTTACAAAAAAAACAACTTTTTCAATAAACAATACAAAAAAAAAACAATCTTTTGTAATGTTTATAACCTAAAAGTTGACTGGAAGAGATCACTTTTAGCCCACTGCACATTTTGTTTAAATTTCAATGTTTTTTTTATATATTATTTTGTTTTTTGTTAAAGTATTTGGTTTCGCTATTATTATTTTTTATTTAATACAAAAAACATATTTTTTTTAATATTTTTCGTTAAAGGAATTTTCTTTTTAATTAACTGACATAATTTGAAACAGCTCACAAAAACCGCTCATAATCAAATCACACGCAAATCAGACCTTAGCACTACTATTGAGCTCAGCACTATCAATAATTGCGATATCGCAAACAATACATTATTTCACTCGTAATAAGGTCGTATTTCGCTTCACTGATCTTATGCTGACGCTACACTATCAAGCCGAAAGATTTGATAAAATTGTTATTTATAAAACTTGTTAATTGACATACTATCTCAATATCAATTGTATGCTTATCGTAATTTAACAAAAAATAATACAAAATTAATAAATTTAAAGTTCGTCACGTCGTAAAAAATTATCTAAGTTTGTTAAAAACTATATAACTGCAAGCGATTGATCACTATTTATATGACATTTATCATTTCTAAAACTGATGTTAGCAGCTTGATCGTCTGAAAATAGCTTTTTTATAACCGAAATTTTACACAAACATCGTCTAATTTTTATCAGTTTTGCTAGATGTTTTTGAACTGACGATGCTTGATTGCACATAATATTAACTGCGCCTGATCGTCAGCTCAGTCTTGCTTGACAGTGTAACACCTGGGTCCCGTTTCACCAACTTACAAATTTGTAGAATTGTAAAATTAAATAGCAACATTTACCCATAATCCATTGATAATGGCAACATTTCGTGTTACAAGCGTTTCTTAATGTCGTAAATTCAAAATTTTACAAGTACAAGTAACCAGTGACAATTTACAATCCATAGATTTTTTTAATTTTATTATTGTGACAATTTGATGAATCGAACAAGTGTTTCCTACAGAAATTTGAACTTGTCAGGGATTTTGGTTACAATTTTACCTACCTTTTGACCTGGGTAGAATTGTAAAAGTGCAATATTATTAAATGGTTTCAGAGCTATAATATTCAAAAAACATTTAAAATCATTGAACTAGAAATAACAATGTTCTTTTGGGATGATGACTCGTCATCAGAAGAAGATAATACAATAACGCGGAGAAGAAGAATATATCGGGAGCGTATTAACGTAGATTTCGAAAGTGACTACGAGTTTAATGAACGATTCAGAATGAGTTCGTCAAAAATGCAAGATTTATTAGGAATTGTTGGACCACACATTGAATATACCACGCAGCGGAATATGCCCTTGGACCCCAAATTGCAGCTGTGCGTGGGACTGCATTGGCTAGGGTCCGGAGAACAGTACCACACGGTAGGGGACATGCACGACGTGTCTAAGGCCAGTGTATGCCGTGTGGTACATACAATTGTATCAATTGTGTCCACCCATTTATTCCATAACTATGTTAAATGGCCACAAAATATCAGAGACGTGATTACCTCTTTTGAAAACTCGAAAGACCGCCAACCAATTACAGAGCAAAGAACGACGAATTTGAATGAATTGGAATGAATGGAATAGGGCAGAAAATTTCACTTGTTATTCGACACTTTCTTCCTAGTAAAATGAGTCTATGGTCAGATTTTTATTATTCTTTAAAAAATCGCTGTTTATGAAACGCTTGTAATTGTAATTAGTAGCTTGTAACGCCTGTAATAGTAAAATTGTTACTAGTTAACTTGTAAGTTGGTGAAACGGGACCCTGCTCACAAACCACTATGTACAGCCGTCGTGCAAATCTACCCGTGAATTAATAAATATTAATAATACTATTTTTTTAATAATATCTCGAAAGTTACTTGGTAATTTGCAACTCAATTATTTATATTTTTTAAATTAATTGTATATTAATAAATAGATACTAAAACACAGTAAAAAATTGTTTAGCTACTGTTTTGCGGAAATATGTAGGTACTGTTGTAGTACTTAAATTATTTTCACAAATTACACAAATCTACAACTTTCGAGATATTTTTAAAGATTTATATAAACGTAATACAAATAAATCTAATAATTAATTTATAAATTGGTAGATTATTTCATTTTCCTAAACAGTTGTAAAATTGTAACAATTAACAAACATCTTTTTAAATTTCTGTTCTTTTTTTTGTTTTTTATTATTTTGTGAAATCGATTAAGTCAAACAAACAGAATAAATAACACAAAAAATAACTTATAATTATTAAAAAAAATTGGATAATCTTTGCTTAATTGTGAATTAAGGCCACAACATCACTTTCCACCAGGTGAGTTTGTGGCCAAAGGATGACCTATTCTTTGTAAAAAAAAAAAAAAAATAGTTTAGGAAAATGTAACGAATCATCCATTATTTTAGGTATAAATGTGAAATAGTATTAATATTGTCAGTATTGTGCTCATGAAACACATGGATACTGGTAGGAGCACCGCAAAACGGAGAGACCTGTGGGACAAACGTTTTAACTTAAATATAACTAAAAAGTACCTAAATACAATAGAAAAATAATAATTGGAATTAAAAAAAAAAATCTTTATAACTGAAGCAATCGACTCACAGCTTAAACCACATATTTGAATAGGTACTTAAGTCACATACCCCACAGTTTACCTAATTTTTTTTCAATCTTTTCATATTTTTTCTAAGCCCCCTACATCTTCCAAGCAATGCCTTCTACATCTTCCGAGTTAAGCCACTTACATGTTCCAAACTAAGCCCCCTACATCTGCCAACCCAAGCCCCCTAAATCTTCCAACCCAATCCCCTACATCTTCCAACCCAAGCCCCCTAAATCTTTCAACCAAATCAACTACATTTTCCAACGCAAGCCCCCTAAATCTTCCAAGCTAAGCCCCTTACTTCTAGTAAGGCGTGTGTCAGAGCGGCTACATCTTCCAAGCTAAGCCATCTAAATCTTCCAAGCTAAGCCCCTTACCTCCAGTAAGGCGTGTGTCAGAGCGGCGGCGGCGGCGGCGCCTCCCCGCTGCGGCAGAGCGCGGTGGTGACGTCAGCGCCCGCGGAACTAGAGCGGCGCACCTTGCCTACCAACGATAACACTGGTTAACACCAGGAAACTATTAAAAATGTAAATAAAAAAACAAACAGAAATTAAATTATAAACCACAAGCTGACCCGTGCCCACTTCGTTGGGCATAATTTTTATTAAATATAAAAGTTAGACATATGCCGTCGCTGACTTTTTTGTAGGCATTATCAAGCTCCACATCTTTTCTCTAGAACACAAAAATTTATCTTTCATAGTTAAGGCAGCGTTCGTAAGAAACGCTTTCATGCTACCTTTTTTTCTCCAGTTCACTTTGCAAAACGGACTACCACGTAAATGCCTTTTTATTTTTCATCATCATCATCATCATCAACCTATATCAGTCCACTGCTGGACGTAGGTCTCTCCCAAGACGCGCCACTGAGCCCGGTCTTCGGCTCTTCTTCATGCTAATTCTCTGAGCTATATCGGACACCTTAGTTTTCTGTCGGATAATTTTACTTCGGATTCTGTCTCTCAAAGAGATTCAAAGTAAGTATAGCTTTCCATAGCTCGCTGAGAAAGACTTTGCCTCAGTTATTGAGAAAGACCTAGTCCTCTAACACCGTGGAAATGAACACACATGGTTGTTTTTTTTTATCTTATTTTTTTTTTATTTTCTAGTGTAAAATATGACTTTTCACCTAGTTTACTTAGTACTTGTTAGATATTTTTAATTTTGTTATTTTAAGTTTGTTAGATTGTTTAGGGATCTCATTATTTTTATTTGTTATGTCTGTAAATATGTAGGTACCTACTTAGTAATTACTAGTTATATTAGATTACTACTAGATGTGATGATGTACTATAATTGTAAAATATTTTATTTTATTTTTAAATTTTAATATTTAGATTTAAATAGAATAACGCTTTGGATTAAGTCTGTTATGTTATTTTATTAGATAATAAAGAATTTGAAAGTAAAAATTTGAAATTTGAGAAACTTTCAGCTTGTGGACAAACATGTATTTGTTTATTAATTATGAAAAATGAAGAATGTATGAATGTGGATGGATATAGAGAAATCAAATCAAATCAGTATTTATTTAGGAACAAAAACAATATGAATCTTAAAACATAAAAACGGTGATACTTTCAGAAGTAAAATTACTGTAGGTACTACAGAAAAAGATAGGCCTCAGAAAAGATGGATGGATTGTGTAAAAATTAAGTATATGGATGGATATGAAAGGAGTGAACACCGAGGACTTGCCCTGTGGCATTGTAACTTACTGGTAAAACATAGGCATCCGGTTTGCTGGTTCGGCAACGAGGTCTGAGGTCTCAGTTCTTTCAAATCCTTGTTTTGTTCTGTCAAACATTTTTGGTAGTAGTCAAACTCTTTGACGAACCTGAAATTAATGTTACTATTAAATTTTCTATTAAAAATAATATAAAACTTACTTTAACGACTTTTCCAAGGGATATATACAGGGTGTAACAAATGAGGTGGACCAAAAGCAAAAGGGCGATAGGGGAGCTCAATGGCTATCCATATAACCCCCATGTATGTTCAGCGATATTCAGTCGTTCAAAAGTTATTCCCACTTTTATGTTTTTTTTTTTCATTAACATATTTTAGGTTAGATTTCAGAAGTATGCCCAAACTATCAAGGCTACAACCGTAATTTTTTTACACCTTGTAGCTTAATAGTAGACCTTTCGTACTGCAATACCAGTTTGAGTCGTTATTTGATTAATTTCCAAATAAAAATTAATCTTTGCAGAAAAATTCGAAACCTGAACTTCCGTGAAAAACTTTCGGAGCAATTTAAAAAAAAAACTTGCTGAATATTTTTTTCTACAACCTATCTTAAAAACTTCCTCCATCTAAGGAGAAGTTACCCTGAAAATTTCATAAGGCTAGTACGAAAGCATCATGTTGAAATGTGATTTCAAGTGGTGTAAAAGTGCTGAAATCGACGGTTCAATCGACCAACACGATGGTCCGGGCAAGGCTCAGATTGTATGCCACCCCTTCTAATCAATTGCTCTTGGTATATTCTAGCAACCTCTCGAGCGTTTCTTTGAGCTACACCATGACAATAATACATTTCTGCATATCTACGAGGAGAATATGGCATGATACACTAATCGCAAAGTTTGTAACGTCCGTAAACGTGCAGTTTTCGTTAAAGTAAATTAATCCAAATTCAGACTCCTGAGTGGCCGCACTTTTCACAACCTGATTCCGTAATAAAGATTTAAAAAATAAAACCCGACTACGAAAAGCTAGGTAACAAGTTTAACTTTTTTAGTTTTCACACCCTAATCCACTGTTGGTTTCTTGATTTATTTTACTTCATCACGGCTTTAGTCGGATGCTTAATATTATGTAGTTTAACATAACTAGCATCCGACTACAACCATGTTAAGTAAAAAAATATGTTTTAAGTAAAAAAACCAAATTCTGTTTAGAAAAATTTTAAAGTTAAACTTACTTCCTAGCTTTTCGTAGTCGGGTTTTATTTTTTAAATCTTTATAACGGAATCAGGTTGTGAAAAGTGCGGCCACTCAGGAGTCTGAATTTGGATTAATTTACTTTAACGAAAACTGCACGTTTACGGACGTTACAAACTTTGCGATTAGTGTATCATGCCATATTCTCCTCGTAGATATGCGGAAATGTATTATTGTCATGGTGTAGCTCAAAGAAACGCTCGAGAGGTTGCTAGAATATACCAAGAGCAATTGATTAGAAGGGGTGGCATACAATCTGAGCCTTGCCCGGACCATCGTGTTGGTCGATTGAACCGTCGATTTCAGCACTTTTACACCACTTGAAATCACATTTCAACATGATGCTTTCGTACTAGCCTTATGAAATTTTCAGGGTAACTTCTCCTTAGATGGAGGAAGTTTTTAAGATAGGTTGTAGAAAAAAATATTCAGCAAGTTTTTTTTTTAAATTGCTCCGAAAGTTTTTCACGGAAGTTCAGGTTTCGAATTTTTCTGCAAAGATTAATTTTTATTTGGAAATCAATCAAATAACGACTCAAACTGGTATTGCAGTACGAAAGGTCTACTATTAAGCTACAAGGTGTAAAAAAATTACGGTTGTAGCCTTGATAGTTTGGGCATACTTCTGAAATCTAACCTAAAATATGTTAATGAAAAAAAAAAACATAAAAGTGGGAATAACTTTTGAACGACTGAATATCGCTGAACATACATGGGGGTTATATGGATAGCCATTGAGCTCCCCTATCGCCCTTTTGCTTTTGGTCCACCTCATTTGTTACACCCTGTATATTACTTATATTATATATTATATTATTACAATTATGTGTATTTTTTAAATATGATTAAGAATTGTAATAACTTACCAGACCGGTGGCCAGCGGTTATCGGATAGATAGTCCCGTGTGGTGGGACTGAGGTATTTAGCGCGGCACGCTCGGTCGTACGCGCCGCAAAGACGCCATGTGCACCAATCAGCTAAGTTGTGCGCGTTGTGTAACTACAAACAAACATACAATAAAAATAGAAAAACATTCCACATCACGCTCTAGTCCCAAACTAAGGAAAGATTGAAACTAGATTGCTGATCGAATACTTATATTCATATTTTTTGTAAATACATACATAGTAACACCCAGACACAGAACAAATATTTATTTTCATCACACAAACATTTGGCCTGGATGGGAATCAAACCCACGACCCACAGCATGGAATGAAGAGCTACTACCAACTGAGCTTTGACTGTGACACTGGTTAGAGTCATTCATTAATTACTTGACTTTTGACTCTGTTGAAACCTGGGCTGTTCTGCAATCTCTGCAACGATGCCAGGTTGATTGGCGATACATCGAAGTGTTGAGATGCCTATACGATGATGCCACTATGTCTGTCCAAGTCCAGAACCAGCAGTCTAAACCTATCCAGCTGCGCCGCGGAGTAAGACAAGGAGATGTCATATCTCCCAAATTGTTTACGAGCGCGCTGGAATATCTGTTTAAGACGCTGAGTTGGAATGGAATGGGCATTAACATCAATGGCGAGTATATCTCACACTTGCGATTTGCTGACGACATCGTCATATTGGCAGAATCGTTGCAGGATTTACAACAGATGCTGAACAGTCTTGCTGATTCCTCACGACGGATTGGCCTGGGCATGAACTTGGATAAAACAAAGATCATGATTAATGATCGTATTACCCCAGAGCCAATCACCGTTGCCGGAATGCCTCTCGAAGTTGTGCAGGAGTATGTCTACCTCGGGCAGACGCTGCGGTTAGGTAGACACAACTTCGAGAAAGAGCTAAACCGGAGAATACAGCTTGGCTGGGCTGCGTTTGGGAAACTTCGTCAAGTCTTCTCGTCGTCCATCCCTCAATGTCTGAAAACGAAAGTTTTCAACCAGTGTGTCCTACCTGTTATGACCTATGCTGCTGAAACGTGGACGCTGACAGTGGGGCTGGTCCACACGCTGAAAGTCGCTCAGCGCGCTATGGAGAGAGCTATGCTCGGAATTTCCTTGAGAGATCGAATCCGGAATGATGTTATTCGTCAGAAAACTAAGGTGTTCGACATAGCTCAAAGGATTAGCAAGTTGAAGTGGCAGTGGGCCGGCCATGTTTGCCGAAGAACCGACAACCGTTGGAGCAAACGGATACTGGAGTGGAGACCGCGTTTAGGCAAGCGTAGTGTAGGACGCCCTCCGGCGAGATGGAGCGACGATCTACGGAGTGTAGCTGGCAAAAACTGGATGAGAAGAGCCGAAGACCGGGCTCAGTGGCGCGTCTTGGGAGAGACCTACGTCCAGCAGTGGACTGATATAGGTTGATGATGATGATGATGATGATTAATTACTTAAGGGGATGGCTATATGTAGTTTTAAGTTCAAAAGACCACATTTATTATTAATAATCTAAGTATTTGTATTGCGAATGCTGTACTCCAAGTACGAGTTTACTTGTGCACACACGGATCGCCGAAGCGCAATCGCCGAGCGCCACCAATTTTGTATGGAAATCGAAGCTACTCAAGAAAACCGCTAGGAGCGCTGCTTGGATCTCCATACAAAATCGGCGATTGCGTCTCTACGATACGTGTGTGCACATACTCGTACTTGGGGTACTGAATGGTTTCCTTCATTGTAATTTACGCCAAACTGAATATTTCAGTGTATTTTTTAAATCGATTAAAGTTCAATTAGTTTGATAGAATACCTTGACAGGTTCCAATAGCGATAACGCTATTTCAACAACTTTCTCATCTTCTCCGCACACTCTGAAAGATAACCGTAATATTGTATTACCAACATAGATAAAAAATATATGCATGTCTTACCAATAATCTTAATCATTTATACAAAAACTACAGAATAAGTCAAAAAAAGTAGTGATACTCAAATGACGATACTTTAGTACCAAATTCAAATCACCGTAATTAAATAGCATTCGATACAGTTTCAATGTAAAAAAAAAATCATAAAAAGGCACTCATCAAGCATCATGAGGGCACAGATATTTTAGAGAATCTTATTAAATTATCTTAACTAAGCACTAAAATATTAGTATAGACTTATTATTAGTTTTCATTATAAACGGGATATTTACCATGGTTTGTGAGTTTGATTATATCCCGATATTTCAGCACAGTTCAAACTCACAAATCATGGTAAATATCCCGTTAATAATGAAAACTATGTTCAAAACCGTGATAGTTTCAAATATTAGACTTATTATTGTTGGTTTTAAGGTCTAAAATAGAATACATGTCACCTGTCTTGCCTCTGTAGATGTTCCAAGACCTTTGCTTCAACGAGGGTCACCAAACGATTCATACAAAGTCGATTAGCCAACTCCAGGAGTTCCAAACAGCGGGTTGGTTCAACACTGGGTATTTTATCGCTGTATATGTAGCATAGTAGGATATGGAATGCGTACATTTTGACACCGGGGAACGCGATCTGTGGATAGGAAATGGTGATCTGTGGATCAGTGAATACACGGTTTTTTGCTAAGATTCTATTGGTGTACAGGTTATTTCATTATTCTGGTCAAAAAACTTAATTTAATTATTGGGCAACAATTATTTATTAAATTTCCTATATAATCTTTCTATTTGCTTTTACATTTCATTAGCTATGTAGTCCTAAACTTGTATGTATATATAAACTAGATTGCTAATCGTTATTTTAGTAAATAGGAGGCACTCGGGTAGCTTAATGCTTTTTAAATATCTTATCTACATAACCTATTACCTAAGTTACTGTTCTGAGACGATTGTATACTATTTAAGACAAAAAATATGACTTAAGTTATGAAATATTTAATTGAGATAGTTTTTTGCAACGTTTTTTCATATAAAAACTAGCTAATTACTCGTTTTTACATATAACTTCCTTACAACAAAGCTGCTGTGTTTTGTTCAAGGCATATTGTAGAATTCCATGTATCGCTAAATATAATCGTATTTATAAAACATAATTTTTTGTTAGGTAAAAATCTTGAGAGTTATAATAAGTTCCGTCTTAGCGATTCAAAAATAAACTAAGGTAAAAAAAACGACCAATTTAAGCTTCAAATAATACCTAACATAAAAATCACCTAACATAGTTAAATTTGCCTGACTTTATTGTTTGGATTCTGCATCCCCCAATCTCACGTGAGATTTTTCAAAATGTAGGTTTCTTACGTAAACACGTTGGAGTATTATTGTAAAAAGAAAAAAAAAATATTATATTGACGAAAATAGTATAATTATTTTTTATTTCAATCAGAAAAAAAATTGCGTGATATTTGCCGAGACCCCCCCAACGTAAGATTAGATGAGATTTGAATCGACCCCCTCCTTCCCTTAAACATCTCACGTAATTTATGGACGCCCCATTACCACTCTAGACGTGCTTTCCCTAAAGTGACCTTGAAACATGGCCTTCATAGGGTCACAGCGAGCCATTAGACTGGCTCTGTGAGCGAGGTGGATGCCATCGTTAAGGTCAAAGGTCACGTCACGCTCCACGAATCTAGAGAATAAATGTCTAGAGTGAGACACTCTAGACACTTATAACTCTCGATTCTTACCACTCTAGACACTTATCACTCTAGATTCTTACCACTCTAGACACTTATCACTCTAGATTCTTACCACTCTAGACACTTAACACTCTAGATTATTACCACTCTAGACACTTACCTTTCTAGATTCTTACCAATCTAGACACTTAGCACTCTAGATTCTTACCACTCTAGATTCTTACCACTCTAGACACTTACCACTCTAGACGTGCTTTCCCTAAAGTGACCTTGAAACATGGCCTTCATAGGGTCACAGCGAGCCATCAGAATGGCTCTGTGGGCGAGGTGGATGCCATCATCAAGGTCAAAGGTCACATCAGCGAATAAATTGCGCTCCACGAACAAATCACGTAGTCTTTGGGGAAGAGGCTAGAAAAAAAAACATGTTTTTTGATTAAGGTATTCACGGACAATTCACACTTTACACTCTAGTCCCAAACTAAGCAAAGCTTGTATTGGAAACTAGATTGCTGATAGAATACTTGTATACAATTTTTTTTCTGTAAATACATACATTTAATACATAGAAACATCTATACATCCATAAAAACTTTCGCGTTTATAATATTAGTATGTTTATAAGAATATAATCATACTAATATAGAAAGATAAGAAAGTTTGTAAGTAGAAACTTTTTTTTTTATTATCTTTATATAAATAGGAGTTTTGTCACCCTTGTACAGACAACATAAATATCTTTGCTAACTAGAATCTGATGGAACTGGCATAGTCGGCCACCGACTAAAGTTCCTTAAAAATTAGAATAAAAAAAAAAAAAAAAAAAACCTAATCGGAAATACAGTTTTGTCAGCATTTTGGCTTCCTCCGACAGGGGAGATACCAAAACGCTGTTACAAATACATACATTATAATTATTACACATGACTATTATTTAGCGACAAGTAGAAACTTACCGAATGAAACTGTAGCATGAATCCCTTATCGAACAAAAGATGCTGGTCGAGTATGAACTGGGTTAGTTTCGTCAGCTCATGGAATCCTAGTAACTCAGCCGCTTGTCTGATCTCCTGAGGATGTTATTGTTATATTTATTTTTATTCGGGTATTATTTTTATTTGACTATTGTTTTATTCCCTCACGGATCGCCGATCGCTACCGATTTTGTATGGGAATCCAAGCTTCTCAAGAAATCTGCTAGGGGCGCTGCTTGGATCTACATACAAAATCGGTGGCGCTAGGCGATTGCGTCTCTACGATCAGTGTGTGCACAAACTCGTACTTGGGGTAGTTTCCCGTTTGGTACGTAATGTATGTAAGGTATGTCAGTTACGTCTAGTTACCGATTTCGTCAACTTGGTCTAATTCCTCTTTTGTCTTTTTATTTTTAGTCTAATTACTTTTACGTCTACTGGACCTAACGGTAAACTAGACTAAACGGACCAAATAAAAACAGTATTTTTAACCCGTCGTTTAAAATATCGGGTGAAAAGTAACTTAAAAATACATTTAACACGAAAGACGTATTTTTCTGTATACGCTCTCACTAATTGTAACTCTGTTTAATAAGGACATTATTTTTAAGCTATTGCATAGCTTCCGTCGCGGGCCTTAAGCGTGGAGACCGAATCCAGAAATTGCGTAACAAAATGACCTAACACTTCGACCGGCGGCAAAAAATGCTATGTAATAGCTTTACCGCGGCAGTCCCCGAGTGCCACACGTCTTTTTATTTTACTATTGTAATTAGGTATAGATTCAAACCACATTTTTAGATTTCGTAGTATTACGAATACAATAGAAACGTTCTGAAGCTGCGCATTGAATGAAGAGTAGTAACTAAGCGGAGTCAAATACGCAACTTCAGACCGGAAGTCATGAATACAGTTGTTATAAATATAATAAGTGAATAATAAATATAAAGCAGTGATTTTTATTACATAAATGCATTTATATAAAAATATAATATAAAAATATCTTAATTACACGAAATAAAGTTGTATGTGCTAAAAAAAGTTTATGATATTTATGATTTGATTATTATAATATTTTACCAGTAATAATCCGATAGCAGCAGACTGCAAAATACAGTGTATTGTTATAGAATTATTATTTTTATTATTTTAATAATAGGCTTTTAGTGAGTGTAAATAAAAGGGAAAGGTTTTTAGAAGTATGAGCAGAATAAGAGAAAAGCCGTCTTTGTTGGAAGATACATATTTATTATTTTTATAAACAATATTATTATTTATATTGACTTTGTTTTTATATAGGAAATAAATTAATAAGTGTTTTGAGATGTTCTACACATCATTGTGATTAATTCATAATAAATTATACTTGGAATTTAGTTAATAAGTACTTAAAAGTATTTTTGTACAGAATAATTGAAACTTTTTTGCTTTCTTATAATGCTTCTTTTTTGATTTGTTATTTATTAAAATATCGCATTGTTACAAAATTATTTTTTAATAAAAAAAAAATTCTAAGTTAAAAATTACCTTAAACTCAATCAGATAAACTACTTTGTGAACAGATCTATCTATTTATTTTCATTTTTAAATAACACAATTTCTATATCTTTTTCAAATATTTCACCAAAAACATATCCTAAAAAAATATCTTATTCACTTCCAACAAAGACACAGAAAAGAATTGTTAGTCAATACTCAATCCTCATATAAAGCCAAGCTTATTGTAAAATACACTTTCACACACAAATAAGGGTCACAACTCACCTGCTGTTTGAACGCGGTACTGTCTAAGGTCCCTGTGTACACGAAGTTTATTAATTCCTGCATCACTATCTGTGATATCAATTTACTCATAGTCACTATTGTCTGCGTTTGAGAAGTAGCGTGTTGGATTTTGTCGCACTGGAATTTAAAGAAAAATAATGTAGATTTTTTAAGCGTAGTGTAGGACGCCCTCCGGCGAGATGGAGCGACGATCTGCGGAGTGTAGCTGGCAAACACTGGATGAGAAAAGCCGAAGACCGGGCTCAGTGGCGCGTCTTGGGAGAGACCTACGTCCAGCAGTGGACTGATATAGGTTGATGATGAATGTAGATTTCATGTCATTTAATTTTTATTTTTGTTGCTATGATTTTTTTTAATATAACTACACATCACATTCTAGTCCCAAACTAAGCAAATGTTGTACTATGAGACTAGACTGCTGATACAATACTTATAATCTTCTTTTGAATCGAACCCACGATCCACAGCATGGAAGGCAGAGCTACTGAACTTTACATACCTATTCGTAGAATATAGACACTGAAAGTGGCAGAATTGCCTATCATATCAACGGTCTTTAAGGAAGAGGCTTTATAAACAAGAAGAAGAAGAGTCATCGTCGTCGTCATCATCATCATCATCAACCTATATCAGTCCACTGCTGGACGTAGATCTCTGCAGACGCGCCACTGAGCCCGGTCTCGTCTCGTCTCACGTTGTGTTGCGCTACATTCAGATCGTCGCTCCATCTCTTATATCATCATCAGCAATCTAGTTCCCATAGTATAATCTTTGCTTTGTTTGGGACTAGACTGATGTGATATATGTCCATGAATATTTATTATTATCTCGCCGGGTGCGTACTGCACTACGCTTGCCTAAACAACTCCACTCCAGTACCTCTACCATGAGTTGTCACAGTAAAATCGCCTGACTTTACTACAGTAGTTACGTAAATATTAGTATTAGTATTATGTTAGTAGGTACCCAACTATCCGCTAGAGGCGCTGTACAAATCTTCATACATTTTTTTAACTACAGACGCTAGCGAGCATAGTATATATAGTATAGTAAAAACTCATGGTAGAGCTACAGTATCTGTTTACTACGATTGTCGGTTCTTTGGTAAACATGGCCGCTCCATTGCCACTAAAGCTTCTTCAGTAGAAGTTATCTCACCTTGACAACTCTAATAGAGTTGATAGCGGGGTGGTTGACCTCTCTGTACAAATCCGGTGGCTTCTTGCAACCATCACTCAGTGGTAGGATCTGACACGATGATCTACGCTTTATTTGATCCCAAACTCTGAAAAGTAAAAACATAATAATAAATAAATAAATAAAATAAATAATGTTGGACAATCCACACAACATCATCTAGCCCCAAGCTAAGCAGAGCTTGTGTTATGGGTACTAGAAGACTGACATACTTAATACAATACATAACATAGATAGATATTTTTTTATTATACATATAAAATACCCAGAACACCTGGAATAAATATTTGCAGATCGTACAAACATTTATCCCAAGGCGGGAATCACACCCGCAACCTCCGCGTCGCAGGCAGACTTTCGCCCACCGCGCCACATCGGTCGTCAATAATAATGCTGGACAATCCAAACAACATCATCTAGCCCCAAGCTAAGCAGAGCTTGTGTTAAATATTTGAGAAGGTGTGGTATCTCCAACGAAAAGGGATGATCTTCCACACCGAGCGACCTTTGGCTCGGGGTCCGAGGACCGATGGATAGTCATCGGTTCTATTTACTTATGTTCAAACTCCGTGATAACTTCGTTTCCGCGATCTAGGATTTGTCTCTGCCATCTGTTGGTGTGTTGCGTAGACTACGATGTAGTTCAACATCTAGCGAGATAGGTGGCGCTAAATATTCAGGGACATTTGACTCGTTGCGGGTTAAATTAATTATAAACACTTACATAGCTACTTTGCGATTTTTATCTTGTTATTTTACGCTACAGAACAAAATAACATGAAATGCACTGAAAAAAAATGATATAGGTAATTAAAGCGCTGTGAACCCAATCTGTAAGCTTTTGTCCAAGTGCTGGGAACAGTCACTGAGCAGTACTATTTTGTTTAATATTTAGTAAAGCGCCATCTTTTGTCCAATCAGTAAACTTACCTCATTTGCTTGGCTTGCTCTTTGCTGATCAAATACTCAGTATCTTCGTTAAACTCTCCGGCGGTAGCTTCACCCATACTGCTCACCTGAAAAAATAATTTTCATATAGATATAAATAAATAAACCATTCGTACATTTATTCCTGCCCGAGTTTGTACCACAAAATAGTATACAAAATATACAATTTTCTTACTACTGGGCGTTATTGCTATGACCGATCTCTAATGCCTTGATCACACGTACCGAGTAAACCGGCGAGACAGTGACGTATTTGAGATACACTGCGCGTCGACATCAGTTTTACTGTTGAACGTTGCAGCGTTAGCGCGCAGTGTATCTTAAATACGTCACTGTCTCGCCGGTTTACTCGGTACGTGTGATCAAGGCATTACAGGCAATCTTTGTACAAGATATATTGGCGACTTCTACTGTTCTCTGAGAACCGCTAGCTTTAATATAAATAAAAATATGACGACCGATGTGGTGCGGCAAGCGAAGCTCCGCCTGCGACGCGGAGTTGCGGGTTCGATTCCCGCCTTGGAATAAATGTTTGTACGATCTGAAAATATTTATTCCGTGTGTATTTTATATGTATAATAAAAATATCTATCTATGTAATGTATTGTATTAAGTATGTCAGTCTTCTAGGTACCCATAACACAAGCTCTGCTTAGCTTGGGGCTAGATGATGTTGTGTGGATTGTCCAGCATTATTTATTTAATTACCATGCTACTTTCACTGGAGCTCCGAGCCAGTTCAGCCGACAGACTGACACAGTCCGTGGTCAGAAGTCGGTGGAAAGCCTCACAGGCCGCAGCCATCATGAACCGATGCACAGGAAAACCTTTGGCACCGCATATTATCACCATGTCCGTGAAATACTGGAAAAAATATATATAACTAGCAGACCCGTGCCCACTTCTTTGGGCATAATTCGACCGTTTTTTCTCCAATTCGCTTTGCAAAATGGACTACCAGGTAAAAGCCTTTTTATTTTTCGGTTATAGCCTATGACACTCAGCAATAATGTGGCTTTCTAATGGTGAAAGAATTTTTAAAATCGGTTTTGTAGATCCCGAGATTACCCCTTACAATTTAACAAATATACAAACACACAAACTTTACCTCTTTATAATAAAATAATAAAATAAATAAATAACCCGAAATCGTTATAACCCCCATGTATGTTCAGCGATATTCAGTTGCTCAAAAGTTACTCACACTTTTATTAAATTTGGTCAAAATCAGATTTTAGGTTAGATGTCCCAAGTATACCTAATCTAATAGGGCTACAACCGTTTCTTCAACCTATTTTTGAAGTGAAAACTTCTTTAGCGGCGCTGGGAGGGTAAAAACTTTCAAACTCGCGTCAGGGCCACGTGATGCTGATCGAAAAAGCGTAAGATCGAGGGGAAGGGAGAGGAACTAGTATCTCCCACTCTTTCTACCGTGCCTGAGTGTGCTGCTCTGTTTAGGCGGCACAGGGCGAAAAATAAAAAATAATAAAAAATAAAAACATAAACATTGTATTCTACCTCATAAATGATAGTACTTTTATACTTATAATTAAACACAACGTTAATATTGAAGTTTTCACTTCTGCCGGCACTCCCGGAGTGCTACCTTTTTTTTTTCATTTTATAGCTTAATAATAGACCTCACGTACTACAACACCAGTTTGAGTCGTTAATTGATTAATTTCTAAATAAAAAATAATCAAATAACTACTCTAAAAAAAAAGATTCTTCTACTATCAGGGACTACAGCGATGTGTGAAGTCCATGAATATTTACTTATTTGTCAGGCAGAACTGACCTGATGGTGAAGCAGTGCAGTCATGTTGTCAAAATACACGCTGTTGACCACAGCCACATCGGGTTCCATGGGTCTTGGTGGTCTGAATGGCGCCTAGAAAAATAATGAAGATTAAAAAATATCGATTGATATTCGCTCGTTCGTAATAAGTAATTTTAAATATTACAAAATATAAATATATAAAATATATTTTTTTAAAGTATTTTATAGTTCAAAAACATTAATTTTATAGTAAAATAACTAAAACCTCTATATTGCTATGCGCACTAAACTAAAAGTTATTAAGCATTTTTCGGTAACTCAAAAACATAAATATCACATCTCCAATCACAAAAATACAACACGGCCGGTTTCTGGAAACCCAAATCACGATTGATCAGAGTTTGACACATAGTAATTATTTGATTTTTTCGTTGATCATCGTTCGAGAAACCGGCCGCTATTCAGGTAAATGGATGAAGTATATTTGTCATCTTCAATTGTTAGGTTATTCTTAGAGTATTTGTTCACTGAGATTTCTTTGGGCTATTGTGCTCTAAGTACGTATTGTTATCCGATTGTAAAGTCAATGCTTGTTTGATTGTATCGCCGAAATCCTTGTACCGTATATTTTAAAGTCTTTTATATTTTTTTCGATATGATTCTTCTAAAAAGGAGTATACTCAATTTAACTGATTTTTATTCGTTATAACGTTTTATTTTATGGGTCCGGAATTAGAATACATTCGAATTAAGAAACTATAGCATTTTTCAAATCGTATGTTCTAGCTGTTCAAATTCATATAAAAAAAAAACACAAAACAGAATAAATATTTACCTGTAATAAGGGCCGTTGCACACGTTTCAAGTTTGTCATCCAGAAACGCTGTTGTCGTCTAGCTGCAATACAAAATAATACTTTAAGAATCTAAATACATACCTATATCAACAAGTAAGTATAGATTTATAATAACCCCCCACCTTTGCAATATGTCGTACTGTAGTATAACATTGTACTGGTTAAGCCCTTTCATTTAACACACAAACACCCCAAACTTATAACACTCCGATTCATTTCAACACACAACATAATATACCCCCTCAACACACAAAACTTATAACACCCAGTCGTTTATGCGTCAATGGTTAAAAAGTCGTATTTATAGTTAAAATAACTACAGTACTTACCAATAAGCGCAGCTCGTATAGCATTCTCAAACACTTCATTGACACCATAGTAGGTGAATACTGATGTCTCATAGTAGTAAATACCGAACTCATGGGCTAAGGCGCGACCTTGGTCTGGCATTACTAGGTCACTTTTTCTTGGCGCCCTAGACAGAAAATAAATAAAAATAAACAAATATTCACGGACATTTAAACACATCACACTCTAGTCCCAAACTAAGCAAAGCTTGTACTATGGGAATTAGAGTGCTGATAGAATACTTATATACTTACATCTTTATTTTGTAAAAAAATATTGTTAGACAAACACGGAGAACAGGAATGGAAGGAACTTGGGGAGACCTTTGCCCAGCAGTGGGACAAGATAGGTTAGTTTAATAAAATAGCTTACCTTATAAAAGGGCTGCGATCTTTACAGTAGTTTAGATATGTTTCATCCCTGTACATATATCTTAAGTCATTCTTGCAGCCAACAAGTAAAATGGGAGTATTTGGGCAGAAACGTCTGAAACACAATCAAAAAATTTCAATACATTGGCATATTTAAATACCCTACTTTCAATATTATAAATGCGAATGTTTGAAAAAAAATTTGGTTCTGAATGGATTTGAATGGAACTTTACAATAATGTAGTTTATACATCAGAATAACACATAGACTATAATTATAAAGATATCGTGCGAATTGTCAAAAATATAACGATAGCAAGACGAAATCGCGAACACGAAATATTTTTTTGACATATACATATATATTAATTTTATAGGTGCAATTTAGTTGTTACAATGTAGATAATTTTGTAATTAGTATTTTTGTTATGTACTAACCCTGTATCTTATAAAAAGTTAGCGTTGACTTTAAGTCATCATTACGTATGGTAATCAATACTTCAAATCTGCGCTAACTTTTTTTAGGATAGACCGTAAGCCTCATAGGCCTAATTAACACCTACACATAATTGTAGAACAAGAAACAATAAACGAATTTATCTAATTTAAATAATGTAAGAAATTTTTAATAATTACCTAATTTCTGGATACCACATAGCACCACAGTTTCTGAGTGATATTGGATTTGTGATGGAGAAACATAGTAGAACTACATCAGACCTAAAAAAACATAGATTTTTTAACATACTTATCTACTATCTTGACCATAGAACATGTTTGTTTTATTTTTTTTAATATTCCTGTTAATTTAAATAAAAAAACGTTTTGCACGCTGTAGCATAAATAATGGGATGGTATTGGGTGTGCTATTTAGATGATTGATTAGGTAGGGTGGAGTCAAGGAATTTGTATAAATAGAATTGTTGATGATCATGAAATCCTTTTCATGATCATCAACAACTCTATTTGGAAAATATTATGGAAATTATGGATTATTGGAAAACAAATCTATACAAAGAATTTAAATCAGTTATTTGAGCTATGACGCCTTTAGAATATGGAACCAAACAGTAGAACACTATAATTTGACGGAACAGTAGGTACCTTCCGTATGCAAATCTCCTGTCCTTCTCGTGGTCTCCGAAGGTGTCCCAGAGACGCAATGACACATTCACACCGTCCACCACCTCCCATGATCTTTCCAACACCTAAAATTATTGTAAAGTGTAAACAATTAAACAATACGTAATAAGTAATTACTGTAAGCAGTCTGTTGTCTCTAAAAATAATAACACTTGTTTTTCTGTTTTAAATACTACTTGCTATCATTGGTGCAAATAAAAAAAAAAATTTTTATTTATTGGTGTATATTGTGTTGATGGCACTTAATTAAATAAATATAGTGGGATGACTAGTAGCAAAAATTAAATATATGTAATCTTTTTACAAGTTTTTTATAAATGCATTGGTGGTGTGCTTAGATATCAAATCTATCCGAAAGACTATAAGTACTAATTACTTATTTATTATTACTTTTGACCCAAAAGTAAATAAATAAATAATGCTTGACAATCCACACAACATCATCTAGCCCCCTAAGCAGAGCTTGTGTTATGGGTACTAGAAGACTGACATACACAATACATAGATAGATATTTTTTATCATACATATTAAACACCCAGAACACCCGTATTAAATATTTGCAGATCATACAAACATTTATCCCAAAGCAGAAATCGAACCCGCAAAAGTAGATACTCACATCCTTATAAATCCGGTACTGGTCTATAGCCCAGACGGTGGGTACATGGGTGGTCATCAGTTGCGAGAGGGACACATGTTTGTTGCAAGCTCGGGCACAGATCAGCCGGGTTTTACCAACCGCTGTGTCACCCACCACCACACATTTCACTAACTCTTGATGCGGTTGCTCGTTGTCCATGGTCTGTTGATGGAAGACAAGTGAGTAGGTAATAAAGATATATCTAATAAATAAGCGGAAGGCTTTGGGGGAGACCTTTGCTTATCAGTGGGAGAGAAAACAGGTTGAAAAATATAATAGAAACTTAATACTACAGTTTAAAAAAAACTACGGATATGTTTCGGATGAAGGAGCTGATAGGTACGTAGACAAGCATGGATCCATACATAGATTCCATATAGGTAGGTATTTAGGTAAAAAATTGGCGAAGAATTTCGAAAAGTTAGTAACATAGTGTTTTTTACGAAATATAGATACTTACTATACGAACGTAATTTTACGTGACATGCACGATCTCTATTGAAATTAAATGCGAACGGCATTGTTTTCTTTGTTTGAATTTTGTTTGTAAATTAATAACAGAGAAATCGATAACCAAAACAACAACAAACAATAAAAAATTACAATATGTCAAAAAATGTTCAAGAAGAAAATGTCAACGTCAACGACCGTTTTTTGAAATGTTACAAAATGGCTTCAATTTCGTTATTTATTCAAAATCGAGAACGAAATGAATAATCACAATTTTTTCATATCATACATTTTTGTAGGTTTTAAGCCGATTCCCCTCTATCTACTGACTTTCCGGGATGACAACAATATCATTAGTTCATTGGGTACCTTTCATTGTAAGCACAAGTATGGGTACTTACGTAAAATATTTATTTATACATAAGGAAAAATACAGGTAGGTACCACCTATGTACTTACATAATAATGATTGATCGTTCAGTTGTGTTGATTCAGTTGTATTGTATGTATGCAGCATTAACATTATGCATTAAAGTTAGATGATTTCCAGATTCTCATTTGTTTTATGTTGAGTTATGTACTTTTGTTTTTGTTTAAAAACTACGAAACAGTGATTGATTTGTTTGTGTATTTTACCGTTTTTATTATAACTCTCTACCCTACGTCTATTTAGTAGAGCTTACCTTAGCAGGAGAGATCCCAACGGACTACAAACATTTTATTCAGCTATAGGCTATATAAAAATTCTCTAGTCTCAAGAATTTGCATGATAAAACATCATCCAAATTTTATGAAGCGTAACAACTTAGTGACTGTCTTTATGTCTATGTAAATGTTATTTTATGGTCTTTTATGTACCTACTTCATTGCTGAAATCGAGCGAGTTGACGTACACTAGGTACTAAAAGGTACCTACCTAATAAATCTATAACATTCCCATTTATTTCGTCGCCGTAATGTTCGGAGACACTAGACTAGACTACCTATGTTACCTTCTTCTAAGGTTAATGTACTATTTGTACCCACCTACCTATTAATAATAGGTAGATAGACCTACCAGGTAGGCATTTATTTATCACAAAACTTTTGTTCCATCAAAAGATTTTTCAAGTTTTTCTGTTGTAGAACAATGAACTTAAGTACGTCTTGAAACGCGTTATAAAAAATATAACCTTAATTAGGTACCTGTCTGATATTGTAATTTTTCTAGAGGTAGGAGTGTTGACATAGTTGTCTTATTAAGTAGGTATCAGTTGCGTACCTATCTATTACATATGTTTATGTAATAGATAGGTACGCACAGTCAGAAATTAGGTGCTGAGAATTAATCAATGATAGCAAAATTCATTCAGCTAGTTTGATTCACTTACGACTCTGAAAGATCTCCTTTAGATGGAAGTAATTGTACTTTTATCACTCGGTATCACCTCAACATAGTCACAGAACTTCACTCTAACTCACGAACTTTGATAAAATCTGCATTATGTAGAAAATAATCACAAAAAGGATTTTTCACGTTTGTCCGTGTCGAGTGAAGTTGGATTTGTAGCATTGCAGTGTTCTGCGCATGCTTTGCGGTCTGCGCACATAAGCATCGCGGACACGACTCGTGTAGGTACGGACAAATTCATTAGGCGTAGTGTACCTATGTAGGCACGGTACATATATTTTCATACGACTTTACGAGTCAATGAACTTGTCAAGTGAAAGATTCAATTTTTCAATAGTATCGTTTAATGTATAGGTACTTATTTTGCTTCCTGAGCGATTTTAGCAACTCTACCGACCATTAGTAAATTATCGTTGATGCTAACTAAAGCGAAACCATGTTTGGTTAGGTGTAGATAGGAATATAGAAGTTTCCAAGCTACAAAAAGTTGCGGGTTAAGATTAAGAGCATTGTTATCCCTTGAATTGTCCAATGAAACTAATCATTCACTTCTCGACTTCCGCTTGAATGTATCTGCCAATAAACCAACAACAACAACAACATTGAATCTTGTGAACACAGCGTAGGACAATATAGGCCTCTTTGGAGCCAGCAAGGTCTAGAAAATTGCTGTAGTACGTTACTGTCATGTATTACACAGAATCTGTCAGATAACCTTCTTGCTATTTTTATCTTGATCAGTTTTTCAATTTTCTTAATTCCTGTAAAAATGATTTTACCTAGAGACGATAGATTAACTACAAAAATGTATTTTGTAGAGCTAGAAGACTAAAAAGAGAGGATTAACAAATACAAATGGCGCACTTCGCGCTACTATGGAAAGCGCGGACTATCGAAAAATACCGACGCAACTATGAGAATGAGAAACACAACTCCATCATCATGTCCAACGCAGACATACCTGACAGAACCTTCGTCCAAAGATGGAGATACTACCGTCATGGCGTTCAGAGACGCCTGTCAAGAACATTCAGTAAATGGTACCCTGAAGGCAGCACAATGTCGACTTTCCTCGTCAACTTTCGAGCAGAGATGAAGTTCCCGCATATTCTGCTGAGGAGTTTATTTGGGTTCATCGGAGGATTGCTGCTCACGTATTTGTGCTTCGTGTTCTTGGTTTTCCAGTTATCATTGTCATTGGTTCATGCTACGGTGCTAAGCTCGCTGTTTGGTGTGCTGATCACTTTGGGACTAACTTTCAGTAACAGGATGCGGTAAGTCGTTAATTTAAAATATAAACATTTTTTTTTACAAATTATAGGCAAGCGTTTGACCGCGATCTCATCTGATGTTAAATGACGATGCGGTCTACGATGTAGCACATTCACGGATCGATAGATAGGTATATTCATTTATTGCATCATGTTGGTTACAATTATAGGTCTTAAATTAAGATTAGAGCCGAACATGACCCCGCTGGGGCACTACAATATTATTGCCTTTAAGGCAACTTTTTGGTACATTGACAAATTATTATGAGGATCTGATGTTTTTCGCTTCTTCACTAAATGATTTCGAGTTCGAGATGTATCAAGGTGAACAACGCTTTCATATTTCCACTATAGATTCTGAGATACCCAAGTTTTCTGGCTTCCAGGTGTTTAGTATTCCTGCTGATTCCTCAACTCTTCTCTCGAGCTGGACGGTACACATTGACCTGCTACGCGTTAGTGCTTCTCTTGACTGGCCCTGCAACTAATACGCTGAAGAATCTAGAAGTACTTTCGGAGTCCATGGCTTGCAGTCAGGTAAGATATACTTTTATTAGTTAACATTGTTTAAATGTGAAACAACGATGGATGGAGAGTGTGCAAAAGGTCAGAAGGACCCACTTCCCAATAGGGCTTCCTCATAGCCTACGTCCAGCAGTGAACTCTAAGGGCTAAATTTCACCGGGACACCATGGCGGCGCAACCAGTCGCCGCTACCAAAAAAATGTACGTTTGGTTGCGCGACCAAACGGTCTATAGAGCTGTATACATTTTGTTGGTCGCGGCGACTGGTTGCGCCGCCATGGTGTCCCGGTGAAATATAGCCCTAAAAGCAGTAACGATGAACCCAAACCACCCCTCTGCAATGCGACAGCTCTCTTCTTTTCTGTTGACCTTTAATGTCATGTCGATGACAGTCATATTCAAAAGGACTCAAACCTATAGCTTGCCGTTTAGGCATAGTTTAGCATTTGAATGATCTGTCTTTTATATTGATTATTCTGGTTGAAATCAAAATAAACGCTCATTTATCATACTATGTAAGTAATAGTTTTGAACTCTTAGCTAATTGGTAACACTGCAGATGATTCATTACAATGTTAGTTGGAAAACGTCCTTTTAAGTTAAAAAAGCAAAATCTCTAAACCCTTAATACCAACTTAACTACCTAGGTATCAAAATAAACGGTAATTGCGATGGGCTGAACGCAAGTCAAGGGCAAAGTCGTATAATACATCGACCGACGATTGCCTTGACATTGTGGGGTGTCCCGTAGCATGGCATTATGATAAGTGCCCGAATAACAAACAACAATAAGCATCCTACCTTGTTATTCTCAAATACGAAGGAGGTACATTGTTATCATCATCACCAATTTTTATATGAGTAAAATTGGTTTGGCGGATCGTGTGATCAGATTTCCTGTTGAAGTATGGACAGCATCCGTATTGTAGAAATCAAGACTTTTTGTAAACGGAATGACCTCTTTTAAAGTAGCCATGACCCACATTTATGGGTGATAGTTATTAAGTATAAAGATTTTTTGTTCACCAGGAACAAATTAAAACTAACGTTAGAGAGATCAATCAATCGCTGAACAAACCTTACAACTCCATAAAGGAAACTATCAGACTGATGGTGGAAGAGATGAAGCGGATCACATTGATCCTAAGATCAGCAGTTTTGAAGACCAACCGTCTTGTCTTGAGTATTGGTAAGCAAATCACATATTCAGAAAGTTTAAGTTTAAGTATAGATTATACTTAATATTATAAAGAAGTAAAGTTTGCGTGTTTGTATATTTGTTAAATTGTAAGGGGTCATCTCGGGATCTACTGAACCGATTTTAAAAATTCTTTCACCAATAGAAAGCCACATTATTGCTGAGTGTCATAGGTTATATAAAAAACCGAAAAATAAAAAGGCTTTTACGTGGTAGTCCGTTTTGCAAAGTGAATCGGAGAAAAAACGCCCAACGAATTATGCCCAACGAAGTGTGCACGGGTCATCTAGTGAGGAATAAATGGGTTGTTTCTTTACGTTTCAGCTTCTGTCATCCAATCAGGCTTCTCCTGGCTAGGAACTATGACTCAGTCCTGGAATGAACAGCTGGGGACGCCATACAACCGCTGTCTATCGGTTTTGAAGCTTAGTGTCGAGAACTGCCAGGAATGCTCTGCTAAGACGTCTTGGTACTTTGCAGCTGCATCTGTAGCTAGAGTAGCGTGCGGAGTGCTGAAGCCTTTTGAAAAGTTCTGTGTGGCCTCTGATTTTGCTGGAGAGACTTTTTATGCGACAGTGCGGCGAAGTATGTATTCTTGATTTATTTTTATCTATTTATTTGTTACATCAACAAGATCAACAGGTATACATTAAAGTATCGTCATATTGCCAAATGTCATAACAATTATAGATGTAAACCAATTTTCATTAGTACCTACTTCTAATAGTGTACTTAGAAAGTATTCTTCTTGTAATTGGAACATTTTGTTTCAACTAAGTATTGTTTTTCCTTTTTAGGGCTCAAAATTTTTACTGCCCGCATATCAGACGCTTTATTTCTGAAAATTCGGACCCGACATTCGTACACCTTCATTGGTAATACCAGCAGTCCAAGCCAAGTCGCTGCAGGCATTGTGACTGAGATCCGGAACAGAGCTGATCCGATCCTCACATGGCTGTCTTGGAGCTCTTGTGTCACCAGCCTATTCCTACTGCTTATTATTTTTAGGTTAGTCTTAGTTAACTTACAACAGTGGTTTTCATTTTCCCATTGCTATCAGGCTTCGATATGAGGATGCTTGGAGACTCCTGTTGAAGTAGAACTTAGTAATTTCATAGAAGTTGATAAACTCTTGAACCTTTGTGAACATTGTGTATTTTTTTATCAGAGCGAAATATTACCAGCACATGTACGAAACTCGATCTCGCTTTGACAACCGTTACATCACTAAAGAGTTCCGTGAACTGGACCTAAAGAGGCTGAGAGAAGGCAGGGAGACTGTACTACCATTGAGCAGGAGAGAGCGAGCAAAATATGTTACTGTAAATATATCATTTCCTATTGCTATTCCTTAGTCTAAAATTTAAGCTAATAACAGTCCAAAGTATAGACTGACTGAGAGACGGTTATTTTTGCTTGACAATACTCTCCCACCAAGCCTAGAAGAGCAAAAATTACAACCTGGTTTCCGCTTTTGCACCGTTCAAAACCTGATTATATTTAATCTTTTCAGACAACATCCTTCCGTTTAGTCGCATCGGAAAAGATCTACCTAAATCGATCAGCGGTTTTTATGACCATCACAAGTTTTAAGCTGCTGATCCATATGGTGGCGGACTACAGTTTGTATTGGGTGCTTATGACTATACGATACCATGGGGAATTGCAGTCTCCATTACAACGTAAGTGACAGATTACAATTTCATTTGGAAGATAAATAAATATTCACGGACATTACATACACCACATTCACACTGCAGCCCCAAACTTAGCAAAGCTTGTACTATGGGAAGTAAATTACAGAGCCCTTAGTCCGAAGACGCATTTTAAAACTCCCTACTCTCGAGCCGACAGTCGTCTCTCGGATGTCCATACATTTTTGTATGGCTATCCGAGAGACGACTGTCGGCTCGAGAGTAGACAGTTCTAAAATGCACCTTCGGACTACGGGCTCTGATAGAATACGTATACGTCCATTTTTTGAAGTGAAAACTTCTTTAGCGGCGCTGGGTGGGTAAAAACTTTCAAACTCGCGTCAGGGTCACGTGACGTCGAAAAAGCGTAAGATCTTATTTAATTTTTATACATTGCTCGTAAAACAAGAGACGACAAAAGAACACACTTGCGGTCACGCGACGTATGACTCAAACAATTAGTGTTGTGGCGACATGACGTGACGATGACGTGGCGACATGACGTGACGTGACGATGACGACGAAGCCAACGAAGACACAGACACATTCGCGCTTGCGCGATGACGTGACGATGACGTGGCGACATGACGTGACGTGACGATGACGACGAAGCCAACGAAGACACAGACACATTCGCGCTTGCGCGAATGTGTCTGTGTCTTCGTTGGCTTCGTCGTTGTGTCACATTCGCGCTTGCGCGAATGTGACACAACGACATGACACAATCACAATGACACAGACACATTCGCGCTTGCGCGAATGTGTCTGTGTCAGTGTGTCTTCGTTGTCTTCGTCGTTGTGTCACATTCGCGCTTGCGCGAATGTGACACAATGACATGACACAATCACGACTGTGGTTATATTTTTGAAGTGAAAACTTAAAAGTGAAAACACAACGTTAATATTGAAGTTTTCACTTCTGCCGGCACTCCCGGAGTGCTAGCTTTTTTTTTTTGAAAATACATACATAGAATACATAGTACACCCAGACACAGAACAAATATTTATGTTCGTCACACGAACATTTGCTCTGGATGGGAATCGAACCCACGACCCACAGCATGGAAAAAAAAAATATGTTTATTTTCGGAAAACAGATATAAAAGGTACAAAAAATGGGGAAAAAACGATGATAACTGCAGTAGTCGTGAGACTGTCGCAGCTACCAACGCCCGCCTTCTTAAGCTAATGCGATTCCAAACAAATTCAGTGGAGTACGGTAAATAAAATAAAATAAAACTCTACTCAAGTTACAAAAAGTCTAGATGAGTGAATGTGTAAAAGAGAGTGTGAGGGTGTGTATGTGGTGTTGTGTATGAATGTATGGAGGGTTCCTCTGGTACGCCAGTCTCATAGGAGTCTGGTTATAGAGAAGAAACCCTCCGTAGTACAAGTGATGAGTGTTATGTTATGTAAAATTTAAGTGTGTATTGAGTTGAATGTGTGGAGTGGGGCTCTTCTGGTACGCCAGTCTCATGAGAGTCTGGTTATAGAGAAGAGCCCTCCTGTATGTGTGGCAGTGAGTGTATGCAGATAAATAAGTCTTATGTTATAGTTTCCATAAGATTTTCGGTTTCGTTATAGGACAGAGATTGAAGCCAAATTAACAATTTTATTTTGCACTTATGCAAGGTAAGAGGATAAATATTAAGGAAGGAATTTGCTCTATTGTACTGTAACGAGCTTATAAGTTGTGCCGACTGGCAAGAGCAGTTCTGCGGGATTCTGTTTTACAAACCTTATCGGATCTTCGTCTTGTGTTAACGGTTGGATCATACGTAAGTTGTGAGTGTTTGTGTAATATTGTTTTAAGGATAAACAATTGTCTCACCGTGAGGACACTGCAAAGATTATAGAGTTCTGAAGTAGGATAACGATAAGGCTTGCGTGACATTACCTTTAAGATGGCTCTCTGGGCTCTTTCGAGTTTTAAGAAAGAAGTTTTGACGGCGCCGCCCCAAGCAGTTAATGAATAGGTGAGTATGGATTGGGCCAACGAAAAATAAACTGTTTTTAGATGATCAGTGTCAAGGACTTGGCGGAGATTCTTAAAAACAAAGATCAATTTTCTTGCACGTGACACCGTAGAGTCTATTTGGCTTTTCCAGCATAAAGTAATATCGACAGTAATGCCTAAATATTTAATTTGGGTTGTCCGTTCTAACGGGGGACAGTCACAGGTGTACTGGCCCAGTAGTGAAGGATTACATGTGTGAGGGTGAATGTGAAATTCAGATGGAGGTTGACTCGATGCATTGGAAGAAAAGGTCATGTACTTTGTTTTGTTTAGGTTCATGGTGAGGAGATTTGAGGCAAGCCAGTGCATTACATGGCCCAGTGCAGAGTTAGCGAAGTGAAAAACCACAGACCAATTTTTGAAATTTATGAGTAAAATGGTGTCATCTGCGTAGGTAACAATTTTGCAGTTAGGTATTTTCATTTGACAAAGTTGGTTAATGTAATCGAGAAACAAGGTAGGACCCAAGACACTGCCCTGAGGCACACCAAAACTAATGTCTTCGTCGTTGCTTTTAACACCATCAATCACCACGCATTGAGAACGATTGGAAAGGTAACTACGGAATAAGTCGAGCGCTACGCCTCTTACACCAATGGCTTCAAGTTTTTCCAAAAGAAAGGGGATGGAGACTGTATCGAACGCCTTCGAAAGATCAAGGAAAATTCCGATGGTTTTCTGCTTCTTATCAAGATTCCAAACTATAGAGTTTATTACCTCTCGAACTGCATCTTCTGTTGATTTGCCACTTCTAAAACCGTATTGGTTTTGGGATAGGATTTCGTTTTGATTCAAAAATTTAAGGAGTCTACTGTTTATAATTTTTTCAAATACTTTGGAGAAAACAGAGAGCACGGAAATGGGCCTATAATTCGTTACATTGTCTCTGTCCCCATTCTTATAAATAGGATGAACTAGGGCTTTCTTAAAGGATTGAGGAAAAAATCCCTGTTAAGAGTGAAATATTAAATATATGGGTTAGCAAAGGAGTAAGAATGTGCTTTGCAGCTTTAATTACAGAAGTGGGGATGCTATCCCACCCTACGGCGGATTTATCTTTTAAGTTCGAAATAATATTTTCAATTTCTTGTTGACCAACACTAAAAGGCAGAGCTACACCAACTGAGCTGCGACGTCCGTTAGAAGATACTTCATGTGGCGTTCTTTGAACAGCCTATGCCTCAACTAGAGGACGTTGCTGACAATCTGCCGTTTTTTTTCTAGCGGGGTTTCCCAAAACCAGTGTTCATGTATCAGGAACAGGATTTGTATCCCGGCTTCTTCAAGCCTTGCTCAATACCCTGAACATTCCTTTGAACGTCCCTTCATTCAACTCCTGCCTTCCAAAACCACATCCACCGGACTTCAAACGATATTCTCAAATTGGTAAGATAAGATCCAAGTTGTCTGACCTATACTCTTTGATAGCTCGTCTATTAATCATTCCAATTTGCAGGGACCCTTATCTTCTTACTTTGGATGTTTGGTCTGTTTGAACCTTATGGCCTTCGACTCCGCCATCTGATCATGGGCCATTACAAACCCGAAAGAGCGAAGACTCGCGCTGCATGGTTATTTAATCATATTTTAAGAACAAGAGGTTAGTTATCACACTTATCATAATACTTTTGTTATCATCATATGTCTACCCTTGTCCCACATTATGTGGGGTCGGTACAACACGTCTTCTTCTTCCACCCTCCTCTATCAGATATCATCTCAGTGCTCACTCTTTGTCCGTTATTGGCGCAACCTCCAAACTTCCTCTTATGTACTATCATAATACTTTTGTCAATACCTAATTATTATTTAAAATATCATCATCAATGGATAACACATCATAGATCCATACTTTTTGGTTGTAGGAAGTTTCATGAAGTTTGCCAGAAGAAAACTGCATCGTGAATATAAATACTGCACGGAAAATAAGCTAACTTTTCGTTATTGGCTACGTTCTTTTATACCGTAAGATTTTGTTTACGATACTTTATTTTATGGGTACTTATGCATCATCGAAGTCCGCGTTCACACACTGTTGGGTGTAGGTTTTTGTACTTTTCCCTGGTTCTGTTTTCCTTGTGCATTACTTCTCTATCATGTCTAAATGCTTTCTTTAATGTCAAAATCTGTTCGTCCTTACTTATTGATCTTCAAATACTTTTGTTTTACTTTGGTATATATTAATTTTGTAGGTTTCATTGGCTACGTATTTTATTGGGAGTTCAGATAGAAACTGCTCGTTGTTTGCTTTGCAACTCAACCGAAGATCCTCGTTACCTAAATTCAGAACTTATTCGGTGAGTTATGCTTAATATGTCTCAACGATGTCATATGGATGGATGACATCATTGCCGTACAGTGTAAGACCTGGTTGCAAAAAGCCCATGTTGAAAAGAGTGGCGTTTGAGGGAGGAGCCTTACCCAGCAGTGGGCTGATACGGGTTGCATATGATAATCATGTCTGTCTTAATAATCTTAAAACTTTCCTGGTAATAAAGTTATCGTTTATTTTTTACAGATGTCAATCTACGAATTGCCCAGGCACATATTGCATAAACTGCTTTTCGGATATCGGACAGATGTGTACTATTTGTCTGTCACCTACAGACTACGGAGATTTCAGTGATGTTAGCTTGGAAAAGTAAGGTTCACTTTTGAGTCCAAAGAACATTCGCTTGACTTGATAATGACTAACGACGTTTTTAACGATGTTTATTGATTAACTACAGTTGGTTAAAATGCAAGTTCGGAACAGGCTTATAGATAAAAAGCATACTTTTGGAAATTTAAAATCAATTTAAAGGGTATAGAGCTAAATGATACAATTTTACTGTTTTTTATTGGAAGGGGTTCATCTGACGAAGAAGAGGAAAGTAATGGAAACAAATATAAGCGTGTTTTTAAAGAGTGTATGGATTCAGTAAGTGAAATGAGAGACACTAAATATCTTTAATAATTTTATTTTGGTTCGTAATATTGTGCATATTTTTTAGGATGGCAGCAATAAAAAATATGATACTGTTAATGAAGAATATACCGATTCTGAATCAGAAAATTCTAGTACTTACCTTGAAACAACTCGTTTAGTACGCTATCACATTAAAATGATAGACAATGCTAAAATGTCAAAGACACCAGACGGTGGTAATGCTTGTAAATCAACCAGATATGTTATTGGAAAACCACTACAATATCACTGTTGGCTTAATGTTAATTTTAAATACATGTTTACGGATTTGAACAGTAACATCGTTACACATAAACAATGTCTTAACGTCCTTTATAGTTTTTATAGAATCAACGTTCATGATATGTCTTTGATTGTAACTAAATATGGACAAAAAACTAAGTTGGCACATATTCTTAGAAAAAAAATAACGAGAAACACTAGGAAATGTGCTAAGAATCATCCCCTTTTTGTAACCTGTAGTGGTGGTAAAATAGATGAATCAGATAAATCAGACAAAGAACAGAGAGAAGCTTCTGGATGTGATAAAAACAACTTGAATAAAAAACAAAGTTCCAATAGTACTCCAGATAAAAACATTAATGAAGAAATAACTAAAAAATCAAGTAATTCCGAAAAATACAAAACTCGCGATAAAATATCAAGTCCTCGTATAGAAAGATTTCAGTCTAAATGTTCTAAATATTGGAAAAACATTTCCGACGTTTTATCTTGTACTGAATCATCTAATACGAAGAAAAAAGTTACTGAACCGTTTTATGAAGAAAGGAAACATAAACGCAAAAAAAAACACAAAAATTATATAGATTATCCAAATAAATCGCACAGGAGTAGAAATAATAACGAAGACACGAGACGATTTAGAATTTCAACGTATTTAGCTGATCAAGATTGGAAGAAAAAGAGCGTGGGTAATAAAGCAGAAATCGGAAGTTCTCTTAGACTCAACACACAAGAAACCTATGAAGATAATGAAATTGAAGTAAACCATGTAAGTTGTTCTCTGTATATAACTTCTATACTTACGATAATAAAAATTATAAGAATTTTAAAAGTGCTAAATTCTATAAGTAGATAATATAGATGATGATTTGAGTTGATACCCTTTACCCGTATTTTATGATGAGATGATGAAACAATGAGAGATAAACAAGTTGAATATACAACAAATTTACACTTCCAGATCAAAATTCCAAGGTTGAATCTGAATTTCTCATCAGATTCTCTGAATAATCAGGAGTTAAGTAATGTCTTAGTGTGTACAACAGAACTCCCAAACCGAGATTTTGCTAGAAGTAAGTACCTTTTTTGGTTTATTGGTAGTTTTATTGTAATCAAAACTATCATGTCTTGTAGATTTTATCATAGAAGAGTCAAAATTCACCAATTTTACGAATTCATGGCCCATTTTGATGCATATTTACTTTTTAGTAATACTTGAACTCCAAAAACCATATCAAAAATACAAGATTGATGACTTTCTTGCAGCAAAGAATTTTAAAATGGACAAATTGGTCAAAACAATTACTAGTTTGAGATCCATGGCAATATGTTCATCTAAATTTATTTTGGACAAGAAGGAGAAGCGAAACTGTAAACCAAAAAAGTCAAGCGAGTCGCAAACTTTACAACGTTAGTAAACGGCACTTTATTTAACCAGCCATGTAGAGATGAACCATTCTTAAAAATAATAAAGAATAGCCGAGTCATTAAATATGTATTTTAAAAAAGGTTGGACCACAACGAAGCGACTTAAAAGAAGAGCTCTCACCCATTTACAAAACTAAACATATATAAAACTGTGATATTGTATTAAACACATTTTGATTTGATTAGATCGGCCAATTTTGCAATAAAGAATAACGAACGCGCGTATGGTTTGTCTCATTTACTTAGCGAAGTGAGTTTTGAAAGCCTATATAACCTATAAATATATCTAAAAGTAAACTTGTTAATACTTTCTTAGGTAACTCCAATATCAGCATATTGTCAAGAGGCATGAAATACTTCCGTTCGTTGGGCAATGATTTTGGGCAGCAAGAAACTCATGGCAGGTACGAAACCCTACTATAATGTGTCAAATGTAGTTATAAAGTGAAATACTCTTCATGTAACTGGACCTGTCGTGTCTACAATAAAGAATAATTTATTTATCACAAAAACAAAATGTTCAGGATCAAATAAATCTTCTAATCCATATCGACACCTAAGCATTGAGCTTATTATACTAAGTCTAGAATAGAGCTGAAGATAGAATAGAAGTATAAGTAACTCCTAACCCAATAACAAGCACCTATTTTAATTTGACTGTTGGTAATTTTCAGCTGCACTTGCGCTTGTGATGTGCCAGTAATTTCCAAATCTAGCTTTTCGAAAACGTCTTTGAAGGTAACAAACACTTATATGTTGATTGGTTTAATAAAACTGATATGATTGTGCTGATAATTATAATTAATCTTTTTTTCTAGTCTAAATCTGATTATTCTGAAGTTATTAACGAAATAACATTTAATAAAAACCTTGTATCGGTACAATCAATAGAGGCAGTTGTATCAGTGGGTGAAGTGAAGCCAAAAGGTGATGAATCCAGTAATACCTATATTTTTTTAATTTAAAGGGATCCTCAATAAAACACTAGTCTTTCCAGGTCCAATAAAAACCAAAATAATTAAAGTTGAACGGGCAAAATCCAAAAAATCTTTATCAGATTTGACAAGAAAGTGGTCAAACGTAAAAAGGTATTTGAAACAATTTCTCAACCGTGAAAAACAAATGTCCAGGCTCTTTGCTTATGTATCACGTGCAAAAGGATGTTTCAGTCTGTTTTTATTTAACTTGCCTTGCAATTTCAGACAATCCTCGGATGGATTTTTAGGACTTGGGTAAGCTTTTTGATATGATAAACATTTAAGATAAGTATATTTAAATAATACAAGGTATGTTGTTTCTAGTATCAAAGGCCCACTAACAATCATAAAAGATTTGTATACTTCGCTATTCACCGCTTCTAATTCTACCGAAGTCAAAGTTAAAAAGGACGAATCTACTGAAGTAGGGCCTAAGAAAGAAACATGTAAGAAATGTTATACCTTACTTGAAGCTTTATATTGTATGCGAAATTCTGATAATCTGAATTATTCTAGCTGAAAAGGGAGTAGCTGTATATCCATGCATGCAATCCTTGTAAGTATAAACCCAATAGATAAATTATACAAAGTTTGAACGCAAATTGTTAAGTTTAATTAACGATACATGTGTTTTTAGTGGTTGTCAAAATACACAAAATGAATGTACAAAAAGCGACCGTTTTGTACAAGTTGAACAAAAAGTAGAACCAAAGAAAGAACCTAAAAAAGAAGAAACCACTTCCCTTTTTCGCAAGTGGTTTGATAATCCCAAAACTGTCCTCGGTAAGTACTATTTTCCGCAAAAGAAGTACTACCTACAAAAGATAAATATATTTATTATCTACTTTTAGATGTTCAAGTAGATGCTGTACATCCTACTTGCACTTGTGCTACCCAATGCTATACGGCTCACAGAGATGTTGGTACCTTGAAGACTCAACGCTCATGCCGCCATCGTTAGTAACCATAACCACCGCACATTTCTACACTTAACAAGATGATAATACTAATTTGTTAATAAAACCGTTAATATTGCAGAAGAATCATCCGAAACTGAATCGTCAGATGATAGTCAATTCAGCTTAGATTCCCATAGTACATCTTCACTTTTAAGTGATGGTACACTAACGAATACTACAGTCTGTAGTCTAGCAACTGTTGATTACCGCAATGAAGCCAGGAAAGTAGAAGGAGAGAGAAGGAAGAAAATCAGAGTCAAGGTTGTTACAAAAGCAAATCGATCTACTATTACTGATAAAGCTACAGTTTGTGATGTCAGTACAGTAACTTGTGATTGGTGGAGTCCTATTATTGAGAAGAAGGATCGTAAGAAAGATATTCACCTGGAAAAGAAGAAAGCTGATATAGTAATGACAAAAGAAGAAGCTAAGAAATCAATAAAAAACAGAGGAATCATGACAGAGGGAAGAATAGTAACGTTTAGAAGTCGAGCACAGATAATACCTAGCAGTAAGAATTTAATTAGTTTTCAGTAACTAATCCGATATTCAAGCTGATCTATGAGTGATAAATGCATTTTTCTTTTTAGGTTCATTCTTGACTATAGCAGATATTTTGTCTCCTTCGCGGTATCTTCTAGAGGTGAGTTTATCTATAGTTTATTAGGACTATGCAAAATGATCTTTAGTTGTGATATTTTTTTTTATAAACGGGATATTTAATACCGTAAATATCCCGTTTAAAAAAAAACTATGTTACTAAACCGTGATAGTTTCAAATATTTAATTGTGATGTTCTATTATTTTTTGTCTTTTTTATTCCTATTATAGGAATAAAAAAGATTTAATTTCTTAACATTTTCAGTCTCAAAAATATTACAACGAGCTGTTTTCTTCGAAAGTTTACTCTCCTCACGTGCTCCCAGTGAGTCTAGTAAGTCTTTGTTTATTATCTCTTTATTGTATCTTATTATCTCTTCATTATCATTATCTATTGTTTTATTTTCAGTATTTTAAATATTTTCTTTTCGTTTAGAAACGACAGAAGTTGGAACATCGATTACCTGTCAGCAGTCGTCATCAAAGCCGTCGAGGTGAGGACTTTCTTTCACACTTTAAAAATATTAAAGTTATTGTATAAGAATATTGTTTCTTGGTGTTAATTGATAAGCGTATCTTACCTACATAAACTACTGGGTCAATATTATACATTTTTCTAAGTCCTTCCTCAATTATCTGGTGCTTCGATATTGAGTATTTTCTCTAGAATGTTCTTAGGTAACAGTAACAGTCGATCTATTTATCTGCATATTTATATTCTTAATGCAATATGTTTCAGGTCGTAGAATGACGAAGAGACTTGATGATAGTTACACAAGAAAACAAGTAAGAATGTTACTTTATGTTATTTTAATTCAACAATAATAACATCATTAGACCACAAAAATAATCATGGAAATAGAAAAAACATCACACGGTATAAAATCGTGATAAAAATGACACCTGTAAATAAAATGGGTTGATAATGCAGAAGATTCGTCCGAAACTGAATCGTTAGATGATAGTCTTTCTTCTAACCCTTTTAGATTTGCGTGTAGATTTAAATAAAATAAACTTAAATTATTTTTTTTAGGTGACACCCAGAAAGAAACACTTTGAATCTTCAAAAACATCAGAATCGTTTCACTAAGCTCGGAAAAATTTCCAAATTATTTTATTTGGTCTTTATCGTGTATGTTAGGTTTTTGACAAAGTTTTATAGTATTATGTTGTGTAGTTTTTTATTCAAAATTATTTTGTAATAAAATGTTTTGTTTTGACCATTTTTTGTTATCGTCATATATGGCAGATTTTTTTATTTATTTTTTTATTCCATCGAGCTAGATAGACTATACCACTTACTAAATAACGTAGCCTTTTATAAATGAAATATTTTTCAGTGAAAGTAGAGTTGTTCAGTAGATCTGCATCGGTATACTTTGTTACCTACACAGTTAGCGTTTGAGATGCACACCTCTTCTTCAGTTATAATGTTCAATGTTTGGTTTTTTCACAAGCAATATTTTGTCAATCAACTTACCAACTCTACCGTGTTTTGTGTTATTTCCTGCAACATTGGCCTGTCTCACTGAAAACAATGGTCTGTCCACGAATTACATTTCTTTAATAACCATAATGTGCAGATGAGCAACGTTTTTGATTCTCTATCACGCATTTAGTTTAAGAGTGACATTCAAAAGGATAGCACTTATGGCTTCAAATGTTTTTAATCTTCTTTTATTATTCTGGTAAGCTACCGTTTTTTTTATTTATTTCCATTGTAAAGTAGGTACTAGTCTAGAACATATTTTTTGTACAAAGCGCGTGCGTGTGTCCCGCAAGGGACAGTGTTCGGACCTCTTCTTTTAAAAATATGTATCCAATGTAAAATTGTACCACTGCTTTGTTTGCACCATTGAATGCCTCATAAATGGGCAAATGTTGAGTATACTACATTTTTGATTATTTCCAGTTTAAATCTGAATCTAGCTAAGAATGCCAAATCCAGCTCAACCAAAATCAGAAAGTTCCCTGAAGGCTTCATGTTTGGTGCTTCTTCAGCCGCATATCAAATTGAAGGAGGATGGAATGAAGGTGGTAAGTATTTTACATACCAATCGTAGATCACATTATTCTGCCTGTAATACAGTAAACTTATTTTGCACCCGATTAAAATATGGCTCTTTTACTTCAACGTAATTGGTCGTTATCATTAGGTCATCAAAAGAGCTGTTAAAGAAGTAACTGTATTTTTAGGTAAAGGCGTTTCAATATGGGATGTCAAGACCCACAAAATCCCGTCACCAGTAGACGACGGCAGCACTGGTGATGTCGCAGCTGACTCCTACCACCAGTACCGGCGAGACGTCGAGCTCATGAAGGAACTCGGCTTAGACTTCTATCGGTTCTCCGTATCCTGGACAAGGATTTACCCAAACGGTTTCGCAGATAAAGTGAACCAAGCTGGAGTTGACTACTACAACAACTTGATTGACGAGCTGCTCAAAAATAATATAAAACCTTTCCTGACCATGTACCATTCAGATTTACCATGGAATCTACAGGTGTTGGGAGGCTGGGCCAACCCGATTGCAGTTGAATGGTTCGCAGACTATGCCAAGGTGTTGTTCGATAAGTTTGGCGACAGAGTAAAGTATTGGGTGACAGTTAATGAACCGAAACAGATCTGCTACGATGGATATGCAGCTGATACGTCAACTCCTGAGGCGAACAGCACTGGAGTAGCGTTATACCTCTGCGCTAAGAATGTTTTACTAGCTCATGCGAAGGTATACCATTTGTATGATCAGGAATATAGAAGGCTGCAAAACGGTACAATTGGCATCGCTATTTGCCTGAACTGGTTTGAACCGGCTTCAGAGACGATTGACGATTATCAAGCAGCGGTAGATGCGAGGCAGTTTGAAGTAAGTACCTACTAAGAACCTAACTAATTCGGTTAAGTTTGCGACTGGAGGTTTTTGAAATTAACAGGAATTTGTATTTTCAGTGGGGCCAGTTTGCTCATCCAATATTCTCCATAACTGGTGACTTTCCCAACGAGGTGAAGCAGAATATAGCGATAAAAAGTGCGGAGCAAGGTTATACTCGCTCCCGCCTTCCAGAACTTTCTGCTCTAGAAGTGGCTTACATCAGAGGATCCGCAGATTTCCTGGGATTCAACAGCTTTACCACGAAACTGACGTACAGAGATGCTTCTTTAGATGGCATGTACCCTGTGCCGTCGTACAAAGATGATATGGGTGCTGTCTTGGTAAAGGATCCGTCTTGGCCTCAGTCTTCAAAACCTTGGTTACAGGTAAGCTTGGTACAGGTTTCTTTGGAACCACTTTCAACTATCTAAAAATCTTTGTCTGCCTAAGCCAGGATAAATTGACCTGTAGTTGCAAAAGAAATGAAATCAGTAGCCTCTAGTAGCCTTTGTTTCTTACAGGAAGTGCCTTGGGGCTTCACCAAAGCCCTGGTCGAAGTGAAGAGTCTTTATGACAACCCGCCAGTATATGTCCTTGAGAACGGTTGGGCAACTACTGGTGGCCTGCTTGACGATGACAGGATATCTTATCATAGAAATTATCTGAATGCACTGCTCGATGCAGTTGAAGACGGGTGTGATGTAAAAGCGTATGCTGCTTGGTCGTTGATTGATAATTTTGAATGGTTGCACGGGTACACGTACGTACACATTTATCTACTTTTGTTGTTAGAAAGTCGTATTATTTTGTAACTAGATAGGTAATCAAGTCTGTTAAAAAAAAAACCTAGTGGTTTGAAAGTACCTACCTATCATAATGCGTAAGTAAGGTTTTCCAAGCAATTTCTATTTTCTTTCACACTTCTGTCGTCTTCAGAGAGCTTATAGTGCCACCTTTTTTGAAGTTCCATCACTTTTTTCATTAGATATATAAAATGTAGATAGAACGTAGATAATAACCTAGAGATAATGTCATCATAATACCGATGAATGACGAATCATTTGTAACAAACATGTAACAATGAATATGAATACCCTAGCTAACTAACGAACCTACCTACAAAATAATTAACTTGTACCTCTTATTTTCCAGGCAAAAGTTCGGCTTGTACGAAGTGGACTTTTCCAGCCCCGACAAAAATAGAACTCCAAGAAAATCGGCGTTTGTATACAAGGAAGTCATCAGATCAAAGGTTTTAGATCCATACTATGAACCTGAAAGTTTTATAGTTGAAAATACAGAGCAAAAGGAATGAATCTACAACATCTTGACCTACTAGCAGGATTGAAGTTTTACGTGTCTTTAGTGGTAGGTAGGTAGTTTAGTCAGCTCAATAAACTGGAGCGTCTACTGAATGTCTGCATTAGATACGTCTTCGGACTTCGCAAGTACGACCACATTTCTTTTTATCGCTCTCAGTTAAAGTGGCTGAAAATCCGTCCCCGTCGTGATACCCATATTCTCTGTCTTCTGTACAACATCCTTCACAACCCTATATCCCCGAATTATCTCCAAGAACGCTTCTTCCCTCTCTCTTGCTCTGACCGTCCCTCACGTTCCTCTCAACATCTACTCCTCAAAACTCCTGTCCACAAAACTTCCTTTTACACTGACTCCTTTACTGTGAGTGCAATACGCCTGTGGAACTCTCTGCCGGTGGCTGTCCGCGAAGCTGCATCTTTAGGTATTTTCAAATCCAAATTATATCATCACTATCTATCTATGCAAGATTCTCAACAAAATTGAGCAATATAATATGTATGTATGTAAATATTATGTTATTAATTTAGGTTATGTATGTATGTATTTATGTTTATGTATATTTTTTGGTATAATGATAAGTACCTATATGTTTAAGTAGATATGTTGTTTATATTAATTTTCTGTTAATAACTTAATTTACTCTTCTAAGCACTATCTTTAACTCCACGCCACACAAAGGTTAGCTGGAAGAAAATGCTCTTTAGCATTAAGCTCGCCTATGTACAATATCTTTTATGTGCAATAAAGAATTTTCTAATCTAATCTAATCTAATCTAAGTAAGGTTATACCTACTTAAAATACTTTCAATGCATTTTACAATATATTAACCGTAATTTAAGTAAACTATGTGAACAAGTATTTAGTACCTACTACTTACTTAAAACTTGTATAAGCATTTTCTAAATAAAAATTTAATTGAAATGTTGTTTCTTTTCGGTCTTAATCTAAGCTCAAAGTTTATAATAGTAGGGGAAGGTGGGGTATGACGGGGCAGCGAGGTAAGATGGGGACCATACAAAAATAGATGATAGAATGTCGCCAGAAAATTTGTTATAATGCCATCTAACGGCATTTAGCAAAAGTATTTAGTGTCACAAACAGTTTGGTCGATAGTGTGCACGATATAATTTCGTAAGAATTTTTATTTATTTTGAGTGGTTTTATCTAATTTTTGATGTTTACTAAGTGCGTGACTGTTCATAATGTATGGTACGCAAGATGTGTATTATATTTTTTTATTGATAGTAGCTTATTATACTACTCTAAACTCATAAAATCGTTACGGCTTTATTGTTTTTATAACCCCAAAATATTTTACGCATCTTGCGAGACTACTTTGGGAAAGATGGGGTACCTACTTGAGGGCAAGATAGGGTACTGTTTCACCTTCACTGCTTCACCTTATAAAGCCGAGTTAAAAGAAAGATAAAACAATAAAGCCAAACAAAAAGAAATTGAAAAAACCAAATAAAAGAACCAAGAAAGCTGACGAAGAACCTCAGATATCAGATGATGAAGATACTACAGAATGCCTGTACTGTCACGGCCTATATTCAGAGTCTATTGAAGGTTGGATCACATGCCAGATTTGCAGTAAGTGGGCGCATTGTTGCTGTGCAGGAGTGAAAGATAACGACGATGAAGCCGTCCATATTTGCCCTGTTTGTGAAGATAAAGACGATTAAATATGTCATACCCCATCTTACCCTAGGGGGTACCCTGTCTTGCCCTAGAGGTGGGGCAAGACGGTTTATTTTCAAAAATTTTTTAAGTTGATATTTCTATGAGAAGACTTTTATATTTTTGTTTTGACTGATTATGGTTACGAAAAAGAAAGACTGATTATTTACGTAATACATTTTCCTGATTTGTGCAATTAAAAATAGAGGTTTTATTGATGAATTACCTTAAGGTCCCCGTCTTACCCCACCTTCCCCTACCTATAGACATCTATACCTAGTAGAGTAGTTCTGCCGTCCATGCTGTGGGTCGTGGGTTCGATTCCCACCGAGAGCAAAATTTATGTTTGTGTGATGAACGTAAATAATTGTTTTGAGTATTACTATGTATGCTATGAATTAAGATTATCAAGTTTTATTTAATTAATGTTTTATGGAAACTGGCTATTAAAAAATGAAATCTATGATTTACATTCACTAATAATCGAGTTGAAAATATTAATTTGCTGCGCATCACTCGAATCAATACGTCTGGGTGATTTGCTACATTCACGTCACTACAATCAAACAACTCAGTTTCTTCGGCATTCGTATATGCATCTGTCAAATTTGTTTTGTTTATGTGTCATGTTTGTTGCGTGAGAATTTATATTTTTCCAACAAAAATGTGTGATTTAAACGAGAATCCATTGAAGTTAAGTGTTAAATGGAATGGCAAAGAGTTCGAAATACCGGAATTTTCGCCATCTGATTCTGTTGCGATGCTGAAAATCGCCATTGAAAATGCTACGGGCGTCCGGCCGGAAAGACAAAAACTGCTGAACGTGAAATTTCAAGGTGATTATAGAGTTTATTCGCTTTAAATAACCTTCAGGAGGTCGTACGAAGGCGTAGGAATCGTATTTTCGATCATAACATTGGATAAACTACATGTTTTGAGGTTATGTTTCAACTTGTCTTTGTTGTCATTTTTCAAGATCAATCATCAAATGGATGAATCACCAATGGTATACACAGTTAGTCCTATAATCTCACTGTTTAATCTTAGTATATTTATAAACATGCCTTTGCGGACATGTGATAATAAATTATTTAATATTCCAAGAAATACTATAAAAATTAGACTTATTATTAAATCCCAGTTTTTGTATCCAGAGTTTTCTAAAAAATTCCAGATATTGTCTCGATTACGTCTGATCTAAATAATCAGATCTTTTAGTATAAGGAGATATGTACACACAAAAAAAGGAAAAGACAGTGCAGTACTGTTTTTCAGACTGAGCCAGAAATAGTAAATACTAGTAGTACGCCCCGGCTTTGCACGGGTAGCCTATATAAAAAATATCATTATAATATAGTCTATGTTCAGCGCAGATAATGTAGCTTCACAACAGTAAAAGAATTTTTGAAATCGGTCCAGTAGTTTTGGAGGCTATTTGATGCAAACAAACAATCAAATCTTTCCTCTTTATAATATTAGTTTAGTTAAAATCAAATATGAGATATACCTATTCACATTTTTACAGGAAAAGTAGCCACCGATAACTACACACTGTCGGAGTTGAATCTCAAACCCAATCTAAAGATCATGATGATGGGCTCTCTCGAGGAAGCCATCCTCGGAGCACAGGTGAAGCCCGATGTCGAGGATGTTGTCAACGATCTGGATATTGAGGAAGAGGAATTGGAAATTGAAAAACAAGAGGTAAATGTGAACAATGATAAAATTATTTTATTTAGTCAATTAGAATGGCTGTAGCCAACTAATTAAGATATGAAGTATAAAATAGTGTTACTATTAAGTATATAAATTTAAAATGAAATAGAAACAAGTCTATTGACTCTATTAAAAAATAATAATCACATACAATAGAGTTTAATAGAATTGAGTAAGTATAAATAAAAATGATGTGAAAAACTGCAAAAGTAGAAAAAAAAATAGACATTTGTAAAGTCCAGTTCTAAACTAAGCAAAGCTTTTACTATGGGAACTAGATTGTTATTAATTTTTTGTAAACATATTGTGGCTTTCTATTGCTAAAGAATTTTCAAACTCTATTCAGTAGATCCAGAGATCCACTTCAAAATTTTTGAAGTGAAAACTTCTTTAGCGGCGCTGGGTGGGTAAAAACTTTCAAACTCGCGTCAGGGTCACGTGATGCTGATCGAAAAAGCGTAAGATCGAGGGGAAGGGAGAGGAACTAGTATCTCCCACTCTTTCTACCGTGCCTGAGTGTGCTGCTCTGTTTAGGCGGCACAGGGCGAAAAATAAAAAATAATAAAAAATAAAAACATAAACATTGTATTCTACCTCATAAATGATAGTACTTTTATACTTATAATAAAATATATAATAAACACAACGTTAATATTGAAGTTTTCACTTCTGCCGGCACTCCCGGAGTGCTACCTTTTTTTTTTAAACTCATTAGTATGGATTAAGTAATAAGAATAATGTACATTTTGTAAATATATACAGTAATAGTTGTGAGTTTGTTTGTAAATAAAATACAAACTAGTTATAAGCATATCTAATATTTCAGGTGTACCTAGCGAAAATAAACAAACGAGTAAAAGACTACAAGGTAAAGGTGTTAAATGAACCACGGGAGGGGAAAAAACTGCTCGTACTAGACATAGACTACACACTGTTTGATCATAGATCTGTGGCGGAAACTGGTAAGAATTTGATCTCATAATATACTTTAATAAAACTTAGCAGTTGCTAAGAACAAGTCAATATAAATCAAGGTACTTACCTTGACTTGACTTAAGATGACCGCTATGTGGGATGTTAATTCTACTATCATTGTCCCGATAGTTGTTTCCGTGAACGGCCTCAACCAACCTAGGTCTAAAGAGGCTCTCGCTAGAGGGTTGGCTTAAATTAAAATGTTTGGTTGCCTAGAAGAGATAGCTTTTAGCGATAAGGCAGCCCATTGTGATGCCTATTGTTACTAATTTAAGTTCTTTTGCTCTATATGTGTATTGTATGCAATAGAATGATCAGTAAAATCATAAATGATCTTTATGATTTTATTGAACAAACTATTATTGTTTTTGATGTTTTAATTTATTTTTTCAATAAAGAATTATCTATTGTTCTTATATCTTCAGGTTATGAACTAATGCGTCCGTACCTCCATGAGTTTCTCATATCAGCATACGTAGACTACGACATAGTGATATGGTCAGCAACCGGGATGAAGTGGATCGAGGAGAAGATGAGACTGCTCGGTGTTTCCACACACCAGGACTATAAGATATGGTGCTATCTAGACTACTTGGCGATGATCACTGTTCATACGCCCAAGTATGGGACCATAGATGTGAGTATATTACACCACTACCATGAGTTGTCACAGTAAAATCGCCTGACTTTACTACAGTAGTTACGTCAATATTAGTATGACTATTCCGTTGAGGTCTTTTATGTTCCTGATGAAATTAGTAGACAACCCAAACTGCGAAATTTGCGGTTGTAAAGACGATGTATATCATCTGTTAATGGAGTGTGCCCGGAGCGCATTGATGAGAGAAGAGTTAAAAGAATGTCAGAAATTAAATTGGCTCGATGTGGGCGTTTTACAGAGCGTGTTAGCGGCACCCAACTCGGATGCGGCTAACATGATCTACCGCTCCATATATGGGCTTTTTAGCAATAATGTTTAAGTTAAATAAGGTTTAATACCGTGAGGGCACGATGGAACTGGCATAGTCGGCCACCGACTAAAGTTCCTTAAAAATTAGAATAAAAAAAAAAAAGTATGACGAATTTTAGTACCCAACTATCCGCTAGAAGCGCTGTACAAATCTTCATACATTTTTTTAACTACAGGCGCTAGCGAGTATAGTATGTATAGTATAGTAAAAACTCATGGTAGAACTACATATCGTCGGGGATAATGCAAATCCGCGAAACTAGCATTGGATAATTCTGCGAATAATTGGCGACAAATGTAGCCAATTAAACTTTTCGCGGGCAAATCTCGCAAAATCTTGATAGGCTGCCACCGCCTCGACATGAGTTCATTTCGACCAATGGGAAGCCAGGAATCGCCCAGAAAAAATGAGCATTGAACGATCTACTAATTGAGTACATGTGTTACGGCATGGAGACCAAGGATAGGGGGCTCTCATACGAAAAACGTGAAAGAAACCCTTCGTGCGCGAGTCTGATTCTCACTTAGCCAGTTATTTGGAAGTGACGCATTTATATATAAATTAGTTGAATGATATTGATAGGCGTATCAGACACAACATATAAACAAACAACTAGTTTTTATTTTATACATCATCATCATTCCCCTGCCCTTACTTATCCCACGCTAAGTGGGGTCGGCACAACTTGTTCTCTTTTTCCACTCACTTCTATCATTCGTCAGTTCTGAATCTACTCCTCTCACATTCATATCCTCCTTCACACAATCCAACCATTCCTTTTTATTTTAAACAATCAATTCTTATTCCAGGTAAAACCTCTCGGTGTGATCTGGGGCAAATTCCCTCAATACAGTTCAAAAAACACGATCATGTTCGACGACATTCGGCGAAACTTCCTCATGAATCCAAAAAGCGGGTTAAAAATACGAGCATTTAGACAAGCGCATCTCAACAGGGACAAAGACAGAGAATTATTACACCTATCTACGTACTTAAGAGACATAGCACAGTACTGCGACGATTTTAACACTTTAAATCATAAGAAATGGGAGAAATACAGGCCGGATAAGAAAACACAACATGCTGGTAGCAAGCGGAAAGCTGAAGATAGTGCTCCGTCGACGCCAAAGGAATGACGGTAGATCTACTCGCAGAATATTGTCGATACCACAAAATATTATGCAGAAGTCCTTATACAGAAGTCTTTTAGAAACTGTAGACTTGATTTTATTCGCAAAGACTTATGAAGCGGATCTTCTGTATTTATGTATTATGTGACGCTAGTGAGGCGTTCAAACGATTGAAGATATAGTAGATAATCGCCAAAAGTTTAAACAATATAAAAATCAATTACTTAATCAAAGTCAATTAATATTTATTTTGTAAAATCACAAAGATCATTTAGAGCCGTTTTATATATTATGTGATTCTAGGTGCCAGTTCCACGCGACCAGACCCTAGAAATGATTAAAGTGTACACACTTTTATTTTAATCAATAATAATCTTTATACACATTTTACTGTATTTGTATCTCAAATCAAACAATGTTAAAACTTTTGGCACATATCTATAATCGCTAATCGCGTTCGCTCGTATCGTCTCACTATAGCCACTGTCTAATGGCCTCTGTAAAATCGCTGACAAGACTGCGAATGCTATATATTGTAATGGTTGTGTTATGGTAAATTCTATCTGTCATGTACCTACAATCTTATACGTGATAGAATAACATAACTTCGCGATCCCTTTGTATATATATATGTAATTCGTGACAAGTACGAACCAATAGTAAAAATAAGTACAGATCACGAATCTGTCTTTAGCTACCAATTCGATTTTGTAAAAAAAATACCCAAAGCTGTTTTTAATTTTTTATCCATAATCTTATTTCGAGCCCAAATATAAATGTTACAAGTTTTATAAATATGACGTCTAAAATCCTGTAAATGACTTGAAATATCTGTGGGAAAGTATGCTATAATTAATCATTTGAAAAAGGACAATATAGCAAGGATTTTATTGTAATCAGTGTATTTTGTCTTCAATTGCAAATTTTTTAAACAATACTCTAATGGTATCTTAAAAATAATATAACAACCAGTCGCTGTGTTGCGTAAACGTATTCTAGTCACACTGCCGGTCAACGTCAGCTTGACAGTCGAACTTTACAGCGTCACCGCGCAGTGTATCTCGAATACGATACGTTTACGATTGTAACATTTATTTATGACTACCCTCTAATATTACAACCAGTCGCTATGTTGCGTAAACGTATTCTAGTCATACTGCCGGTCAACGACAGCTTGTCAGTCGAACTATGCAGCGTCACCGCGTAGTGTATCTCGAATACGATACGTTTACGATTGTAACATTTATTTATGACTACCCTCTAATATTACAACCAGTCGCTATGTTGCGTAAACGTATTCTAGTCACACTGCCGGTCAACGTCAGCTTGACAGTCGAACTATGCAGCGTCACCGCGTAGTGTATCTTGAATACTATACGTTTACGATTGTAACATTTATTTATGACTAACCTCTAATATTACAACCAGTCGCTATGTTGCGTAAACGTATTCTAGTCACACTGCCGGTCAACGTCAGCTTGACAGTCGAACTATGCAGCGTCACCGCGCAGTGTATCTCGAATACGATACGTTTACGATTGTAACATTTATTTATGACTACCCTCATTTTAAGTTATGATTTTGAAAATAGTTAATTATATTTATGAGGAGCAGCTATTTTAACCTTGCGGTGTTGGTACTTTCTGGGTGTTAAAACAACTTTGTGAAATTCAATTCACTTTTAATTAATTTGATTGTTCGTGACATGAAAAAATTATGTATCAAACGTAGGCTAAGACTGCATTTAATGCATTTTATTTATTTTTTTGTAACAGGTAGGTTTTATTTATAAGTTTTATACGTTACTTTAAAATCAGCTTTATAAAATGGCATTTTCATGTAGCATTATATTCGTGCCCGTTTATACCAAAAGATTATTTACAACGTGACTTGACGGTGTTAAAAGCAGTTTAAGAACTGTTTTTATTTTCCACAACTAATGGTTAAAATAGCCCAAAAAATAAGTGTAAATTTGCTCATTTCCTGCGAAACGCCACGAAAATTTCAATTACTGCTTACAAAATACTGTCATTTGATTAATTACGTTGTCTGTATTTTTAGCTCCAAATGAGTTTATTACTTTATTTTTATTTTATTTTATTCGGGAAACAAACAGTTATTATTTACTAAATCGCTAATAATAATTACTTATGATAATAAGTTTAGCGGCTGCAATGCCACTAGATCATACATTTTTCATGTAACTTCCTCGTTGCATGTCATTCACCTCATCAGCTGATAACCGAAGGCGCGTACAATGTGTTCTATTTTAAAAATTGTATTTTTTATTTCTGTCATTCGTGTAATAAGTTAGAGGTGCTACTACTAATGTGCCGATTGTAAATAGTAACTCGATTAATGTGTAATAGTATCGAATTAAAGTATTATGTACTCAATGAGAGATTTTTAATAAATATCTATAAATTACCTTCAATTAGGTAGGCCAATATGCAAAGGCGTAAATTTTGTATTGTTTAAGTGATTTCCTTTATGTATCAGAAAAATATGTATAATTATTTTTCCATGTTATAGGCGGAAAACTGTTTCATCCCGTTATTATTCATTTTCCTAGATTACACATCGTAGGTACATTGTATCATTGTTTTGGTAAACAATAAATAAATAGGACAAATAATCCGAATCATATAAACAGCAAATTAATTAAAAATATATTTACCAACTAATATTATTTTACTAATATAACGTAAGTATAAATGTTATGTCCATTACATTCGTTATGTCAAAGTTAGCGCAGACTTGATGTGTTGATTACCATACGTAATGGTGACATAATGTCAACGCTAACTTTTTATAAGATAGGAGGTTAGTAGGTAACCAAACCAGTAAACGAATTCAGATGAAATTGGAATTATATTTAAAAAAAAAAAAATGAACAGGAAACAAGACGGAAGTCGTGAGCGGAAGTAAGTTCAACAAAGCCCATTTAGTAAATATTTCCAATGCTGTTGGATGAATTCAATTTATTCCATTCCACCAATTTGGCTACTCTTAAATAATTAATTACTATAAATGAGTGTACCTATGATTTGACTAAGTATTTATTTATTTACAACTCTAGTGTGAATATAATAAAATGTAGGCCAAGTCTTAAACGTACCACGAGTAAGTGGCAACCCTAAGTCATTTTTTTTGTCGTGTCCCAAAATGTTCTCTTTTCAAATACATACTAAACAGTGGCTAAACCCTAAACCAACTCATTTTATGGTAACATTGGTAGCCAGTAACCACAAAAGGACGACTTGCAGCTTATTTTTAACATGACGATGATCTCATGCAAAGCGAGTGCATCTCTCAACAGCGAGTGAAACTAACCCCTAACTACTAGGAATAAGGCTTCATTTTAATCTCCACCGAGCAATACCTTACCTAACCGGTACGCTGCCCAGTGCCCTACTTGAGTACCTACTCGACGTTTATCTAAAACCAATAGTATGGTGCATAGTAGATAGTAAATACTAGAGTAAATACAAGTAGACGAGGAAAATTAATAACCAAGAAATCTGATTGAATCAGTCCATATTAAATAGGTATGTAATGTACCTACCAAATGAAACGTGATAACCTATTTCTAATTTGTATATAATGAACTCTAGAACGTCATTGTAGTATAGATATGTACCTATAATACATATTTATCAAGCAAGCGAAGTTCTTTCTGTCTAATTGAGCAAACGATTTACGGACATACTGCAACACGAATCGTTTCTATCTTCATAGAGAGAGGTTATGAGATGAATTGACCAAAGGATAGTCGTTTTAAAAAAGTGTAGTGTCACTCGGGGCGAAGTGTATTTATGTGAGATAGGTATGTTAAAAACCATAGTGAGGGGGAAAACCGCAGTGTTATTGGAAGACAATGTACCTACCTACCTATTACAGGAAATATCAGTAGTTTATTAGGATATTGTTATACGTCGGCGAGTAGGTTTAATCAGTAATTCTATAGCGACCACGGACTGAATCAGTTGAAACACTTGTTTTATTGTACACAACATAACAGAATTAATTGACATTGCGTTTATTTTAATTGTGGAGAGTGCTACCAGTGAAAAAAAATTAAATTACAGTTGTAACATTCGGTCGCGATGGAAGCTGTGCCCATTTCAATGCAATCCGAAGATGAAAACACAAAAGAACGCAAGAACAAATCGTGCTGGCAAAGGTTTCTACCCGCACTCCGCCACTGCTTCGACAACACGGCAGACTGCTTAGACTTCTGGTGCTGCAGGAATGAATGTTTCAACTTCTGCTGCAATTACAATGACGTCGACGATGATGATGATGATGATGATGAAGAACCATACATGGAGAATGGAGCCGCATTGACGGTCATTAGCAAAGACGGAAACACAACCAATGATAATGATGAACCTAATGAAGATCAACCAGAAAATGATCAAAAGACTCAAAATGAAAATAAGCGCGAAGTTGTTTTTCAAGTGGGGCGAAGCGAAGTTCGAAATAAGGAAGCAATGCCACAAGGAATTGAAACTCATGGCAATTATAGACAGGATCACTCAGACCATAGAGACAACCAAGCTAATCATTCAGGGGGTGACCATTCTGAAGTTCCTTTAGAGTCAGATTTCTCTATAGTTTTTTCAGGGGGCAATCATTCAGAAAAGGATCATTGTGTAGTTAATTCAGTAGCAGATCACTCAGTAGTTTATTCAGGGGGTCGACATTCTGGAGGTCATTCGGGAGACCATCATTCAGTGAAGGATCAATGTGTTGTCAATTCAGGGGCAGATCATTCTGGAGGTCATTCCGGGGCAGTTCATTCTGTAGTTCTTACAGGGGCAGATCATTCTGGAGGTAATTCAGGGGCGGTCCATTCAGGAGGTCATTCAGGGGCAGATCATTCTGGAGGTCATTCAGGGGCAGTCCATACAGGAGGTCATTCAGGGGCAGATCATTCTGGAGGTCATTCAGTGGCTAATCATTCTGGAGGTCATTCAGTGGCTGATCATTCTGGAGGTCATTCAGTGGCTGATCATTCTGTAGTACATTCAGGGGCAGATCATTCAGGCGGATACTCGGGGGGTGATTATTCAGATTATGGTGGAAATGACGGTGATTGTGGAGGTGGTGACTGTGGGGGCGGTTGCGACTAGAGAACCTATTCATTAGGTTAGACGTGCAGTTACCTACTTGTACCTACTGTAAAAACTGTAAAGTTAGACGTTAGAGTGACACTAGACTAGGTACATGTACATATAAAAGATGGCCACATTTTAAAAGGTTCCTAAGTAACTACTCCAACTATGTACCTTGTTTTAAGGATACGCAATATAAATACTAATAAAGATGGTACTTAGACGACTTTTGCTTATTTTTTTTTAAATAAGAGTGTTATAGAAAAAAAACCGAATAAATATCGAAATAACCTAAATCCTGATATCTTCCTGCTCAAAATCAGTACACATTTTCTTTTTATTGTTGTAAAATAGGAGATTTTTAGTAAGTGTAATGTTTTAAGGGGATTTGATGGAACTCGTCTCAAGAATATGTAGGAACCAAAAAATACCGAAGTTCATAAAATGGAAAGGACCCTTTCTAACACCTTCAATAGCTTTCTGTTTGTGTCTGACTGTTCGTAATTATGAATCTTTGGCTATTAAGACTTTGACAGTGACATTTGATTTTGTTTATTTACTTTTAATTTGCAGATAAAAATAATTACTTAACTAAATCGGACTTCTGTGTCAAAAGTTATGCATGAAATGAACATAAATAAAAAATATACACATTGACTTGAGAACCTTCTAATTTTTTTTCGTCGGTTAAAAATAACTACTCTGTGCTTATACTATGCGCGGGCCGGGCGAACCTCGCTTCTTCACTTCGCGTAGCTCGCTAGTCGTAGTCGCCCGCGCATGTCACGATTAGTCTCTTATCAACAAAACAATTATACTATTGTATTCAATCAAACCTCTGTAGTAAAGTTATTCCGTAATCATAATGGAGAATGTAGTAACCACCCAACCATTAGGAAACATACCACAACAAGATCCAGACTTACCTGAACCCAATACAGCAACACCTCTATCTGAGGAAGAAAAAGAGGAGAAAAGAAGACGCCGGGAAGATTGCTGCTGCTATATGTCAGATGAAGATGAAATATGTGGTTGGTGCTATCTTTGCCGTTGTATTGCGGATTGTTTTTACGAACTCGGCCAGTGCACTGACGGTTGTTTTGAAGGTTGTGCAGGTAGCTGTAATGATTGTTGTGAATCTTCGGATCATATTGATGCAGATACTGGCGGATGGGATTGCTGCCAGGGTTGTGGAGACTCTCCGGATACTGGTGATGCAGGTGGTTCTTTGGATTGCTGCCTCGGTGGAGACTGCGATTGTGACTGTAGTTCTTAAAGAATGGGTATGAAATATTCTGCTGCCTTAGGATGACTAGATATGTATGGATTGTTTGCATGAAAGCTTCATAGTCAAATATGCTGGGACAATATTGAATATAAATTTACTAAATATTATCATTGTATATGTAGCCACATAGATGATTTTTGAGACAAAACAAAAGACTGTGATCAGCCTTAATTGAGGTTTAATGTTGTTTTACAGAAACAAAGATAAAGATAATAGTATTTAACCATGTTAAAAAATTCTAGCATTCAGTCTTTTTTAGAAAAAAGTGACACAATGGATTTTTGTCCCCCGAATAATAGTCCAGTCAAAATAGACATTCCAGCTTGCATTAATTCCCAACAAGCTGGATTTTTGTACAGGCCTTACATACGTCATTACAAATGATATGTCAAAAGTCCCCATCGATCCCGCTTGTGCGTTGTTTTTTATTCCAGGTTAAAAGTCATAAATTTGCGTTTTTTGCGTATATCTCTGAAACAACGAAAGCTATCGAAAAATGGTTCAGGCAAAGTTTGTAGATCGTAAAATTGTCTACAAAAATACTTCAACACTTTTCTTCTACAAAGCATCGCTTTTGAGATATAGTGACTTTAGACCGCAGGAAAATCGTCGAAGATGCTGCGTTTTTTTCATTTCAGCCGTTTTATCTGCTTCATTGCCACAGAACAAACAGTATTTCTTGAAATTTACTGAAAGGGGTGATGGGTTCGATGGGTTAGTCCTCCTCCGAGGTAATGAATCATCTTTTTGTTTCAAGAAATACTGTTCGTTCTATGGCAATGAATTAGATAAAACGGCTGAAATGAAAAAAACGCAGAATTTTAGTAGATTTTCCTGCGGTTTAAAATCACTTTATCTCAAAAGCGATGCTTTGTAGAAGAATAGTGTTGAAATATTTTTGTAGACAATTTTACGATCTACAAACTTTGTCGGAACCATTTTTCGATAGCTCTCGTTGTTTCAGAGATATACGTGAAAAACGCAAATACCCAGGTTAAAGTCATAAATTTGCGTTTAAAAGTCATAAACGAGAGCTATCGAAAAATGATTCCGACAAAGTTTGTAGATCGTAAAATTGTCTACAAAAATATCTCAACACTTTTCTTCTACAAAGCATCGCTTTTGAGATAAAGTGATTTTAAACCGCAGGAAAATCTACTAAAATTCTGCGTTTTTTTCATTTCAGCCGTTTTATCTGCTTCATTGCCACAGAACAAACAGTATTTCTTGAGACAAAAAGACGATTCATTACCTCGGAGGAGGACTAACCCATCGAACCCATCACCCCTTTCAGCAAATTTCAAAAAATACTGTTTATTCTGTGGCAATAAAGCAGATAAAACGATTGAAATGAAAAAAACGCAGCATCTTCGACGATTTTCCTGCGGTCTAAAGTCACTATATCTCGAAAGCGATGCTTTGTAGAAGAAAAGTGTTGAGGTATTTTTGTAGACAATTTTACGATGTACAAACTTTGCCTGAACCACTTTTCGATAGCTCTCGTATTTTCAGAGATATATGCAAAAAACGCAAATTTATGACCTTTGACCTCGAATAAAAAACAACGCACAAGCGGGATCGATGGGGACTTTTGACATATCATTTATAATGACGTATTCAAGGCCTGCACAAAAATCCAGCTTGTTGGGAATTAATGCAAACTGAAGTCATAATTTTAGTCTATTTTGACTGGACTATAACAGCAAATTTGTACTTGTCACATAGTTAATATGCCTTGTGGTGCTCAAATCATCCTTCCATTTTTTACACAATTTGTTGTAAATTGAAAAATGTTGTTTTAAGGGTAACTCATTAGTTTATATTCTATCTAGATTTTTACACTTTGGTTTAGATTGAAACCAATTTAAAAAAAAAGGAACATTTTTTGTGTTTTAAATATTATATTTAAGTGTTAAAATGTTCGCTCCAAGCTGCCAATATAAAAAAATATATGAATAATTTATTATATCGTATTACAGTTTTAAATATATGTGTAAGCTTTAAGATGTAAGGAATAAAATCTCTATTTTATTGATGTTGTTAATGTAATCTTGTGTAATAAATAATATTTCAGGCTACTTTATACATTTGCTAAGCCATATTTGCAATGCATTTTAGAACTTAAAAAAATTTATAACAATTATTTTTTAATGTTGCTTTAAATATTAATAAAAATATTAACAACTATTTACTCATAGTTAAAAAATAAACAGTTTATTTTGGAATTAGTAGTTTTCTTAAAACCTTTCTTTTTCTTGACTTTTAGTGTTTTTTAACAATCATATTGTTTATTATAATGATTTATATAAGCAGTGATTGTAGTACCTACCTATTTTTAGATACATACAAATTAAATGTCTCAATAATGACAGGAATGTTATATTCCCATTAATTGGCCTAATTAGTGTTGATGAGGTTAACTGGCCTTACAGCCGTTAGAAGTGCTAAAACTCGATAAACACGAAAAAAGTTATTATGGTCAGAGGTAGATCTAACCTTTGTGAAATCAATATTTTTAAAAACTGATTAATCAACGACACGAAGAAGTTATTATGACTTGTAGTTTACCTTGAACTATCCCCCAACCTAAGAAAAAATAAGGAAATATACTTACCTACCTATATTATAGTATGATGTATGTACGTACATGTCCACAGCAAACATTCTTGATGTTTGAGAATGCAGTCATTTAGTGCAGTCAAAATATGAAAATCGATACATACACACACATACCTACGTATGTAGGTAGGTACTATAATATGAAAGAAAACAGCATAATTTCAATATATTTTTTAATACTTTTACATCGATCACAAATTCACAATACAACACATGACTAGAATATAATAATTATATTAAAAATGGCTCTTTCGAGTATTATGAAGATAAGAAATCAGAAAAAAACAAATTTATCTTTCCTCTATTTCGTCTTGTGTTTAAATCCACTGTGTCACACAACAGCGTCACTCAGTGGACATAGACTTTGTTTATATCCACTGCGTCACACAGCAGCGTCACCCAGTAGACATAGACACGGTCTCTACTACACATATGGTAATAAGATGAACAATAAAACTTTACTACACAATAGTGTATGAGATGTACAACAACAAAAACAAACAAGTAGATAGTATATCAATGAATGCAGACAATTAATAGATAAATAGCATTCATATTATAATACTCGATTGTGTTAGGTAGGTACAGCTTAGAAATAACGATTTCTTCAAACTTTACTATAATAAGAATAATGTAGAGATCTAGAGTCCGCGCCACCACTGAAGTCCGATAGGCGCGGCGCTGCTTTCGCATAAGTAAATGTTGCCCGTAAGGTAAATTACCAATTTAGTTCCCGCTTTTGCCGTAAGACTTGAGTGGTGGCGAGCACTCTAAAACATTCTGTAAAGTTAAATAAGTTCAATATGATAGTACATGCACAAGGTGTAATAGACAAACTTATTTAGTAGATTTTCAAAAAAGTCAGTGACAGCACGGTCACTCATGAAACGTCACTATTTTTTTTTACTCTACTTATCTATGATTGGCGGGAAAGCTAAAATGGCGGACATGAAGACGCGATGATACTGACAAAAAAGTGAAAAATTAAACATTTATTGGATAATTTACCCATAACAGTTACCCCGTATACCTAGGAATATTGACAATACAAAGATGTTAAGTATGAGATATTTTGTTTAAAAAAAATCAATGACATTTGCTCAACGAAAACCTTGCGATAACCTTATTTAATTCTTTTTTATAATTGCCGAATATTTTGTCCAGAGAGTAGTCTTTTACACCTTATACTCTATATAAACAAGATAAAGATATAAAAACTAATATAAGATAAGTCACAATAACTAATTATAAACTATAAGTAAGTACCTACCACTACCATATTTTTAACAAACAATAAAATATTTGGTTCCAATTATAGTTCATATAATAAAGTTTTAGGGATTATTAACTAAATTTGGGTGATATTTATATTATGTATTTGGTAAAATAATACTGAGTAAACTTAAAAATTACAACACATATAAAATAGGCATAGGCATTTAAACTAAATGAGTATATATTGACTTAAATAGAAAATAAGAGGTAGGTAGGACCTTAAATTATAAAAATTACAGTAAGTATAGGCGACAAAGAAATTGGTTTACCACTTTTGATGACATCTCCCAGTAACATAATTATTCGCTAAGGATTACAGATTGACAGATTCTGACGTAGCAGTCATTAATATGTCAAGCGAAAATAGCCCTTGATGTTTTGTACGTACAAATGATATTCAGCCTTAGAGTGGTAAACCAATTTCTTTGTCGCCTATACTAAATCTTTCCAATAAT